>OU015743.1:37771339-37827315 GCA_907169655.1 Acomys percivali
GTGTGTGTGTGTGTGTGTGTGTGTGTGTGTGTGTGTGTGTGTGTGTGATTTCGCTGTATGACTCAATTGTAAGAGAGGACTATCCTAGGTGTTTATGATCTTCGTCATGTCATCACTGGTGCGCCCAGCAGCCAGAGGTCACCTGGAGCAGAGGTGAGCTGTGTGTAAAGATGGAGAGACAAAGCTGGGACTGTTATCATCTGGGGAACCTGAGGCACCTGTGAGAGTACTCTAAGAATTAAAGGGTCATTTCACATCAATTAAGGAAAAATAAAATAAAATAAAATAAAATAAAATAAAATAAAATAAAATAAAAAGCATGAAGTGAAGGTTTGTATGATGCTCCTGGCAGCCCACCTGTAAAGCCCAAGGCAAAGCAAAGTCTTTCATTTTGAAATGAAAGAAATGAAGGGCAGGGCTTGCATTGATTGGGCTTTACAACTTAGTATAAAAAGAATTAACACCACCCACAGAGAACAAGTTTATGTAATTATTTTTTTCACAGACATGGTCTATACCAAAGAAAAGCAGACGAAGAAAGTTCTTGGATTTTAGGTTGAATGCACAGGAGTCATTCTGTCTTGAGAACAACTAATAATTCAACTCCAAATGAAGCGGTGAGGTAAGAGGCGGTGGGGAGGGGGAGCCGGGCACGCAGAAGGATACTGCAAGCAGGAGGCCCAGGATGAGAAGAAGTGACGGCCAAGCATGTTCCCACTGCGTGTGCACATCCAGCTCACAGACTTGTCATGGCCAGTGCTGATCACCCACTCGGCGGCCAAGCTGAAGATGATAGCAGACACTCTGTTCTGATGGGCTGCAGGGAGACAAAGGGAGGGTCAGTGCCCTTCAGGACAGAAACACCTCCCCAGCTGAGAGAGCCGAGGCTCAACTTCCACAGCATGAATGCGAGTGTGCAGGCATGATTCCGGTGGCTCCCAAATAGTCTGCTTCCCTCTGTCCCCCATGCATTGGCCCAGGCTCTCTTCACAGCCCTGGGCCACCCCATGGAAGAATGTCAGAAGGCAGGTGCCACTGAAGAGCCATCCATGCTCAAGAAGGATTCTGATAATGGAAAACAGACTTTTTAAAAAACCACCTGTCTGCCTATGTTCAAAGGACCATTTTTTTGCTCTGAAGACCTTAACATGCAGGCTATATGTATGGTGACAGCTTTTTCTCAACAGAGCAAAGATGTGTTTTTGCTGGTCCCTGTAATGTTTTGACCCTTCATTGGATGTCATCATTGGTCATGCCTTTCCTGCCAACATGGATGGATATACCTTCACACTATAAAGATAAAGCAAAACCCTCTCTTGTCTTAATTTGCTTTTTGTTAGGTCTTTAGTCAGTACAACCAGAAAAGTAACTAACACACCTGGCTAATATCTTTTGTACTTATTTAATAGAAAATATGCCCATTATCAATAAGATTTTTTAAAAAAAATATTGGCATTGTATATAAGAGTAAATACAATCTTGTGAAATTTAAAAAGAAGCCTCTTATGGAATAGCTTTTGTGTATAACTTTTTATTATTATTTATAAGGACAGAGTATCTGTAAAGCTCTCTGAAATAGTAGCTGAGAAAGGAGGAAGTTTTCCTATACTTAAGCTCTGAAATCTTTCTGGTTGATTCCAGTTGATCCTGGGCTACACCAAGGTAGTGGCATGACTCTGCTTCGCCTGGCCCAAGACTCTGCATACGGTTGGTGCAGAGAAAAGGTTGCCTTTGCTCTCAGCTGTATGAGCTGCTCCAGATGAACTAGGGAACTCAGAGTCAGGGTAACTGTCATGCACACACACTATGAAGATGCTATGCTAAAATCCCACATGCTCCTGAAAACCCCAAAACTTCAAGGGTGCTCAATGGCTCTCAGCCACAGGTCCAAGCAAAGCAAATCCCGGATGGTGACTGAGAGACTGAGTGACTGCTGTGCTGTCGGGCTACGTGCGCTTGTTGCTTCACTTCTTCTGATTTAATGCTATTTTTAATTTCCACAAACATAAAGTGCATAGTAATTTCAGATACAAAAACTGAGGGACACGGCTTTTAATTACAGACTGTATTTTACAAGTAAAAGATGAATTTGATCTGTCTGATCCTGAACACTTTGCCCACTAAATCCGTGGCTGTCAGACTGAGATAAAACTCACAGTAAAGACCTCACAATGACAGTCAATTACTTTTCTCAGTAAGAGCTGTCTTGTTTGTGGGATTAGATCCTTTTCGTTGTTGCAGTTTTTCAATGTTTCTTTCAGGAAAAGAAGGTAAAGCCTGTTAGCGCGCTTATCCTGCTCCATCCACTCTTTCTAAATTCTCCTCTGGGGTAAAATTAAAAATGTGGCAAACTCTATTCAGTCTTCCACATGGCTTTTAAGATGTTGTAAGTCACCAATGAAATCTAGAAACCACTACAAAAGTATGCTTCCAGCATACATGGAGAACTCTGACAACTGAAATACAGACTTTACGAAATGTGCTTTTATAATCACAGATGTTACAACACACTGCAACTCCCTGGGAATAGGGACACAGTCCATGAATGGACATCCATGGAAGACAAACGACCAACACTAAATAAAGCTGAAGCCATTTTTAAAACTTTTCTATCAATCTGGTACCAAATACTAAGGCAAGAAGGTGAGGAGGACCCAGCAGGGGGCGTCTTACTTGCTTGCAAGTCACGGAACAGCAAGGAGCTGCACTTTTGCTAGGGGAGCAATTTGCAAAAATAGACCCGAAATGTTAAAATAACTTTGTAGTGTGTAAAGTGGCTACTCCACTTGTAGGAGTTTGTCTTAAGTAGAAGTCATCAAAATTTAACATCTAGAGGCAGCGTCACAGTCAAGAACACATACATTTATACACATAACTATTAATTACACGCACAGACACATGCATGTATACGCAAACACACACATCTATGTTGTACTGCCTGTTACCCAAGAACTGGGAGCAATCCACATCTTCTTCCAATACACTTATGTAATATAGAAAAATGTAAATGGCAGGCAGCGGGAAAGGGTGGTAAATAATATTCTCTCATACAACTGGTGTAATAAAATGGAAATGTTAACATGGAAACCTACCTTCAATCACAGCAGAGGTCATTCTAGCTTTATGTGTGTGTCTAAATGTGCACACGTGCAAGAGTGTGTGTCATTACCTGGATAGGTCTTGATAAAATTCATTTTATTAAAATCTTCTGAAACGTGAAACTCCTAAAAGCAAGCATACGCAATAAAAAGACAGTTACAGTTCTTAAAACGACAGGAGCTCAATTTGAAGACCGAAGCAAAGTCCAGAGAGGCACAGTGCTCGCTCGCTACAGAGGGGATGTGACCTGCTCCTCACAGCAAGCCTGTCCTAGGGCCACTTTTCCTTTAAGGAGGACCCAAAGAAGCTGCTGCTGGCCAGCACAGCGCCTGAGCCCGGTGGGTGCTTCCTCTACAAGCCAGCCTTGCTCTCACTGCAGAAGTTTGTTAATCTTGCTCCTTTGGCTATACAAATATCAGTTAATAAACCCTCAAGACAATGCATAAGCAGCAAAACACTGAAGATCTATTATCAACAGAATTGATGACTTACAAAAAAGATGTGGAGATGGCTCAGCAATTTAATGAGGAAAATATGCATACTGTGTACAAAAGCATACCCTCTAAAACACTCATTTTAGAGGTTGTGGAGGGTCTTTTGATATTACTATATTTTCCAGATAAAAAGCACACACTTTTGTAATGAAAAGAATAAATGAAACCCAAAAGGATATGCTCTAAGAAAGAATCTACTGATCAACGTTATATTGCTAATGGTCTATGCAACGCAGGCTGAGAGTGAGAAAAACACAGAAGCAAATACAGACTCCCTGTCCTCCAGATGGCTTTGCTGGGTATCAAAGTTCATCATCACTGTACATGAGTATCTAGGCAAGGTGGCCAACTCCGAGAGCAACTGCTGACTACTGCTGAATTAGAATGGCACTGCCCCTTTTTGCTGGAGCCACAGCTTTCACCCTGCTGTAACTGCAGCTGTTTTTCAACCAAAATCCAAAGGAAAAGAACTCCCCAGGAGATGCACACACTGCCACTCAGAGAAGATGCTTGTAGCTTACCCTTGAGGGTTTCTTATCTCACATGAGCATGTGCACCAAAATGATATCCCTAGGAAGTCTTCAGAAGGAGAGGGGCGGAGCTTTGCCATTTGTTTCCCTCTGGTATGAGGTATTGGACCTATACAACTCATTTATAAATGCAAAGCTTACTTCCAGGCCTTATAAAGCTGAGATTATAAACTGTGTAGGGCCAGGCGAGGTGGCACATGCCTTTAAGCCCAGCACTCAGGAAGCAGGGGCAAGAGGATCTCTATGAGTTCAAGGCCAGCCTAGTCTACAAAATGAGTCCAGGACACTCAAGGTGACACAGAGAAACCCTGTCTCAAAAACAAACAAACAAACAAACAAACAAAATGAAACAGAACAAAACAACAATAAAAACCTAAAGACTGTTTAGGATAGTTAACTAATACAAATTAATGGTTAGTCAATTAGACTCATGGTCATGTTAAATACTAGTTTAGTTTATTTTTTAAAAAACTATTTCCTAAGTTAAATAGATAATAGATAGCTAGAAACATGCAATGTTTGCCTGTTTAGATTTGCTGTAGAAAGACAGACAGATAGATATGATGCTATAGATAGTTAGATAGATAGATAGATAGATAGATAGATAGATAGATAGATAGATGATAGATATGTTAATGTAAATAGATGGCTTCAAAACCTCAGAGACCTACAGAATATGGCATTTGAAGATATTTTTATTGATTTAAGGTGTTTTTGAATAGACAAATCAACTTCTGTAAGCACTCACAGCCTACCTCAAAGAAGACATGAGCATCAGGCAACCTCTATAAGGAGATGCTTCAGATATGGTAAGCTGTCCACTGAATGAGGGGGAAAGCCCTCCATTCTACTGCAGACAAAACTCTACCTAAAATGGACAAGCTTGGATGCAGGCCAAGCCGATTTCTTAGCTCTGCCAAGACAAGGCAAGCAAGTCCTTCATAGGTCCTCCTTCACACATGTGTCTGTCAGATACACTAAGCCAGAGGCTGAAGATGATGCTCTAACACTACAGAGAAATTTTGAGTGACTGGGTAGCGAACTGCCTCTTTCATCTTTATTTTATTTCAGAAATTGCTTGCTTGCACTTCCTGCTTACTCAGGTATAATTTTATTCCTTCTCAAGTCTCTGATAGGGTTGAAGACCAGATAATGATAGTTTTACAATTAAGCTTAGTTGCTTAAGAATTAAGATGCTTTTTAGGTCTAGATAGATGTTTTTGGGTTGATTGATATAAGGTATGATAGAGAATGACTTAGGTACAAAACTTTAGACTCACCTAGATAGAATGGATGGTATTTTCCTCAAGGTTGCCAAATAGATATAGACCAGACATTATGATTTTAATCTTACATAATAGTTTTTATGATTGTTTTATAATTGTCCTTACTGTACATAGTTTTTAAAATAGCCTTTTTAATTAGTCAAAAAAGAGGAATTGTAACAACATAGTCTGGTGCTTTGTATTTGACTGGTAATTGCTTTGCTCCCCGAGGTCAGCTTGCTGTCTTTTACAAGCAGACTGTCACGTATCCCAAATGGTGCTGTATAACCTCACCTCCAAATAATCCCTGTTTAACCAATAAAAGGCCTATGCCAGGGCAGGGCAGAAGTGTGCTAGGCATGGCCAAGGTTTGTAGGCTTGGAGGAGAGAAGGATGATGGGAAGGGGAGAGACAGGAATGAGAGAGGAGGAGACCACTGTGAATTTGCATAAAGAAGAACCATATGGCTGGGAAGACTTTACTCTGCAAGATCAGCATAGCTGGAGGGGAGCAGTCCAGATGGAAAGCATGTGCAAGTGTTTATATTATTTTGGATGAGAAGTAGCCCAGATAGGAATGATTAGACAAATGGCATGGGCTGTGGGACTGAGAGATAACAAGGTAGTTTGGGGGTTAATATCTGCCCAGCCCCAGGTGAAATAAGGCTTATTAAAGTTCTATCATGTGTCTATGTCTTTTATTGATATGGTAGCAGTTTAACAATAACTGCCATAATAATTATAGGCTATTAATAGTAAACATTATTTTTTTTTCTACAATAAGGTTAGTCTTTTAAGAATACATCCAAGCACAAGAATATAGGTGGCACCTATAATCCTATCACTCTCAAAGGGTGAGGTGGAAGAACATAGGTTTGAGGCCAGTGAGGGCTACAAATTACGGCCAGTATGAACAATGTAGTAAAATCCCATCTGAAAGAGGTACAGGGGGATGTGAAATAGCTCTATCATTTCCTGTCAAAAACATTTGATAGCTTCTCAGTAAATTTACAATAAACTGTAAAACTTTATTCACAGGCCTTGCATGACCTTGCCCCGTCCATGTTTCAGTTATACCTGTGTCTTTCCTCTGTCACTCAGTACCACCAGCCAAGATGCCCTCTTCCAACACAGACCTGGGGTACCTCAAGGTAAAACTCACAGAAGGCAAGATGAGTATTAAGTATCTGTTTGACAGATTAGGCACACTCAGAGTGATGTGGCCACAGATTAATTTATTCCTATGAAAACAAGATAAATGAGCTTGAACCAGATAACTAGTAACTTCTTAGGTACTGCAGCCAAATACAAGCAACAAGAAAGGGTGTGGGTGAGGGGGGATAAATTGGACTTTACAAAACTTAAAAATGATTGAAAGGAAATCTTTAGGATAGGAGAAATATTTTGCAAATTGTGTATCTGATTGGAGTCTAGTATCTAGCACTAAGCAAGGACTTACAACCCAAACCCAGAGCACAGGATGCTGACACAGGCTTCTCAGATCAGCACTTTGAGGTAAAGACATGAAGGTGATTGAGTTTTGGGGGCAGCTTGGCTATGTAACAAGGTGTTTCCCCCCCCCCCCTCTCTCTCTCTGTGGACAAAGGATTAAAATGTTCATTAAAATGGACAAAGGATTTCCTGAAATATTAATAGTCCCCATATGATCCAGAAATCCCATTCCTATATATTAACACATTTTTAAAATGCAGATTTACATAGAGACTTAGGCACAATGCTATAGTAACAGTGTTCACAACAACCCATACAGAAATAATCCCAATGCCAATCAACTCATCAACCAATGGCCAAAGTGAGATTTCTCTACTAGGAGAATACTAGCCCACAGTAAAAAGGGATGAAGTAACTGGTCCAAACTGCAACTGGAAAGACCCCTCAAGACACACACCACAATGTGACTCTGTCACACAGAACATGGAGCATTAAGAACTCCCCATTCTTGGGAGGTGTACCAGGGAGTGACTGCCAATGGACACAAGCTTTCCTTGGGGGATGTGAGAATGTTCTGTGATTAGAGTGGTGATGCTGACATGATCTAATGAATATACAACACCACAAGCCACTAAAATGTACATGCAGAATGATGGCCATTATGATACATGGGTTATAGATATGTAACCCATGGGAAACAGATATGTACAATCAAACTAATAATCAAACTAAAAAAACACCAGTCAATAACAGACTGAAAATTTAAGCAGCCTATCCTTCACCAAAGGGGGTTTGAGGTGCACTGCTTTCCTTCCAAGGTCACAGGGTCACAGGATGAGTAGCTGGTCCCTTCTTGTGAGCTCTGTCTTACAGAGGAACACACACACACATGCAGAGGTCCCTACCACTGTGTCACAAGCGGCAGCAGCTGCAGGTCTCCAATCCACTGTAAAGAGGCTGTGCTTTGTGGATGACCTGAGCGCCAGCTGAGACACTCACTAACCCCGAAAGCATGGAAACAGGTTTACAAGTCCCATGACGAATATCCTGCTCAATGGAAGTAAACACCAGGTAGTCTTACAAAGGACACTCTGAATACAACGTAGACACTTCTTACCATTACAGCCCCGTTATCCTGGCCCACAAATATCCGTCTGCTGTCGTGATGGTAAGCCATAGCAGAGCAAGGAGCTGCCAAAAAGACGAAGACCACATTGTAAGAAAAGTGAAGCACTGGAAGCCACCATTTAAAGCACATTATTATTAAGAAGCTTTATATGGATTAGGTTAAAAAATAGAAACAAATGCTTTATAAAAATTGTGCACATTAAAAAAATATAACTGAAGTTCCCCATGATTTAAGTTTAAAATCGGATAATAAATACATAAATCATTTTTTTTTTAAGTTTAAAATTGGCTCATGGTAAGTCTTCTAACAGTTACTTTGAGAACTTTGGGTGACAAGAGCCAGCATGAAGTCTCATCTGGATGGAACTCCTACTGTAGCATAGTTGACTCTGGGAACCAGTGCTTCTGGGCATGCTCTGACATCCAGAGGCTCACACTGCCCCGCCACGCTGCCCCAGAAAAGACCAAGCCAGGAGACGCACCATAGGATTGCTTTTTCCAATAATAATAATAGTAATAATAATAATAATATTTATTATTATTATTACTACTACTACTACTACCACCACCACCACCACCACCACCACCACCACCACCACCCTTGGCAATAGCACACACCCCAGTTTGGAGGAGGCAGAGCTGTGACTGCATGCGGTAGCATCGACCTCTCAACTCCACACACCCATAGTGTGTGTGTGCGCATCCCCTTCCAGGACTCATGGGCGACAGAATAAATTTCTCCAAAAGGAGAAACTACTGTCTTTCTAAGGAGTGAGATTTCTGAAGCTGAACATTTGGAGACCAAACTGTTGGAGTTCACTCAGCATAAGTAATTTTAGCTAAAAATGAAAGAAGCACATGTGGAAATGCATGCCAAGGGTGAATAAGCCAGATGTGTGTGACTTTGAATTTAGGCTGTGTGGTGCACACTTGTAACTGAGGTAGGCATCTGGTATCTTTTCTTGACCCCCCTCTCTCTCTCTCTCTGTTTTGAGACAGGGTGTCTTCACTGAACTTGTAGCTGACCAATGCAGTTAGCCCAGCTAGCCAATGAGCTTGAGGGACGTGTCTGTTTGCACCACCTTTCCTAGCCCTGCCCCTCAGAGCTGGCATTAGAGGCAAGAAGCATTATGCCTGGCCTTTGTGTGGGCTCTGGGATCTGGGCTCAGGTCCTCATTGTGTGGCAAACACTTTACAGGCCGAGCCATCTCCCCAGCCACTGGGCTCATACTCTGCCAAAGTTTTTATTGTTATTATTATTATTATCATCATCATGTTTAAGAATTACAGTCTCTACCAGGCATAGAGGCACGTGACTTTAATCCCAGTACCCAACAGGCAGAGGTAGGAGAATTTCTGTGAGTTTGAGGACAGTTTGGTCAACATACGGAGTTTGACACCAGCTACATGTACAAAGTGAGGCTGTCTGAATTAAACAATTATCATAATCACAAAGATACATTGTTATACACACACACACACACACACACACACACACATCTTACAATTAAAACAAACATCAACTGCTTTGATGATTTAAAAGATCCACTGTTATCATTTTTGTTTTCTTAACAGCTGATGATAAATCTTGATGTTGGCTTTAAGTTTCAACTCTTCTGATGTCTGACACTAGCATAAAACCACTTAAATATGTAGAATCCCTCATTTCTGCAAAAATGTCAATGTGCTGAGTAATTTTATGATGCTAGAGGTTTGTTATTGCTGTTGTTGTCTTGTTGTGTGATTGGGGGGACACACGTATGCCACAGTGAACATATAGAGATCAGAAGACAACTTTCAGGAGTTTTCTCTTTCCACTGTAGGCTCCAGAGACCTAACTCAGGTTGTCAGGCTCGTGTGGCATCTACCAAGTCATCTCACAAATCCAGGGTTTCTGAATTTAAAAGCCTCCCTAGTTTGGTTTGGCCTTCCTCACCCCTCCCTAGAGAAGAGCATTCTACCAGGGTAAGCAACATACAGTTTAAGCAAAGGTGGAGAGGTCGAGCACTCACAGAGCTTACAAACTGGAAAAGCACAGAGCGTCTTTCAAATTAACAGCAATATATACACAAAAGGCACCAGTGAGTCTAAGATGACATATGTAAAACTCAGGGCAGACTGCCAGGTCCACCCGCTGAAGGTTCTATTTAGTCTTTGGCACTGGAGCCCAGCCAGACCGTCTCTCACTGTTCACTACTGCTTTCGGACTACACTGGTAAAGCTGAGCCGAGCGGCTGCCATCGACTGCCTGGCCCACGAAATCTCAGCCTTGCCATCTGGTCCCTATAGCTCTGTAGTCACAAACAGGAGTGGATTAGAATTACAGCCACGGGCAATCAACTTGAATCTCTTCAGACTCAATTTCCTTACCCATAAAATGGCTGTTGTGATGACATCATCAAATTATATTTTCCATGGAAAAAAGGCACGGGGCAAAAAGTTAACACAGAAACTGAGTCATCATCTCCCTCCAGCCACAGCAGATTCTGAAAGTGACTCTTGCTAAGGGGAAGTAAGGGCGCAGGGAGAGTAGACTGGCCACAGATGGCAATACGTAAAGGGTGACCCTGGTCACCAGAAAGTTGAGATTAGTAGATGGCCACTGAACATCTCAAATCCAGTAATCTGTAGATGGTTTATAGAAAGGACATTTCTTGTATTTTAGATTTACTTATGCAAGAAATTCCACTTGAAAATAGTGACTTTTCATAGTTCATTTGCTATGTTTTCTCGCTGTTGTGTTATTGCAGTGTCTGAGCTATACACGGAGGCTCCTGACTGTGAGGCACTTGGGAGGAAGATGAGAAGGACTGCAGTGAGTTCAAGGCCAGCCTAGGCTACAGAGTAACACCTTATCACATGTAATATCAGCAACAAGATGATGCAGGAGCAGCAGCTAGAAACAACATAGAACACACCTAGAAACAAACAGCACGCAGGTGCCAGCCAGCCATGACAGAGCCCAGGGGCTATGCTTCCCAGCCTTCTTTCTAGAAGCCAGAAAGACCCCAGGAAACCCAGAGAAGCTGAGCAGAGGATGGATGGGGATAGAGAACCATGGTCACATGCTCACGATCTAACAGCCCCATGCTGGGGTCTTGGCGCCCTAAGGAAAAAACTCAGTCACAACCGGCCAGCAAGAGGGCTCGGCAGTTAAAGGCACTTGCTGTCAAGCCTGATGGCCCGAGTTTGATCCCTAGGACCCGCATGGTAGAAGGAGAGGATTCCTACAGGCTGTCCTTTGACCTCCACTTACAGTTACCTCCCTCCGCACAAAATAAGGAAATGTAATTTATTATTTTTAATTCACTATAAAGTTGCCCAAACAGGACATTCTCCACAGTTAAGTGGAGAGTGGGGACTGACTTTCACACGAACTCTGGTGCCCCATATTTGGTCATGTCCTCTTGATGGGGAGGCCTGATGGCACTCAGAGGAAGAATAGCAGACTACCAAGAAGAGACTTGATATCCTACCATCATATTCAGGGGAAGGAGGTCCCCCTCAGTGACAGTCATAGGGAAGGAGAATGGGGTGAAAGCAGGAGGGAGGGAGGAATGGGAAGATAGATGCACTGGATGGGATAGCAATTGAGATGTAATATGAATTATTTTATTTTTCAATTTAAAAAAAGTAAAAATATAAATAAAAAAATAAAGATGCCCAAAATATTTGGAGGGGGGGTGGAGACATAGCTTCCCAGCACTACAAAGGGAATAGTTAGGGTGGGGGGCGGCGGTTGGGGGACGACAACTTAAAGAGAAACAACTGCGGGACATAAGCATCCCAATCTATGCCTCTAAGGAGTGTGAGCCTCAGTGCTCAGGGTCCAAGAGGTTCTGACCAAAATATCAAGTACGGAGGACAGGAGGGGCAGGACTGTGGGAAGAATAGCACCAGCGGCACGCAAGAGGTGTCTCGCCATGATGACAAAGTGGTGTCAGCACTGGGCTGAGTTCCCAGATGGTTGCTCCCTTCCAGCTATCAGATCTGTGGCTGGGCCACAGGGAAGTAAGAAGTTATCAGCCCAGCAGCCTATTGTGTGGCTGTTGTAGCTAATGAAGGCCAGAGGATGTCCCCTCTGCTGCCCTTTTGCTTAAACAGGCTCCATAGCCACTTTAACTAAGACACCAGTTGTGTCACATTTCAAGGAGAGGATTCGGTGTAAGAAACCAAGGCTATGCAGCCCTAACACATGCAGACAGAGGCCATGAGAAGGCTCTGCTACTTGGCATTCTACGAGCAGCCTTCCTGTGGGTCTTCTGATGTGTTCTGTATTCCATTGCTAACGTGTACCTTTAAGTGGGATTCCAAAGTCTATTTCACTTTGAGTGACATTATAAACATAAAGAAGTTGACCAGTTGTCCAAAGCTCTTGGAAGGGCTGATACTGATAAACAGTTAACTTCTGGCAGAAACTATCACAGGATCTAAATAATGCACTCACAATGAATGAGTGAGAAAATGCAGAAAGGAGAGGGGCCCAGAAGGGTGACTCCTACTATGTGTGATGTGCCAAGTAACTGCTGATCCATATTGATACCAAACTTGGCAGTTTTGGAATGCTTCTTAGGAAAGCTGTGACCAGTGTCAACAGGACCCAGGACAACTGTCATAAGCTCTTTCTCTCTCATGGAGGAACTTTACAATGACCTCAGTTAATACGCCATTAAGCTTACAATAAATCCTTTTCTTTCCCTGGGGAAGGAGGGGTCATCTGATACTGGAAGCCCTTAACTCAAGGAGATCCCTCATTATGGAACAGAGCCTCAAGGAGGCCCACAGCTGTAGCCTTTCACTCAGTAGTCAGTAGCTAAGACCACATTACAAAAAGGCCTATGTACTCCATATACTCCTGTGAGGGCAATTAGCCCTTTGCCTGTTCTTTTTACTCTCCCCTACCACCCGACCACCCAGCGTCATGAAGAAGTGAGCCTTTCTAAATAGAGAAATCTCCTCAGAAGCTGGGCACATAGGTTTCCCAGTTAACAGTCTAATGGCTGTTTGGGACAGAGGGATTCACCTCTCACTTGGCACTGGGTGGCATCCAGGCATTTTCTTCGGGGCTTTGACTCTGAGAAAAGCTGAAGAAAAGTAGGACAGAAATATGGCAATGTAACAGTGACTAGATTAGCTTGAGGCTATATGGGTAATTCTGTGTCAGGACAGGGTCTCACATAGCCCAGGCTGGCCTTGAAACTTGCTATGTAGCCATGGGCCCAGTTTTATGTTGTACTGGGTTTTGACTTTGAAGCTTAATAGCAGGCTAAGCAAGCATGCAACCAACTGAGCTGTGTGCCTGGCTTCTGAGAAGATGCTCCATTTACAAAGTGCTGCTCCTTGGTCCATATCTTTGTACAACAATTGGGGACAGTGAAAAGAGCAGGCAAAAGGCTGGTCATAATCACAAGTCAAACTACAGTACAATAGAATATGAGGGTCTTTTACAGTGCTGTATTAGCCAATAGCTACTGATTAAAAAGTCACAGCTGAGGGCCACTGAGGAGGCTCAGCATTTAAAGGCATATGTTGAAAAGCATGAGTTTGGTCCACAGTAGCCACATGGTAGAGGGAAAGAAATCAACTCAAGTTTTCCTCTGACATCTACATGCCCATCCAGGTATGGGCACTTATACACACTAAGAAACTGCAAAAATAAATTTCATAAAGTCACTACTGAGTTAAAGTTGGACAAGGGAAAATGCCCTTTTCAGTTTTTTTGGTTTTTTTTTGTTTTGTTTTAATCCTTTCTTTTTCAGTTTTGGTCCTGTTTCATTTAGGCTGGCATATCAACTGCCTCTGTAAAAGGACTTTCCCTGTGGTTTATTACAGCCTGTCAGAGGTCTTAGGCAACAAAGGAACCCATTCCGAAATCCACTGGCAATTTCTCACCAGGCCTTTTGAAATTTAAATCATCAAAGGCATCAGAAACAAGGTCCTTAAGTGGAAAAGTCCATGACTTACAGGCCATTGTGTGGTAGATGCTGGGCCAGTACTGGCCGCTGTCTCTTTTCAGCCATACTCGGATGGTTCTGTGGAGACAGAGAGAGACATCATAGTGCTTAGTCATTTATCTTTATTTTAAAATCTTCTGAATGGCAGGTAATAGTGAACTGGACAGAACTGATCATCACCCTAATACTGTAAAATCAACACACACAACAGAACAAAAACTAACGTCTGTGCAGTGTACTGGTAGTCTCGGCCATCTTGAAACATTTCCATCAGTGGCATTTGACTCCCCACATACATTGATTTTTACTTTATACAAGCAACATCCAACTGCCTCCAGATTTAGTGAAAAGTAAGGCCACCTTGGCAGAGAAAGTTTGTCACAATGCTTTTTAAAAGGCTTATTCTTCAAAATACACATAAAAGATGTCCAAGTCGTGAGAATGGTCACCTTTGGTGGCTTCCTTGGCCTGCAGCTGGGTTATCTTCTTTTGTGTTTGAGGACAATTGTGTTCTTAATTTTAAAAATTCAACATCTTCTAAATGATCTTATAAAGTTATTCAAAGAGAAATATATACATACAGATTGAATTTAGTATATTACATATGGTGCACATATTTATATATAACATGTATTATACATTACACACATATGACCACTGTAAGTTATATAATACATAGAAGTCAAGAATTCAAATAATTTTAGTAGCATGGAAATATTCATTGTATAATGACATACAAAGAAATTTGAGAAGTACCAACTACTTTTCTGGGTAAAATACATTGTGTCAACATAGTCACATGTCTGCCTCACCTGGAGACACTGAGGAAAGTAGAGGTACACAAGAAAGAAAAACTGGGCACAAAGGCACGCGCCTACAACTGCAGCATGTGGAAGGCTAGGGCAGGACAATGATGCTCACGAGTTAGAGGCCAGCCTAGGAAACACAGCAAAAACCTATCCCAGAGAAGCACAAGCAGGAAAAGATGAAGTACCATGCTTACAGAAACACAGTGTGTGTGGGGTGTGTGTGTGTGTGTGGAGGGGGTAACGGTGGTGTGAGTGCCTCAGTCAGTGACAGGCTTGCCTTATCCACAACTCTCAGCCTCCTGCCCTGGAGGAAACTGTCCCACACTGTGCCTCTGGCCTCTCTTTCATCAGAACACACACAGGACTATGAGGAAATCCTGTGTGTGTGTGTGCAGGAAAGTGATAGACGAGCAACAGGGCAAAGGGCAGCGTGTGCGTTGATTGCAGAAGGAAAGCAACAGGGCCAGTGTGGCCCACTCCTGTCTGCACCAGGCTTTTCTTCCACGGTCTCTTCTGGGTACTGTGTTCTAGTGGTATCTGCTTTGCTCACAAATTTCTCGTCATCCATTGTCATTCTCAGACAATCATGTCTCTGTTGCTAATAATGGGCTGGCAAGGTGACTCACTGGAGAAAGGTGGTTGCCACCAAAAATGAGACCTGAGTTCAATCTTTAGTACATAGTAGAAGGAAAAAAACTGACTTCCCAGGGCTGTCCTCTCATCTCCATCCCTGTGGCATGCCCCCCTCCCTGCCACATATGTACATATAGACACAGAGATGAAAAAAAGAAAAGTATATTTCTAATGACAACTCAACAGTTGACACCTGTTGATAACTTTAGACTAAAATACACAAAAACTAAAAGTTGATATATATTTCCATCTATTTACCTAGCTACTTCCTTCTAAGTTCAAGACAAGTAAAACTGTTCCATAGAGAAGAAATTCAAGAATGGCTGGCTGGCTCTGGGGAGGTGGGGCAGACTGTAGAGATGTAAGGGAGCTTCCATCAAAGGGAATGGTGCGGCTCCGGGCTTTCACCAGTAGAGAGAGTGTGTCCTACACTCTCAAGGTCTGCCCAGACTACTGTGTGTGAGGAAAAGGACACTCAAACTAGTCGGCAATCTTCACTTGCTAAATCGAGGACATGATAACAGAGCACACAATCGTGTTTTCTGTCTGTCTTAAGAGCAATGGGATTTGAGAGGTTGCTAGACCCTGCTACTGGTTTCAGTATATAGGGAGGGCAGAAGGGCAGAGGAGCCTGATAAACACAGCAACAAAGGTACTTCAAGAGCAATACTGCAGGAAAGTCTACACACAAGAGACCCAATTCGCTCTACAAATAATTTTCAAGGGACAAGAACCAAGATGGACGGCAAGATTAAGAAACAAATCAAATAATACAATGTGTGAATCTTATTTGAATCCTGATTTTTAAAAAATAACTAAAAATAAATCATAAAGTAATCAGAAACATGAACAACAGTAGATAATTGCTGATATTAAAAATGATTCTTTCTCTCTTTTTCTTTTTTCATGACAGGGTTTCTATGTGTACCCTTGGCTGTCCTGGACTCACTTTGTAGACCAGGCTGGCCTTGAACTCACAGAGATCCACCTACCTCTGCCTCCCCAAGTGCTGGGATTACAGGCATGTGCCACTGTGTCCAACTTATATCTTTCTTTAGGTGTAACATGTAGTGGAAGTTTTGGTTTCTTTAAAAACTCAGTTATGTTATGTAAACAGGTTTTTCTTCTAATTCCAAATGTCAGATATGGAGGTGCTTTTCGTTTTCTATAGCTGATAATTACTTCCAGCAGCTCTCAGAGAAGGGCGTGGTCTTTGCCAGCTACAGTTAGTGGAATTCAGAGGACTCAAAAAGGATATGAATATTAGAGCCCACCCAGAGAAAGAGAGAGATAAGGGAAGCTCCCACGGGGAGGATGTGTTGGGGTGTTGGAATAGACTAGAGCGGAGAAGGGAGAAAGAGGCATAAGGAACCCAATAAAACAGATTTAGAAATACATACTACCATGTCAGTTTTAATTGTCACTGTTTAGGTTTTGGCTTGTTTCGGGAGTTGTCAGTGTCTTGGTTTGATATGGTCTTGTTACCATGTTACCCAGATTGGCTCAGGACGGACCTCCCTACCTCAGCTTCCAGAGTATGAGACCGTAGGTGTGTGCACCATGCCTGGCTGTTTTGTTAAGAAACAAACGGTAATTCCTAAGTATCACGTTATCCTTTTTCTACTGTCCTCAGCTTGGCTACCACAGTTGAGGGCCTCACCACTCACGCCCTAATCTCCTCCTATGTAACTTCTGTTCTCTTTCCTGGTGCCCAGCTCATCTTCTGTCCCCAATACCAACTACATCTCACAAGGAGTCACACTCAGCTCACTCTTACTGTGCTCAGCGTCCACTGGTGCTGTTCTCAAACCTAGGGTCCAAGTGGCAAACCTAGTTCCTGTGACTCCCCAGCTCAGGCCCTGGAAACCAGCGAGCTGCCATAATACAAGTGCCCACTTGGTCCTCTCAGGTTGTGCCTCAGGCCCTCCTCCCTCACCACTCCACCATGAACTCTCCTATACAGACTGGTCCTTCTATGTAGATAGAGTGGATACTATTTTAGCACAATTCCTTCCTCTAAAAACTCAATGGAAGTATAGGATTACCCCTAGAACAGACTCACAAAGGGGCTTGACCTGTGCTGGTATACTCCATGCTGTTTACCTCAGAAATGCTACAGCTTCATTTCAGGCAAGAGACAAAGCCAAAGCCGCGTAATAAGTAAAAGGCCAACTCCAAGGTGAGGAGCAAAGGCACTCACTGATGCTCCCTCCTGTCCTAATTCAAGGTACAAAGGCTACTCCTGAAGATCAGCTCATGTCCCATGCAGCCCTGCTGTAAAGCTCACTGGCTTTATTAAACAGGTCCACCAAAGGGTTAAATCTGGCAGCAAACCACTGCTAAGATATTTTAGGGGGGGGGGTGGCATTTGAGACAGGGTTTCTCTGTGTAGCCTTGGCTGTCCTGGACTCACTTTTGAGACCAGGATAGCCTCAAATTCATAGTGATCTGCCTGCCTCTGCCTCCCTGAGTGCTAGGACTAAAGGTGTGAGCCACTGTCAAGATTTTTAAGCCTCAGGAAGAATATAACACTGGTAACTTGTTAAAACTCTGCCCACGAAGGTCATGGATTCAGTGGGGTATATATTTCCCTCTGTGCTCAGAAGGGGCGACATTCGGACTTCAGGAAACCCAGTGCTAAGGAAATCATCTGAACAGCCCATCTCTTCCACACATCGCTGGACCCCAAAACCAAACCCACACACCTTCAGAATAGTATTTATCCTGGCCCACGGCCAAACTCATGCCCCACTGTGCTAGACTCTGGCATCTGGAGCACTGCATCATTTTTCTTTGTCGAACAAACGGCACACAACTTGGTTGGCACAAATCCACTCCTGGCTAGGACCCAACCAGCAAGCTAGAAATGGAGACTTTTACATCGCTCCCCTTGAAAACTGCTTATCACGTAACAAGAGAGAAAGAAGGCTGACCTTGCTGGCAATCAGGCTCTAGATTTCAGCTTTAGATCCTTTACCCAGAGTTCTCTTCTTTAAAACACACCTTTCCCTTTCTGTGCTGCTAACATCTTCCGTGTCTATGGTTCAGCCAAAGCAACATTAAATCTAACTGCGGACACCCTGGGATTCTCAAGGATCTACATGGTAAACAGAGTTTTCCAATGTCTACAAGTTACATGGGACTTTGTTGCATTTTATGATCAGGGTGTGTCTCCTTGGCTTGAAGGGGTTATAAAAATAGGCTTCCATTGGGCTAGTTATTAAAACCTCAAGAGATCCCAGGCTAAGAAAACACTGACTACTCAGCAAATTAGAAGCAAAGCCTGCTCTTCCGTAAATTGAAAGCAATACTAACAGCTGTGTGATGTTTTCCTAAATGCTAATTACTCAAAACCTTACAGCTATGTAACGGGCCAGCTACACGAAGCACTGAGGCCTGGTGGGCTTGTTGCCTGTAAACCCATATTTTCTGGCAGACCAGTGCTGCTGTGCTCCTCGCCCGAGATGAACTAGGCCAGTGGACTATTTGTTTACTGCTTGACAACTCTACTCTCACACCTAAAGTCAGGTCCTGTTTTCCCCCACACCCTTTCTATTCATTCTCCATGGTAGCTGGGTTGTCTCTGATCAGCCTAAAAAGAAAACGTTCTTAAAAATGCCTTGGAATCATTAGGGTTTCCCCACCAATGTCTGTTTTTCCAAAAGATACTTGGAATATAAGTGCCTTTCTTTCTAAGCCTACATAAACAGTTTACAGGTTTCCCCACAGCCCTAACTCTGTGGAGGGCCCCACCACCAACACAGAAAAAGAACAGCAATGACTTAGCTGGGATCCCTTCCACTGCCACACAAGACTGCATGGCAGCATTTTAAATCTTCCCCACCAAGCGTCTGTGTACTGCACTGCTGTGGAGGATAAGCAAGGAGACAGACAGGAGTGAATGCCCACTGCAGGGCTCTCAGGCTTTCGCCAGCATTCTACATTAGAACATTTTGGCTAGACTTTGGCTTCCTGTCATAAGGTGAGACAAATAATGGCAGGACCAACAATAAGGAGCACTGGGTAAGGGAGCTGCCTCTGAGCCTGACGGCCTGAGTGTGATGCTTAGAGCTCACCCAGTGGGAGAGGAGAACCAAGCGGTACACAAGAGTAAGAGTGTTCCCTTCTTACAAGATGGTGAATGCTGTGGGATTTGGGGATGTCAGGCCCGCAAACTGATTCTGAAGAAATAACTGAATAGGAGAGGGAGGGAGGGAGGGAGGGAGGGAGGGAGGGAGGGAGGGAGGGAGAGAGGGAACACAAACTTCCCATCTAAAAGGTAAAAGGTAAGAATCAAGGATTTGGAGAAAAGGGTACACAATGAAATACTTAATAGCTTAGTCACTAAAAATAATTATGAAGACTAGGAGGTGAGTAAAAATGTATATAAAATGTGTTTTTCTTGTTTACTGTTTTACACTTTATTGAAGAGAGAGAGAGAGAGAGAGAGAGAGAGAGAGAGAGAGAGAGAGAGAATATGAATACATGCACATAGCACATAGGTGGAAACCAGAAGACAGCTTAGGGGAGTCAGATGTCTCCTTCTACCATGTCGGTTCTGGGGACCCAAACGTGTCCTCATGCTTGGTGCCAAGTGTCTTTACCTACCGACCCATCTTTTATGCTAAAAATACCCTGTTTTCCTTAAAGGGGTTGAATTAAAGTTACATAACTAAGTTACACAAGCACACTCTCTGGCTTTGCAGGTATCAGGTGGACAGTGAGGGGAGGGGACACTTGTGCAGCAAACACTGATTCTAGCTCCTTGTTAGCATCTGAGGACAACAGAGCCCATAGGGACCTTGTGGCACACCCACAAGTACACACTTTGCAATGAGTTCCAGGTGCTCAGGGATGGATTTGCCTAGTGTTCAAGTGTGGCTATCTAAAATAGGAAACGTAAAAATATTCCGCTCCTTAGGAATGTGTCTGTCAGCATCACCACTGAAAGCAAACAAGGCTGAGGCGCAGAAACTGAGAGAAGGAGTGAGCGGTCATGCATCCTCATGCCCAAGAACCACAGGCAACTTCAATTAAAGGATGGCTACCTTCCCTTCTTTACACAGACTCTAGAGGCTTCTCTGTGCCTCACCCAGGACTCCTCCCAGTGGTCTGCTGGCCATCAATGTGAACTTGTGCCTGGGACAGGCTTGGGAGTCTATGAGGGGTCACAAGATTTCCCTGCAGGTCACTGCAGAGCAGGGAAGTAGCTCTAGCCTCCATCCGGAGACATGGACGGAAGGCACTGCTATTGAGGTTCTTGGATGGACTACCCAGAAGGGGTCACTCTCAAAGATGCAGAGCACAGTGCCGTGGAGAAAAACTAAGAAACCAGATGTAAGAAGGCTGGGAAAGAGAAGATTCTCCCAAAAGGTACCAGGCTCCCTGGTGTGACAGATGTAAGACAGTGAGCCCCTGAGTTCCCGTAAGTTCACGGCACTGAGCTGTGATGTACAGACTTCCTGCATTCTAGACCCACACAATGATTCCTGAGAAGCTCATGATCTGCAGTGCAGAGTAAGCTGCCTTGCAGGGAGGATGATGAGCATCTTTATCCCCAGTTTATGCTTCAACAGACAGAAATGGTCAGAAAGCCATCTTTAAAAAAACACAAAGTAAAAACCCATCGTGGTGGTACATGCGTTTAATCTCAGCACTCAGGAGGCAGAGGCAGGTGGATCTCTGTGAGTTTGAGGCCAGCCTGGTCTACAAAGAGAGTCCAGGATACAGAGAAACCCTGTCTCAAAAAACAACAAAAACAAAAAACAAACAAAAACAGAAAACAAACTAAACAAACAAACCCCACATGCTTACACACTGCCAGACACTATCCAGCTCTCTTCAAATTTATCCAGCTTTTTTTTAAAGAAGGTGATTAAAAAAAAAACTCATAATTTAAAACATTACAAAAATACAAATCAATAAAAAGCAGCTTTGAATGGCTTAAAAAAAAAGCACCTTTCCAAAATTTTCCACATATTTTCCACTAAAGCAATAACTCCTAAACAAGCAGACAAAATATTAAGCATTAAATAGTAAGGTTTTTCCCCTTTAAGAGAGATTCAGAGCACAGAAAAATCTAGGTTGAACTAGACTTGAACTCCAAATCTCAAAAAAATCTGACATTTGTGATAAACAGGATGCTAATAAAATCTCTCACTACTTCAGGCTGTGGAGTGAGCTGGACCTAGCACGCAATACAAATGTCAGAGTTTGTGACAGACAACTGTAGGTGAAGTGTGCTCAATTCTTTCCCCCTCCCTGCTCTATGCCCTTTGCCACCTGATTTTACAGCCTTCCCTAGGCAGGCCTGAGTAGGCTGCCTGGCGTCACCATAGCCTATGGCCGACAGTGTGTCTGAAGTGATGGTGGGACTCTTCTGAGAAAGGCCTTTCCTTCTGGTGGAGGAGGAGCAATGACAGGTGACAGGAAGTGTGTGTGTATTAAGGGGGTGCTGTCCTAGCTGACACCCTCACCAAGCCTAGAACTAGCTAGCTCTCCAGTGGCTGAGTCACACGCATGAGCGAGCCTAGAATCAGAGGAACCAGGCCTCTGACCCACAGCTCATGACAATGAATGCCCTGCCGCTTTAAGCTTCTGTTTTGAGGTGATGTGGGCATAGCAAAGGCTAAGTAATACAGAGAGACAGAATACATTTTAAAATACTTAGAAATCAGACTTCAAAGTTTACAATAAAAAAAGACTGCTATATCCTTTGGATGACAGCTTAGGTCAATGCTTCACTGGATAGAGGCCCACTGTGCACAGATTCTAAATGAATTCTCTAAAACCCGAGGAGCTCATGGGAACGCACATCATAATACCTGTCACTCTGTCAGCCCTGTCACCAAGGGGAGGCTTCGGTGTGTTACTTTCCTACAGTGGTCTGTGAACAGCAGACTCCGCACCACACCTCTGAGTTGGAAGGATTTATTCCACAGAGATTAATGCATGATCTCCTTGAACACCTTATGATGCCTGCATCACCTTGACAACCTCGTGCCCTTTTGTGATCTCCAACAGCACTCAAGTATTTCTGAAGGAGCCCGTGGCCAAGCCCACCCCACCTCCAACAGCAACACTTACAACCTTTTACAGTTTTCCTCTCAAGACATCAGGAATAAAGCAATTGAAGCACGTTCTAACTTTATGCTGATAATAGGCAGTGGTCAATGAATTAATTAAAAAGCCAATTTCAGAATATACAATATGCTATTATGCTATGAAGTAAGTCTAAGGTCCTAATTTATCTTAGACTTTGGATAAACAGTAACTGGGAAGAAAGTTGGGTTTGTGACATTTTGTAGGGATGCCGATACTTTTGGACTTGGGGCTCTCATAACACTTCTGTCACTCACAACAATGGGTCCCGTTTCCTAGTCTGGGACCTCTGGAGGATACAGGTAAAAATGTTTCATTCTGGCACCTAAGATGGCTTCTAGAATACTAAACTGTTAGCTTGGAAGGAAGAGGGAAGGATACCATCAACACTTCAGTCTGTCTTTATCACATAAATAGCAATTTCCTCCCGACCAAGCCGCTGGAACTCTGACCTCTTCATTTCCGCTAGAGAACAAAGCGTCTCCTTTGGTAACAGGGAGCCAAAACAGAGAACAGTTGCTGAGCGGCTCTCTAACCCAGAAGTTCTAAACCTACAACATGGCCTGGGTTTTAGAGGCCTTAGCCTGGTTTCGTGAAAGAAGAATGGACTTACTGTCCCACACTACAGGAAGGATCAAAGACCTGTGGGGACGGTCTCACGGCCTGCTGCTTTCTTCCAGAGAAGAAGGCTCTTGGGGACCCTGGCACCACCCCAACCAGGAATACCTCTCCCCAAGAATCCACAGCCATGTGGCTGAGATGGTTCCTGCAGGTTCTTGTGTGACTGGAGAGACCAGTCCAGATGTAATCTTTTACTACTGGCATCAGAATGATTTTGCGTGGCTCCTGTGTAAACAAGAAGGCTAAGGAGAATCCCAAGCCCCAGAGGGCAGGAATAATCTAGACAGGCTAGGGTCAACATGGGGCCCATGGAACACTCTTTCTTAAGGTAAAAAACAAAACAAAATAAACAAACAAACAACAACAAAACCATCAGCTCTACCTGTAGCCCAGCAGAGTTGTCTGGAAACCTAAGATTGAACTAGCCCGGAAGAAGCAGGATTTGAGTTAGTTTTAAATTCTGCTCTTGGCTCCTTTATCGGTTTGTTTGGTGATTTCAATCAGACCAGCACTGGACACACTGCTGTAAGCTTTACACTGTTTTAAACACTGGAAGAATTTAAGAGGCCAGCACTCAGCGAGTAAAGACAAGAGTGCTAGCTGGGTACGGTGGAATGAAGCCGGATCTACGGGGAGGGTGAAAAGGACGGCTGACACCTAGAAACTCAGGAGGGAATGTGATGGATGGGACAAAAACAAGACCCCTCAAAATTCAGGCCTTCAAACAATTTCCCTAGTGAGTATGAAGAAATTACCTAAGCACACAAGGTAGGAAATGTTGGGGCACACATAGTAAGGAAGTACTTTGGGAGTACCCAGGAACCCCAAGAAATCTAGTCCAAGTGGTATTTTCTGCAAACCAATCATAACCTAGTATTCCAAAAGGCTCCCTACCAACACTGACTTCAAGCACCCCCAGTTTCCCCAGCAGCTGGTGGAGATGGATGTTCCTGCCAGCAGGCAAACATAAAGAGAATGAGATAAGAAGAGGGAAATATCCTGACAGATGACCTTTCACTCCAAATCTGTGCAAGATCTTTGCAGATTTACTTTGAACTTAAAGGGAACTGTTCTGAGTAAAGTTGTGTGGTCTATGAAGAAATGACTAACTAGATAGATGACTTGGAACTCAGATGGTAGACTGCCTGCCTAGCATTCAGCAAACCCCGTGTTCCAGCCACAGGCGGCACCACACATGGGGGCGGGGTGGAGTGAGGTTTGGACAACTCACACATGTAATCCCAGCACTAAAGAGGTTGAATCAGGGGAGTAAAAAGCTCAAGACCATCCTTGGGTAGATAGTGAGTCTGAGGCCACCCGAGCCTACATGAGTGAAACCCTGCCTCAAAAATAAAGACTAAAAAGAGAATAAGAATACTCAATAAAGCGAGTAAGTACCCATTCATGCTCCCTTAACTTTCAGAATAATTTGCTAAGTGTGTTTTACATTAAGAAGGTAAGATAATCAGCTGTATTCTAGAAACCAGTATCACGTATGACACTGTAACTTTGTTCCTACGGGAGAATGTGTAGGTGACTAGAGTCAACCGGAAGAAAGGCCTACTATACTGCAATGTGAGTGTCTGTCAATCACCCCAATGTTGCTGGTCGGCTGCTAGCTATGGAGGGTCTGCTATCTGACCTGCTCTTGGGAGGTATGGACCTTGTGGGAGGCCATATTATCAGATGAATAAATCCAGACAACAGCAACAAACTCCTGGCTCTAAGTGGGGGAAGCTGAGAAAGGCCAACAGGGCAGAATTACCGCAGGTGGAAAGAGACGTAGAAGCAGCCCTAAAAGGCTAGGATGTGGGGGACAGGGAAGATGCACGGGCATCTCTGTGAGGAAAGATGTCAGACATTAATGGGACAGAGAACACACTGCCAAGAAGCACTGAAAAGTCAGAAATAGATGTGAAAAGAAAACTTGGGTACAGAATAATTATAAGGTCCCCTACATCCTATTACAGACAATGATGACACACAGCGTTAGTGAAAGATCATGAACAGGAAAAAGATACTGTAAAATCCATTTTGGAGATATGAGTGTGGCAAGACAGATTCGAGTAGGGCATGCCAGGACTCAAGAACTCCTCATGGAGGTGGCTGTGGGGATCAAGGTTTTACAGTGCTGAAGAAGCGAGGAGAAGACAGTAGGTGAAAACGCAGCAGTCAGGCCTGAGTCAGCTGCCCTGCCTTCGAGGGGTGCCTCTGACCTTGGATTTCTAGAAGGGTCCCAACATTCTCTAAACAGAAGAGTGGTTGACCCTCTTTAATGTTCGTATAAAATATGTGAGTTATGTTCTACACTTGTTTTTCTTTTCAAGACTCCAGACTTTTGGTATATGCTAAGGAGAGGATGCTTGCTATGTAACTGGCCCCTGATAAACACTTGGCATACGGTCTCTGCTGAACTCCCCTAACAAACAGTAACACAAGGGGTCACACGATTCAGCAATGGAGGAATTTAGCACATCTTGTGTGACTCTGTAGAGGGGATTCCCAGAAGCTTGACCTCGTGTCTCCATCTCCCCGGCATTTGCTGGACTTATGCTGGGCCCTGGGACGACAATATGGCTGTGGACGGTTGTGAGGTGTGAGTCCTACCAGTCAATCAAAGGACCTGATCTCAGGGTCCTCTGACACAGCAGGGGAAAGATCGACGAGGGACATGCACATAACTGAAATGACTTGTAACTCATCAAATAAGGAAATAAAGAAAAGGCATACTCAAAGTCAGTTATAAAAGCTTGCCTTGTAATTGACTCTCAAGTGCCTTATTTAGGGCAGGAAATTTTTTTTTTGCATTTTATTCATATACACATGCATGCACACCATAAACACACACACACACACACACACACACACACACACACACACACACGGCAGGAATTTTTTTTTTTTTTTTTTTTTAGCTTTTGATGACATAAAGGAAATTAAATAGAAAATAATGGGAATGAAATCACAACTGCTGGCCCTTGTGCCAGGATCAATCCTAAGTGCTTTCCATCTAAGTCATCAATCTGTCAGCTCTTCATACACCCGATGATAACTACTCTATCTGCACTCTGCAGCTGACAAGACCGTGATGCAAAGGGGCTAAGTAACTTGTCCAAGGTCACATGACTTGGAGTCAGACTCCCGCTCCCCCACCCCGCCAGCCTCTGTTTTTAATTACACTATAAAAAGAACATGTGCAGCAGTGAGGGGTCGCCCTGACACTGGAGAGTCACCGCACTCACTTCCAGGCTGGCTTCCTGCCGCCTCCCTCTTCAGTTTATTAGTTTGTTGCCAACAAACTAAAGGATGTACTTTTAGACCTTGCATGACAACCACCCGGGACAAATGAGCGGCTTCCGGCTACAACAGATTTTCCTTCTAAGCACTTTATCTAAAAGCTGGGGTTAGAGTCAGACCCTATAGGTAATTAGAAAACACATATATTTTCCCACAAGCCATGTTAGTATGTTTGTAAGTGTTCAAAGGCAGTTTGGAGACACAGCTTCAGTTGGTAGAGCTCTTGCCAAATATGCACAAAATCACGGGTTCAATCCCCAACACTGCATAAGCCTGGGTTGGTGGCACATGCCTGTGATCCCAGAAGGCCTGGGCTACATGAGATTCTGTCCAAAAAAAAAAAAAAAAAAAAAAAAAAAGTAATGTATAACAGGCAACAAACACACTAGATTAAATAAGAAAAAGACTATAAAAATATTGAAAAGTTGAGGCTTTTTTTGTTTTTGTTTTTTGACTCCTTTTTTTTTTCAAAACCAGCTTCCGCACAGCACATGAAAACACAGATCTGTCATTGTTCAACTTAGGCCAAAGAAAACCGAGGTCCCTGCAGAAATCGATGCTGGGCCTGCAGTCTCCTGGAACAGTAGCAGGGGGACTAAGGCTCATCTCTAACCTTGTCAAAATGGAGACAGCAGGTCTGCAACCTTTACTTAGTGAGAAAGCCTTGTAAGGGGAGTTTGCATGTTTGAATACGTCTATCATTTCACTAGCTGACTGTCTACATTTTTTGTGCAGTCCCAGCAGAGTCCAAAAGCAGGCATGTGTCTGGGGAGTCGGCCCCTGCCACCTCAGCCTCACAGAGATCAGCTCACCGCCCCGCAACCCCCGCAAAGGCAATCTCAGCTCAGTCTCCCATGCCCCTACCCCCCCACCCCTGCCCCTGCTGGATAATGACTGCTGTGATTCCAATTCTTAAACTTACCGCTGAACTTCCTTTGATGGTGGTCTTCACTTCATTTCCTCAACTGTTACAGACTCACATCTCAAATAATTGTTGTTTCGAAAGTTTAGGACCCCAACTAAACCTTATTATTTACATTGACTTAATAGTCTTCAGAAGGTGGATTATATTGAGCTGATATGTGTGGTCTGATTTTATTGGAAAGGAGGTGGGTGTTATGCTTTGAATGTGCGTGTGTTTGTGTGTATGGTGCACATGTGAGTGTGCAAGACCCACCTGTCTGTGTCTCCCAGCCAGGGGCTACAGGCATGCACAGACATGTCCACTTTTTTATTTGGGGGGGCTAGAGATTTGCACTCAGATCCTCATGCTTGTAAAACAAGTACTTTTACCGACAAAGCCATCTCCCCAGCTCCACGTTTATGTCTTAATATGTCCCCCAAAGGGTACTTTTCTAAAAGGGTTAGTCCCCAGCTGGTGATGCTATCAGGAGGTATAGGAAATCTCAGGATGTGGTTGGAGGAAGCGACTGGAGGCAGGGGTGTTCCTTTAAGGAGCATATTGAGACCCTGGCCCTGTCTCTTCAGTGTCCTCTGCCGTGCTCTCCCTGCAATGACACACTGTCCTGCCAAAGGTCCGAAGGCCACAAGACTGAGTGAGCACAACTTGAAACCCTGAGCCAAAATAACATTTTTCTTCTCTCAAGTTGCCTACCTCAGGCATTCTGTCACAGTGACAGAGACAGTACCTAATAGTATGTGGGTATCCATCAAATAACTCTAGGGAAATAAACCAAAACTGCTGAAAAGGGGTGGGGGAAGAGGGCTGGGGAGATGGTTCAGCAGTTAAGAGCATGTCCTGAGGGCTGGAGTTCGGTTCTCAGAACCCAAGCCCTCCTGAAGCTCCAGCAGCATGGAGTCCAGAACCTTCTTCTGAGAGCACCTGCACTCCCAGTGCACAGATCTACATATACACATGATTTAAAAAGAAGTCTTCTTTAAAGGGAGGGTATAAAGAACATTCTCCTTCGATGATCGAAGTCCAACCCTCCTTTCTTGCCCAACATTGGTGCTTAGAGTGTGCTCCTTCGGTCAGCAGTAGCCCTTAGGAACTTGACAGAAATGCTAGCTCTCTCGGGAAACCCCACTCCAAAACTCAACTTTCCTCATCAGAACCTCCAGGAGTCGGGCCTAATAGGCACTGGTTCAAAGAACTCCAAGAGATCCTGCTCAATGCTCAAGTGTGAGAACCACTTTCTAAAGGGCAGAAAGACTAGTGACTGAGTCTGTGTACCACAGTTGAGCAGTCACCCTGGCATTAAAGGATGCTGAGCTTTGGGCTTGGCATGGATCCATATGCCAATGGTATCTTTTGCCCTGCCAACATGACTGCAGATAGTTTCAAATATTCCCCAGGATCCAGCACTTACTGGCCCCGCTGGCACGGACTTTGGAAAAGTGAGCCCTGACATCAGGAAGCCCCTTGAGTCTTTAGCTTTTCCCTTCAGGACATCCTCCTTCTCTATGGCTTTTCTGCAATAAATTAACTTCAGCTGCATCCTGCTACAGATCTCCCAACTTACGTACCTACCCACACTTGTGGAGGTACCCACCTACAATGCCAGCATTCAGGAGGCTGAGGCAGACGGATCACCAGTCCAAGGCCAGCCTGGGCTACGCAGTGAGACCTTGTCTCAAAAACAAAAAAAAATAAAGGATATGGTGGCACATGCCCAGAGTGCTGGCAATTAGGGGGTGGAGGCAGGAGAGTCCGGAGCTTAAGATCATCCTTAGCTGCATAGTATATTCAAGGCCAGCCTGGGTTACAGGAAATACTGAGTAAAAAGCAAATTTAAAAAGGGCAGATAAGAAAGCTCAGCCTGTCTGCCCACAGGCACACACTGGTATGCATGCATCCAAATTCATATATAGATTATTCACCACACAAATAAAGGTATACAAAAAGTTACTTTTGTAAGTATTAAAGCACAAGGTGCAAAGTTGCATTAAAAATGTGAAAGCCACTTTTTTTTTAATCCTGAAAATTAACAAAAAGGAAGGCTCATTGATCGAGGCAAAAAGTGAATCCTGTCATTTTGTATTTGCTGCTGGCACTCAATTGCTGACTGACATAGCCTGGACTCAGCTTCTTCTAATGCACAGAGGCATATAGCTCAAAGATCTTGGGCCTGAAGTGGAAGAACTGGGTTCAAACCTCAGTCCTACCACTTAATCGCTTTGTGGTCTCGGCAATTATTACGTCAGTGTGGTTTGTGCCTCAGTTTTCTGACCCATCAAATGGCCGTTAGAATATGGTATGTTTGCCTTACGTTCCATAATACTCTTGGCAAGACCTGACAGAGTATCCTCAACTACTGCTACCTTTGCAGGAAAAGAGACAAATATTCACAGTGTATGGGGTAAATAAAGACTGCAAAGAATTCATCTATTCACATCAAGCTTTAGTACCAAAGTTTAGCTTTAAGGAGACTTCCACACACAGGCACTTCCTACTTTGAAAATGTATTGAGCTGTAGAACTGGTGATCCAGGAAAATGGGCTGCACTGATCTCATGGGGGGATGTGAGCTTGGCTGTAATAACACACACACATACACAGACATATACACACACACCCAAAATTTGTGCTGTTAGAAAAGGGACTTTGAAAGAGTTAGCTAATCGCCATTTCTAAAATATACATTCCAATCACATCCTTTGGTTGTTTTTTTAAGAGTTTGTCCCTGACTGCAAAATAAACTGCAAGTTCCTAAGAAAGCCATAACACAATTCTTTCGCAAAACTGAGCCCCACCCTTCCAAGACCTCGGCCCTCTGCTGCCACGGCCACCCGCACACCCTTAGCTCCAGTCACTTTAAAACATCTCGAGTCCCTTACAGCTTCACATTCCCTTCTGTCCTTTCCCTCTGCCTGGAACCAGGATACGCACCCTCTCTTCTACAAAGCACTCCTTCATCCATAACGACCTCCTTATACAGATGGCTCTTGAATCCAGCCCAAGGAGTTTCTTCCTTCTGTGTTTTCCAGCCATCTGGGGAGCTGAGTAGATGGGGCCATGTCTTCAGTAAACTGCTCATCACTTAGAAAGAGCTGTTTTAATGCCAGCCACCTTTCTTATAGTGATGGTGGAGGCGAATGGACAGGCACGTCTGACATTTTTGGCTGAATAAGGCACTCCAGTGACCTCAGTCCTCAGACATAATATATATAGGCTTCCTTGGGTCAAGGGCCATAAAGAACAATACATCAGAAGTTATACAAGCAAGGGCACTAGGGCTTTTGATTCCTCTTTTATCCCCAGGACCTCACACTCATCAGATACAGTAGTCCTGAATGAGTGAATGAGGGAATGAATCAATGAATGAATGATAAGTATGAGAAATGATAGATGGTGGGAAAAATAGGACCAACCAAAACAAAACACAGCCCATACTCTTATTAAATGCCATGAATTGTGGCACCTACAAAAAAAAAAAAAAAAGGTTTAAAATACACATCGGAAACCTTCAGTAGCAACTCCTTGGTGGTCCAGTCATTTGCCAGGATCCTCCAGGACAGCTGAGCAGGAGTGAGAAAAAAAACAAAAAACAAAAAAACAAACAAAAAAAAAAACCAAGCTGACCCAAGACCCCCCTGAACATGTGGAAAGCAGCTTCGTAATCACTTTCAGTAAGATCTTTATTAGCACTGTTCCTATGCAGCAATCTCAGACATTCAGCAATTTACCCAACAGGCATGAGTCACAAATAAAATATTTCACCAAATAAAGCAGGCTGAGTTTAATAATAATAAACAGTTGTCTGAATTCCTGTGTCACACAAGCACCACTACTCTGCCATTTGCCTTGTTCACGTTCCCCTCTCCCTGGGCTCCTGTTCCCACTCTCCTCACACAACTTCTGTTGCACACACCCCAGGCAGAGAGCCTACCAGTCACATACCACCTTGTCTGAGGTGAGTTACATGCAAACTGGAGGGGAAAATAAGCTAAATACCTGAGGGGGTAAAAAAAAAAAATCCCCAATTAAGCTCATTCAAAAGGCAAATACAAAGGTCCAGAAGGAGCTGTGGGCTTCAAGTTTCCTTTTCCCATTCAGAGCAGGCCCTCAATTTCGCTTGCCTTAAAAGGTACGAAGACAAAAGGCTGCCCCCCCTCCCCCCAGCTTTGAGAGAAGAATATCCTCTCCAAAGCCCTTCCAGTTTGGGCCTTTCACTGCTTAAGACTACAAGGAAACTGCTTCCCTCAACTGTGCTTTAAATGGTTAAGGTTTCAGACTTGCTACAATGCTAAAAACAAGGGCTATTTCCCCACTCGTTTCACACAGCCCTACCCTGGGGGCAGATGACAAGTCCGGGGTTCCATGTAAGTCTTCCTCAGGATCTCCTTGACTCAGAGAAACTAGTAACACCTTTGTGGCTTCAGTTCCCTCTCGGATAAAATGAAATCACTGGACCAAATGAGTCTTTTCCGAAGTGTAGCTAGTGACTGGCAAAACGTAGGGACACTCTGAACACGGCTGTTTTAGTCTTGTGGTAAATGACATTGTTTCTTGCTTACGAAAATAAATTACTTGTAAATAACTTATCTTTTAAAAATACATGCATCCGATCTTTTAAAGAACGAATCACTTTTATTTTAAAAATGAAAACACTATCCGGTCAATTAAGAGTTCAGATAGTTCTACCAACTGTGGTTACAGGGGGGAAAAATGCGGCTGCCCGTGAGGCCAGGTGAAGCATTTAAAGGTATAGCCCCCACCCCGTGAGGCCAGGTGAAGCATTTAAAGGTATAGCCCCCAACCCCAACCCCTAAACAAACTAGAAGGAAAAGGTGAATGCCCCAGGAGTTTCTTGTAAGGAACAAACACCCGCACCAGGTCCCAAAGTCCCAAGCCGCTAGTCCTCTGGGACTTGGAACCGACCCAGGAGAACGCCCAGGAGGAAGATACAGGAGGCAAAGGTCCGAGGTTGGAGCAGCTCTATGGGACAGGATTCGGGCGGCAGAGGGACAAGAGGCTGGCTAGAAGCGCAAACAACTGTCATCCTGAGTTGTAGGGGTGCATTGGGAACCCTAGACTAGAGGCCTGCGGTGGGAGCATTTTTTCCCCCTAGAAGGGACATGGAGGGACTAAGTCCCAGAGGGGCAGGGTGAGGCGAGGGTCCTTAACTTAAGACATAGGGAGGAAGATCCTGGACTGAAGAAGCCCTGTGAGACCCAGGATGTCAGGATGTTGGAGAGTTATACATCAGGGTCCTGAGCTGGATGGGCCCTGTGGGTCAGGGTTCCGGACTAGATGGTAATTGTGAGACGGGGTCCTGGGACTTGGGGGTGGGGGGAGCTGTAGGGGTGGCCAGTGGTTTAGGACAGGGTCCAGGAATGAAAGAGTCTGTGAGCCGGGGTCCCGTGATAGAGGGGGTGCTGTGGTACCAAGTCTCGGACGGAAGGGTGTAGTGAGACGGTCCCGGGCTGAAAGGAGCGCGTTGGGCTTCCCAGGACTAAAGGCGCGCGCAGGGGAAGAGATCCCAGACTGGAGGAGTAAGACAGATCTGCCTGACGGCACCCGGATCTCTGCAGGGACGCGGGACTTGGGGGTTAGGCCCTCGACCTGGGGTGATCACAGGACAGGAGGCAGAGCCGGGGACCCCACGGTCCCCATGCCTCGTGGTGGTCCCCCCCCCTCGCGCCCTGGACCCCGTGCGCGCTCCCAGACCCTACCTGTCCTCGCTAGCGGTGATCACGCCGTCCTCCTTGGGGATGAGCAGCGCGGCCGTGACGGCGTCCTGGTGGCCCTCTATCTTGCTTAGCAGCACCGGGCGGCTGCTCTGCGGCCTGGAGTGGATCTCGGCCGCCATGTTCGCGCCGGGGCCTCCCCCGCGGGCGGCCCATCAGCTGACCGCCAGGCGGGGACGCGCCGGTTGCTTAGGGCAACCCGGCCGCGTGTGCGCCACGCTGCCGTAAGTTCGCGAGTACCGCCGCAAGGTACTGTATTGCCTAGTGAGGCCGCGCTGTTCAATTCTGTTATCCGAGAGAGAAGCCCAGAAAAGCCTGGACCTTTAAAAAGCCAAACCTTTCTCCCGGAAACGGATCGAGCTGAGCAGCAGCAGAGCATAGGCACCTGCCCTCAAACAATATCACACTGTATCCACCCTAAGAAGCTATTGTTTGAAAGACACTTCCCAATTTCAGGCGTGTTAAAAGGTGAGAAAACAGTTCATCTTAGACTATTTGAGTTGCAGTAAATGACACTGAATAGTGAACACACCCTGACTTCTTTACAAGGATTATCTCGATACGGTTCAATTTTAGAAATGGAGATGGTGAATGCTTTTGTCTCAAAACTGAACGGCAGAAAGTCTACTCCGCGCTTAACGTAGTATAGCTATGAGAAAAACGCAAGCAGCCTTAACAGCTGAGAGCTGGGGCCATTACCATCATCGGAGTGTTCATAGCCTATGCCCGTTGAAGATGGAGACACAGCAAGCATAATTCTACCCTATGATCGTTAATGTTGCGCAAATTACATTGACAAAACACTCTCCTGTCCGGAAGACTGTGATTACGACTATTTTTTCCAGTAACAGCTCTCTCTTCCATCTAGTCTTGATCCATCTAGTGAGATGTTTAAAAATACAACTTTATCTATACCTCCCACCCCACCCCACTCCACCCCCTACCAACTTCCTGTCCAAAAGACAGCTCTTTTCCTTTAAACCTTCCCCCTAATTACCTAACACCAACCCATATCCTACAGTTGCCTTTTCACCCAGATACCAAATGGCTTCCTCCCCATGAGGCACCCTCTTCCCACAAACAGCCAACCTGGCTTGTTCAACTTCAGGTGGGTTCCTGGTGGGTTTTGGCAGAGGACAATGATAGTAAGTTGAAAGCGCCATAAATGAGAGACCCAGTCAAACCTTCAGGCAGCTAGCTCCCTTTCAGGCTTTCATCCCACACACGTGTGACTCTACCACCCAAACTGCAGTACAGCACTAGAAACGAAGCTGTGGATGCAGAGGCCGTGGGTTCCTGACCCACAAACTATGAGTCAAAGTAACCCGTTTCTTCCTTCAATTGCCTTTTGTCAGGTACTTTGTGTCACCGCAGTGAAAAAAAAAAAAGTAATTAATTCAGTGGTAGAATGCTTTCTTGCCATGTACAAGGACACTTCCAGAGAGGGAAGACAGAGTGGGCTAAAGGGAGGTGAAACATTGCTGCCAGTGGGGACCTCCTTGATCTCAGAAAGCTAAGGAAGTCCCTGAAACTGAGCAGATTCTCTAGGCCCCTCCCTCTCTGAGCATCTAGAGAAGCAGTAAAAAACAAAACAAAACAAAAAACTCCACCACCACCACCACCACCACCACCACAACAACAACAACAAAAATGACTGAGAGACACTGTTAGATAAGCTGAGCAGACTCTGGGACAAGCTAACCTGCTGGGAGGAGCAGAGATCTGCACAGCAGCTAGGAAGAAATAGTGACCATCCAAGGCACTGCGTGAAAGAAGCAGAGACCAGCTGAGAGCCCTGGAAGAGGCTCAGGTGAACTAAACTACGTAAGAAGGACACTCCCCAACCCGTGGAGCTGCCTGCAAGCTGTACATCATGCTCTGGGTTTCCAGCTTTCATGAACTGTCACCCATGCTCAAGTGACATAACTGACACTTGTGTCATTTCTGCTCCCAGAAATAACATTTCACTCATATGCTCTTGTAAGTAACCCCAATAAAACTCACTGGTTCAGCAAATTGGATTGTAGTCGTACCCATATTTTGGTGTGTTGTTGGTTCCCTATCTAGAGTGCATAGACATTAGTTCATGTTTCCCCAGGAATAGTGTCATATGAGCCACACTAACAACAGAAAGACAAAGACAGAGACAGAAAAGAGAAAGCGCTGACATTCCACTGAAGGAAATGAATAAGTGAAATGCATTAAACCATATGCGATGGTAGACAATGTTGGATGCAATAAAGAAAATAAAGGAACGGGGTAGCATGGACTGTAAGGGTGTTACAGTTCTGACTAGGGCAGTATGGAGAATGCACAGATGACTGCAGAGAGCCACCTTCGGGGAAGAGGTATGGCCACAGCCTCTAGCCTTCGGGTGCTTCAGAATCTGCTTCAGCTATTGAGAGAGCAACAGTCACACCTGACTGACATCAGGACACATTGCTAGGCAATATTACCTCCAGAGCTCTCTCTTGGCCTGAGCAGCCTGATATTACTAACGACTATCGCTAGCACCCTCCTCTTTGCAGGTGTTAAGCTCTAATGGTTTCCTGGGTGCCAACTTCTAGCTTAGTTTTTCCTTATAAAGAATACAACCTGAGACCGGTGATCAGTGAAGGCCTCCTTACAAAGACATTTGAGCCAGTAAGGAAGCAAGCCGTATGGAGTGTGGGCAAAATGCTATCCTGGACCAGAAAATAGAACATGCTGTGGCCCAGAGGTGAGCAGAGCTGGGGTTCTATGGGGACAGGACAGAAACCAGTGGTTCTGGGGGAGGGTGGGGTGGGAGGAAGAGAGATCAGACAGACAAAGTAGACAATACTCAGCCAGGAGACCTTGTAAAGATTTTGGTTTTTTTCTTCCTATGTGTCTGGAGGCCCATAGCAGATTTTGGGGAGACAGGACAAATCTGCTTTTAGGTTTTAGCTTTGGTTTTGAGATGCTTTTGCTGTATAGCCAAGATGATCTGGAACTCACAATCCTCCTGCCTCGGATTCCCTAGTGCTGGAATCACTAGGTGGGGGCCATCATGTTCATCTACCTTCTAATTTGATTGGTTTGTTGACGATGATGTGCTAAGGATGGAACTAAGACTTTGCACACTTTAGCCACATGCGCTGCCACTCAGCATTATCCTCAGCCTCTGTATTTTTCCTATTTATTTGGAGTCAGACAGGGGCTCCATAAATTGCCTAGGTTGGCCTTGAGCTCACTCCATAGCTCAAGAAAGCCATTCGTTTAGTGATCATCCTGACTCAGTAGCTGGGATTACAGGCCTCCACTACCAAGCCTGCCTGCTTGGAAGTTTAGAAAGAAAGAATAGTAGCGAGATGATGATGATGATGATGAGATGGGCAGCTGAGAGATGATGTTGATGTGCAGGCATCAGAACCAGTGAGATGCCTTAGTCACTGTGATGGTTAGCTTTTTGTCAATGTGACCCAAGCTAGAGTCATCTGAGAAGAGGAACCATCAATGGAGAAATTGGCCTGTATACAACTCTGTTTGTTCTGATTAATGATTGACGCGGGAAAGCCCAGCCCACCATGGATGGTGTCGCCCCTTGGCATGGAATCCTGGGTTGTACAAGAAACATAGCTGAGGAAGCCATGTGGAATAATCCAGTACGCAGTATTTCTCCACAGGTTCGGCCTCTGCGTTCCTACCTTCATTTCCTCTTTGATTCCCTTCATTGGTAGACTGTGATATGGACACGTAAGATAAAGCCTTTCCTCCTCAAGTTGCTTTTGCTCATAGCAGCAGAGAGCAAACTAGGACAGAAAGGACCAGGAAAGAAAGATAAGAATGAAGGCTAAGCAACTCAAGGGTTGGGGTGACCACTTTCAAAGCCGAGACGATGAAGAAGAGGAAACTGGTTCTGGGGTTCTGTTTTCAACAGGAAGCTCTCTGAAGCTATCTGTTGGGTTTCCAAGTGAAGGGGACAAGTTGCCAGTTAGGAGTCCTCACACAGTATGGAGGAGCGGCACCACTTCCTGCGCTGTAGATGTCACTTCAGAAGGCCAATGTATGCAGATGGCGTGTGTGTTGCAGGCACTGGCAGGGCTCAGTGGTTGGCAGCAAAAAAGAGGAACCAATTTAATCTTGTCTTGAAGGCCTAAAGACTAATGGGGCACACAAAGCCAATGAAACCTCATCAGAGACATTAAGCCTTCTTGATTTGTAAACATAACCGAAGCCAAACTTGACCCAGTTCTTGTAAATGCCTGTAGTAAAGGAAAACAAAACTTAATCTCAACCAATCAGAAGTAGTCAACAACAGCTTAATTATACAACTGGAATCTTCCCAGTGGGACAGGTCAAACAAGGCCACTTAAGAGCTGTGACTAACTTTTTTTTTTCTTTAATGATTCATTGGTACCCACCCTTTAAAAGCCTCTTAGTGGATGTCTCCAAACCACTTTGGGTCCAAAGCTTTCTGATTTATTTTAATTCATTCAGATATACTCTTTAAATGTACTTACACCATTTTAGCTATACCATGAAGGCAGTTTCTGTAAACAAATAAAGTTTTAATTTTAGCCACCCCCTTAGACCATATTTCATAAAACCAGTGTTCAAATGCACACTGATTTTTAAGTATATACTTGTTCCTACATATATGAGAATATAATTAAGTTCAGAATAAATATCTTTTATGTGTGTAAGTACATGGTTCTCAACCTGTGGATCACAACCCCTTTGAGGGTCGAACAACCCTTTCATGGAGTCACATATCAGTTATTCTGCATATCAGATATTTACATTGTGATTCATAACAGTAGAAAATTATGGTTATGAAGTAGCAATGAAACAATTTTATGGTTGGAGGTCACCACAACATGAGGAACTGTATTAGAGGGGCACAGCATTAGGAAGGTTGAGAACCACTGAAGAAGACAGAGTCCTTGTGTACATTAACATTTATAGGTTATCAAGAGAAAAAGTTCCCAATAAGAGGACAGAAGAGGAAGCCCATGAATTAGGAGAAGCTGGGCTAAGTACGTGTTGGTTTGGAGCCCATGGAAGAAGATAATTTAGTTTAAGGAGGAGGGAATGGTTGGCTGTGACAGATGAGGAGGATTACTTAAATAAGCTGGCTGGAAGCCTCTGAATATGTAGAGGCAAAGGCTGAAGAAAATCGGTTCAGATGGTGGCAGTAGGCAATAACCAACAGTCTCTGAAAATTGATGGACTCTGGATACACAAGGAGAATTGATTTCTGATTTGCCCTGATGAGTTTTCAGAGTCTGTTAATAATGTTCTACCATTGATGGCCAGCCATGAGATCTCAGCTGTCACTTATCTCAGAGACAAAAACAAAACAAAAACAAACAAACAAAAAAACTGATGCTTTGAACCAGATCTGCTGTTAAGTAGCAGAGACATCTTTGGCAAGCTGGATAGCCTTTCTTGGAATTGCATCTCTACAGTGAAAATAGTATTAAATTTCACTGGTGATGTAAAGAAGAGATTATTTATAGAAGCTGTGGTGGTTAACCCAGGTTCCTGACATTGGACCTCAACATTAATCAATCACCCATTTTGTCATTACTTTTTCTAATTCTAAATCCTTGAGTCTTCTACCGGATTCCTTGAGGGAATGTCTTTATAGTTTAATTATGATAACAGTAATAGGTATAATTATCATTAATTGCTACTTTTAAAGAGTTTCTACATTTCACATTTGGATGAATTAAAAATATATATTAGCTTCATAGGTCAGCCTTCTAATTTGGCCTTGACTTTTCGAGCTCCACAGCTTTGCTTCTTGAGTATAATTACCTTGCTAGTTATTCTCCTGTTTGCTATCCACCCTTTCCCTGCTCAGTCTGTGTCATAAAAGGCTTAGTTCTACAGTCTTCCTAGATTCCTACTAATTTGCTTCCTGATATGTTGATACAGGGGCAAGCTGGTGTCAAGGACTTGAAGACGGGAGGAAGGGAGAAACCAGAATAGTTCACCTGCTTTCTCTGCTCAGGAAGCGAAGCCATTCCCCAGCATCTCCAGGCCCCACCAGATATAACTCCTTCTTTTGTCCTGGCTCTTGGCAGGCAGTCTTGGCTAGGATTCTGGGCTTCCTGGCATGCTGTGTTCCCATCTCCTCCGTGTCTTTCCAATCTGATTATATTTAATCTCTAGTTCCCCCATGATACCCTGCAGACCGTTCAGTTCTTCCAACACCTGAAAACGAGTTTCTTTTATTAACTTCCTCCATGATGCCATCTGATATGGTTTCTATTCTCATGATTACCCTCAATGGATACAGTTACTGTGATGGTGTAGGCATAGTAGGTCACCTAGTAATAGCGCACTGGGAAGCTGAGGCAGGAGGATAGCCATGAATTTGAGGCCAACTGGAGTTAGAAAGTAAGCTCAAGAACATGCATACACACACACACACACACACACACACACACACACACACACACACATACACAGGGGATCAGGAAGAGGACAGACAGACAAAAAGCAAAGCAAAACAAAGCAAAACAAAACATAACCACAACAGTGTGATACTAATGAATTATCAATAACATCACGAGATCTATGTGGTAAAACCACTGAACTATGACAGCATATATTTACGTTATAATACATTAAATATTAAAGTATGTAAAAACAATATAATTCATATAAATGATAAGCACCCAAAGAAAAGCTTATTTGCATAAAGCATTGAGATTGTTTATAATTTTAGTGGCTATCATTTGGTTAACCAAAAGGAAATGTCTGATATTATCAGCATCTCTCTGCATTTGTTACATACACTAATAAACTCTTATCTGTTCACAGCATGTCAAATATATGGCAGAACTGAAAATAGAATCCCAACGTCATCTTGTCCCTGGGCTAACTCATCTTAGCCTTGATTTCATCTACCCATTTTGCTTGTTCATGAACTGCTCTCTGAATAAAGCTCAAACCACCTCTACATACTTATTTACACAAAACAGAAACAACACAGTGTTGGGAGCCTTGAGATTATAGCCAATGTTATCTGCCATCTCCACTTTTATCTCGACAGCCACCTGGCTTTGCTTATCGCTAATATCCCTGTTCCCAACAGGGCTGTCCCTTTTATTCAAGTGTAGGTCCTGCTCAGTTTAAAAAATGCCAGGTGTGGTGGTGCATGCCTTTAATCCCAGCACTTGGGAGGCAGAGGTAGGCCGATCTCTGTGAGTTCAAGGCCAGTCTGGTCTACAAAAGTGAGTCCAAGACAATCAAGGCTACACAGAGAAACCCTGTCTTGAAAAGCCAAAAGCCAAAACAAAACAAAACAAAATTAAAAAAAAAAGTATTACGAAGGTGGAGATGCTGCACCCAACACCCCCCTATTTCTCTATTTTTAGAGTTTGTTTCTTGAGTGTTTCCAAAACTAGCAAGTAGAAACTGCAACTACGGGGGCTGAAGGGGAGAAGTAGCATCACTAGATGGAGGAAAATTTATTAATAGTCTAAAGACTGCCATCTCAAAACACTCTGCAATACCAAGAGAGCAAGCAAGTGCAGCAATATATGTCAGGAGAAACTGCTCTGATACCTCCTAGTCTACTCGAAGTCTGAACCTCCAGTGAAATAAATAATTACCTTTTGCCCCTTTGCTGAGTTTCCATCAGAGTTTCCACCTATCTCTGGGGAAAACTGAAGTCTGATAACACACCCAGACAGACGTTCCTTGTAGGTCATTGCCTTTGAAGGTACCACTCGTTATTCCAAAGAGAGCCACTTGCAATCTATTGTCTGTATTTCCTGCCCAAGAAACTTCATCCTGTGCCACTGTGTTTCTCTAAGTCCAGTAAACTCCCATACACAACACCCACACTTCCCTAAGATTGTCTGTACTCCCTGCGAGAGGGCACACACAGTCTGAATCATGCTGGGATAAAGGGGAATTTGCTTTGTGATTTGCTTCTGTGGATATAAGTTTGTATGTCATCTCAACTGTTGCGTGTCTACTGTCAGCTCACTCAAGTGAACCCTCCTTTTCAGCTGTACAAAGTGTTATTAGTTCTTGCCTTTTGTGACTTTGTATAAACTTTGGGATGTTTGCTTATTTTCTTCTCTCTTCAACATGTATCAAATCTGTATCCATCTAGACCCCTCCTGTAAATAAGTTTCTGGAATTGTTCCGGTCTGCGGGCTCTTCAATGGGCACCTGTGGATGGGGCAGACAAATGGGGGGGGGCAGGAGACACAAAGAAATGAGGGCAAGTCTGGATTCTGATCAAGCCCCTGTTTATTGAAAAATTTCACAGAGTTTATATAGGCACAGAGGCATGGGTATTTGCGTAAGCAAGGGTTGCTATGGATACCTAACTCTGGAATGCTCCAGCAGGTGTCTATCTTTACAGCTGATATAACTGCAGAAGACAGAGAAATTCCAGAGAGAAAGGGAAGTTGTGAAAGATCTGGTTAGTCAGGAAAAAGTTCCTGGAACTGCTGCTCCCAGGCAGCTGGCCTTTAATCTGATCTTACCAGTAGTCTTACTGGAAAAGCTAGTTTATAGCCAGAAAGGAGTAGCTCGGGGGTCTTAGAATGACCATCCCCCGCAATAAACCACAACAGGTGTCTAACTGCCGAACCACGACAGGGTCAGCTGGTTTCTGGTAAATGAGACTGCTGGAGAAATAGGAACCTAGGCTCCGACAAGATGGCTGAACATTGGCCATATGCCCTACCGTCTCCAACATGGAATGTGGAAAATTTGTTATGTAGCCATGTCACCCAATTGATTTGACCCCAAGTAACAAATTACTCTAAAACTGCATGTCTTAAAGCCTCCAAAAGCCTAGGGTGTGAGAGCAAAGCATCTGCTCCTGGGGTTCCACTCAAGGTATCACCTGGCGCTATCACCCCACTTCCATAAAGGCTCCCTCATGCTGTTTCAGGCAGAAGGCCTCTGTTTGTGACTACCACTACATCAAGACGTTTGTAGTACAATTAAATATTAAAATGTTTACATTTGATTTATACCACCATTTATAAGTTTTTAAAGATCTATTTATTTTATGTGTATTATACCTGCATGTGCAGAGGCCAGAAGAGGGCATTGGATCTCCAAGAAATGGAGTTCCAAGTGGTTGTTTGCCACTAGTGATCTTTACTGGGTTTCCACCTTGACTATTATTATCAACAGAGTCAACTTTCCCATAGCTAGATTTTACAAATATAACTTCAGTAGAGTAGACTTAATTCTTTATCAAGATTTAGTTACTCCAAGCATTAAACCATTTTAACTCTAGTAGTTTTATTTTATAATTATTTCTATCTGTGGTTTTCTTCATGAGGTAGTTTAAAGAATATTTTGGATCTGACTCTTTGGCTGACCCATGAGGTTGACTGACTTCAAGTGATTAAGATTGGTGGTGTGAGCGGGGCGGTGGTGGCGCATGCCTTTAATCCCAGCACTTGGGAGGCAGAGGCAGGCGGATCGCTGTGAGTTCGAAGCCAGCCTGGTCTACAAAGGGAGACTAGGACAGCCAAGGCTACACAGAGAAACCCTGTCTCAAAAAAAACAAAACAAAACAAAAAAAGATTGGTGGTGTGTAGGCAAGCCTACTACAGACCTCACCACCTTTGCTATTTTTTCATCTTTTTGTGCACTGTGTTCCAACTGCCCATACAATCGCTAAAGGATTGAGTAAGTCAGGTCCCCAACATAAAAACGTCAAAGGTTAAAGTAGTCACCAATGGTTAAAGTGACCTTTCATTATTTCACCTTCTCTTCTTCCTAAATATGACTCTGCCCGCTGCTCACCTGATGTTGACCAATTGGAAACCAGAATGTTGACACTTGCAAATCTTTGGTCAAATTGGGATAGCTCAGCAGTTTAGGGAACTGGCTGCTGTCCCCAAAGTCCTGAACTTAATTCCCAGCATCCACATGGTGGCGCACAACCATCTATAACTGTAGTCCCATGGGATCCAATGCCCTCTTCTGGTGTGCAAATGTACATACAGACAAAACATCCATATACATACATAAATAAATAACAGCAGGTCAAAGGAAAATGAAGTTAAGAGAAAAACACAACACAAAATGATTTTTCTTTCCCTCAAGTTTTTGGGCCTGGATCATACATCTTATGTTCATTGAAATATACTTTTAAAACAGCAAATTTCCTACACTGAGATTTATAATATCCACCCCCCCCCCCACAAAGCCCATGTGCTAAAAGTTTGGTCCCTATCCCATTACCCTACTGGGAAATAATGGAAATTTTATTAGTTGAAGCCTAGTGGGAGGTTGTCAGTCATTGGAGACGAGCCCTTGAGGAGATTTTGGGTCCCCAGCCCTTTCCTCCCAATTAATTTTCTCTTATGTTCTAAGCAGGAAATGAACCGGCTTTGTGCCATTATCCACCCTGCCATGATGTGTCACGACCTCATCATGGGCTCAAAAGCAATGGTAGTGCATGATCATGAACTGAAATGAAGTCTCAAAAGCCCACTATGAATCCAAATGTGTTACTCAGAATTCTCCAGAGGAACAGAACTTCGAATGAATCTCTCTCTATAGAGAGAAGTGGATTTATTAGAGTGGCTTACAGGCTGTAGTCCAGCTAGCACAACAATGGCTGCCTACAAACAGAAGGTCCAAGAATCCAATAGTGTTCAATCCACAAGGCCAGATGTCTCATTTGGTCTTCAGTATATGCTGAAATTTTGGAGAAGTAGGCTCTTATGCCAGTGAAGGTATCTACTTGCCAGCAAGGGCTACAGCAAGTAAAGAGAGGAAACTTCCTTCTGCCACGTTCTTTATATAGGCTGCCAGCAGAAGTTATGGCCCAGATTGAAGGTGTATTTTCCCAACTCAAAAGTCTGGACATTAGATCACATTATAAATGATTGTGACCCACCATGTGGTTGCTGGGAATTGAACTCAGAACCTCTGGAAGAGCAGTCAGGGCTCTTACCCTCTGAGCCGTTTCTCCGGCCCCCCACTTCAAATAATTAAAAAAAAAAAAAGCCCTCACAGATGTGTCCCAGCCATTTGGGTTTTAGTTAATTCCAGATGTAGTCAAGTTGACAACCAAGAACAGCCACCACACCAAATAAACCTTTCATTGTTTTGACATGATTATCCCAGGGGAATGTCAGGAAGCAGAATACAAGGGTTAATTCCTGAGTGCCATGTGGGGAATTGGTGGGAAACATATTGCTTGAGACCTTACAGATTCTTTTTATTTGAAAATCATGTTTTAGTTGTTTTTGCTGAGAGCCTTTGCACATTGAGACACATTAACTTTATTACGCTCGAGGTTACTGTTAATTCCACAGATTGAGGAGAAAGGCCACTGCCCCAAATCATCTGCCCAAATTAATTAAAGAAATTAATTAAAGCAAGCTGTGTGTGTGTGTGTGTGTGTGTGTGTGTGTGTGTGTGTGTACACACTGGCTATCTCTCCCTAAAGGTGGGGTTCGAGAGATCTGCATTAGACCTGGGGAAATACAGTCTTTTAACTCCAGGAGTAAGGGGTTTCCAAATGGGGGATTTGGCAGGCAGATAGGCAGGGTCACAGAAGCAGAACATAAGCAGAACAAGTTGGTAATAATAACCAGCTGAAACAAAGATATGATTGCACGGTGGTCATAATAAGATAATTATAACAAGTGGCCATGATAACCTTTTAAAACAAAGGCACGGTTGCCATTTCCTGAAACAGGCAGTAGAGAACCATATGTCGTTAAGGTTATAAGTGGAGTATAACCCAATCCTTGAGAAACAGATTTAATCATAAACAGGTACGAAGCTAGTTTGTCTTTACTATAAGATGGCTTTCAAGCTCAGAAGGAGGCAGGCTGGTTCATCAGTTACATCAATCAGCTTTAGGTTATTTCTCCCAATAAGTGAAATGTTGAAGAAAGGAAAGTTCCCTGTGATTTCTTTTAGTCCACTTATCTGATGGTCCATAAATTTTCAATGCTTTTAGTACCGTTTTGATCTGTTTTAGAGAATTTGCTTCAACCACAGATCTATTGGAAGCCCACGTATCTATTGTTTATAGGTTTAAACAAGCCATTCAGATTTTCCCTCCTGAAGAGTTAAACTAAGAAGCTCAAACTGGGCTGCATAATTCTAGTGTTGAAGACTCTCTAACTAGACAATAACGTGTCTTGGTCTGTATTTCACGGGAGGTGAAAATGTATGTCTGGGCAGGAAGAGAGATACTAGTCTTGTTTGGAGGCCAGTTACAATAACCTGAGATACCTGCCATGGAAATAAGTTGAAAAATAATTTAGTAACCTAACAAGCTGTTTGTGAAAACGGCACACACAATTAAAGACACCAGAGTCTACTCTGGGTGACTGCAGGCGCATTGCTGCCTTTAAATAGACCCATAGGAAGGTGCTTATAAAGATCAAAATGTTAATCCCAAAACTAAAAGTAGTGAAGCAGAAATACTTTCTTTTGTGGCATCAGGCATTCTGTTTATATTTTGTTAGGAAAGCTGCAAACATTGATACAGATTTTTTAAAACTCGTAATTTCACTGTTAATACTTTGACGTCCCACCCCCGACCCCCGCGCCAGGCTTTTCCCCATGGTGAAAAAAAGAAAAAAGCTAGTTGTTTTAAAATATGAACTTTAATTTGGGTTAAGCTAAACACATTTCTGAACCTAGGACTTTTGAGAGAGAAACATTTTTTGGAGAAGGGTCAGGTGAAGCCTTGAACTTGCTGAACTGATGTTCTGCAACTTTTAAGACTGAATGTAAACAAGAAATATTTTCCTTTTGAGGATTTAAGTGTTTCCTTTAAACCAAAAGTAAAACTAGTTTTTTGTTTTACTTTAACGAGAAATAAACACAACTGAGACGGACAGGATCAAGCAAGTTTTCCCCAATACTTTCTGCATCCACAGAGACAGCACAGGCAAAAAAAGAAGCGCATGCGCATGTGCACTATGCTCAGCTCGTTCCTAGGCGTGTCAACCCTCCTTTTGCTGCACAGTTCTCGGGGGAACTGTGTTCCGGGTGCACCGGTTCGGCTATGTTCCTTCCGCCCTCCATTGCCTTGTTCCTACCATGGCTTCTGCTGTGTTCCGGCTGCTGCAGCAGGGCCCTGCCCGCCTCCTGGCTCCGGCCGCCCCCACGCTGGTTCCTCCGGTTCGGGGAGTGAAGAAGGGATTCCGCGCGGCCCTCCGCTTCCAGAAGGAGCTGGAGCGGTGGCGTCTGCTGCGCTGCCCGCCGCCGCCCGTGAGACGGTAGGCGTCTGAGGGTCAAATGGCCGAGGTGGCGGTGAGGTCATTGGGCTGCAGCTGCCTGTCTGCGGCTGCGGTGGGGACACGGCCACACTCGGCCTCCGGCAGAGGACAAAGGCGACAGAGGCCGGATCTCACGAGCCAAAAATAGAGAAATGAGGTCGGCTAGAGGGTAACTGCTTGGGATTGGCTTTGGCCCAATTTTATTATTCCCCGAGATTATTTGGGCACCTTTAAGAGGGATAGGCTCATTCTACGGCATTGCGAACCAGCACAGAAAATTCAGTTCTGTGTATAACTGAACTTCTTGTCCTCTGTCCGGAATAAGTGGGAGAGAAGTTTAGTTTGTTTGTTTGTTTTTAAAGATTTATTTATTTAATGTATGAATACGCTATGTGCATATACACCTGCAGGCCAGAAGAGGGTATCTGGTCACATCACAGATGGTTGTGAGCCACCTTGTGGTTGCTGGGAACTGAACTCAGGACCTCTGGAAGAGCACACTGTGCTCTTAACCTCTGAGCGGTCTCTCCGGCCCTACCCTCGCCCCCCTTTTAAAAAAATTCTAGTTAGTCTGACAACAAAACAAAACAAATCAACAACAACAACAAAAACCCACACGTTTTTATAAAGTGCATCATGTGTATATATGATCCTGCATCTTGCATTTTCTGTGGACAAAGATACAAAGACATAGATTGACTTCCTTCTTGTGGCATCTGACCGCCATTAGATTGTTAGCTCACCCAAAGAAGCGGGAACTGTCTCTGTAGTTTGTCCTTTGGGAATTTATTCCTGATACAAACTTTAATATTGGCTTCCAGGCAGATCTTTGTGAGTTCGAGGCCAGCCTGGTCTATGAGTCCAGGACAGTCAAGATAACATAGAGAAACTCTCTCTGGAAAAAGAAACAAACAAAAAAAAAGCCAAAACAACAAACAAAGATTTTATTCTGGCATTATCTTTCTCTAGGAATTGTGTTTGTATCTCTGGTGTACATGCACTCACCTGTCCCTTGTGTCTGCCAGGCAGGCACTCTGTTACTGAACTACAACAGCCTCAACCCTCGCCCATGGTTATGAAATTTTAATGTGCTCCTAATACTGATCCTAGCGTATGCAGCTGGTAATTTAAAGGGACATTCCTGAACTTTAAATACATAGGATATAAACTAAGTATAATACATTTTTAGTTTGTGGCCTGAACTTGTATAGCCAGAATTTGATCATGTTTAGGTGGAAAGCATAATTTCATTGTTAGAGGAGGAAGAAGGAACTTGAAAGCTAGTACAGTAGCCTAATTGGATGTGACCCACCTCTCTAATATGGCAGTTAAGCCGAAGGGAAAAGACAAATCCTAACCCTATATGTAGACTGTAATGGGACTGCCGGGGCTTGTATTTAAACTGTTAGAACCTGACATCAAAAGAAACACGCTTCAAAAAAAAACACGCTTTGTGTCCCTTTATGTAATGAAGTTAGAGCACAGTTGTGTATGAAGACGTGCTGCCCTCCTTACCGTTTCTTACTGTCTCTACGTCCTCAGCTCAGAGAAGCCCAACTGGGATTACCATGCGGAGATACAAGCCTTTGGATCTCGCCTGCAAGAAACCTTTTCCTTGGACCTTCTCAAAACTGCGTTTGTCAATAGCTGCTATATCCAAAGTGAAGAGGCAAAACGCCAGAAACTTGGGATAGAGAAAGAAGCCGCTCTTCTGAATCTTAAGGACAACCAAGAACTGTTTGAGCAAGGGCTGTCCTTTTCACAGAAATGCCTCACACAGTTTCTGGAAGATGAGTTCCCAGACTTGCGCACTGAAGGCATCGAAAGTCTAGTCAACTTTCTTACTGGTGAGGCAGTCGTCTGTCACGTGGCTAGTAACTTGGCTGTGGAGCAGTTGACCCTCAGTGCAGAATTTCCTGTCCCCCAGCCTGTGTTGCATCGGACTTTCTTTGCAGTGATTGGAGCCCTGCTACAGAGCAGTGGACCGGAAAGGGCTGCACTTTTCATCAGGGTGGGTAACTGTTCATCGTACTTGTTCAAACGTGCTTGCTGGGGACAGAAGGAAAACTTTCTTCTCGCATTCATTTCTTTGATATATCCTTGTAGGACTGTCCCCCCTCATCTCCCATCCCTAAGATGACAAATAACCTAATTTTATGGTAATTTTGTTGTTGTTATTTCAATTTTTTTCTTTTGTGGATACCATGGAAAGCAAATAATAAATGCTTGGTTATGAGTTCTGAAGATTTAAGTTATTTTCAGCTCTTAGTTGTTTTGTTTGTTTTTTAAAGGAAAGGCTTATTTTAACTCAGGGTCTAAAATGGGATGTTGTCCGCCGTGGTGGGGAGGCCTGACCTTGTGTGTGTGTCCTTTGTAAGTAGAAAGACGCATGTTTGTCTTCTACTTTGATACTTGAATTTTAAGATAGGAGTATATCGTCTATATAATTTTGATAGGTTACATTGCTACACATCGTTTTCTTGGGATTTGAAATGGAAGAATTTTAAATTCAACTATGATTTTTACTAAAAGTACAAACAGACAACAACTCTAGGGACGTGGGGTATAATTCAGGTAGAGTGTTTACTTGCCTTGCATGTGTGAATCCGTGGGGGAGAAGACCAAACTGGAATTCCAAAGCCTCAAACTGAAAATGTTTGATAATCTTAACTTTTCCAAGCCACACTTTGGTGTAAAATGTTTCAAACTTTGGAGGATTTCAGGTTTCCAAGCTATAGATGCTTAGCATGCACATTTGTCATTCATTCCTTTTCAGTTTTTATGGTGAGAAATGGATTTTGAATTTTGGTTGTAATATTCTTTGTTCTAATTTAAATGCTTAAATGGTCATTTTATGCACAGGACTTTTTAATAACGCAAATGACCGGGAAAGAGCTCTTTGAGATGTGGACCGTCATAAATCCCATGGGACTCCTGGTGGAGGAACTGAAGAAGAGAAACATTCCAGCTCCCGAGTCTAGACTCACCAGGCAGTCTGGAAGCACCACTGCTTTGCCCTTGTATTTTGTTGGCTTATACTGGTCAGTAAACATTTATTCTTCACTTCTTCACTTTGACTGCAGGCCTTAAAGATAGACTTCCAGTTTTCAAATGTTATTTCTTAACAGCATTAAAATTGTATCTCTGCGATGGTGGTGCATGGTGGTGCATGTCTTTAATCCTAGCATAGCAGATCTCTGTGAATTTGAAGTGATACTGGTCTATAGCCAGGCCAGCCAGAGCTATACAGTGAGACTCTGGGGTGAGAGGTAGTTGGTGGGCCCGTCTCTAATTATCTGGTATTTTTTCTTTTCCCTTTCTGCTATTAGAGGACAACAGATTATCTGTTTTGCTAGTAGTACCTTTTGAAGATTTTATGTGTATGAGTGTTGACCTGCATGTATGTCTGCACCACATGTGTGTGGAGGCCAGAAGATGATGTCAGTTCTGGAACTGGAGTTACAGATGGTTGTTAGCTGCTGCGTTGGTGCTGCGAACCAAACCTGGGTTCGCTGCAAGGTCAGCCAGTGAGTGCTCTTAAATACTGACCCTTCCCTCCAGCTCCTGCTAAGTCACTTTTGGCCAGATGTTTGCTGTAGACTTTCATGGGCTGTAAGCCAACCTCATATTCTCTCTATGGGGAAAAAAAAAAAAAAAAATACAAGTTTGCGGGCTGGAGAGATGGCTCAGAGGTTAAGACCACTGACTGCTCTTCCAAAGGTCATGAGTTCAAATCCTAGCAACCACATGGTGGCTCACAGCCATCTATAATGAAATCTGGCCTGCAGGCAGAATGCTGTATACATAATAAATAAATAAATCTTAAAAAAAAAAAAATACAAGTTTGATTTCTATCTGTACAGGTTTTTTCTTAATTTCTTCTTGTCAAAGCTTCAACTGAGCCTCAGCATGGAAGAAAGGAGCTTTGCTATCTCTCAAAGTGTCAACCCATTGAGAGCCTTTTAGTTTTGTTAGAAATTTACCTGTCTGAAGTTGATCAGGTTTTAAGATTAAAGTGAGGTAGAGGTGGAGTTCGGGGGAGGGGGTTGGGGGGAGAGTTTGTTCAGTTAGAGTGCTAGATGTGAACATTTCTAAGATAACTAGGTTAAGTTTTCTGCAAACACTTTTCCAATCTTTGTATGAAGATTTTCTAATCTAAGGAACCTGCCATGTAGACCCAGCTGGTTCCGACGCAGATCTGCCTGCCTTTGCCTCCCAGGCGCTGGCATCATAGGAGCACCCACACCCAGCCCTAATCTTCTTGAACTCCGGATCCTTTTGTCACTTTGTGCTTTGACTTGGAAAATACTGGGCCTCGGGTTATTATATTTCTATGGAGTGGGATGCACAGCTGCCTCGTGCACTCTGTCTTTCTGCCAGTGAGCGTCTCTGTTTTCTCTCCAGTGATAAAAGGCTGATTGCTGAAGGACCTGGGGAAACGGTGCTAGTTGCAGAGGAGGAAGCTGCGCGAGTGGCACTGAGGAAGCTCTATGGATTCACAGAGAACAGGCGGCCCTGGGACTATTCCAAGCTCAAAGAGAGCTCTAGAGCAGCGAAAACCAGCATTGCCAGCTAGACAGCAAGGGGGTGACGCCAGCACATCTGCAAGCAAAGCCGTGAGGCAGTGCCGATGGGGTTCCTGTGGGAGCAGCTCAAGATACACGGAAGAACATGACTCTGTCCTCACTGTGTCCCTACAATTAAACAACAGTTTTTCAGATGGTGGCCATTTGTTTCATTTTTTCTGTTTCTCTTATATTGATTTGTTTCTAAGTATACCTAGTACAGCCAGGTGTGTTTTATTCTCCAGCTTTGAAGTATAGTCACGTGAAGTTTGTTGCAATATGAATAAAAAGCTATTCTTTCAGATACATTTCCTTTTCATATTGATGCAAGAAAGGCTGGAGCAGCAGCTGTGGCTGTGAGTCACAGGTCTGAGAGCAAATCTGCAGGATTAGGGCAGGAGCAGATCTAGCTGAAGGGACACGAGGACAGCTAATCGAGCACAGATGGCAGTTCAGGAGGCTACATCATCACCAGGTACTAACTGAACCCCAGGGACAGTTGCAAGTCCTGTGCCTGTTGATCCTTGATGCCTGCATTCGGTGCTCAGATGTCAGGTCTGGGCACCACTAACACTAAGTGTCAGCCTCTTCTAGGGTCCAGGCAAGTTGTTTTGGGCCTGAAGTTGATTTGGGCCACTTTGAGCCGTAGAAGAGCAGAAGAGTAACAGGATGAGATGAGGGTTTTTGTTTTCCCGCTGCCCTCCATGCCTAGGCACCTTGGCCTGTCTGCCTCTGCCGAAGGCTGTAAATCCTGCTGGCTGGCCTTTTTCCTTAGTCTAGTGTGTTACCAGTAGTCCAGATTGTTCTCTGGACTGGCTGTTTCCAGGTTCTTAGTGTTTTGTTCACTAATGAAGTAAAAGCCTGCCCTGGTTGCAACATTGCAAGGAAATGTTGCTTAAAACAGTAGAAAAGGTCAAAATACCCTACAGGGGGCTAGCAGGCCACGTGAGGGAAGACCCTCCATAGCCATGCTTATTGTTTGGGCTTTTTCACTAAGGGGTCCCAGAGAAGGAGGGTCTGAGTTCCTAGCGGGCATGCTTGGTTACATTGTATGGAGAAGATGTGTGTGTGTGTGTGTGTGTGTGTGTGTGTGTGTGTGTGCGCGCGCGCGCGCGCGCTTAGTATATGCAGGTGAAAGTGCTAGACTGCCAAGGGCATTATGGGCAGAGGGCGTTGTTCATAATCCACCCAAGTAGAGTCCCAGGTTGGTTGTTCTATCTGTATATCCAATAAGTTCTTGGGTCTGGTTTCTCTGATGATTTTAATATGCCAATGTGCCACTATTGTCTTAATTCACCTCCAATAAATTATATAATGTTGACTTTTCTGTTCACAGGAATAAAGCATTCTGTGTGCTTGGTAGTACCAGACAGATGGTGCCATTCATGTGTTCACACAGGTGTACAGCCATACTCCATCCTCAAAATGGAGCCCAAATCTGATCGTAAAACAGTCTCTCAGGACCTGAAGAGATGGCTCTGCAGTTAAGAGCCCTTACTACTTTTGTTGAGGAGCCATATTGGGTTCCCAGCTCCCATGCAGGGGCTCAACAACCTTCTGAAACTCCAACCCGAGCTATCTGGCACCCTCTTCTGGCCTTCTTGAGCATTACATGCATGTGCATATACCTAGGTGTTCACGCACAATTTTAAAAAAGGAATAAAGCTTTTTTAAAACAATGGACTTGGCCGGCTTGGAAACTTTTACACGATAGGGGTAATTTACAGCAGGACCCCGCTTCTGGGGATCACAGGCTCCCGGGCCCACCTCCTGTATCTCCAGCAATACACACTTTATGTGGGAAAAACCAATAGGTGAGGAGGAGGAAAGAAAGCACTAGTGAGAATTCAAGTGCCGTAGAAAAAGGAGGAAGGTTGAAGTTTTGATGCGTTGTTATGGCCCACTGAGGGAGCTCTATTACCACCTGATAAAGTCTAGCTATTCTAATAGCTTTAGAACCTCGCCTTTCTTTTTAATCTGCGTTGTTACTTAATTTTTGGTTAAAAAATAGACTCTGAGTCATATCTCTGGCACTGGGTGGAGACATGCATGACTTTTGGTACTGCCCTAAATTTCTTTTCTTTCTTTCTTTCTTTTTCTTTTTTTTTTCCCTGAGATGGGGTTCCTCTATATAGCCCTGGCTCTCCTGAACTTGCTTTGTGTAGATCAGGCTGGCCTGGAACTCACAGCGACCCTCCTGCCTCTGCCTCCTGAGTGCTGGGATTAAAGGCGTGCGCCACCGCCACCTGGCTTGCCCTAAATATCTTAAGGTTACTATCTAGCAGGAAAACTCCCAAAGGACAAAAACATCATCTCTCCCTCCCCCACCACACCCCTACCCCCGTCTCCTGCTCCCTTAAAAGTTAATTCAAAAGGACCTATTAATCATGTGGACTAGAAGACAGGCCTCAAGAAACTTCCAGACACTAGAAAATACAGTATATAGCAACTTAGGCATGAAGGTCAGTATAGTGGTCTTCTCCAACCACCCGTGAGACTATTTCCCCCTACGGTAGCCCCTTTGGTCACTTTCATCCTTGACAGTGTCTCATGTTATTCTGTAATTGTTAGAATTCTGCTTCAGTCTGTCTACCTGTGATGTCATGGCCTACCTGCCCAGGGCTATATAAAAGGACAGACCCTCCTCACAGCTCTCCCTTACCCCTTTGCCCCTTTTTGTTCTCTCTCCCTCTGTCTCCGTCCCTCTCTCTCTCTCTCTCTCTCTCTCTCTCTCTCTCTCTCTCTGGGGTACCCCTCCCCCCTTTCCTTCTCTTTTCATGCTCATTTAATAAGCCTTATATAATATCTGTTGCCTGGCATCGTATTTCCTCTTATCTTATTTTCTTATTTTTTTTTTTTTTAATCATCACTGTAATGATCCCTGTTAGTGTTCCACATGGAGCCCTGTGTTTCTTCTGAATTCATTCGACAGTGATCACAAGGGCAGGCCATTCCGACCCTGACTCATACAGCCTTAAGTTTGCTTGTTTCTGGTCTCTACATGTCTGCCCTCCTCCCTTTGAAAAGAAGAGCAAGAGTCCCCAAGCCTGTGACAAAATTGTCTACACAGCATTAGCTTTGAAGCTAGAAGGATAAACACCTCTGTGCGGCCTAGTTTCTCTGAGAGAGAATGCATTCTAAAGCCTTGGTCTGTTTTGAGCGATGAGGGCCTCTCAAACTGAGTGAAGAAGGAAGATGCCCCGTAGCCTCACCCTCTGCCCAGTCACAACTCAACCCACCTGGAAAAAAAAAAAAAAAAAAGCTCCCTGCTGAGACTGGCCAGGAAGCGGCAACTTGTGTCTTGTGAAAGGACATGGTATTGCAGGTAACAGGGACTGTTTCCTGAGAGCGTTTGAGAAGTAGCTAGTTGACTTAAATCAGTGGGTTTAATAAAACGTTGATTTCTCTTTTATGTCTTGAATCTCATTAGTGGCTGAGGCTGGCCTGGAACTCCTCTTCCTAGTTCACCATTTCTGTTTCTCTTTAATTTTGGTTTTTTGAGCTTTCACTTCAGTTTCATTAACCACAAGGATAACAGACCAAACCCAGCAGTGCAGATGTCATTCTGTTTGTCACCCTTTGTTTGAACCTCATGGAAGCATCTTGGTAGCATCCTGGAGTCAGTTATGTCATGAAAACACAAGACAAGAAGTGTGTCCTACTCCCACCCAGTGTGTGCGAAATGCCACATTCCAGCTGTTGCATGTTTTAGGTAAATGTTCCTTTTAGTCTTTGGCAAATTCACTGGCAAAACCCAGTGATCCTTTTCCCTTTACAGATCTCTCTGGAGAATGCACTCTCTGACTTCTTGTTTAGGGCAGTTTGCAAGACTGTAGCCTACAAGGCTGATTGAGAACTCTCCTGACGTTACCTGCAGCAGTGCCTGGGGCCCTAGCTGAATTCCTACCCATACCTTGTTTATCTTTGAGAACAGAACCCCTATTCACTTCGGCTGGACTGACTGACTACCTGCCTCTAGCTTCATCATGATCCCATCTGCTGTCTGCATGCTAAACAGCATGCCTTCCAGTGCCGTGACAGGTGATCATGGCTACAGAGATGACCAGAAAACATAACAAAGAAAATCAAATAAATTAAGAAATATAGAAAGCATTGATATTCCTTCTCTTTTCTTTGGCCTCCCTTCCCATTTCTAGAACAGTGATTTTCAACGTGTGAGGTGTGAGTCACAACCCTTTTGGCAAAACCTCTATCTCCAAAAATAATTACATTATGATTTTTAACAGTACCAAAATTATAGCTATGAAGTAGCAGTGGAAATAATTTTATGGTTAAGGAGGGGGGTCACCATACCATGAGGAACTCTATTAAAGGGTCGCAGCATTAGAAAGCTTGAGAACTGCTGCTCTATAACCTCCCGGTTCCCTGGGGATGAAAAGTTGATTTCCTAGTTTACTTCCACTTACTTGTTATTGGCTGAATTCACAGAAAGGAAAAAGGAACCAGATTTTGGGGTAAAAATTGGCTGGTGACACATCCCTTCAGCTTTCAAGCTTCTAAACTCCGTATTTGGATAGATTGACATAAGGAATAAATATAGCTTTAGTATATAAAATTGCCTGTAGCTAAAAATATCTACATTTCTCATAAGGAATATACTGTCAACACACTTCTCAGTAAAAACTTTGAACTCAAATTGTTAGGCTATATTTATGTTAAATCTTTTAAAATAAAAAAAACCACTGAAAAGTGTTGATGGGCTGGAATGTAGGAAAATCAGCATATTTCTTTGGTTCCATATGTAATTGTAGACTTCAGCCGTTTCCAAACCTACTTTATTTGGGGTTCTTTAATGCTTATACCTCCCTTCCAACCCACCTAGCCTAGATACGAGATAAAAGAGGTTAATGGGAACAGGAGAAGTAGAGCTTTTTGGACTCAGTTCCTGGGAGCGATTCCCCTGGGTAGTGAGCAGGATTTCAGCAGACCAGCAATTCCACCAAAGTTGCTGCAGGAACTTGGAACAGCAGCCGGAACCCAGAGCCTCGAAGCCTTTGCTGGAGCAGTTCTCTCTAGGAGCATCTCCAAGTGGAGTGATGAACAGCCAAGCAATACCAAATCCCAAAAGCCCCTGCCTCCTGTTTTGGGCTCATCCTTACCTATACCTCTATCTATCTATCTATCTATCTATCTATCTATCTATCTATCTATCT
>OU015743.1:37827325-37885319 GCA_907169655.1 Acomys percivali
ATCTATCTATCTATCTATCTATCTATCTATCTATCTATCTATCTATCCATCTATTGTATCTACATCTATATCTATATCCTCTCAGAGTCTGTACTAAGATGTGTTTGAGCTGGCTGGCAAAAAACAAGCCCCTGCATGAGGTGTATAAACATCACCTGTTCTCTCACAAGTCTGTTCCCCATCCCACACTTGGGATCAAAATAAAAACATGTGTTCATCCACTACATGTAATAGCTTAACACTTGGAATCAATCTCTGCACAACTCTTTCTGGCCGCATAAGAATAAACTTTACACATGGGCAGGAGGCACTTGTGGGCTACAAGCCCACGTGTTCAGTGAAGCATGAGACTAAGCTCTTCTAATGATCGTCTGGAGTGCTAGCTTTTCAGCCAATGCCTTATCCACGCTGTATAGGCAATCATAAGAACATTAGGGAAGCATGGTGGTCGTGGTGGTGCATGCCTTTAATGCCAGCACTTGGGAGGCTGGAAAAGGCACATCACATAATCATGTGCTGTGTACACATACACACATATGTTCTTTCCTAGGAGGAGTTTGAGTTGGAGTTTGAGAAGTCCTGTCTTGAAAAACCAAAACCAAAACCAACAAACCAAGCACAAAACAAAAACAAAAACAAAATATATTGAGCGATAAAGGCAGTGCTGATTTGGCGCTGGAGAAAGACAGTCTTCTATTTATTATACTTTAACTCTCTCTCCTGTCTTTTCTCACTCTATTTTTTAAGCCGAAAAAGTCCTATCAAAAATGGGAGATCGAATATCTAAGGATAAAATAAGTCATGTTACTTAAAATTCAACCTATATTTTACTATACGCATGAAGAAAAGTATTAAAGTCTCATGAAGCCACAAGAGAAAGTACTAGAAATTATAGTTCTGGTTAAGAAAGGCACAAATCTCTTTTTAAAAATCTACTTTTGTTTTCCTGGCTGGATCCTGACCACAAGATGGTGCTCCAGCACTGCAGTACAGCTTAGGATGTCACAAACCTAGCGGGAACCACTGCCTTCCTCCGAGGAAAGAACATGTGTGTGTATGTGTACAGGACACATGATTATGTGATGTGCCTTTTCCAGCCATGGCCCCAAACAGCTTTACAATCCTATGAAAGTGTCTGCCTGAGCTACCCCACTCCCTGCTTCCCCTCAGGAGGCTGTCATTAGGAATCTGATCTGCACATACTTCAACTTCATCTCTGATGCCAAGATGAGTGTTTGTGAATGCTGAAAATAAGAAACTTTAAAAGTTTTTAAGATTTACTCTTTTACCTGAGCACCCACTCATGCCCACTGTTTCCAGCCCCTTCTATATATCTTGTACTATCTTCCCAATCGTTTACAGATGTGTAACCCTTACAGTTGAAGACCTGAGATCCGTGGTGCTTGATTTAGGGTCTGAGAATGCCTGAAGTCCACCGCTCTCAGCAGAATACTGAGGATGGCTTGATTCAGTCTCATCCTGCAAACGAAGACCACCCCACCCCCACCAACAGCAGAAGAAAATTCAGGCCGTCCAAAGCTTCATAGTATACGAAGGTCATCACAGCACCTGGGATGGGGAGGATCAGAGTTCAAGGCCAGGTTTGGCAGCACAGCTGAAGGCTTGCCTCTTATAGATGACTCCAACTTACTCTCTCCCCATTCCGTATACCCTGCCCCCCCAAAAGCCTTCAACACAAGCCACAAACTGGGTGTGGTGAATGTCATTGCATCACTTGGAATGAAAAATGCTGAGGTCGGAAGATCACAAGTTCAAGGCCAGCCCAGGCTACAAAGTGAGACTCTATTTCAAAACAACAACAACAACAACAGCAGCAGCTAAGTTAAACAGCTCACAGCCACAGAAACATAAATGCTCAATTGGTGTGTTTGCATTTCCCACTGACATTTGTTGCGTATTTACCTGCCTGTTACCCACTAACAATACAAAACTAATGATAAGAAACACATTCTTGTAGAAAAAGATAATTGAGCAAACTAGAAACCCTAAACTCACTGTCCCCACCACTGAGGAAAGACCTGCATGTGTAGGCACAGAGTAACTTTGTGCCGGAGTCATGGTACACTAAAACGGCAAAATGTTCTAATACGTGTAACCTATTCTCATCCCCTCACTGCAGAAGAGATGAGTTGTGAGGCCATCTACAGCTGGAGAAAAGTTACTCCTAAACCCGAGAATAGCTTGCTGAAGACGCTTCCTCTCCACAAGCACCTTCACCTCAAGGCAGCACATCACCACTGGCCTGGAGACACTGAACAGAGACCTACAGCTAATGAGACAAAGGCTGAGCATGAAGGCCCAGCTGACCGCCTCTGAAAACTGACTGGATAGAGAAGTTTATGGGGACCCTGATGGGTGGCCACTAGGATACAGTTCTTGCCTCTAAGACAGTTGTCACATCCAGGAAGGGCTGTTCCTAAGCCTGCCATGCCTCTTACCTTAGAGCTGAGCTCACAGACTCCAGATGGAGGCTGGACTGCTAAGTTTAAAAGTTCATGTCTATTTTGCTGCATGATATTAGGTGTAGCACATGGTAAGCATCAATTAACAGTTTTCTTGGAGATGATGGAGAACTGTGATTTCTGCTCAGCATGCTTCTCATTTAAATCACATCTGTATCCTTCTTTGAGACTCAAGAGAGAAGACAAAAGTACTCTGACAAATGATGGAGGGGAAGTGGGTTGGTGTGTTTGCAAATTGGTCCAGCCACTCTGGAGATCGGTATGGAGAATTCTCAAAAAGTTGAACACAAATCTCCCATATGACCTAGTTAATCCATTCCTGGGCATATGCTGAAGGACTCAACATCTTACTCCATAGATACTGGCTCAGGCACATTCACTGTTGCTCTGTTCACAATAGGTAAGAAATGAAGACAATGGCCCTCACCCAATGAATGGATAGTAAAAGTGTGGTACATAGACATTATGGACACTATGGATAGCATCCAGCTGTAAAGAAGATGAACTCATGGACAGGTAATTGCATGTAAATGGACAAAACTAGAAAATTCTATTGCGTGAGGAAACCCAGGGAGACGAACATTGCATGTTCTCCCTCATCTGAGGCTCCTAGCTCCAACTACTCATATGTGACTATATAGCCTGGAGAAACTACAGAAACCAGGAGAGCAAAACGAAGGGAATAGCAGGTTATATGTGATCCAAAGTGGGAAGCGGGGAAAATGGAGGGGGAGTTATTTAGGGACAGGGAAGGGAGATGAATACAGAAGGAGGAAGGGCAGAAGAACAGTACGGATGTCTGGAAAAGTGCTGAGGAATCATATTGTTATCTACCTCCCTAAAAATACTTATAATAATAATGTAAGTCTACATATAATATATACATACATGCAGGCATATCTACATACATACATACATACATACATACATACATACATACACATACACTTTTGTTTATTTATTTTCAAGACAGAGTCTCTCTGTGTAGCTCTGGTTGTCCTGGCATTCTCTCTCTGTAGACCAGGCTGGCCTCTTAACTCAGAGAGCCACCAGCATCTTCCTCCCAAGTGCTGGGATTACAGGTCTGTGCCACCACCTCTCAGTTACATATAGAGTTGAAACAAAATGTTCCCACATAGTACTGCGTACCTTGGCTCTCTAATTGGACTTAAGATCCACTCAATAAGAGGCAAACCATGCCTGGTACTGGAAGCCTAGCCAACTACCTAGGGCTAGTGAAGTCGTGGATTTTGGAGAAGCTACAACTGCCTCTTTACTGAGCCACCATAACCCCTAGCTTTACTCTAAATACCATCCTAATGCCCACAGATAAGTGCAGGCCTCAGCCCTCATCGAGGGAAGTTCGCTTTGCAGCGGAAGGCGCCCATTACAGAGAAGCACAACCAAAGAAAATGCAGAGCTGTGAAACCCAGTCACAACGGCTACATCTAGAACACAACTCCTGTGCCTAAGACTCCAAGATCGTCCCATGGGAGACAGAGTAGAAAGATTAAGACCCAGAGGAAACAGGACATTTGCTATGATAGTGTGCCTCCCAGAGATGAAGATTCAACACCATGGTTGCCTAAACTTGACCTGAACAAGAACACCAATAGACATACTAATGTAGGAGAATAGCTAATATGGTCTCAAACCCTTACAAAAGACTACAGGCAACAAAAGGGATGCTGAAGGTGGAAAAAAGTCTCCCTGAAGAAAGAGCACACCAAATAGTTATCCAATACCAACCAGACAGTCAGTACTGAAGGGTACATATAAGTAACATTATACAGGCCAAGGAAGTTGTAGGAACACACACACACACACACACACACACACACACACACACACACACACTCAGGCATACACACCAACACTTAAAGAAAAATAGGCAATGAATTTGAAAGAGAGCAAGGAGTGTCGATGACACATAGGAACATTTGAAGGGAGGACAGAGAAGGACCTAATTACAACATCAAAAAAAATTTAAAATACTTTTAAAAGTATAGTAGTTTGGGACTCTCCTGAGAAGGCTTTGTGGGCTGAAGCTGTAACTGTAGTGTCCCTGCCTAGTATGCACAAAGCCCCAGTACTACATAAATTGAGCATGGTGACACATGGCTGTAATCCTAGCCCTTGTGAGGTAGAGGCAATAGGGCCAGAAGTTCAAAGTTATCCTCAGCAACATAGAGTTTGAAGCTACAGGAGATCCTGTCTCAAAAAGGACAGCACTGGCTATTCACTCTGTGGCACTTTCAAACAGATTCTCAGCAGGCAGAGGACACGTTATATTAACACTCCCAGGGAACTGAGGACACAGCAACCATCCAGAGCTTAGCCAGATCTCATCCTTCCCAGAATTCACTGCTGATGGGTCTTTGCAGGGAGTGTTTGGTGCTCTGTCGACACATCGAGTCACTGCAGTTCTTTAGATCCTTTCACACGAAGCTCAGGAGCCACCCAGTCCTTCATTTTCAGAAAAACAAACAAACAAACAAACAAACAAACAAACAAACAACAGTGATAGGCACAAAGGACACTCCCTTGAGCCCTTTTGTAAAGTTCCGGATGATTGGAATTTTTTTCCGGGACACCTGTCATTATTTTCATTATGGAGCAAACACTCGACAGGCCAGTAAGACATCAGAGCATCTAGCATATCTGGGTCAATGTCTGCTCTCATTTTCCAGTGTCTTGGGCAAAATTGAAAGTACCCATCTTATTACGTGACAGAAGATGATTTCACTGGTAGTCGGTTCCATTTTCCCCTAGGTCTACCATTTTGTTACTTTAAGAAAATTGCAGCCTGCCTCTTGCTCAAACTCAGTGTGGCATCTAATCTATGGTAAATCATTCGCCCATCCATGTCTACAGAGTAAAAGTGTCTCCCACAGGCCTGTAATTTTCCTAGCGGTCTCCATATCTTAACACTTATCCCAGTTTCCCTCCAGGAAAGGAACTTTCAGAAAATTGATATTTTTGAAGACAGGGCCTGCAGACTCATTGGTTTAAATATATCACAAGAGAAAAGGTTACACATTGAAAAAGATGAGAGGAACATTTCCCCTCTGGTGCAGGGATTGCAGATTTGATTCCAAAAGTCAGCGAGGAGCACAGCGTGGGTAGTGACTGGAGAGGATCGGTAGGGATGGGGGAGCTGAGAGAACTAAGAGCAAAGAAAAAGCCCTGATACAGAGAAGAGTGTAGTCATGACTTTCAGAGTTCTGTGCATCGCTGAAGTATGGCCAACATCCTCCTGGAGAGCAGCGCATCTCTACACTACTGGGACCATTCCAGCATCCGGCGAACTCTCTGGTCCTTTTTGGAAGGAGCACCGATAAGGAGAGTCGGGAGTCCAAGGACTGTTTGGTTCTGTAGACAATTGAAATATCTTCTCTCTTGGACTAGTTTCCATTTTGTCCTGCGTCTGTATCTCATAAACCCACTTGAAACAGGCAAGTAAACTGCTATGGCAAGACTATTTGGGAAAAGGATCCCACCCCCATCCCCGCCGCCAGGATTTGGTACCTGGTAGACACTTGTGAGGTTTAAGTTCTAGGTGTCAACCTGCTTGGAAGAAACGATGGATGCCCATGTATGTGGTAAAGCCTTGTTTATACGTTTGTCTCTGGGGTGTTTCCGGAAATCTGGTGCTTGGATCAGTGGACAAAGGAGGCTCCACCTTCACTCATCGCATCCATTGAGAGTAAGCTAGGACAACACAGCAGAGGCAACCTGTCCAACTCATCTCCTGACCTGACATTCAAGCCCCAGATTCATAAGGCCTGGGCCTCTGATATCAGTTCCTCCACTGCTCAGGCCTCAAATTGAACTGTGTTCCTGTCTTCTTTGGTTTTCCAACTTGCAGGAGTCTCGACCTCCATCATCACAGGAGACAGTTCTTGTAAACAAACCCCCTCTCACGAGTCTCTGGCTGTATTATAATAGGTCTTCCGCCAGCAATCTCCAAACAACACAGCATGTGAGTAAAATGGCACAGAGATGAAGGCAGTGTGTAATTCTCGTTTCACTGACACTGGCACTATAGCTTTAAGTAATTCCCAGGATTCGCTGTAATAGGTGTTACTAACAAGGGTATGTTGGCTAGAATGTGTGTGGCCTGAGGGAACTCATCAAAATAGGGTTTGGGCACTTACTTCCCTTTCTTCTGTGGTTGTTCCCACACATAATTAAGTGGTTGCAAACCACAGTTTAGTCTACTTTACAAGTAACAATTATTGTAACAATAAGGTCAAATAAATAGTGCTGAATATGATTGACATTTTGGTGCAGCATAAAGTGTGGGGCTTCTGGGCTTAAAGAATGATAATTTCCTAAGGTTTGACAATAAATGCTTTATTGTTTTTAAAAGAACTTCTTTTTTTTTTTTTTTTTTTATGTACATGAGTACTCTGCCTGCGTGTACACCTGCAGGCCAGAAGAGGGCATCAGATCCCACTATAGATGGTTGTGAGCCACCATGTGGGTGCTGGGAATTGAACTCAGGACCTATAGAAGAGTAGACAGTGCTCTTAACTGCTGAGCCATCTCTCCAGCCCCTGTAAAATGCTTTAAATAGTCTTAAAAATTTTAAATTACACTTGATATTGGTGTGTGTGTGTGTGTGTGTGTGTGTGTGTGTGTGTGTGTGTGTGTGTGTGAAGGTCAGGGAACAGCCTGTGGGAGTCAGTTCTCTTTCCACTACGTGGGTCCTGGAGATCAGGGATCAGAAACAAGTGCCTTTACCTGCTGAGCCAACTTGCTGTTCCAGTGTCTTCAACTCTTCTGATGACAGGCTATACAAATCTTCTAGAAACTAATTTTAAAATGCCTCATGAATGGCGACATAAATGTGATGTTTAAATTCTATGTGAAAAACTATCCCCCTAAAAGAAAAAGTGTCAACTCAAGAGCAACCATTTTAGCCAGTCACCTGAAAGGAACCTTTCACTGTGGCTTGGATTTTCAAACTACAGAAGTCTCCAGACATTTCTTTCTGGTACTTTATGGAAAATAAAGTCTGAAGAGAATCCTTAGTTACTGCTCAAGTAAAGTGCAGCTGAGATTAGAGCGCGGGTTCCAGCAGCAGTCCCTCCTGGAAGAGCTCTATCCACTGAGAAGCACCGAGGCAAAGACCAGCAATTGTTTGTCAGGTTTCAAGAAAAAGAACACAAAGGGTCCATGGGCTTTGAAGCTCCTGCAAGCTGCCTAAGTACAAGGGCTTACCATAAGAGGCAGAGGTAAGGATTTTGAAAAGGATGTTTCTTTTGATGTCATTTTTTTTTTTTTCAAACAGACAAACGGCTTCTTTTATATTTTTACTACTTGTAGCACTTTATTTTTTACTTTATACAAAATACAAAAATGCCAATCCGAAGAGTACAGACCAGTAGTGACAGGCGCGTGGCTTGACAGCAAATTGTGTCTGGCAAGACGTTAGTTTTCAAACTTTATTTTAGTGAATACATGCATTGTATAAAACAACAATAGCAACACGAACAAAAACAGCACACGAAGCGGCTACAGCTTTTTGCTGGTTCCACCCCTGACCACCTTCAAGCCTTTGGGTGGAAGGGAGAGAAAAGAATTAAAAAGGCAAATGAAAAATTTTCCATAAAACTACTATAAAAAGGTCCTCCCTCACCCCCCCTCCTGTCACACTGATTAAACTTTTCCTGGAAAGTCACAAACATAAACAAGAAAGAAACAAAACTCCTGAATTGGACAGACAGCAAGTACTCAAGGAGGTTGTTAACTAGGTAACTGTGGTTGTTAACTAGGTAACTGTGGTTGTTAACTAGGTAACTGATCAGTAGTTTAAAGAACTCTTTTAGACATTATGAAGACCTCCTGTTCATTCGGCACTCCAGCCTTCCTGACCTTTCTTCTGACACGGCCTGACCAGAAACACTTGTGTCACTGAACCGTTGCTAGGAACAAGTTTCAAAAAAGAAAGAAGTGTAAAAAAATATTTAACAGAACTATAGAAGATGTGGGGAAAGGAATCTCTCTTCAGAGCAAAGTCTTCCTGGCTCTGCACGGGTTTCTTTTGTCTGCTCTTCAGGGCTTGTTTATCTTCCCCAGGAACAAGATAGCACCTAGGGAATTAAAGAGAGATAATGTTGTACTTTATAAAACGACTTCATGATGTAAGATGGAAAGTGCTGCATGCTGGGGAAGGAAGGAGTCATGGTTAGCCTCTTGCTCGGCTGTGCCATCCCATAGAACTTTCTCTAAAGAGTCCCCACGTCATTGTGAAAAAAAAAAAAAAATGGCACCCACTACTCAAATGTGGTGGCTGAGTTGAGGATAGTGCGGACCAAGAAGTTGACATGTTAATTACATGCCATTTTGATAAAGTTTATGTTAAGTAGCCACAAGTGGCTAGAAGCTCCAGTGTCGGGCTGATTGGCTCTGACACACTAATGAGGACATAAAAACATGAGGTAAGAGAGTAAGAAACTGCGCCTTCTGTAAAATAGCAAAACTACGCACAGTACACAGATAAAAGCAGGCTTATCCTTCATAATTAAGTAAACAGAGGGGAACTGTTTCTGTCCTTATTTTACTTTTTAAAAGATCTATTATTAGCAGGGCGTGGTGGCGCACGCCTTTAATCCCAGCACTCGGAAGGCAGAGGCAGATGGATCACTGTGAGCTCGAGTCCAGCCTGGTCTACAAAGTGAGTCCAGGACAGCCAAGGCTACACAGAGAAACCTTGTCTCAAAAAAAAAAATCTATTATTTTTACACATGTGTATACATATGAGTCTATGTGCACCACCACATGTATGTGGGTGCCTATGGAGGCCACAGAGCATCAGGTCACCTGGAACTGGAGTGACAGGCAGTTGTGAGCTGTCTGATATGGGCACCAGGGACAGAACCCAGACCTTCTGCAAGGGCAGTATGCCGTCACAATGGCTGCGCCATCTCTCAGCCCTACTGTTCTTTTTTTTTTTTCAGTTACTTATCTTTAAAAAAATTTTTTTTAACTAAGAAAAATTTCCATACAATACATTTTGATCCATTCTTTTAAAAGATGAACTTAGTGGGCTGGTGAGATGGCAAAGTAGGTGAAGTGTTTGCCACGTGAGCTGCCCCATCATCATTGACCTGTGTTCAATCTCCAGCACCCATAGAAAAAGTCAAATATAGTGGTGCATAATCATAACATATAATCTCTTAGAGGCAAGGATGGTTTCTGGGGCTTGCTGTCCAGGCAGCCTAACCTAATCTTCAAGTAGCATGTTCCTATCACAACAACCCAAAATATAAACAAAAAACAACCAGGATATATGGTACTTAAGGAAGGACAACCAAATTTGACGTCTGGTTTTCATACATGCATATATGTGCACATGCATTCATACAGCTGCCCCCACTTACACATGCACCACACACACATATACACATACCACAACACACACACACTTACACATACTTAAATACACATCACACCCCACCTTTACATACACATCCTCACACCCACACCTACCACACCCATGCAACACAGACACCACACACATACTTATACACATGCCACACACACTTACATACATGTATCATACACACATACCACAACATACCATACATACTTACATACACTTATATATATACCATACATACCTACAGTACACTCACTTACACACACACACCATACCCACCACACAGACAGACACCACACATGCACAAACTTACTCATACACATGCCACCTGCATATTTATATATACATCTCACACATGTGCACATGCTTGCACACACACACACACACACACACACACACACACACACACAGATCAGAACTCAGTTTAACATACAAACTGTGGAGCTAAGATCTAATGAAGGGACAGTTCTCAAGGCTTTACATCTGAGCGGCCTCACGGAAGCTGAAGATAGAGTCTGTTGCAAAATTTAAAGTAGTTTTAAAATTATATTTTAAAAATCCAATAGATGTCAAGAGTGTCAAAGACCATGCTGAACTTTTTATGTGTTAAAAACTACACCTCCCCACCCCCAACCTACAATGGGGGGCAATACTCAAAAGATCCCATCAAAGTTCATAACACAGACTCGATGTTTCTTCCTCTTTAAAGTGGGTGGTTACAGTATCCATAGTGTATCCATACAATTCCTAGAGTTGACATGAAAAAAACAGTTTAAGGAGCACACTGGTGGGTATAACTATCACTGGGACACACTTTCTGAGCACAAACAGGCAGCAATGAAACAGAAGAACCACTCACCTGTGGGATTATGTCGGATGAAAAACAGGAAAGGTCTGTCCACTATGAACCAGGGAGGTGATGACCTCGCAATCAGGATTGCAGCTACGGAAAAAAAAGAAGTGCTATGTTATCCACTCAATGTCGGGCCAGTGACTGCGCTCCAGATGCTGGTGTCTGCGACTATGCTTGCTTTGTTTCGTAAGCTGGCGTGCTATAATAGTCTCAACATTGACCATTTACAGAACACTGGGCTGGGCTTCTCACAGTTACTGTCTCATTTAGTTGGTAAAAGCCCTATCATCACAATAAATGTATATCATCCTCATAGATTTATGAGGATTGAATGACGTAAAACACACTATAGCTCTTGGGACAGAGACCGCCACCAAATGAGTACCCAGTGCACATTTGTTGTTATTATAAGCTATTTTTATGCATACCATCTGCTGTGCTGATAAAGCCTCCTGACCTCTTTAACCTACCCACATCTTTTCTGCAGAGCAAAGGCCAGCTCAGAATGCTTATCCGTTGCTGCTGTGCCCCTTTGATACGTCATATAGGTGCCCTTTGCGACAGCAATATGGACTGCTCGTCTGCATCTGCTTTCCGACACTCAGCTCTGACCGTTCAACTCATTAGCTGCAGCTATCTGACTTGGAAAGCAACTTTTTGTTATTCTTATAATACTGGGGATAAAACCCAGGACAGCGTGACTGCCAAGCAAGTCATTTGCCACTGTGAACGACACTCTAGCCTGAAAGAAAGCTTCTTTAGAGACACACAGGTCTTAGATCTGCCTACTCTGCCCAATGGCTGGCCCCACTCAACGAGACCATGGCAGGGCTAAGGGAAGGGAGAAGGGCGGTACAACTCCCAGTGTCGCTCAGTACTTTTCTCAGTCTTCTGAAAGACATGAATGTCATGAGCTTGCTCTTAGAAAGCAAACACTTGAAAATTATGCCGGGCGAACCACTTCACCCGGAATTACAATTAGACAGCAGGCAGTCCAGATTGAATTGTGTCTCCATAAAATTCCTATGTTGGGGCGCTAAGCTCCTAATGTGATTACACTTGGAGAAAGCCCCCCTTATGGGGGCTATTAAGGACACAGAAGGACATAGAGGTGAGGCTCTGATCCAATAGGACTGATATCCTTATTAAGATGGGGAGGAGCACCAGGGACGTGACAAAAACCCTATCAGCATACAAAGACCTCGAGAGAAGCCACGCCTGCTGCCACTCTGACTCTGGACTTCTGACCTCAAGAACCATGGGAAGAGAAATGCCCGTTTTTAGGTTCTCCAGTCTCTGACATTGTTATGGGGGCCTGAGCTGACTAACTCAGCAGCCACGGGGCAGTGACACAGAGCCCTGACTTGGCTTATTACTCTGCTGTAGTGGCCTGGAAAATTCCTAGTACAATTTAAAACAAGGGAGCCTACATTTCCATTCGCACAGGGCTCCTCTACAGATCATGTAATCTGGTCCTGACTGGGATGCTAGCTGGCAGAAACTGACAAATCACTTGGGCCAAATTTAACATGTAGCCATCACTCAGAGAGGACAAAGGGCAATTTGAAAAATATCAGACTTTGTATTCTTTATGTTAAGTGCTATTTTAAAAGAATGGGGGCGGGAGAAAGGCATTTATTTGAGAGTTATAAGATGCTGATTCTGTAGAATAAATGACAACTTTGTTTCATGACTGAAAATAGCCGAGCATCCAGCAGGGTGTGCAGTGAAGTTATTGTACGAGCTTACAACATCGTAGGCCAACCTTAGGTCTTCCTTCCTTTAAGCTGCCAGGAGGACAGATGCAGATGTTCTAAGGACCAAGGAAGGTTGCACAGCAACCCTGGTGCAGGCCTGTAGATGATGCTGGGGAGACCTGAGGGGCTGTGCTCTTGTACTTGCTGCCATGTTTCAATCTAAAGAGGGGCTTTTCCTACTGGGAAAGCAGCCAGATGTGCTCTGACTTCCTGAGAGCAGAGACCAGCATGCAACAGTGCTCGGGCTAAGTCTACAGTGCCACCCCCTGGTTTGATAAATAAAGCTTTATTGGAAGTCCGGGTGAGTGAATCATAATCACTCAGTCGCACACCTCTGCTTGCTTTCTTGCTGTATTTGCAGGCTTGTGGAGTGGTGCAGGAGATAGTGAGGCCCAACAGGCTGAAATGCATGCTGACTCTTCCTAGGGGAATACTGACTCTCCTCCTAGGTGAAATCCCTACACTAACCTGACTTTTCTTTTCTCGGTGTCAGTATTCAAACCCAAGGCCTTGTGTGTGCTAGGCAAGTACTGTACCACTGAGCTATACCTCAGATATCAACATTGTTGTCATCATCATTGTCATCGTCATCATCACAATCATCATCATCATCATCATCACCATCATCATCATCATCATCTTTGTCATCATGAAATACTTCATTTATCTATTCTCATTGCTCTCTCCCAAAGGTAATTCCTCACTTCCTATCTCATCATTGTCACCATCATCCCCACCATCATCATCGTCACCACCATGACCATCAAGTACTTCATCTACCTATATTCACTGCTGTCTCCCAAGGTCATCCCTCCATTACGACCTCCACAGTGCTCAGCTAGGAACAAGGCTCCCTAGAAGTTTGCTAGGCTGATGAGAGAACCAGAGTGTACCTGCTTTCCTACTGGAAGTGGCCTTGCCATGTGACCCAGCACTTACTTGTTGCTGCTGAAGCTTTCGTCCCATCTTCACTGACTTCAATTTTTGCTTTTTGCAAGATGTGAGAGACATGGAGGCTTTCTGACCCTGTCCCCAGAAAGCACAAAATTAGCACTTCTTCAATGAACATGCCACCTACAGTGTTAGAAGTAACCTCAAAGTGATGGCAAATTTTAGTTTATAGAAAGGGTCAGAAGTAACCTTTGAGAGTCCTGCTGATTGAGGGCTGTGGGTGGCCGTCCCTTGCAGTAGATTTCAATTTCTGCTATGATTTGCAATGATTACTTCTGGGAGGGATTCCAAGACCCCACATGTGTTAGCACCTCTAATCCCTTCAACTCAGATCACTTCTAATTTTATTTTAAAAATGAAAGGAACCAAGATATAAAGATGTCCTTTTTTTTTCCAGAAGAAGAAAGACAATAAAATTGTCCAACTACGGACTGTCAATCCCAGACAGGATTTCAGATGGAGAAATTGAGGCTCACAAGGTTAAGAAATCTGTCTCTAGTCACACAGTTAGTCGGGTGCAGGGGGAGTGCTGGCTATCATAGCCCTGGCCACTCAGCTGGCAGGAAACTCCTGGGACAGGACAGGCACAGAACAGCAGCTGTGTCTTGGGGATGCTCCAGTGAACTCACTTCCCTTCTCCGCAGAGTAAAAAAAAAAAAACCCAAACAATTCGCAGTGGCTGGCACTGTCTAAGAGAACACCCACTCTAGTCAGCATGAGATCGATGGGACACAGGTCCAGAAGAGGAGAGCTTTTTGGGGGTCACTTGTTTTTTTTGCACTGTCTACACTAATACCCAGCTCTACTATGGCTAGTTGTGATCAGGTGCATCTTTATATGGCTCAGGTCACCCGTGGGATTAAAGGGAACAGCTCAACGAGACGTAGGGCCACTGGTCCTCCTATTTAGTATGCAGACTATAACAGGTGATTGTGAGCAAGAAGTGCTTCTTGCTCAAACCTTATTAGGCCAAGGATGCCGTTAAGATAAAGGTGTGATTCTGGAAGTCTGGATCTGAACCAAGATATGCATTTGTAACAGGTCGTTCTAATGTGCTGGGCTGGGGACCAGGAATGAAAAGGGAATGGGAAGATCAGGAGCTACAGTTCCAGCAAAGGTGTGTGTGTGTGTGTGTGTGTGTGTGTGTGTGTGTGTGTGTGTAAGGGAATGGCTGGGGAGAGGGAGGTGGGAGGTCGGAGGGGCTTCTCCTATAGGAGATACTCAGATATTCTTGAGCATGCAACCGGAGTTGGCAATAAAGCTAATTCTCTACCACTGGATAAAATACACACTGGAATGCTTTGCATATCCAAGCTATAGCTTTTCAGTGGAAATTGTGTTCTTCATGCAGAGGTCAGAGGCCTGACACACTCAAAGAACTCCAGGAAGAGTTATATCACATGGCAAATACAGGGAGGTGAGACGGGGCATGCCTTGGTAATAGCTGCTTGGGTGAAGGGCAGCCTTAATCACACATATTGAATTAGTTATTTCAGACATGGTAAACTACATTTCTGGATACAAGGCAAGCTTACAGTTGCTCTGTGGAAGGAAGCTAATGTTTAAGACTAATGTCAAACCCAAGGGAAAAATTTGTATTAGAAAATAAATTACAAGTGCTAAATAAGAGGCTTGGAGCTGGGTGGCGCATGCCTTTAATCCCAGCACTCGGGAGGCAGAGGCAGGTGAATCGCTGTGAGTTCTACAAAGTGAGTGCAGAAAAGCCAAGGCTACACAGAGAAACCCTGTCTCAAAAGCCAAAAAAAAAAAAAAAAAAAAAAAAAAAAGGCTTGGTAGTAGAGCACTTATCCAGCAAGCACACAGACATGGGTTCAAGTATCAACATAAAGGAAGGAAAGAAGACAAGTTTTGGGTAACAGGCAATACATGTAGAAGTCCTTGTGGTTCCTCAGGCCTCTCATGAAATGTGGGAGGAAGTGATGAAAGCTGATTGTCATGTTAACAGTCAATAGTATCCTTTGGCAATGCAACAAATTAATCTTTGCACAGGTTTAGGGCAGCACACTCCTGCTTTTGATTTTTCTTTCTGAGCAAACAAGGACCTGAAACATTTTCTTGAAGGTTAAGTTTTAAACTCTACGTACTTGTTATTTTTGCAAAATTTGCCTTTGATGGCTCAAACATCTCAGTAATGCCAAGGGCTTTCAGTGGCTCCTTCAGATCTGTTTGTGCCACAGCTGTGAATCTACATAAAAACAGAAAATATAGGGGAGGATGAAAATGCTGTAAATGACCCAAACATGACAAAATCAGTGCATATTTACAATAGATTCTTTTCTTTTCTTTCCTTTTCTTTTTTTAGACATGGTTTCTCTGTGTAGCCGGGGACATCCTGGTCTTGCTTTGTAGATCAGGCTGGCTTTCAACTCATAGAAATCCACTTGCCTCTGCTTCCTCCAGTGCTGGGATTAAAAGTGTGTGCCACCCCGCCCTGCTTACAAATAGATTCTTTAAGTAAGACCTCTTCACCACTGACTACAGCATGACTTGTAAACTTATCATTTTAAAGGCAGGCAAGTAGACAACATGCCCTCCACTCCCTTACAAAGAGCATGGCCATCTCTGTGTGACAGCCACTCCATATCATTGGTTAAACATTACGCAGTGACTTTCTAGAAGACTGTGTTAGGATGCATTTAACATGTAAGATGTGTTCACTTTTATTTTTTTTGGTGTATATGTTAGGTGTATAAGTATTTTCCATATATGTATATATGTGCATAACATGTACATCTGGCCCCAAAGAAGCCAGAAGAGGGCATCAGATCACCTGGAACTAGAGTTATAGATGGCTGTGTGCCACCACGTGGGTGCTGACAACAGAATCCAGGTCCCTTGCAAGAGCAGCAGGCACTCTCAAGCATGAACCACCTTTCCAGTCACCTCGGGAGGAGGAGCTCTGATGCTTGTAAATGTACTACACTTACTAGTCAATAACTACAAGCTATTAGCATTCTCTACTCTCACTGTGGTGTGGTTAGACACTCTGAATATTGAGAAAATTTGTAACGATGAACAGTTCACAGGAAGGAGATAAATTCCACCACCCCACATGCTGGAGAAAGTATGCTTTGAGTTGTTAGAAATTGTGATGTACACAGAATTGGGACTGCTTTTGCCCTAGCCTCGAGTCATAGCATCAGAAATTTACTCTAATTTTACTTTGGGGGTCTAAAAGAAAAGCAGCCTCAAATACTGATGCAAAACGCAGCCTCCTGGGCCTTAGTCTTTAATAGCTTTAGCGGATCCCTGCAACGATCCGTGAAGTTCCTTATTTCACCTAGCTCCTTAGACTCCTGTGCTCCCAACCATACTATATGAAGCTATGTGTGTGCTTTTCAGTTCTTGAATGCAAAGAGATAGATTAGAAGTTGTCACAGAGCCATGAAGACTTTACACTCGTGGTGAGGTTCCAAGGCCAAGGCTGCCTGTTTTTCCTTTTGCATCAGTATTGCCCCCAACACAAACAGGCACTGCAGGGTCTCAGAGCAAGCATTCAGAAAACACAGCCTGGTTTTCTCCAAAACACAGTTTTTGTGAAACTGTCTCAGTGCCCTGTTTCTAGTATGCAACAGGATATCTATCCTTGGGCAGCCACATCCTTCCTTTTTTTTAAGGGAAGGGGCTCTTACTTGGGCAGGACCAGCTGCATCCTCTTGGGTACCATGGTGTTCATCCAGCTATCGATGGTCTTAGAGCTGATGTGAGGGATGATGGCAGACAGAGGGGTGGAGCTCTCGGTCGGCAGGGCGATCAGCATGCTGATGCTTTCACCATGGTAGGGCAGCTCAATGAAGTTGTACCATAAGCCATTCGGAGTGCTGGTAGACCCTAAAGAAATCAGAAGCCTTTTTAGTGTAGGCCCGATGACTTCTAGATGGGGCCTGAGTGGCTGGCGGTCACCAGGGAAGCCACAGGGGAAAGGCAGCAATTCAGCCTGCAAAGCTCCCTTTGCTACAAATAGCTCCCTCGGAAGGACAAAGATAAGGACAATGACTTCTTTCTTCCCTGGTGCAGAATTCTCCGTCTTCAGTCTAGACAGAATGCCTCTGGGCATCTTGAAACTCACTTTAACTCTGCTGAACGGAATGGAAGTAGATCATTAGGTAATCACCACACAGTGCTCTGCAAGAAGTTGACCTTTATAGGGCCAAAAAGAATAAATTAAAGCTACCTTTGAGCTTTTTTGTTTGTTTGCTTGCTTGCTTGCTTTACATTCTACCTTGTTTTAGAAAACACGTTGTATTGCGTTTAAGGCTTACCGTGCGGTGTCATAGGCAAGACGCAGCAAAAGCATTTCTGTACTGAAGCCAATTAGCATACCCATCGTTTCACATGGTTACCAGTTTTACAATAAAAAAGGAGCAAGCTAGCTGAGCACCAGGCTTCATCTCTGTTTTCCCGAGTGTGGATGCAGGATGACTGGCTGCCTCAGCCCACAGCCACCACTATGGTCTTGTAAACCTTTCCTTTTATCAGCTGCCTTTGTCAGGTGTTTTCTTACAGCAACAAGAAAAGTAACTGATACAGCCACAGAGAACAGATTAAGACAGCAACTGCAGTCATAAGGACCCTGCTGGCGAACTCTGTGCGCCTGATGAGGCGTCATGGCTTCCCCGTGCCATCCCTCTACGCAGATGGAAATATCGGCATATTAAAGTATGGACCTCGCAAGGTTGCTGGGATAATAAAATGAGAAAAAAAAAATATATGCAGTAGTAAGCAGGTTGCCCATGGGCCCTCCTCTCCTACTTCTACATGAAGTACATCATAAGACAGAGAAAAGAGGGAGCAAGCTCCTGTGATTTGCCTTTGGACCTTTTCTGGTGGATGACCTTTTTTGTTTGTGTTTGAGACAATGTTTCTCTTTTGTAGCCCTGGCTGTCTTAGAACTTATACCGTAGACCAGGCTGGCCTTGAACTCACAGAGATCCACCTGCCTCTGCCTCGTAAGTGCTGAGATTAAGGGAGTGCACCAGCATGAGGCGAGAAACTTTGGACAGGCCACACCTCCAGAGAAACACAGAAAGTCAGAGAAAGGAAGAGGGCACAGCAAGAGATAGAAACCATGCCAGCTTTGTTCTGTCATCAGTACTTGTTTGCCATAAAATATAAACAGTTGAAGATGCTAGGCCAGCTAATGCCATGATAATAGGGTTTTCTAGGGACTGTGGGAATCTCTTTCTTTCCCTAACCTTAGGCTGCAGTGGGCTGCAGGATAGCCTAGGAATTCAGTGTGGTCTGACTCAGCTTGGAACTGCTGTGAGCTCACACCAACCTGGATTCTGAGTGGGGACTATCCAAGAATCAAAGTTAATATTTTTCATCTTTACTTGTAGCCTGAGTGATAAAACAGTCTCAGTAGAAACTGGAAAAATCAATGAGAAAGTGAGGGAAAAAAAAACCCTCTTCATAATGAACCCTTTAATCCTTGAAGAAAACAGCAAGTCTCTAGCTCTAATGGGGCTAATTTTAAACTGTGAAATGCAGGAAGTAGTTACTAAATTATTGCTCTGGGGCCGAAAACAAAGACCTGGAGAGATCAATTGCTACAGACGTGGGGCTAACTCAGCTAGGGAGGACTGGAGCTATGAATGATGGGAAATACCAGCTGGAGTACATAGGAGGTGGGGAGCTAGGCAGACTCACAGGCTAACCTAACCCTGTCTGGATACGCCATTGCTGATCGGTCAAACCAGCACATGTTAACCATTCTGTGTAGACCCACATCTGCTGGATGGCTGACTCCTTTCCACCTCTGCCTTGGACCCCAGTACTGGTTAACCAGTAGGTAGGCTGCGTCTGTCTACACTGCTAGCACAGCTTCACAAGCCTGCCTCCAGGTTGGTCAGCAACCTCTGATGTCATCACGTGCTGCGAAAAGAACACACCCCCATCCATTGCTCTCTTACTTTGTGTCTCTTACTCTCTCTCTGTCTCGTCTCTCTGTTCCCCTTTGGTGTTCCCCTCCTCTCCTCATGCTTCTACAATAAATCTTCTGCCATGTATGTTGTGTGGTGGATATTTAACACATCCCTACGCTGTACTTGTCAGCTTGAGTAGTCGGGAGATGGATGAACACCTCTGCTCTCTCTTCCATCCCAGGGACTTCAGTACTGCACCCTCCCACCTCCGCCATAGCCTTTTACATAGGGCAAATGTGAGATTGAGAGCACAGGCTACGGTCATGGAATCTGGATTCAAAGACAATCTGAATAGCTCACTCAGTCAGTAATTCTGCAAGACAGCGTACACACCTAACCCTTAGCACAAACTGACACACAGCAGGAACTTTCTTTCTGATGTGAGTAGCTCTGTAGCCACCTGACCCATTTTTGAAACAAGATCTTGCCATAGATTCCGGGCTGACCTGAAGCGCCTCAGCCAGACACAGGGATTACAAGGCGCAGGCCTTGCTGTTGCCTGGCCGCCGTACTTCTTGAACGACTGGTTACTCCTCAGAGTTTAGACACAGAGCTGACCTACCACCAGAAAACACACCTGCGGCAGTGCGTGTGGCACCTCCCCACTAGGACAAGTCACAACAGGAAAGGGTATTTGGGAGCTGGGGTCAGGGACGGGGCCTCTGGCTGTCCCACAGGTCTTCCTTTTAAAGTGTCACAGCTTAAGCCATCTAAAACCCAACACCTGCAAAGCACACTGGATGCTCTACCGTGAGGACGATGAAGCAGTGTCCTCACCCTGAAAAGAAACAAGGAAGCCTCTTCTCTTAGATGAACGACATAATTCGTCAAGAGTCAAGTAGGAAAAATGTGAAGATTGCAGATTTCCTCAGAAGATCCATTTAGAGTGAGAGTTTTTTTATTCCACAAAGGCCCTTATAATACCCTGATTCCTTTGGTAAGTCCTACAAGGAAGGATATAGCGAAACTTGCTGAAACGTTACAAATGCTTTATGGCCTGTACAACGCAAGGAGAACATTTTAAGCACTTACTATCAGGAAAGCATTATATACGGCCGTCCCAGTAATGACCTTTAGCTACCGGTCCAAGTGGCTCTCCAGATCCCACTTGAATAGAAACCGAAAAAAAAAAAAAGTGTTTGGAAACAACAAATAGGTCCTCCTGAAGTCGTTTGTCTAAACTACAGACTACAGTCCAAGGCAGGTCTGGCTGGAGCTGATGGAGAAGACAGGAGACCCGAGCAACTGGGTGAGTCAGTAAATGTGCCGATGAGGACAAGGATACAGCTAGTCTCGGGGACTACAACTTAGTCGGCAGCCAAAGGGGCAGTAGTAACATTGCTGAAGGAATATGAGCCGGAAACAGAGAAGAAAGGAGACTAGGGCTAGGCGGACTGCGGGGACATCCCAGTTGGTAAAACATGAGGACCCGAGTTCAGTTCCCAGGACCCATATAAAAATCCAGACATGGGGAGGCCTGGTGGCACTCAGAGGAAGGACAGCAGGTCACCAAGAAGAGACTCGATACCCTATGAGCATATACAGGGGGAGGAGGTCCCCCTCAGTCACAGTCAAAGGGGACGGGAGTAGGGGGAAAATGGAAGGGAGGGAGGAATGGGAGGATACAAGGGATGGGAGAACAATTGAGATGTAATATGAATAAATTAATAAAATTTAAAAAAAATCCAGACACTGTGGCACACTTGCCATTCATCTCGGGGGAAGCAGAGGTGGGTCCTAGAGCTTCAGTGGCCAGCCATCTTAGACGAATCAGTGAGCACCAGGTTCACTGAGAGACCCTGCTTCAAAAAATAAGGTGGAGAGCGATTGAAGAGTATACCCTCGGCCATAGATGCACATGCACACACATATAAATGTGCACAGCTGTACATGCGCTGGTTATTTGTCGTGTTCCCCCCAACACCCACGGTAAGGTTTCTACAGTACAAATTCAAGCGTTTACGCTGAACACTTATAACAACTTTGATCAGCAATTCGTATTTAAGCAAAATGTCCCCTAGGAATAGTGATAAAAGCCTTTACAAATTTATGCATAAGAACACTCAGTGATTATTTATTAGAGGAAAATCATAACTGACTAGCCAGAAAATATTATGAAAGTTTATATTATGTAATAACGTGCAGCTAAAAAAACAGTCCTATAAATACTAACAAATTTATGAAAAAATGTTTCATGATATAGTAGCTAATGAATAAAACAGATTATGGAATAAACAGTGTAATGCTACATATGCAAAAAGGCTTCAAATATATCCTATATTCATAGAATAGGTCAAAATTACATGCCTAGCACTTAATAGGGGTTTTAATCCTAGGAAGTGGGATTTGGGGGAATGTGTTTTCTTCCTGCTTTATACATGTGACAGCTGGCTTTGCAGTGAGCCTGAAATGCTCGTCCACTAAGCAGCACTTCAAAGTTCTTTCTAAGTTAAAAAAAAGTATATCCTTGAAGCCTTATTCTTCAGGAGGCACAAGCCAGAATCATCTCTCTCTTTCTCTTTATTTCCCATCATCTTGCCTCAATATTGCCAAGTGGGTCTAGTCTCCTCGGATGCCGATGACATCTTTGGAGAAAAGTAAAGAAGTCAGATCCTCCAAGTGGCTGTATTTCATCAGGGGACCGAGACTTGGAGGAGGCACAGCAAACACCCAGCAGGAGGTCCTGAGAGTCATATGGGTTTGGGTACTGCAGCCTCTTGAGTCCTGGCTGGTAGCGCTGGCAGAGGGTGAATAGATGGGCAGAAACGGCCAACAGGCTAAGAGGTCTGCAGTCATGAAAACGAAAGCCTGCCTGAGCCACTGCAGCCTGCTGGACCCTCCTCACAGGCCTATGCAGACAAGCTGGTCTTATCCTGATAAGCTGCTGTGGTGGCAACTGGGGGATGGATGACACTCTCAGACCACACAATCCAGAAAGAAGCCAGATGCCAGGCTGGGATTCCAGGTAGACCCTATGACTGGCACAGAAAGGAGGCAAGAAGAGAACTTGTAAGGAAATGGGCCTAGAGGCAAGAAGGACACTTAGGTGCTCTGTTCTGAGCTCAGCACTGCAGTCACAGGAAACAGACATGCCACCAGGCCGGGTCATCTAAGCAGAGCTTAATGAAGCCATTATAAAAAGCATGGGACAAACACAGGGAAACTGCTTCAGGCAGGTTACCAACAGGGGTCACCACTCCTAGCCTTAGGGGGTGGGGTGACCTGGAGAGAAAGAATTCCTGAGCACATGATCACACTCTGGAAGGAGCTGAGACATTGGGGGGCGGGGTAAGAAGGCTGCACCCTTGGGGTCACACGGAGAGACTGGGAGGTTAATGCCCCAGCCCTACTCTCCTCCCTCACCAGTCACCTGCTGTTTCTACACTGGCCTCTCCCATAGGAAGCCAGGGAGCAAGGGAGCCCCATAAGCAGGCTGCCTCAGTTGCAGACAGGCTGAAGGAGATGGGAAAGGAGAGAGTGAATCAAAGAAGGCAGAGGGGGATTTTCATTCTCTGTCTGTCTGTCTGTCTGTCTGTCTGTCTGTCTGTCTGTCTATCTGTCTGTCTGTCTCCTCTCTGCCTCCTCTCTATCTGAACTTATAAAAACTACATTTATATCAAGGATGCAGTTCAGTAGCAGAGTGTCCAGCACATCCAGGGCCCTGTGTTCAATCCCCAGTATCACAAAAAGATGCATCTGTGTACACCTGAGGTAAAGCACGCACACGTGTTCTTGGAGAAACCACTTCTGAACTCAGAACAGGCCCTCAATGTTTCTCTCTGAGGCCAGACTATCTCCTCAAGAAGAGCATACACTATATCCTTATACACACTTGCATGTCTGAGTCTCCCAGAGGGTTACCTAAAGAGCCCTTGCAATGTTAACCTTCTGTTTTGCTTTCAGCAGTATGCAGACTGTGTAAAGATCCATCACAAATAACACATTTCTGTCTGGATATGCACTGGGGGGCGCTGCCAGGATGCCAAGGGTAACCTCGAGCAGTACAGCCCAGGACAGGGAAGGCAGAGTGGCTGGAATGACTTTCAGGCCAAAGGAGCTATTCACTATGTTCAGGCACTAAGGTGAACTTCCTGTGCTGTTTTAAGTACACTGTATTTTTCAGTGCATTGATTGCATAGTACATTTGGAAATTTTGCTCCTAGAAGACTGATGACTGACAAGACGGAAAGTGCTCTGACATGACTGAACTTCTACAACAGAGACCCGGCAACACGGTCACCTGTTTGAATGTGATGGTGACCGAATCTGAAAAGGGAGTAGTTAGGGGCTGGAGAGATGGCTCAGTGGCTCAGAGTGTCTCCTGTCCTTGTAGAGGACAGAGTTCAGATAGTCCAGCTCCAGAATATATGATGCCCTCTTCTGCCTTCTGGGGCCGCCTGCACACTGGCATACGCAGAGAACATTTAAAAAGTTAAAATATAAAATAAAAGGGGATATTTGACCTCCAGGAGATCCAGTATGAACTGGAAAGTTGAGGCCTGACATCACAGCAGGGAAAAGAGATTTAAGGTGGATCAAGAATCCTTCACTGAAGTGAAATGGCCACAGTCATGGCCATGGGTGCTGTGGGAATAATGGTTATATATGGGAGACTCTTTCCTGTATCTTTAAGGTTGAAGATACATGCTCACTAAAAAGAAAATTCAGGGGCTGGAGAGAGGGAAGGAAAGCTCGTTAAGCAAACATGGGGGACCTAAGTTCCAATCCCCAGTGACCACAAACAAACTGGGGGACAGGGAGATGGCTGAAGCTTTCCAGCCAATGGCTTCTGGCTCATTGAGAGATCCTGTTTCCAAAGAATGAAGTGGAAAGTGACAGGGCAGGACCCTCGCTGTCCTCTGGCTCCCACAGGTATACATACCTGCGCACATGTACACCACACTGACATGCACACATCCATACACAGGAAATTTCAAATTTCAAATAAGGAGATTTGTGAAATCCTACCACTGTGAACACTTTAGCAAACATTCTCAAGACATATCTGCATAGATAAATGTGCAGAAAGTACTTATGCAAGCATGGCTGATCAGCATCTGCTGTTTGATAACGTGCCTTCACAAATCAGATACACACCACATAGTCTTTTTATTTATGTAGATCTAAATCTAATTATCACCTGTTTTGCAGAGCACAGCCATGTCACAGGGTCTACAGTGTTCAGCATGCCCAAATCCCTCATATTCAGCCTGGTCTTTTCATGTAGCCTATATAAATCCCACTGGATATTTTAAACCGTCTGTTGCTTACGATATTTAACACAATGTGAACTGCTGCTTCATTATACTGTTTAGGGACAATAACAAGAAAAAAAGTCTGTGTATGTTTGATATGCAGCCTACTTTTCTTTCTTAATATTTTCCATCTGAGGTAGGTTAAATCTGAAGATTCAGAACCCAGGGCTCTGAATGAAGCTTTGTGTCAGGCTTCTGTTTATTCATAATAGCCGGTGTGTGATTACCTTTAGGCAGTCAATTCTCTGGAGGGATTTGCTGGGATAATGACATAAAGAAAGTCCTTCAGATAACAGGTCAGCCCCACCAGTAATGCTCAAGGGGCCCGCCTATCTCACGCAAGTAGCCTTAAGTGGGTTTTATCAGCCATCCTAATTTATGATAATGTGAGAAGTAAAAAAGAAATAACTCTTTTTTAATGTAAGTTTGCTAACAGTGACGTGATGGGTTCCTTCATATGTTTAATGTCCATTTATACTGGTTTTGTTAATTATCTTTTCATCTCATGTGTTTGACACAGAAACTTACACATATGACATGTTAATACATACACACACACATATATATATACATATATATATTTTTTTATGGCACAAAGACTTACCATGTGTTTTAAGAAATCTTAAAATCCCCAGAAACCTGACCCACTCTGTAGTATTGGTCTTCCAGGTTTGAGGCACCTCTACAAGTCTCCTGGCCCTGACCCCCCAACAAAGATCTTCTGTTAAATAAAGAGTACTCGAGCTTTGCCTTTCTGCCAGCAGCACATCCTAGGACAGCCCTCAGCCAGTGCGCACTCACCAGAGCGGAACACGGAGAGCTGGGCCAGCATGGGCACTTGGTAAGGTTTGCCATCACCTGCCACAAACGTCCGCTTCTTTGTGCTCTCGGGTTGGAACCGGGATTTCCACAAACCCTTGAAATACACTGCATTAACGAGGACCAGTCTGGTAAGGGCACCATCGATCAGATTCGGGGAAAGCAGGTTGTCAATCATGCCTGCGAAGAACAAGGCAAAATATCAGCCATGGGGTCCGCACCAAGGGCAAATGACAGCTAGTGGCAGAGACACAGTAAAACAAAAATAATTTTTTGTTTTTTAAAAAAGACATAAGTCAGGCATCTGGACTCATGTAGCTCAGTCCGGCCTCAAACTCTCCATGTAGCTGAGAGTACTTGACCTTTTGACTTTCCTAACTGGTGGTATTTTCAGTGTGTGGCACCATGTCCACTTTATGGGACACTGCCCTGGGAACTTGCAAGTTGAATTAAGCAAACACTCTACCAGCTAAAGTACACCAGTGCCTCAGTTGGATTTGTAAAGCACACTTTGTATACTGATTTTTTTCTAACTCAAATTTAAAATCTTCAAGTAAAACTGAAAACACCATTCCTGGCTAAGTTTACCAAACTCTGGCTCAAGAAATCCCAGCTGGTTCTGTAAGCCCCTTGTTCTAGAAAACTTCTGTGCATCTAGAATAAGCTATGTTTAATTAAGAACTGTTTTAGTTTTTTTTTTTTTTCCTGACACTGTCATGTGGCTACTGACGAGTTCTCAGTGTTTGTGAGATAAGCAGTTTTTGCCCTTTTTCATTTTGTTTTTAAGCCACTGGGTTCATGTAGTCACCATCTAAGTAAATATTCCGGCTTGTGACCTGTCAGAGCTAAACTTCATTGCTTCTAAGACTTCAGAACCGCTTGGATCCAATCCCTGGGTATCACAAGCCTCCTGAGGATTCCAACAGGAGCTGAAACTAAATGCCATGTTCCCATTTAGGCACTGAGCAAGGCTCCAAGGGTACAGAGATGAGAAGAAATGGGGTTAGCCTCCAGGAAATTACTTTGAAGGCAAATGTTCCCTTGCTTGGGATGCTGGAATGCCAGGGTGCTCCATCTCATGCACATCAGTAGTGAAGGAAAAACAGGCTCTTATCACTTCAGGGCACTGAAGGGGTCCTTCAAGAGTCCGCCCTACTTGAAATTCAGGTTCCTTTTTGCTTGGCCTTGGAAGGTTTAAAGGTGTTGGGGGTGCAGGTGGGTGTTAAACAGGGGTCCCTTAAACCCAAAGTATTAAAAATCATTCACTAGATTTTTAGTTCATATGTGTGTGTGTGTGTGTGTGTGTGTGTATGTGTGTGCGTATCTCAACACAAAATAGGTATTCAAGCTATTGAGAGTAAAATCAACAGCGCTCAAAGCGGCCAGATGTTAATTTAGGCAAAGAACTTCATGCCCCTCAGAATGAAGTTCAAGAAAGAGGAGGCCTAATCCTCTCTGCAAACCTCTGAACTGAACCTTAGCTGGTAATCAGCACAGGGAAGTTTCTGGTATCCAGCATGCAGCGTCTTCTGAACTCTCACTTCCACAAGGGGGCATCAACACCACCTAAGCCCAGCCCTGGAAGAGAACTACCAGCTATACATAGCCGCCATTCATTCAGTTCAACGTGAGGCTGGCCTCCTCAAACACGCTACCCCGACAGCACTCCTTGGACCTAATGCTCAGGACTCAGGATGCTGTTTCCGCCTCTTGTAGAGAATATTACCAGCTGAATCCATCCTTCTTTTTAATAACCCATGCTCCTTGACCCTCCTCCCCCTCCTCGCCCATCACTTTTCCAAAGGGTTAGTGCCTGCAGCCATCCTGAGGATATCTATTCTAGTCAGTTTGAATGAGCCTGCCTCCCTGAACTGCACCGTGCGTTGCACTCCTGGAGGGATTTTACCGTTCCTTTTTCTCCTAGCGCTACATTCAGCATGTGGTCAGGGCTCAAGAGGCAGAGGAAACGTCAGCCCACGCTACAGAGGTAAATAATGTCTCGGGGCTGGGTACTGAGTATCACAGTCCAAACCTGTAAACCAGGCACTCACAGGATGTGTGGAGGCAGAAGCAATCAGGAGTTCGAGGCAAGCCTCAGCCAGATAATAGGTTCAACACCACCCTGGGCTACATGATACCTTGTCTTGAAAAAAAAGTGAAAACAAGCACATCGCTTTCGGGGTGAATATGTGTTAGGAGGGCAAGATGAAATAAAAAGAAATGGCGAAGAGAAAGCAATAAGAGACAGATGCGTTTGGGGTGACGGGGTACGTGAGATACTGCTGTTGGTGTTGCCATAGGTATATTGACTCTCCTCCATCCATCTTTGGGATACTGCCTAGCCGGTACCGGGTATACTCTTTAATAAGTGAACAAAGTGGGTCTCTTCCTCAAAGAGCTCAGGATTAGAAAAAGATGCCCAAAGGATTTGCGAAAGCACAAAGCTGCAAGTTTAACAGACACCCTGAAGTGAAAGCAAGTGCAAGGTACATCTGACCTGGCGGACATGGGCCCCAAGCAAGTAGGGCTTTCCAGGGGGTTCTCAACCTGTGCACTGCAACACCATGGGGGTCAAAGGACCCTTTCACAGGGGTCACCTAAGTCCATTGGAAGACACAGAGACTTACATTACGATTTATAACAGTAGCAAAATTAGTTATGAGGTAGCAATGAAAATAATTTACGGTTGGGGGTCACCAAAACATGAGGAAATGTATTAAAAAGTCACAGCAGTTAGGAAGGTTGAGAACCGTTGAGCTAGCCACTGTGAAAACAGCTCATACTTTGTGAGGGGGCCCAGGCCCTACAGTCAATGCTTCCTATGTCTCATTCACATCATCAAAAAAATGCCTTCAGGGAACTGTCCTTCTGCTAGTTGTCACTAATACAACATTCTGCGAATCAGGAGCTGGGGCATCGGGTTGGGGGTTGGGGCACAAGATGTTAAGACCTTTTACTAAGGTTACACAGCTCATTCGTAAATGGTGGAAGAGCGCTTAGGCTGAGAACTAGGGGAGCCTGCAGCTTCTGTGCCACTCGTGTGGTGTGGTGGCACAGAAGTGTACAGTGGCTACGCAGGGACACAGGACGGGAAGCATTCCAGACTGCAGCACACACGGTGAGGTGGGCGAGGGTCTGTGACGGGAAGATGAGAGAAGCCTTTGTGGCAGGGAGAAGCTGGGGCTGCAGTGGCCCCCATGTCAGACCTGTCACAGGGTGAGCAAGAGGACCCTGGTGATGGCTCTCTCGGCAGAAAGCTCATCTCCTCAGACAAGCTTAGCAATCCGGGGACAGAGGTTGATTGTCTGGGGAATCTGTGGGAGTGTTTTGGTTGAGCTGGCAGAGGCCAGGCATGCCACATGTTCTGTGGTGGTGAAAACAGTCCTGCACAATGAAGAATGCCTCATGTAGAAAAAAAAAATACATATATATATATATTTTTTACTATTTTAAGCTACATCTCTAGGTGTCTGTCTCTCTGTACGGATATGTGCACATGTGTGTAGGTACCTGTGGTAGCCTGCAGTGGTTGGATTTGCCTAGACCTGAAGTTACAGGCCGTTGTACCCGTTGTAAGCCACCCCACAGGGTTGCTGGGAACTGAACTCTGGTCCTCTGCGAGTGCAGCAAGTGCTCTTAATTGCTGAGCCATCTTTTCAGCTGCTCCCTTTAAATATTGCCACTTTGGTTGCTATGACACAAGTCCAGAAATTTACCAGGAATTTTACACCATCATTTTAAAAAATTGCATCAGGTAATGATGACAGTAGCAGCTAAGAGCTGGGAGTCACTCTTCACCAAGTCCCATGCGGTTCACCGAGTTTCAGTGATGTCATCATAACGGCTAATGACAAGAAGTCAAAGATACATCTGTTTGCTATTAGAGCAGAAAAGTCCAGGAGACAGGCTGTGTGCAGGTATTCTAACTGGGAGATACATAAACTTTTTAAAATTGCTTCAGCAATGATGACGGCTTGTGGTTCCTTGTGTCATGGTATAACATACCTGACCTAGTCCAATGTTGCAAGTTCACTACCCTGAGAATTTGGTAAAAATATCAAAATAAAAAAATATGTATCATGTATTCATGTGTTCTTGAACCCAAAGGTATAGCTACTTAACCACAACTATAAATTCCTCGTTTTCCCTTTTACTATTGTTTAATTTTTTTTTTAAAACAAAAGTTCTCTTTATGTATGAGATGATGTTTTCATGTGTGTACGTAGGATGATGAGTGATGGAGCTGATGGGAGGAGCCCTGCCCCTCCCTCAGAAATTCCTCCCCAGTAAGTCAGGGGCCAGGGAACTGTACTCTAAACACACCCTTGGCCTTTGGGTAATGCTAGTTCAGGCGCACCAGGAACTAGGCTCTGATAAGCTTGTTCCCCAAAGGCAGGGTTTACCCTACTGAGGCCCTGCCTCTTTTATGACCCTAACTCCAAGAGCACATTTACAATCTTAGCGTCTGTGGGGGTTAGTTTAACTGTCAAGTGAACACAGTGTAGAATCATCTGGAATGGATACATCAATAAGGGACTGTCTCTACAGCTTTAATTGACTTAGGAAGGCAGAGCATGAGAACGAACAGCACCGATTTCCTGGTTTTATGATGGCTCCCGACTGTGTGGGAGTAAGGAACTACAGTTGAGTACTAAGTACGTGTGCATTGATTTCTCTCCGCTCACGAGTGTGGACGTGGTGTGACTAGTTGCTTTATTTTATTTTATTTTTTTGGTTTTTGGAGACAGAGTTTCTCTGTGTACCCTTGGCTGTCTTAGACTAGCTTTGTAGACCAGGCTGGCCTCGAACTCACAGAGATCCGCCGGCCTCTGCCTCCCAAGTGCTAGGATTAAAGGCGTGCGCCACCACGTCCAGTTGCTTTAAACTTCGGCCAGACTTCCCTGTAATGGTAAGTCTGTGATCTGGGATTGGGAACTAAAACAAACCCTTTCTTCTCTAACCTGCTTTCTGTCTGGATATTCTATCACAGCAACAGAAATGAAGCCTGAGCAGCTTCACTCTGTTGTCGTGGGCCCTAAGCTCCTCCTGAATATCTCTGAGACTTCCGGCTTACAAGTCAGGAGGTTTGAAACCCCAAATACTGGAAAACTCCTCCATTTAATGAGAAGAGCCATCTAAACACACAGTCATGATGCGGCGTTGAAAATGCCATGATGGAGGCGTTCAAAGCGGTGTAATCACCGGCCAAACAAAGCCGGTGAAGGGCACCTAGAACTTGGCCAGGGTCACAAGAGAGACAAAGCCGAAGCATAAGATGGCTCTTGCTGGCCAAGGAAACACAAGGTGCAAAAACCAGGCAACACAAGCAAGGAAACCTGCCAGACAGACAGGAACCCATAGGTAAGGGCTCCAGAGGTGAGGTATGGCAGGCAAAGGAGCGAGGAGGAGGGCTGTGTTCTGTTACACCACCCACCCTGCGGGAGGAAAATCCTATACAGTGATGGGTAGCAGCTGTGAGGTGGGGAAGGCGGGCAGCGCATGGAGAAAGCCTGCCTGCCAGAGCCCAGGTGGTTGCCACTAGGCTTGAGGACTACAGCCAGGCTCTCCGCACCTGACTCTTTCCCCTCACAAAATGTGAGAACCCACACGACACAGAAGAGAGCCACACTCACCCCTGGTTTCATTTTTCACCCAAAAATTGATGGAGTCGCAGGCGGAGACTGGGTCCTGGAAGCTCACGCTCTGCACTTCACACTGAAACACTTCTTTGTTCCTTGCTGCAAAGGGTGCTTCCATTTTAAAGCCATTCTGGACGAACACAGCATTGGCCACAGTGACAATGTCTTTATTCTTCTTGGAGACAATAGCCTTGTTGATTTTCTTCAGCACTTTACCAACTCCTGAAGGAGAAATTAGAAAACAGGGCAATGGTTTTTTTTTTTTTTTTTAAATGACAATTTGTATATTAAAAAAAATACCCTCTTGGTGGGCAATAGTGGCTCATACTTGTAATCCCAGGAGTTAGGAGGCTGAGGCAAGAGGATCATCATGACTTTAAGTTGAGGTCTGCCCAGGAAGACCCTGTTCAGATAACAAGGCTCTATGGAGATGGTTCAGCAGGTCACATGCTCCTCCTGCAATCCTTAAAGACCAGTGTTCAGACAGGCATGGGAACCCACCGAAAATTCCAGCACCAGGAAAGAGGTGGAGAAGAGGCCAGCTAGACAAGCCAATTTGGTGTCCTTCGGGTTCCAATGAGAGACCCTGCCTCAGTACTTACGGTTGGGCGCAATCGACGGAAGAAACTCCAAATCAGCTTGTAATCTTGCACACAGTTGCACATGTGTGTTCTTAAACTCATACACACAAGTAGACACGACACACAGGCACACATGTGCACATACCAGGAAACTTATCACTTGTACCACAGCACATATGAAACAGCAAGACAGGAGTTACAGAAGAGTAAATCTGTCTCGTAAAGGGGCCTCTATCTTTGGAGGAGTGGACAGTGTTAGAATGCACATGAAAGTTCCTTTAAGACAACTGTTTCTGGACCAAGTACGGATGTTATGTTTTTCTTGTCATCAGCACGAATGCTAGTCTACTCTGGACTGGCAACCATGGAAGAAATGACTGGCAGGAAGCTTCCCCATCCACACTTCCTTGCCTAACATCCTTAAGCACTATTTCCTTTCTTGCCAAGGATTTAACAGTGTGATTTTTTTTTTCTATTTGGAGAAAAGAAAATGAATAAAATAAGCATTAGGAAGACTATTACAAATTGTCATGTGCCGCCAACCAGAACACTGTGATTTTTACTTGATATTGAGCTTGCAAAGTAAAGAAATTAATTTTATGGCAACATAAGCTTTATTTTTTACATGAGCTATTCATTCATGCTCCATTTAGTTTGGGGGCATGGCGAAGGGAAAATATGTCATAAGGATGAGATGGGTTTCCACAGGGAGCTGAAGTACAGGACCATACTAATCACCTGGGAGGTCTTTTCAAAGTTGTATTGTCTTAAAACATCCTGCCAAAGTCACCTTGATGGTGCCTGAGGGCTGCCTTGTTATTCTGAATGTCCACCTTCCTCAGAGCCCACGAATGCCAAGGCCAGGGTGTCCCCTGGTCCACAGGAGGGCTTTTACCTCACAGATGGGGTTCCAGAACCTTCACTCAGCCCCACACCATGCTTTGGGGAACAGCAGGATTTGGGGGCCAAAAGGCACCTCCAAGGCTAAGCGCCAGCCCTGGCACTTTTAGCTCTGCTTCCTTTACAAGTACAGCCCTCTCCTTGTGATAACGAGCTGCCAATGCAGCAGGGTCCAGCCTCCCTGAGCTGGGGTCCAGCCTCCCTGAGCTGGGACCCCAGGCCTAATAAAACAGGAGAAAGCGACATGTGACCAGGTATTTCTTCTTTACTTCCCGACTGGGGATACAACATGACCAGCTGCCTCCAGCCCTCGCTGCCATCATCCTTCCCCCTCCACCCCTCCCCTAAATTGTGAGCTGAGATAAATCCTGCCTGTCTTCGCTGAGTGACTTTGGTCAGGCTATTCTGTCCCAGTGATGACTAAGAGTAGCGAATACACTTCTAGAGGGAAAACATCCGAGCTCATCTCCCACTCTCTCACACACACCCGGAAGAGCCTCACTCCCTCCTCAGAGTGAGAGTCCCCCAGCATGCATATGTATAGTGTGAAGCTCAACAGCACAATTCTACACATGATCGCTGGCAATTCCGGAAGGAGAAGAGGTGGCGGTGGACCCAGATCTAAAATCATGGTGGATCAGGATTAAAAGCAAACTAAAATAGAACAAAACTAAACAAGACACAATCCCAGTTGCTATTTTGGAACTGTGCTAGCTGACAGGGCTTGGATGGCGGCAAGAAAGGCCATAAATTTAAGCAGTGACTCAGGAAGGCTGTGTAAATCACCAACAGCCCTGAACTTCCCAGCCGGGAACAGAACGCTATGTCCCAAGAATTCGGCCCTTCCTCACATCTAACAGGTAGGCAAACTACAAAAGCAGGCAAATTTTACTCTTGCTGAGAGAGGGTACCACACTGGGCATATGGGGCTCTCAGTCCTGGTGAGGGTCACACTGAAACACAAAGAAAGTGGAAGCAGCTAGAGGCAAGGAAAAACACTCCCTGGCCACTGATCTAGCTGTCTTAGCTATGTCGTCAGGAGTCTCAGAATGCCATCGCTAGAAGAAGGAGGAAGAACATGGTGAGAAAGCTCCCTCACTTTCCAATGAGGTAACTTCTGCCCTGATGTGAAACATGACCTGGTCTCATATCAGTGTGCATGACAGCAAAGAAGAACTCAGCAACTCAGAAACAGTCCTGTTCCCTCAGGAGCTACGGCTTGTGGAAAGGGGAGATGTCATTAGTAAGAGCTAACCTACAGGGCACATACTGCCTGCAAACAGGGTGCCTATAGCTAAGCAGGTGATTGAAAGCAAGCCTCCCCTTCAAAAACCCTGAGCCTCTCTCACAGTGCCTTATCTGTATTTGTTTGTACTTTGTTATGTTTGTTTGTTTGTTCACCTTTTATAGAGCTAAGTATCAAACCCGTGGCTTTGTACATGTAAGCCAAGCCGCCTAGCACTGAGCTACATCTTCAGGCTCGGTTCATTGTTCTGAGACAGGCTTGCTCTATAGCAAGACCGGCCTTGAACTCTTGGATCTTCCTGTTTCGTATGCCACGTGCTATGATTACAAGCATAGGCTGGTTATCGTGTCCAGTGACTGGGTCTTCCGCTTTTCGTTTTTGTTTTAAAGTCATTTAGCTTTCCATTTTAGGTTTACAAGAGGGCTTTGGATCAGCAGACAAGGCAGTCTGAGGAGATGACTCCGTGAGTAAACTGCCTCTTGCCTCATAAGTACGACAGCCTGAGTTCAGATCCCTAGCCTCTCTATAAAAACCTGCCCTGTGGTGTATGTCTATGATCCAAGCACTGTGCAAGCAGAGGCAGGTGGAACGCCAGGGCTCACTGGCCAGCAAGTCCTGCTGAGTCGGTACAACTTCAGGTTCAGTTCAGCGCAAAAAATAAGGAGCACGATAGAAGAAGACGCCTAACATGTGCCTCTAGTCTCCACACACTTCTGCACCGGCATACACGTACACATGAACTTATACATACCACCCATCCACCCCCAAATTAGTGAGTTTTAAAAAAATTAAAACAAAATAAGAAAGGGACATTCCTTGGGCCCTTCATCCAGTTTTTTCCAAAAGCGAGGTGACCACATTGGGAAATTGTCATTGGTCCAGCCTAACAGAGCTCATTTTGACTTGACTTATTTCTCGTAGATGCTTGGCTCATGTACATGCGTGCGTGCGTGTGTGTGTGTGTGTGTGTGTGTGTGTGTGTGTGTGCAACTGTATGCACTTTTATCACTCATACAGACTCACACCATCCCATCAACATCAACAGGCAGCTCCACCACGGTTAAGTGTCCCACACTGCCAGTCTGTAGTGTGTGGACCTGTTAAAAGGATGCTTACAACACTAATTATTTCCATCAAGAGATGAGAAAACACAGTGCTGGTAGACAGGGGTAACACAAAACCCAAAAGCTACAGAACCAAAAGCACAATTCTTTTTTTTTTTTTCTTCTTTTTTTTTTTGGTTTTTCGAGGCAGGGTTTCTCTGTGTAGCCTTGGCTGTCCTGGACTCACTTTGTAGACCAGGCTGGCCTCAATCTCATAGGGATATACCTGCCTCTGCCTCCCGAGTGCTGGGAATAAAGGCGTGCGCCACCACCCCCTGTCCAAAAGCACAATTCTTAATGTTAGGCATGCCATCTTCCCTTTAGAAGACCCTGGCCCTATGTTCCAAATGGCATTGCATGACTCCTCTTGGCTGCCCCGCAGAGACCAAACCATGGTCCTCCACATGCAGGACTGCTGACAAGGCCCCACTGATGAAGGAAGAGAGCACTCACATACCATTTACACTGTATCTCATCACCGTAGTGAGCTGCTTCTTCGTCCTGCCGTCAGCCCCCAGCTGCAGCATGCCCAAGATGGATGCCACCCCATGTGGGGAGATGACGATGTTTTCATGAGGTCGTGACTTGATGATCTGATTGAAAACCTGTATCCCTGTGTCAGAGCCTAGCTCCTCCAGCGACAGAGAGTTGAACTGCGAGTACACAGAGGGCAAAGTCACCGTGGTCAAAACGAAAAAGGAGAAATGCCAATTCATGGTTCCTTCCAACAAGGACAGCCTAAAAAAAAAAAAAAAGAAAAGAAAAAGAAAGAAAAGAAAAGAAAGAGAAACAGAAATACGTCACTCTTTTGTGGACACAATGGGATGGGTACGCTGTACTCAACTAGATCTGATTTCCTGTGTTTGTGATAACTGACTGCTGTGCTAAGTTCACGTCTGATGCATGGACAAGGTTGGAAAGAATAAATGTCCTTCTGCTAGGTCCTTAGTATATACCAGGCATTAGGCTACAACCATCATTTAATTCTTGTAATCTGTCAGTCATTTAAAGCATAATCTACAAGGTTCTTCTATGTGTCAAGCCCTTTTGTAAGTACTAGGCAGACAACTGTAAATCTGATGAGTGTGATTCTGGCCTTTTCAACGTGTCCTTCTAGAGACATGGAGAAAAAAAAATCATAGGCTACAACCATTATTTCATTCTAGTAAACTGTCAATCATTTAAAGCATAATATCCAAGGGTCTTCTAAGTGTCAAGCCCTTTTGTAAGTACTGGGCAGACAACAGTAAGTCATCTGGTGGGTGCGACCCCGGCCTTCCAAATGTGTCCTTCTAGAGATGTGGAGAAAAGAAACCCGGGAGCTATTGGGTAACTTCAGGGAAGATTAAAAGCAGGGAAGATCGCAAAACAAAGCAATGTGGGTGAATGAAGGGCCGGGGAAGGGAATCCCGGGGAATGCTACCTCTGTGGTAGAAGCATAGATGAGGACAACTGAAGACTGAGAAGAGAGCCAGCCATGCGTGGATGAGGGAAGGGTGGACCAGGCAAAAAGACAGCAGCCCAAAGGGACTGGGGAAGAATACACAGGCTGCGGGACAGAGGCCAGGGTAGACCCACAGCAAGGCTCACAAGAGACCACTTGGAGCATTTTCACCAGGGGGAATGGGTCAAGTCTCCGGGATTTTCTTGTAACCACACAGACTTGATTCTTTTACTGTACCACATACACTTTTTAAATTATAGGCCTGTTAATTAAAACAAATTTCAGTGGTAGCTTTAGAACGACAACAGGGCAGAACAATTGGTAAATCCATAAACTGTGCGGATGGCATTGCTTGCCCTGAGAAATTTCAATTACAGCCATTTGGTTTAAATGTGCTTCACTCCTTGGTTGCCACTGACAGGGCTTTGTTTGGCTAAGACAAGAGCTAGGAGTTTACCATGTATTTATGGGAAAGCAAATACTTCCATTAAGTTAGAACGTGGTGAAAACAAAGGCAGAATTTGTGATGTTACTAAATTGATCCCTGCTTTAGAGGCCCAGGTCTCATTAGGCACAAATCTCTTGTGCAGTTACTTTGACCCCCTTGTCACCTGGGGAAGGTGACACAGAGAAGGAGACAGGTGACCTGGAGTGAGAGGAAATCAGTGGCCACATGGGAAAAGGGTGTGGGCAGGGCTGGGTAAAGTGTTCTTCCTGTCTTCCTTTCCTTGTGTTGGGAATTTCCTACACCAGGTCATGCATGGCTGATGCTCAAACAACACTTGTGGGATTAAGGCCCCAGAGGTTATGAGCACCAATTTCAAATTTTATTATTTTTATAATTGCGTCAAACTAGAGTTTACTGAATGTAGTTGAGGGAATGCTTGTGTTAAGTCCTGGGTATCACAGTGAACTCCAAAACTTATCTAAGGAAAGGCCAGCATCCAGGCTGAGCAAGGCGTGTCAGCACAAACAGAAATCCCCACCTGGCTATCCATGTGCAATGAGCCTCTAAGGACACACCATTTAAGCACATATTGTAATTTTCTTACACATTGTGAAATAGGTGACTTCTGAAAACTCAGAACACTTGGGCTTTCTCCAGAGCTTAGTTGTAAAATAATTGTGTAAACTCAGCCTGTCTAAATTCAAAATGTGTAAGCGACCTACATACGCTCCCACGTGGCCCTTTGCTGTGGTCAGTGGTGGCCCTATTTTGACTCTGGCACCTTGGACTGGCTCTAATACCATGACAATTGCTCGAGTTTCCTGGAGCCTGTTGGAGGACTTCCAAGCCCTGACCATGGGAGCTTTACTCACTCCTCCTACCAGTTAGCTCTGATTTTCCTTCTTTTCTTTCCCCCTCAGGGAATGAATTTGCTCTTTGAAATCTAACATACCATAAAGTGATCGCAAATACAAAGAACATGTAGACCTCACCAATTTCAGTTAATGACTCCTAAGAAACTCTGCTGGGTGAGGGGATATTTGTACAAGTGGTTGGATTTGTACAATCAAAAGGCACAAAAGGACATCATGTTGTTTTACCGCTGGTAGCTCCAGAGAGAGAGAGAGAGAGAGAGAGAGAGAGAGAGAGAGAGAGAGAGACAGACAGAGACAGACAGAGACAGACAGAGACAGAGACAGAGAAACAGAGAGACAGACACAGAGTCAGAGAAAAAGAGAGAGGCACAGAGAGACAGAGAGACAGAGAGGAGTGTGGAGGACAAATGAAAGTAAAAATCTTAATAGTCCCAATATCTTGGATGGTCTACTAAACAAAGTTTCTTTAGTTACCAGAATTTAGTTCAGTTATGATTTTTTTTCCTAAAAGAAGTTCATTATAATGGGAGTGTTTTTCTTGGTTTCTTTGCCCGGGGAACTTTTTGAGAGATGTCCACGTTCGGCTCCATAAGAGCACACTGGCAGTCTCCAGGCTGTGTGGAACTTGGAATCAGGGCTCTTTTTGATGGATGTTTTGGGCCTAATGTCTGCTTGGGCAAATGCTCTCAAATAAAACTCACCTGGCGTGTACACACGCCTAAGAATAGGCTTGTGAGCCTGGAGAATTGCTGTGGACCCACAAATCACACCAGGCTTGTGTGAATCCTAATAATGACATATAACCATACCCCAATAGATGCTATTTTACATAAAATAAGTGCAGCTGGTTTTAAAGCATTTCATGTCTAGAACAAGCAGAATCTCGCGATAGGAAGATGATAGCAACTTACTGTTTATTTTCATTTTTAAAAGAAATCAGTTTTCAAACTTTGGTATGCGAGAAAGAATAAGTGTTTGGCCCAAATGTATTGGGGGCATAGATATACAGGTTCATAAATCCATTCGACTGTTTCAACTTCTTGAATAACGTTTTTACAACAACAAAAAGCAATTCGTGTGCTTTAGGCCATCATTGCGGGAGATCATAAGCCTACCAATAAAGCTACCGCCACGGGCACAGCCTTCCGAATGTTGGATTTCTCCTACTCCAAGCCTTTTCTCTTTCCGGCAAAGGGAATGTTCCTGAAGTAATTGGGCACTGCTCTGAGCGCTGAGCATGGTTTAGCGTAGTAAATAATGGGCTGTTAAGTTTTGCAAATGCCAGATTCAAAATGCATACTTGAAAATGTGTCACTTGCTGATGGAAGATGTGACAGAAACACATGCCACAGACCCAGTGGCTTCAACTGTCACTTCTACATGGGTGAAGGTGCAATTTCTGCTAATTTCACTGTCAGGCTTTCTGCGACTTGCTACCTATTTCCACCTGATTGTTCATGACACTCTTTTGCCCTAAAAAAACAAAACAAAACAAAACAAACAAACAAACAAACAAAAAACAAAGCAAAACTCCATTGGTGGGCTGTGGAGATCATTAGCCTATAAAGTTTCCCAATTCTCCTCTTTTGGGGCTGTTTTCTGTTGATGGCCCTGACCTTCCCTTTGCTTTCCGGCCACTCACTTAGTGGCCACCAGGGCTTCCCCAGTTGCTTTAAGCCTTTCCAGATGCCTTTGAGGGTTTACTCACGCCCCCTCTCTGACTACCCCATCCCTCTCTGCCGCCCCCTCTTGTTTGGCTGGTTTTCAAATCATCTCACCCCTCTTCCTGCTAGACAGGAAGCTCACAGAAAATAGAACCAGAGGCCTTTAGAGTCCTGGAGCTCACAGGGTCTATTTAGAGTCTCACCACAGATACACACTAAATCAGTGGCCGAAGCAACTGCCTAATCCCACTGCTCAGGGTTTGGTTCGGAGTGTAGTGTTCCGACAATACTTTAGGAAACTGAAATTCAGGAGTCAGCACAGACAAGAAAGACTTACAGGGAATGTGAAAAAAGAGAAGTGCTGGTGCTGCTGGGGCCTCGGTCTCCCCACACACGCCCTGCTTCAGTGCTAGCCCTCTGGGGGGCTGGTCCATGTGCCTTGCTTTCTGCAGCTCTCTCTGCATCCTGCCTGAGGAGCTGAGGGGCCATCGTTAGCCTGGGCTGCATAAGGACTTGCAAACAGACTCCTAGAAGGACCCATTGCTGATCTACCAAATGACAGATATTGAGAAAGCCCTGCCAACGGTTGCATTTGTTTTCTACTTAAACAATTTTTTATATAAAATATACCTTATCTACAGCACAAGCAGATGATAAATACCACATCCACATGCTCTGCTCAGTATTGCAAGTTGTATGTAAATAGTCTGGTGTGAAAAGAACATGATAGAAGTCTATAGGCTCTGAGACTTTGCAGGTATATATCTGCTCTGGGGACCCAAATTAGTCTACCCTCCACCACTCACTAAAGTATGCTGGAAGAGCTAGCAATAACAAACCTCCTGTGTATGTGTACACAAAGACATATACACATGTATACACATTGTATCATGGAAGATCTCAAATATACAAAAATATATATAGAAACATGTAGGTCCATAGTATTCAACACTTAGTAATGATAATGCTCAACAATTCATGACTTATCACTTCCAAGTCAAATATTATTCTGAAGCAAACTATAGACACCATATAATAGCACTCAGGATCCTTCTAATACATACCTAGGTAGGATATAAATCCACAATACCATCACCTAATAAAAACCTCGTCAATATGTTAATTATCCAGTGTCCTGATTATCCACTGTCCTGATTGTATCCTGTTATATGTATAATTTTATTTAATTCAAGATAGCCATAAGCTCCAGCCATTACAAGTTGAAAACTCTCTTGCTTTTTTTTTTTTTTAGAACAGCAACAACAACAAAATCTTAAATTGCTTTACTTTTAACTTTTGCCCTGATACCCACTGGTATTAGGTAACTGCATTCCTCTGTCTTAGGTAAAGTTGGCAGGGTCAGAACAGAGTGGCTGGCAACAGAGACAGTATGGCCTTAAGAAGAGAAAAATTACTCGTTTTGTAAACCAGGCTGGTGACCCACCTGCCTCTGCCTCCCTCCCTGAGTGCTGGGATTACAGGTGTGCGTCAGTGTGCCTGGCTGTAGGTACCTTTCTTATTAGGAGGTCCAACATGGTAGCTGCTATTATAACTAGTTCCTTCATTCATTAGTAGGGATATAGATAAAAAGAAAACTTCCATAGTTGACTACCCTGAGCTTCAGTGTGTATGTGTGTGTGTGTGTGTGTGTGTGTGCGCACGTGTGTGTGTATTTGTGTTAAATGTGCAGAACAGTACTCAATTCAAAATGACTTTGTTAGAGAATTCTGAGTTCACCAGAGTACTCTGTTTTGTCTTTCTGTCATTACAAATTCATGTTGTCAACACTGTCTAGGGGCTTGAACCACTGTAAATGTTAATCTTGCTGCGTCTCAGAATCAGTCGCTTCATGTTGATTCTTGAAACATTCAACTTGATCATGAGGTGTCCTCAGCTTCCTTGTCTTCTGGTTTGACAAGATGTCCCTAAGTTCATCAGTTCATTTCCTGTTCCAATTGCAGCCAGTCACTCTCTGGCTCCTTTTAGAGTAAAACGGTATTTAAAGATCATATCTGAATGCCCTCGTCTCATAAATCCCAAGTAAACTGCAACCATACTGGGAGACAGAGACACAACGAAGAGGCCATTTATTTATGTTTGGGGCACATCCAAATCCTGAAAGGCAGACTGCTTGCATATAAATTGGCTTGCCTCCCGGGGCCAAGAAAGCCACAGGGTGGCTGGATGAAGCCAAGATGGGGAGTCAGCTGGCATTAAGTATTGGTGAGACTGATCAAAGTATACCACGGATGGGTAAAATCAATGAGGCTCCTGAACTGTGCCTGTCATAAAAAGTAAGTCCCAACAATGCCAGGCACTTGGAACAAGCGACTGACGGTACCACAAGGAAGGCCGTGTCCTGTTTCTAGGATCTTGTTCTTCCAACCAGGATGTCTACGGGGGACACATGGTTGGCAAGAACACACCTGCAAATCACACTGCAAGGGAAGGATCACCTCTCCCAACAGCTTTCACTGAGGAGTCCTCAAAGGAGATGTTTTAGTTTCTCAGAGGAATAACTAAAACCCTTACACGGGTCTGTGATGCTCAGCTGTCAGGCCAAATATTTCCAACCAATATTTTTGTCGGCGGAGAATGTTCCCGACTCTCCAGAGCATTGCACAAGAGGTATGCTAGGTAGGGTGCCGCCTTCAGGAGTTGGTCGATGAAGACGTAAGGCTCTCGGCAAAGTGGCAATAACTCTTCTTTCACAAGTAGCCAAGAAGAGGCCGGCCTTAAAGGCAGTCCCACAGAAGGAAGAAGACTAGATTTGAAATGCTTGCAAGTCATTCCTGAAATTATGTCCCTCAGGCTCTGCCTTTGCTTTCCAAATGAGACCACAGTTCCTTAAGGTGACTAAACCAGAAGAGCAAGCAAGGAGAGCACACCCACTGGGATGTGCATCTCTGATAAGCACGCAGCATCCTTGTGAGTCAGCTGCTTTAGGGAGGATCAAAGCGGAGATAGCAGCTAGAGCTGCAGTGCCTTTCTTGTTCCATCCATTGGCCTGCAAAGTTCATGATTTTCTTGTTTTTTAATAGCTGAGTAGTACTCCATTGTGTAAATGTACCACAGTTTCTTTGTCCATTCTTCGGTTGAGGGGCATCTAGGTTGTTTCTAGATTCTGGCTATTACAAATAAAATTGCTATGACCAAAAAAAAAAAAAAAAAAAAAAAAAAAGGCTTTTCCAGGTTACCGGGAAGAAAGTAAGTCCTCTGAATTCTTGGGATTTGTTTTTTTAAACCTGAATCCAACAGGTATGTACGCTGCTCAATCTATGACACTAATTAATTGAGTCAAGAACCAACGTAAAAAATGCTTAGGAAAGACATTTTCAACCACGGAAACATACAGCAACCGTGACTAAAAATGAAGAAGGATTTGTTTTATTGGTAAAGTGTACTCTGACAGCCCAGTGGCTTTTACCCCATACATTTTTCATTCTGGTTTTCTTTTTCCTTTGTGTACGTGTGGGTGGGTGGGAGGGAGGCCAAAGAAGAAGGTAGTGGCTGTTTGTTTGATGTCTATTTCCAAAAAATTTAAAATCAGGAACATTCCCCCACCCCCACCCTGCACCATTTCCTTCAAGGTTTTGGATACATTTTGCTTAGGGCTCAAGTTCAACTTCTTCCATCGGCTCACTAGGGTATGGAGAGCAAGAGACGCTCACCATCAAGCTTGCTCTCTCCCCTAGCACTTCTGTGTACGCCTTTACAGTTTCCTTGGGTGGTTTCACACAAGAAACAGAGTTGGGTGATGTATGTTGGTATGTGGTATAAAAAAGAATAGAGTGGTTGATAACGGTGGGGTGATAAAGGTACTGGATACCCCCCACCCCAAAAAGAAACATTTATAACGGTAAGATATGCCTTTCAGTGTACAGGCTTAGGCCATTTAATCTATAATGCTTCAGACGGGTGGTTTCCTAATCTAGCAACCAAGAGAGGACTCCGGTCCCAGTCTTTAGAAAATAGGGAAACAACTTTGTTTCATAAAAATAAAAAAAAATTTTTTTTAAGTAAAAACAAATAAACAAATAAGCAAAACAGTTTAACAGAGCCAGGTACAGTGGGACATGCCTGTAATCCTGCTCAAGGAGGCAGAGGCAGGCAGATTGCTGTGAGTTCGAGGCCAGCCTGGTTTACAAAGTGAGTCCTGGACAACCAAGGCTACACACAGAAACCGTGTCTCAGAAAACAAAACAAAACAAACAAACAAAAAAAGTTTAACAGCTATCATACTTTGGGAGATACAAAATAATCATGAATTCACAAGTGGTTTTTAAAAAAAGCTTTACACTTTAATTATCTGTGCAAGGAGGACATACGCCTAGAGATAAGAGCAATTTACAAGGAATCAGTTTTCTCCTTCTGCTATGTGGTCCTGGGGTTGACCTTAGGTCATCAGACTTGGTGGCAAGTGCCTGGATGAGCCTAACAAATATTTTTTTTGTCCCCTTTTATCTCCTATTGAGATATTGTTTATCCAGTCTATACTCAAATACAGACTATGAACACAATTTCATTGGTCATTTGAAATAAATTGACACTGTTTACCGGTCCTCTATTCACTGATGAGAACCCAGTGCTTTTTCAATTGATGTTGCCAAACTATGAAAGCCAAGGGCTTTAAGAGCAAACTGATTTAAAAAAATTTTTTTTCTGAAATAAAGATGTATTCTTAAAAAAAAAAAAAAAAAAAGCGTATTCCAGTTAAACAGCAAATTTCACCAACTAATTGTAAGAAAATAAAAGAAGATCTGGGTCCAAAATGGATTATTTCTAGAAGCAAAATCATTGCAATGAGTAGCTGCACTGGCAATTTTAATTGCAACCTAAATCTCCAATGGAAGCAGCACTGTGGGTAGCCTTTTAGCAGCTCAGCATACTTGCCCTCTAGCTTTTGTGTGCTCGGTTGCTAACTGTTTGCACCTGCTACCTTTGGACAACTGCCAGTGGGAAGCAAAGCCCACTTTTCTTAGTGGTCCTTAAGTGTTTACAGACACTATTTCTTCCCAGAAGGCTAATAGCCATTGACTCCTGGTCTTGCTGTAAATGACTCCAAAACACCCATGTGCTCTGTGGTGGGACTTGGCCCTGAAACCATCTCTAGCTTAGTCTCTTCCTTTTCTAATACCCTCCCCTCTCACTCCGCTGCTGGGTTTGCCTGGGAGTGCTTCCTTACCAAATCACCTCGTTGCTTCTGGGAGAGCGTGGCCTACACCACCTAACACTGAGTGAAGTTAATGACATCCACCCAACAGTGTCACTCACTGTGAGGAAAACTAAGCAGTAATACATCAGCAGTAATTGATTCTGGCTATTTTGGGGTCTGTTTATTTTTGTGGCCGAGACACTTTTGTTATATAGACCGGGCTAAAATAAAAATATTCAGTCCTGTGGCTTAGCCTCCGTAATGTCGGAACAGACACACATCAATTGACAACAAAAACTATTTATGATATCATCAGCTACGCAAAAAGTATACCCACATTCAAAAGGACTAATAGACATTACTGATTAGCATTATGTTGTTAAGCATTTTGCAAAGTTTCAGAAAAGAAACAGCATCTTTTAAGAGGTTCTTTTTTGAGCTTATAAAAAACATGCACTACAGGAGCTTGGATTCTGCATCAGCTGAAAGGTGAAAGCTGGGTGGAAAGAGAGCAGAGAAAGCTGCAGAGCACAGGGACAGTAAGTAAGTCAGAAGACCATGAAAACTGTAATAACGTGGTATCTACAGGAAAAGAGAAATGTGGATACATAACACAGCCAGCTCCTTCCTCATCCACTAAGGTGAATGTTACAGGCTGCTTGTGTTCTTCTGTCAATAAACGGTGGGCTCTGCTCTGATGAGCGGCTTGATCTATCTGTCTCTGTAGCTCCATATCAGACATTTAGAGGCAGAGATAATTTTTCATTAATATCTTATGCCATGTATTTAGTACAGTGCCTAGATTACAGAAGGAACTCAATACACACTTATGAAACAAATTGTAATTCAATAGAAGCTAACTGTTCCATTCCTCTTTTATGTGACAGCAGCAGTTACATTCTTCTCCCCGGTCCTAACTTGCTTAAAATCTATAGAACACACCCTTAAGTGCTTGAGAGTAACAGCCCTCATTAACTGCAATGCAGACTGCTACAGTCTGGATCTTTTTTTGTCCTCTCAAAATTCACTTATCGAAGTACTTGCAATGTGATGCCATCAGGAGCTGGTTCTTGATGGACATGGTAGTGTACACCTTTTGGTCTCAGCCCTCCTGGCGGAGACATATCTCTAATGAATTCAAGGCCAGCTTCATCTACAGGTATACACAGTGAGACTCTGTCTCAATAGTGATGATAATGATGATAGATGATGATGATGATGATGAAAATAATAATGAAGATAGCTTTGGGAGATGATTAGATCTTGAGGGTGGGGCTTCACAAATGTTATTAGTGCCATCATAAAGGAGACCTCAGAGACAGCTAGTCCTGTTTGACACACAAGAAAACAAGTAGAAAGTACCACCTACAAGCAGAGAGCAAGCCTTTCCCAACCACTGCATATGCCAGGGTCTTAGTATTACTTGGCCTGACTCTAGAACTGTGAGAAAGAAATTTCTGTTGTTTATAAGCTCACCAGGGAGCGGTATTTCATTACAGCAGATTAAACGTACAAGACACCTGCTAATTGCCAGACACGGTACTTTTCCTTTGAAAATGCAACTTAATCCTTCAAGTAAGATGTAGGAATTTTTTGCCCTGTGTTACAAATGGAAGAAACTGGGGATCAGAAAAACAAAAACAAAAACAAAAACAAAAAAATCCTGAATAACATGCATGGTTCTTTGGCTAATATGGCAACACTGCCAATGTTTAAAGGCCAATGGAGGAAAAAAGCGAAGAAGAAACACTGTGTTCCTCCACCTGGGTTTACCTCACCAAACACTTGGAGCAAACAAGCAACCACAGCTTTCAAGAGCTCCAAACTGAACAGAATGTTTGTTCCTCTAGGGTGGTGGCTTCCATGGGGGGCGGGGAGGGGATATTTGGGGAGACTTTTTGTTGTCACAATCGATGCCATGCCATCTAGTGGGTGGAAACCAGGGAGGGGTGCGGCATATTAGGGTATTGGCCAGCTCCCATACCTCAAGCCTCAGGACTTCAAGAGAACCTATGCTGTGACACACAGAACATGCATCCCCACTGCGCGCAGGTCATAGCCAAAGCCATGGCAGCACTGACACCAAGTTATATTCGGACTCCCTCTGGAATTTTTAACTTGAAACTGCCCTGTATGGAAGAGGAAAGAATCTAGTCAATCACTTCCGTGCATCCTAGAAGGGAAGGCTTAATGACTGGCAATTATAGCTTCAGCCTAGAAGCTCACCTCATCCAATGTGTCAGCTCCAGTTTGCCTAGGCCCGTGGAAGAGCTCTGAGGCTGGGAGCAGGGATACAGGCATCCTAATGAGCTCCTGAGTCCACAAGAAGCACCTGGAGGTCGTGGTGCCAGGCTGAGTCACCCACTAGCAGTTTCCCTAACTCTCTGAAGAGAAGCAGCGGGAAGCAAGGGGCATGACATCTTCTGCCCTTGGTCCACCCTCCTGCCCACCAACTGCGAGCTCTCTCTCCCCATGGCTGCCTGGTATTGCTAACCCAGAGCTACTCTATCACCCAAGTTCAGGAATCAGAACTGCGAAGAGCAGAGAGAAGGGTCCTTGTGTTATGTCTCACATCTCATCTCGGTACTTAGCCTCTGGCGCTTTCTGAACCATTTCTACCCAAACAGCTGCTGAGCTGAGCAGCTCTGACCCTGCCCTCCCCCAACTCCCCACTTTACACACTCCTTCATCTGAGGGGACCTGTCTAGCTAGCCAGGAAAGACAGGCTGCTTGACAATTAAGTTCTGAATTAGGTCTCAAGATGACCCCGAACCAAATTACTCTAAAAAGTGAAGTGTTAGGGGTCCACCACGGGGAGGGATGTCTTCTTTGGCAGAAGGAGGAGACTGGTGAGTGGGTAGGTGACAGCTGAACCCAGCAATGCATAGAGATAGGTTTTTTTTGTTTTGTTTTGTTTTTTTCTGAGCCATAAGGCACAGCTTTGACAGCACTAACAGAGGATGTGGGCTTTAATCAGACAGGAACCCGATGGTCCTTGTGCTCCTATTTCAGTCGGAGGGGGTTGTGGGCAAGAAAACCCACATTCAACCCTACAGAGAGGAATTCAGACTGCAGGGGCTCAATTCCACAGCTAAGGCCTCTTGGCTCCTCAAAAGTCAGGTAGTATTAAGAATTTCTGGATATTAAGCACAGCCATCCACTCCTCTATTCTACAAATACTAAGGTAGTGTGGGGGGGGGCGCTCAGTGGTGGGCTGCCAGAAGAAAATCAGGCTGTGGGGTGAGCCTCCTTTATTAGCATGTGATAACGGCACTAATGGGGTACAGTTGCTGCTTCAACATGGATACCAAATTGCTGATCAAATGAGGACAATTAGCATCTCCCCTCAAGGTGCCCAACTCAGGTGGTCTGGACCCTTGGACATTATTGACTTTAAAATTTTTTTTTTTTGGGAAATGTGTAAGGGTAGGGAGGGAAGTGCCGTGGCATCCTCAAGAAAAGACGGGGACACTGATTTCCACGAAAAGCCCCCTGTCCCCGACAATCAGGAACTGTATCGTCCAAACTGTCAATAGATCTGAGGTTGGCATGGCCTTTTAGTGAAAAGACAGACTCTACCCAAACCATCATGTTACTGAGACAATACCTGAATTCATTTTTACTTATTTTTGTGGTACAAATGCGATGCAAGTAGGCTGTACCGCCCAGGCACACCCACCCAGAGAGAGGGACCTGTAGCCTTCTGAAGAAAGCCCCGCCCTTCCCTGGAGAATGAGCGGGGCATAACTAATAGCGGGGGGGAGGGGCTACGAGGGAGGGGGCGGGGCCAGGAGGGCGGGGAAGGGGCCAGGAAGTCATCCATTACGATGGTTTTGATGGTTTAGGAAGTTTGTTTCTTTTCATAGCATCATCACCTCTCAGTCTTTGCACCACACAGGTGAACTTGGGGCGGAAACCCCGCTGGACAGGCATCTCATGGGCAGCACACACAGGACAGCAAACTGGGGAGCAGCAGAAAGCGCCTCTCGTCCTTCGGTCCACCTTCCTCTACTTCCCTTTCATAGCCATTCATCATGGCACACTGTAAAAAGGAGAACCCAGAATCCCAGTCTCTCTCAGATTTCACACTAAGAGTACCCATTGTCAATAAAAGGTAAAATGGATAAACTGAAAAATTAATCAGAATTAAACACTTTTGTTCTTCAAAAAAAAAAAAAAAAATTCCTGTAAAGATGCTAGGGAAATAGCTCGTTGGTGAAAGCACTTGCTGCTCAACATGAAGACCTGAGTTTGACCCCTAGCATCCACGTAAAAAGCTAGGTATGACAGTGTAGGAAGTAACTGCGCAATGCGACAGAAGCAAAGATTCAGATTCCTGGGGCTCATGGGTCCACCAGTCAGCCTAGCCCATCACACACACACACACACACACACACACACACACACACACACACACACACCCCTGTAAAAAGAATATTTAAAAAAACTAGGAGAAACTGGTTTATGAATGAGGTGGCTAGACTGCACTTACCAATGTCAGTTTGCTGGTAGCACTGCTGCACCAGTGTTATGCAAAATATTGTTTTTGTATAGGCCTGGGAAAAGTTTATGAGGAATCGTAGTAATTAAGAAACACAATGTACCTTGGGTTCATAGGCCAGCTCATTAAAAAAGAAAACTGAATTAAGATTTACTTTCATTTTATATGTATGGATGATTTGCCTGCATGCTTATATTTCATTGGATCCTCCAGCACTGGAGTTACAGGTGGCTGTGAGCCACTATGTTGGTTGTGGGTATTGAGCCCAGCTCCTCTGTTAAAACAACCTATACACTTAACCACTGATCCATCTCTCCAGCTTAGGCCAGTTCTTAAGGCCTATAATCAAAGCTGGCTTCTGCCATCGCTACTGTTTGCCACCATAGACAGAGATGATGACCTCACGCTCTGAGGGCCCTCCACTACAGACCACCTGAACCTTAACCTCAACTGCAACAGACTCAAACCCTGATTCCTGAAAACAGGAAACAGTTTCCCTGCTTATTACTGTGGTCTTTCTTTTCCATTGCCAGTACATGTCCTGTACTTTTTTGATGCAAGAGGGAGTCAACGGTCTAACGTATGATATTACAAGACCTTTGAGTCTGGGCACAGATCTCTAGGAAGATAACACGAGGGCCTTTGTCCTCCCTGGGGTGGCAAAGTGTGCTGCTCCATCTACAACAGCCCCCAAGACAGGGTTAAAAAGGACTGCAGATTCCATGGTCAGCTTGGGAAATGGGCGTCAGGCTCTGGCAATTTTCCTTGTGCTTTTTTCCAAGGCTGCCGAGCACATGAATACGAAGTGTTCTCCTACCAGCCGGAAACTGAAATAGTGCGCGTTTAGACTCAAGCAATTTTTGAAGGTTTTACTGTGCTACGCGACCAGACAAAGCCCGTCTCGGTGGTCACGAGATTTAAAGGCAGCCGTCTGGATTTTAAGATGACTCTCGGAACTGTTTTGTTTGTTTAGATGGGTGGAATAACACGAAACAGGAAACGCTTGACAGCTACCCAGAGAGACCACTTACAAATAATGTGGAACCACACTAAAAAGCCTCTTTGGGTGACCCCAGAAGGACAGGCAATCTGGGAGAAAAGGCTTAAGTGTTTGTAAGCAGACCCCAAAACACTGTTCCTGCATATAGCACTCCCTTAGCAATTTTCACGGAAATTCCAGGAAGGGGGAGGGGCTAGTCCTAACCACTAAACTTGCTATTTGCCAGATCTTTATAAGAGACGCCACTCACCATCTACTTCCCATCCAAGAATCCAAGCCAAAAGTCTAGGTACTATCTTTTCTCCTTAGCCCACTAGAACCGTCAACAAATCCATTCTTCCTCTGTAAGACATCTCAAATAGTCTCTCCATCTCCTTGCCCCCAGTCTAAGCCACCAAATTCTCTGGAAGACAGCACTGACTTCCTGTACCCAAGTCACCGCCCACACTGCTGTTGGGCCACTGAGAAGGAAAGCAGACCCATGACCTTTTGCACAGATCTGCATCAAAATCTCCAATGGCTTTCCAATACTTTTGCTAGCAACCATGGGCCTGCCCTGCAGCCTGTAAGTGACTATCTGGCCAGGATCAGGCTTTCTTTCTCCAGATATACTGAACCTGCCAGTCTCTTTTAGCATCAGGTTTCCATGCTAAAAGTTCTTTCCAAATGCGCATTTAATTTCTTGCTTGCTCTTGGTTCCTTTACCTGGCCTGTCCATCACTGTACCTAGCATCCAGGGTGGCACATGGATACCCAGGTGTTCAAAATACAAACAAGGCATTGAAGAAGCAGCCAGGCCTCTAAAGAGCAATTTAATTCAGTGGCCCATGGACCATTTCAGCCAGCCTAACATATTTGAAAAGTGCTTGGCGTTCTTCACATACTGGGCTGGATGATTCTCGGTTGTAAGGGGCTGTGGATTATACACTGTTAGCAGCATCTCTAGGCTTTACTTGAGAGATGCATGTTGCAGCCCCATCCAGTTGTGATAACTACATGCCTAGAGACATTGACGGACATCCCTGGAGGAAGGAGGGAAGACTGGCCCTGGTGCAAGCACTATTATAAAGGTTATAAATAAACGCATACCATTTCTATCCTGGGCACAAAAAATTCCTAATTAACATAGGCACTGTTTGAATCAGAATAATGAAAGGTTTTTAGTACAATGTGGCTGAACAACCATTTGCACCATTATTTATTTCAGGAGGAGCATTTGTTATAACCCCCCAGGCCATGTGTTTGAACAACCATTGAAGGGTGGGCTAGTCCATCCCCACAGCCTCAACATGCTTTCGCATCAGTTTTCTGGGTGGTCCCTGATGTGAGGTGATGCAAACAAAAGGAAGCTGTGGGACAGGACTCAGAGAATGAGCTGTGGTTCTTTATGTCCTGTCTGACTTCTAATTTGTATTTGGCACATTAAAAGGGGGAGGGAGGGTTGGGGAGAAAATGAATAACACCTTAGAGTTGGGAGTTCTCGTTGAAAGTACCACATCACAGCGAATCATTCTCCTTTCTACAGGAGGGCAAAACCTACGTATGAAATGTGAGGGGCCAAGTCTCTGCTGACACAGCTCCCCATGCAGCCCACTCTAACTAAGGCACTATTGAGCTCACAGCCACCTCTTCTGGAATGCAAAATGACTTCCTGGTTTTACCTGCCACCCTGCAACAATATTTTCAATTATTGGTTAAACTGCAAATGCCCCACGAGTCATTTAAATAAATCTCACATACACAAAATAGTCAATTGTGCTCTGAGCAATTCCCAGCTGTAAAAATAGAGCCATACTGAAGGAATTATTTTTTCTGCAGCTAATTGAAAATATAATGCATGATTTAAAGCACCCAGGAGGAATTTCAATTTGCATTCCCTATTTTAAATGTACAATCAAATGCTGTCTTAAAGTGCTCTACACATTTAATTCAATCTAGCTTGCCTGCAGTCCCAGCCACACTCCTAAATTTTAGGACTATGAATTAATGATTGGAGGTTTTTAAGGCTCCAAGTGACTTTTAAAAACAATGGCTTGAAAGAGGCTTTTTCTTGTGAATACAAACACGTCATAGATCTGACTGGTTCGAACCTGTGCGACTCAGAGAAGGAAGCTGAAAATGGCAGTAGGATGCCTGACAGGAAGAAGGCACCAGGTATAAGAACATTCCATGAAGGAGGCAAAACTGAGTTCTTAAGAGTGCCCAGGGATATATGATTCAAGATAACAAAAGGCCTGGGGCATTCCAGATCAAGGTGATTGGCAGCAACACCCATAGGGAGGAAGCTAGAGGCTGGGGACTTAAACTGTGCTACTCGGGAGAAGGGTGCAAGAACACGTGTGATCGCCTTCCATTTCTGGAAGCTTTGTGGGTTTCAAAGTAGCCTGTGCACTCCCCCAAGTTAACAAAGTAGTTACTGAGGTCCTACACCAAGAACCTTCAGGAGGATGATTGACAGATGTCCTTAAAGGGAAAAGGAAGGAGACAGAAAGTGGCCTGTAGTAAAAAGAGCTGCAGGCCAACAAGGGAGGCAGCCACTTGCCTTTATAAATGGTCACACTGTTTGATCATTAGTGTCCCATCATGCAGTAAAGAAGTGACCATGAGAGCAGGAGGGGAAGCCACTGCTCCCCATAACAGACGTGAGGGACCAGGAGTGGTGGCAACTGAAACTAATAATTAATAGCTTAAAACAAAAACCACTAGGCTTTAACGTTGGGAAACACAAGAGACATTAAGTATACACCTACTGAGGGCATGAAAGTCCCAGTCACACTTTGAACCCTCTGTAAAATGAGAAATGTAATTAGGATGCAAGAACTCACAATCTAGAACTTTCAATAACCTGTCCCCAGGGACAAGGCTCTTACATTATCTACAGTTGTGCATAAAAAATAGAAGGGATAGGCTGGGCGTGGTAGTGCATGCCTTTAATCCCAGCACTAGGGAGGCAGAGGCAGGTGGATCGCTGTGATTTTGAGGCCAGCCTGGTCTACAAAGTGAGTCCACGACAGCCAAGGGCTACACTGAGAAACCCTGTCTCCAAAAACCTAAAGAAAGAAAGAAAGAAAGAAAGAAAGAAAGAAAGAAAGAAAGAAAAGAAAAGAAAGAAAAAAGAAAGGAAGAAAATGGAGGGGATATAGTCATGTGTAACTTTTGGTAAATTAACTAACTACCTGTGCCTATTGACTTGCAAACAGTCTACATGGAACTTCCTTGGGTTTTTAGTTCTAGGAATTGGGCTATAAATTTGAACAATTGTTTAAAAAAATTTTTTTTAATGTAGCCTTGGCTGTCCTGGAATTTGCTGTGACAGTCCAGGTGTCTTACAGATCTACCTGGCTCTTCCTCCCAAGTGCTGAGACTAAAGGCATGGGCCAGCCACCACACCCTGTAACTTGCACAGATTTACCAACCACTCCTCTTATAACAAGTAGCTTCTCCTGAAGATTAGCTGTTGCTGTTGTTGGTTTGCCTTTGAAATTTTTTTGATAGGTCTTGCCATGCAGCCCTGGTCTGTCTGCAGCTCAGTAATAGGCCAGGCTAACCTTAAATGTATGACATCCTCCTGCCTATGCCTCAGGATCATCACCCCATGGGGTATGCTATTTCAGCTAAAGGCCCTGTTGACTGATCATCTGTCTGTGGAATTGGTGGCTGTTAGTCCCTCTAACTCTATATAACACTGAGTGTCCTGGCAAACTCAGAGCTTTTATTCCATAGTTCACGCTGTGGACCCCAGTAGGAAATGTCATCTAAGCAGCCACTTTTTCTGACATGCAAAGAAAACGTAACACCGTTGGATCATTTGTGGCATGCTTTTTCCTACCCCCTGGCACCAGACAGTATTTATTATCTTTCCCCCAGGGCAGACTCAAGGAACACAAGCAAAAGATGAGCCTTCCATTCAGAAGCTGAAAAGAGAGGGGAAAGAAAAGATCCATGTAGGGAAATTAGACTCCTGAGACAGCCATGTTCCTGAACAGATACAGAACCTAAAATTCAGATATTAAAGAAAATGTTCTCTAAATTCATAGATGACTTTAAAAAAATGGATCCCACCAGGAAGCACGGAGGCAGTGTTTCCCACTTGTTATTGTGACTGCTACGGCACCAAATGATGTGACCCTGTGATATTTAGAGTCTCCTTTTTTTTTTTCTTCCCAGGGTAGTTCTTACAACCAAGTCTCCTGTCCACTCACTCAGGTTTGGTATAGTCAAACTTCCCGAGTAGAACATTCTGGTGAGTTTCAGTCAGCAAAATGGTTGGGAAGAAAGTATTACCAACATATAAATAGATTGGAGCAAATTATATGAGCCACCTTCCAAAATAAATTAAATATATAAGAAAATATATATGTGTCCAAAGTCAAGGATCTATAAATACTTCTAAATAAAGAAAGAAGGTGAGCAAAGGGGAGTGGTTTCTGTGGGCCTGAGGTAAAGAGCTCAACCCATATGTGAAAGGTACCTGGTACTACAAAAGGGTAAAGGAAAGTCTTTGTCTCTTACTTCCAAGACTTTCATTACAAAGAATGAGTAAACAAATAAATTGTAATAGAGGTAAGAAAAGGAAGAATAAGAAGCATGGGCGGTGGGGTGTGTGTGTGTGGTGTGTGTGGTGTTTGTGGTGTGTGTGTGTGTGTGGTGTGTGTGTGTGGTGTATGTGTGTGTCTGTGTGTGGTATGCGTGTGGGGTGTGTGTGGTGTGTGTGTGTGTGTGTGTGTGTGTGTGTGGTTGTGGTTGTTTGAATGATAATAGGCCCCGCAGGCTCATATATTTGAATGCTTGGTCCCCAGCTGGTGGAACTGTTTGGGAAGGGTTAGGAGGTGTGGCCTTGTTGGAGGAGGTGTGTCACTGGGAGCAGGCCTTGAAGTTTTAGAAGACTTGTGGTTTGTATCATTCTTAGGCTTTCCCTCTCTGCCTTCTACTTATAAGAGGTAAGCTCTCAGCTCTTTCTCACTGACATGATTTTGTCCATGCCCGCCATGGACTCCCAACCCTCTGAGACTGGAAAGCTCCAAAGTAAATGCTTTCTTCTATGCGTTGCCTTGGTCTCTGTGTTTTATCACAGTGATAGAAAAGTAACTAAGACACCATTCACTGTATAATAAATACTTGCGTATAAAGGAAAACAAATCTGGACAGAATACCCAGATATAAAGAGATAACTATATTTACAAGTCATCCCCACCATGAAACCAAAATAGTTCTTCAAAGCTTAGAAACCACCAGAAGTGACAGGAATCACTCAGACTCAGTTTCTTCTCTTGGCTTGCCTCGACTTCCCTTGCTACAGTAGATGCTGACACCTTCTGAAGGTTTCTAGGAGGGAGGGCCCAAGAAGGACACTTAACTAGCCTACAAGAAGTCCAAGTTCACTCAACACAAGTGTGGGAACAGAGCAGCTGACTCGTTCGTTGCCTGCATTCATAGACCAAATACCTTTGTGACTCAGTTTCCCTGTTCTGTAGTGAGTACTAACCCTCTTCCTCCACCCTGTACCTTAAAGAGCTGCTATGTGGGAAATGATGGCATAATCTGACAGAAATCTGAGAGCTTTTCCTCATAGAATTGGCCACATCTCTCTGACACATCCAACCTTTAGCAGAAGAACAAGGATTTCTGGGGGGAAAAAACCCAAAAAACCAAAAACAAAATTAAAAAACCCTTAAAGTTCACTTTCTCCCTTTGCTAACTTCTGGAATAGACAGTGCACCAGAGAATGGGTAGGATGGGCCGACTAGCTGAGCTTCTTGTCATAGCTGCTTGTTATTAAAAAAAAAAAAAACACAAACCAAAAACATATTCCTCAACAGTGCAGAAAGTGGGCTGTTTTACTGGAGACTTACAAAGTCCCCATGGGGATACATAGCCTTGTTGACATGTCACATTACACATGAGATGTGCAGATGATACATATCCTGACCATGTCACACAGCCAGAGAGACAGATATAAGGAAACATGTAGGGCGTGTCTCCATTAAGGCTGGCATTGCCAGCAAGTCTTCCAGAGAGGCTCACCTGCCTCTACCCACCTAAACCCTCTGGTCCTCTCCATGTCCTCAGATGAAAACAGCGCGCATGGTTGGTGAAGATGCCGCTCCTGAGCTTTGCCTGTGATTTCGCTCCTGGATATCCCAGACGCTGAACACCCTTTCCCACACTGTTCAAAAAAGGGGTCTTCCTTCCAGAAGATGTATATTCCATCAATGGGCTTCTAACTACAAAGTGCGGAGGACTACCATGAATTTCTCAGAAACCTAATTCAGCTCCAGCTTTTCCTAAGGAGAAGATCCTTGCAGCCCTTACAAGTTTGGCTCAACCAGATTAAACAAACTTTCTGACTAAGACATGAACTCACATGTATTGTGAGGTAGAAACAGCACTTTATCCCCCCTACCCTCATCTTCCACGAAACAACTTATTTTGGCCTCTCCTCAACACCCGACACCTGCTACCATTCCTGTAGTTCCCAACTATGTTCCCAGACCCTGCATCTCCTTACCAAGTGCAGGCAGGGCCTCAGCTTGACACAGGCTAGAGTCATCAGAGAGGAGGAGAATGCAATTGAGAAAATGCCTCCATAAGACTGACCTGTAGGCAAGCCTGTAGAACATTTTCTTAATTAGTGATTGTTGGGGGATGGTGCAGCCCTTGTGGGCGAGGCCAGCTGGTGGTCCTAGGTTCTATAAGAAAGCAGGCTGAGCAAGCCATGAGGAGCAAGCCAGTAAGCAGCACCCTTCCATGGCCTCTGTACCAGCTCCTGCCTCCTGGTTCCTGTCCTGTTTGAGTTCCTGTCCTGACTTCCCTCAGTGACGGACCTGGAAGGGTATGTGGAAATAAACCCTGTCTTCCTAAGTTGCTTTGGTCATGGTGTTTTATCACAGCAATATTAACTCTAACTAGGATATCGCTAACCCATTTCCTCAACATCATAGCCCTAGAGCTGGATTGTATCTCTTGGCCTATGATGAAGGTGCAAGTGAACTTAAGACTAAATACTTAGCAAAATAGGAGAGATGGTATATGCAGTTCCCAGGCCTGGCCCGTCGCACGTGATTTGTCTACCGCCACCATCTCAGAGCTGACCAGCACAAAGCTAACAAGCACTGGTGAAGTAAAGTAGAGCTAGGAAGCACTGGAAATCTGAGTTTCACAAAGCTATACTGACTCTGGGCTTCAGGAATGTGGAAAATGACCTTTGTAGGTGTTTGAATCGTGGTACGTATTCGGGCGTATCTGTCACAGCAATGAACACAACGGTAACTAACAGCATTCAGTGACTTGTCAATTGCTGCCCTATGACTTTATCAGTATCTCTGCCTCTTTTAGGAAATAAGCCCCCTTTCATCATGAAACCTTTAACAATTAATCACAATAAGTGGTGACTGGGGGGACGTCATGCTAATGTGTCTCTCTCATCTGTTCTCCACAGTTGCTCCCGAGCTTCACCCTGCTCTCTCTCTGTAAATACTGAGAAATGAACTCACTGCTGAGCATAATGCTGAGATGGACCCCTTTGCTCTGTGGGACAATCTTGGGGAAGCTGTTTACATCATGTGCATGCATCGTCCTTAAATGTCAAGCCTCTTTCACAGAGGAAGTTCCCATTGAATGCCTTTGGATGGCTTATGGTGGCACGGATTAGGCCTATGGTGGCATGGATCAGGTTTATGGTGGCATGGATTAGGCTTACAGTGGCATTGATTAGGCTTACAGTGGCACTGATTAGGCCTATGGTGGCATGGATTAGGCTTATGGTGGCATGGGTCAGTCCTATGTTGGCACAGATTAGGCTTATGGTGGCCTGGATTAGGGCTATGGTGGCATGGATTAGGTTTATGGTGGCACATATTAGGTTTATGCTGGCATGGGTTAGGCTTATGCTGGCATGGGTTAGGCTTATGGTTGCATGGATTAGGCCTATGGTGGCATGGATTAGGCTTATGGTGACATGGATTAGGTTTATGGTGGCATGGATTAGG
>OU015743.1:37904976-37918168 GCA_907169655.1 Acomys percivali
AGATAGATAGAGAGAGAGAGAGAGAGAGAGAGAGAGAGAGAGAGAGAGAGAGAGAGAGAGAGAGAGAGCTGCCAAGTTCAGGTAAGAAGGCTTCTTTTGGCTCACGGTCTGCCATGGCAAGGGAGGCATTGTCTTTTTCATAGCAATGGAAACATCTGCCTATCAGAATCTTCTCATAGCTCAGAAAGCTAGAGCGCAGAGGTCTCAAGCTAGGAATGTGGCTGGTCCTAACTTGCACAGGTCCACATTCAGTGACCCAACTCCACCAGCCATACACCATTCCCAAGTTCCCAGAAGTTGCATCATAGCCTCCCAAACCTGTGCTACCAACAGGCAGCAAAGTATGCAAGCAAAAGAGTTTGCAAACACATGATCCTGGGGAGGGTCCATGTCACATGCAACCATAGTGTTTCTGGGTTAAGGCCTCACACTTAAGCCTCCTTTAGCCTTAATTACCTTCTTAAATGTTCTGTCTTCAAATACAACCACATCAGTGAGTTTAGGGCTCCAACATATGAAATTTGGGGGGAACAAGAATTCAGTTTATAGTAAGGTAAATTACAAAATCACATTTCAAGAAGTTATGTGGCATAAAACAGGCTACTTTGACCGTTTGGGGACACAACCCATCACTTTTCTCTCACTAAAACCATCACAACTTTTTTTTTTCAGCCAGTATCAATCTTTCCTTACTCAACTGTCCCATAGCTCTGAGAGTCAGCTACTTACTGCATACAATCATAGTCTATCTTCAATACAAGGATTTACTTCCAGAGATCTCTTTTTCATACTCTTCCTTCAACTGAGAAGACTATAATAAATTATTATGAAATAATATTATTACAAAAGACTCTTACATGATTATTGAATTCATGGACAATCCAATTAATTTCTCTGTTCCAAAGAAGGACAGCTACTCAAATACCAAATGAGGCTTGGCACCTGGATTATTTGCATACTTTTGCTCCTTCTTTTATACATGAAATCTTCCACCTTTGTAGCACTGGATGATGGAAAGAGCTCAGAGGACTAGAGGCTGGGGTTAAGGAGAACTGGATTCCTGTCCATTTCTGTCACTTTCTTGTGATCATCTGGAAGCCATTTAATGTCTCTGGGCTGCAGTTTTCTTAACCTGAAAGAAGAATAACAGAAGGTCTTTCATGGGGTTAGATGAAACATACTGTAAACTCCAAAGTGCTTCATTATTATTATTATTATTATTATTATTATTATTATTATTATTATTATTATTATTATTATTATTAATTACCTACAAATATACAGCTGCCTTTCCTGGCCTAGCTCAAGTTGCTGTTGCATCTGTTCTGCACCAATTGCTAAGGTCTGATTGTTTGCGTCTGCTTGTTAAAGTCCATATGCTGAAACTTGATGACCAACGGATGCTATTAGGAGCTAATGTCTTGCTGTGTAGTGGTGGCGCACACTTTTAATCCCAGCACTTGGGAGGCAGGGGCAGATGGATCTCAGAGTTCGAGGCCAGCCTAGTCTACAGAATGAGTTCCAGGCCAACCAGGGTTATACAGAGAAACCCTGTCTCACACAAACAGATCAAAACAAAAAAAGAGGTGATGTCTTTGGGACGTGTATTCTTCATGAATGGGCTTATGTGTCCTTATACAAGAGGCTGGAGAAAGACCCTTATTCATTTGCTCTGTGCAGCTATGGATTCTATAGTATAGAGAGGAGATGAAGACAGCAATCCATGGGCCAGGAAATGGACGCTCACCAGACCTGACACATCTGAGACCTTGTTCTCAGACTTCTCAACCTCAAGAACCATGAGAAATAAATGTATTTTCCTCATAGGTTATATCTAGTCTAGGGTATTCTGTAATAGCCTCCCAAGCTAACCCTCCTGGTGCACCTCCTATCATGTCTAAAATGGTGCCAAGCAACAAATGATAGCATTTACTCACACTCTATTGACAGCTGTCAGAGAAGGGAATGGGTGATGAAGATCAGTGTCATGACATGACATGTCATGTCAATTTGTCCTCTTAAGTTCTTGACTTCATGCCAGACCAGGAATCTTTCTAAGAACTATGTTGGTTTGTATATAGAAGTTTGGTCCGACCCCATGGACCCTCAGAGTTCATTCAGGTCACACAGAGAAGACAACCTAATTTCCAGGATAGCTTTTGAGTCGAGAGCGCTCATCGTCAATGTCAATGGGGTGAGTCGGTCTCTAATGACCAGATTCACCATTGGCTCTAGTTGGCCGCAGATCACAGCTCATCTGTGCTGCCTTGTGGCCCTGCCAGACAGCAAGTCTTACTCTTCCAGGCTACCAGGCTCTCAGTTGTAAGGAGGTACCCTGCTTCCGCTTGTCACCTATACTTGAACACCATTTGGGCTTTAACGAGGGTAACACTGACCTCATGTTTACAAAGCTCCTAGGGAAGACTGGCTCTCATTAAGAAACAGAAGCCAATTATTGGTATACAAGATACGGAGAACCAGGGTAATGTTTGAAGCAATTATCACATAAAGAGCCATCTAAAGGACACTTTCAGCCTCTCCAGTCTACTTTGGCGACTTTCACCCCAAAGGGTTTAAGAGATAAACAACTAACCATCAAGAATGCCAGTGATAGTCATAGAGCAGCTGTGTCTATAGCTTCTTGACACTGAGTACACCTTCAAAGACTTCCAGAATGAGGAAGGAGCCTTGCCGGTCACTCAGCTTACTGCGTTAAGGTGTGTTCCATAGGGGGGTCTAGTCTTCAGGATTGTCTTTGCAGTTCTTGTTGAGGAACGCACTTGGGGATCCATTCTTCATATGTGTTCATGTGACATTCCTGTGAATCTGAACTTGTTAATAAGCCTGCTGCTCATGTGTATTAGCCAGAACTGACTTAGTCCTGAGCCCCCATTTCTAAAGATGTACAACCTAGGCCACCAACCTCAGAAACTTGCCTGCTAGGCTGCATTTCAGGTCCTGCCACACCCACTGTATCTAAATTTTTTTTTTTATGAGATGGGGGGTCTCACTACCTATCCCTGGTTGGCCTAGAACTCACTGTGTATACCAGACAGGTGATGAATTCACAGAATATGCCTGACTCTGCCTTTTGGTTATTGGGATTAAAAGTATGCACCACTACTCTGGGCTAACAGCTTAATTTTTAAAAACAACGTTAAAACTGTTCACTTGGCCATGTGAACACTGAAGTGTAAGAAGACCGATCTCACTTGCTAGGGGCCAAAACCCAACTGACTTGTCCTAGGACGTAGGTAAGCCAAGAAGAGACTGAGGTGATAAGAGGCTGTGCCTGGAGCTAGGTAGATCAGAGCTCAGATCTAAGTGTTCTCCTTTACTAGGCTGCAATCTTGGAAATTCCCCACATACCTCTAAGCCTCCTAGGATTTGTTGTTGAAAGAGTAGTCATACTACCTTACAGACTCACTGGGAAGTTGGAATGAAATTACATTAAAAAAAAAAAAAACCCAACTATCCAGAAAGCCCTCAACCAGGAGCTATTTATGGCCATTATTCTAACTTAGGTTTCCTGATTTTGCCCTGCCTCCTAAGCGTTCCAGATTGCATGCAGTGAATGGGAAAGAGTGCTTTAGATGAATCTCATCTTGTTGAGGCTATTCTATCTCACTTAGAGTCTATGGTTTGAAAGAATGGGGACAAGAGAGGGAGTGGCCAGCGGAAGAAAGCAGAATGTGGTACAGCAAGGGTTTCAGGCTCTTGCTCTGTATCTCTTCTTTGCTTGGCTGGTCCATAAAATGGCTTGCTGAACCAACCAGCTGCCTCCCCAGGGACAATCCAGGTGGGCGAGGCTTCTTCTACCCACAGCCCCAATCTCCTCAGCTTTCCAGCGCTGCTCTCTGCTGTGAGCTTCCTCTCTGCCCCAGCCTTATGCAGGCTCCCTCAAAACAGTCTCCCAGGAGCCCTGAGAAGTTCTGGGCCTTCCACCCATCAAATGCCATCCAAATGGAGGCTTCTTCTAGAAAGACAGCCTTCCCAGCCGAGGTGATAAATGACTTTTAATGCTGGCTACACTTCCCTTCAAATGATATTTGCATTTTAATGATATCTTTTCTTGCCTTAAACCCTCAAGAATGAATAATGTGTCTTTCAATGGTGCAGATTGTTTTTGAGTGGGGGTGAGTATAGAACATTTTTCTTTTTTTCTTTTCTTTTCTTTTCTTTTTAATTTTTAATTTCAAATCCTGAGGTTGTAAACAACAGATAATACCTATTACATTTACATTAAACTCTTTTTCTCTCTTCCTCCCTCCCTTGCTCCTCCCCTCCCCTTTCTTTTCTCCTTCCCTATTCTTTTCTCTCCCCTAACCCTTCTTATTTACAAACTATTTTGCATTACAAGCTTAACAGTGGCTTCGGAATCAGACTCTGTGAGTTCCCATCCAAGCTCTGTTACTCAGTCCATCTGTGACATGGACAGTTTGTAAAACTCTCCTCCCTCCTGCTTGCTTACCTGACCTGTAAAATAAAGAGGAGAGCGCTTGCAGAGGTATCAGATTGCTCTTAAGTTTGTAAATACTTGGCCTGTTGGTTAAATGTCTGAAGGGTATGAACTGTATGACAAACGCTTGGGGCTGTGAGCCAGATGCCAAGCTGGACACTGAGCTTTCAGAGAGGGAGAGCCTCATTTCTGTGTGTGGAGACTGGGAAGAGGGAAGAGAAGGGGAAGATGGACACAGTAATTCCGGAATAGGGATCTTTGCCTAAAGTCTTAAATCTCCTAAAGGTGTGTGGCAGATTTGTCTTTAAGCTTCTTGGCAACTTGGGTCTCAGCCAAGTTGGAGAATCATGACTGTCGATGGCATTAAATCTAAAGGGCATCCCCCCCCCCCCCCCCGTGGATCTTCAGGGAGATGGCACTATTAGGTGACAAGTAGTAGATCAAATTTATGATGTCATGAGGCCGTCTACTATGAGCCAATAACATTATACCCAGGAATAAAAGCAGGATAGTGGTACCATTTAGGGAGCTCAGATAACACAGAGCTTTAATATTGTTGCCTAGACCAAGGATGGATGTGTTATTTCCTTATCTTAATTATGTAAATGTATGTCTGTGGAGGGGTCATGGGGATGTGCACTCAGGGATGGGGGAGGTTATGTGCATATCAGTGCAGGAGCCTGTGGAGGCCAGACGATCCCTTAGAGCTAAACTTAGAGGATGTTGTGAGTTGCCCATCATGGGTTCTGGGAACTCTTAATTGCTTGAGTGACACCACTCCAGCCTCCCAAACATGAATGTTAGAACATTAGTGCTCAGTTTTTGTTTGTTTGTTTGTTGTTGTTTATGATCAGAATTTAAAATATTGTATTTTGAAATAAGTTTTAGGCTTATAACAAAGTAGAAAGGATAAGACGGCATGTCCATCATTTGTCTGTCATGGTTTAGAAGTTTATCATGACACTCCAGCAGGAGCTAAACTCCATTTCCTTGTAAACATACCATAAAAGGTATATCCCTTAAATTTAGTCACCATGTTTCTTTAGTCTCCTCCCATCTGTGACAGGCAGTGACAAGTTCTTAACCTTTTCCCATTCTCATCATCTTCATAGTTATGAATCAATATTTGCGTAGTCAAGGCTATCTCTCATTTTGTGTTTATCTAGTGTCCTACACAACTAGATGCAGATTGCAGGAGTCAGAGAAGAAGACCACAGAGGTAAGCCTCGCATTTCATCCCCTCATGTCATCTTGGGCCTACATGAGGCCAGTATGGTTCATCTTGGGAGTTCCCTTGGTCATTTGGCTCAGGCTATATCTGCTGTGTTTCTTCCCCCTTTAAAATAATTTAATACTTTTTTCTTTTTAGAACCTCATCCACATTAATGCTGCTGCTTCTTTCTCCTTTCAGTTCCTCCTCATCCCTCCTCCCAAATTCATGAACACTTCTTTAGCTAGTGTTAAGTAGTCCATACACGCACATGTATGTGCAAATATGAAGTTCATTTAAATTTTTTTCACGTGCACATGTCTCCTAGGCTTGACCACAGGGACAGGACAACCTATGTGGGAGCTTGTCCCTGGAGGAGACTGCTTCTCCCTCTCTTTGGAGCCATTGGCAGCCTGTAATTCTTCATCTCGGGATGGGACCATGTAGAAATCCCCTTTCCACACTGGCATGTCAACGAGTGCTGCCATTATCCTCTGTTCTCTTGACGCATGTGGCTAAGTACGCCTCACACGAAAGGAAGATGGCTAAACCCCACCTTCTGCAGGTAGGAATATCTGCTTATATTAAATAGGATTATTCTGTAGTAAAGATGCCTCTCTTTTCGCCTATTCAGTTCAGCCGTATATTTATATCAATGTGGATTCGTGTATGTTTACCCTTTGGGTTGTGATATAATACCACAATATGACACTTTTGTATCACTTTGTCACTCTCTAATTTCCAGATGCAGCCCCTGGGGCCTCTTCCCACATCCCGTTCATATGCCCTTCATTGTTTTCCTATTGCCCGTGTTTTGCCTTGTGGGCCAAGATGTACCAGGCTCGCCTGTATTTCATCTTCCTATCCCCAACAGGAACTTATGGTCCCTTTCATTGACAAAAATGCTTTCAGAGACCCAGATCTGGACTCTCTCTGTGTTTGTTGCCACTGAGAAACACAAAAGTTTCATATGGTGCAGTTTTATAGCATGTGTCATGTTGATGGGCGTATTGGTGACTGGCAAAGTAGCCAGCAAAGGTGAGCTAGAGGGAACAGAGGTTTATTTGGTATCATGGCTACCGGGGATATCATCCATCATGGGAAGGAGGAAAAAAGGAGTGACTCTTAGCCAGTCTCAATGCTCAGTTGCCTTTTCCTCCCTTCCCACCCTTTTTATTCAGTCCCAGACCCGATCTCATTGGACAGGGCCTCGGGGTGGGCTTCCACTCCCATGAAATGAGGCCTTAACCCAGCAGCACTGGGTTTGCATAAGAACTCTCCCCTCCCCAGGCTCATGTGGTCTCTAGATGGTGGGACTTTTTGAACAGGTTAGGCAGCTTTTGGGGACAGGAGTCACAGCTGGTAGTGTAAGGACTATTGAGACAGGATATTTGGGAGGTAGAGCCAGCCCTAAGCCCAGCGTAAGCAGTTCACTTTCTGGTTCATTGAGATACAAGGAAGCTCTGATATGTTCCCATTGTCATGGGCACCACCATGTCTTCCCTGCCAGGACTTATGGAGACTGTCAGCCTCAGCCCGGCTTTTCCTCCTTAAGCTGTTTCTATCTGATATTATGCTCCAGTAATGTCTTCCCAAGAAGACAGAGATGTCAGATCCCAATGTCTCAGACCTTTTCCTTGTCATTCGTCTTTTCGGGAAACGTTGTCACAGACACACCCAACGTACATCACTATTGCACCGGATGTTTGTTAAGCTAATCCAGCTGACAACTGAAACTAGCGATTATGAAATAACCATCTTGGTCCCTCTTCTGCCTCATGTCTCCAGTGTCTAGAATGCATAACTGGGTTTGCTAATGGGAAAGGTTTTCATAATATTCCCACAACCACAACTTGATGAACTCTCATGCCTCCTGCTTCTTGTTCATGGAGAAAGTTACCCTGTAAAATGCCACAAGAGTACTATCAGATCAAGAAGATTCTAGCTAACACCTACGTATTAACATATCAAAATGGGTATTCATATACTAAGTTATGCACACAGATAAGAATCTGACAGCATCCCCATGAGAGCTTATGGCAGCCTGCAGCTCACTGTTAACTAGGCAGAGCAGGGCTTACCACCCCCTTTCTACTCGTTAGATATGTGTTCTATTCAGGAATCTGCCCGTCTGCCTCTCAGGCTGTCTGTTTTAGTACACAACCCTGGTGACTCTTGACCAGCCATGACAATTCTGTCAGTAATTTCCAGAATTCATTCACCCATTGATTTTAAATAAATATTTACTAAGATACGGTAGCAAAAGAAAGGTTGATCAAGTAATTATGCATGTGTGAGAAGTAAAGAAGGGGAACCAGAGAGAGCTGCGTGAGAGCGAGTGAGGACCACAATTCAGCCTTGGCTAGGTATGGTCAAGGTTGAGTCTTCACTTAGCGATGTGTGAAACCAGGTCAGAAGTCAAGTTGGGCTGGAGGAAAGAAGGCTTGGAATTTAGGATGGCGGGTCTAGATTCCCAGGTGGGGGGCATCAGGAGGAAGTGGAAGATAGTCTGTGGGGGCAGAAAGAGTAGTCAGATCAAGAAGAGAAAGAGTAGAGCATCTAACATTCGAGAGGTTGTCAGAGTCCAGGTGACATCAGATAGGCGCTGGAGCCCATGGGAAGAATCGTTCTCTCCATCCTTAATAAAACAAAGGAGATCCTGGGTGCAGTGGTGCACGCCTGTGATCTCAGCCCTCGGGGAGGCAGAGGCAGAGGCAGGCACATCTCTGTGAGTTTGAGGCTAGCCTGATCTACAAAGTGAGTCTAGGACAGCCAAGGGCTCAGAGAAAAACCCTGTCTTGGGAGAAGAAAGAAAGAAAGAAAGAAAGAAAGAAAGAAAGAAAGAAAGAAAGAAAGAAAGAAAAAATAATATATGCCTTTGATGTGGGGACAGTAGGCTAATATAGCATACTTCTCCCTTCAGATGTTTCAGGGCTCGGCTTTGCCACAGTAGAGAGTTTAAGTGCAAAATAGTATCAAGGAAATGCAATTAAAGATCTTATCATTATTTGTGTCTTTAGGGGTGGGGGTTGAGACAGGGTTTCTCTGTGTAGCCTTGGCTATCCTGGACTCCCTTTGTAGACCATGGTGGCCTCAAACTCACAGAGATCTGCCTGCTTCTGCCGCCCAAGTGCTGGGATTACAGGCGTGTGTCCAATTTGTATGGGACTTTTAAAGGGACCACTCCTCCCCCCAAAATATTACAACTCCTTCAATGTCTGGTGCTTCTCTGCAATATCCAGTCCTCTTTGTATTTGACAATCGCAATGGGAATGAATTTAAGCAGTAAAGATGCAAGCCGTTTTCAAGTCGGGTTCTTTTTCTTTTTTCTTTTTCTGTTTTATTTTATGAGTGTTTTGCCTTCATGTATGTATGTGTTCCATGTACATTCTTGGTGCCCATGGAGATCAGAAGATGGCATTTAGTTCCTTGATAGTTACAGATGGTTGTGAGATGTCTTGAGGGTGCTGGGAATTAAGCCCAGGTCCTTTGGAAGAGTAGGAGAGATGGCGCCATGCTTACGAGAACTTGTTGCTCTTTGCAGAGGCCCCATGTTAAGTTCCAACCACTTGCAATTCCAGTTCCAGAGGATCTGATATTCTCTTCTGGCCGCTGTGGGCATCAGGCACACACATGGTACACGTATATACATGCAGAAATAGAATTGGTCCCTAAAGTAAAAATCTACCATTCATGAGGAGCCACAGGAAAACAAAACCCAAAGAGCAGATGCTACTTGAAACAGCTTGCACACATTTTGCAGAAGTATAACATTCAATTAAATTATATGGGAAATTTACCTAGCTCCTCCTCCCTCGTGACATAATGGCAAAACAATGATGGAAACCCAAACTTTACAGAGAAACATAAACGTAAGATAACCATATTGGGTGACTGTCAATCACCTGCCACTCCAGCTACAGGAGGTCAGATATCCTCTTTGGGCCCCTGTGGTTACCTACACAAGTATGCACATGCCCGCATGCAGATATACAAGCACATATACACACAATTGTAAAACAATAAGAACAAATGTTTAAGGAACTGGAGAGATGATTCAGAGTTAAAAGGGGTTATTGAGACTTTGGCTCCCTTCCCAGCTCCCACATGCTCTCTCCGCAACTCCAGTTCCATAGGATCTGAGGCTCTTTACTAGCGTCTGAAGGAAGCAGGCACACATGTGGTACACGTGCACACATGAATGCAAAACCCTCAAACACACAAAATAAAATTAGAAAAATGTGCTTCCTGTCAGTACTTTGCATTCTGCTACATCATGGTCCTCCCTGCCAGTCTGACCACGAGGGAGGCCTCCCTGGACCATGATGCAGCATACTGCCAATGTCCCCACAGGAAGGATGGGAGAAGGAAAGAGCCTATTAAGCTGAAGGCCTCTCTTAAGCAAAATGCCCATTCACAATTCTTATATCAACCCATTGGCTCCTGATTGTACATGCCCCCAAATCCATTCTTAGCTCCCAGGTTCATAGCTCTGCTCAGTGAAGAATCATCCAGGCCTGTGAAGGCATTGAGTGAGTCTCTTGCCCAAGCTTCTGATGACTCCTGGCCAGACTGAGACTCATTCTTAACAAGAGTGAACTGTAATGGTTCAGCATTCTTCAAAATGAGTGAAGCCCTCAGCTTTACCAGTCAGTGTCTGGGGGAGCCGAGCCTCTATTGCATGAAGTCTGTGCATAGGCACTGCTGTGAAAAAGGTGGCCATACCTGTATTTCCCCCAAAACAATGGACAGAGGACATGCAATTTCAAAACTAGAATGGGAGCCAGTAGGGCTAGAGGCAGAAACAGAAGGCAGATCCTCAGAAACAAATTGTCTACTGCAGACGCTGAGAAGTGGAAGGGCATGGAGGTGGGCATGGGAGGCGGGTGTGTGTGTGTGTGTCCGTGTATCAGTCCTCTTGTTCCTCAGCCCTGGGTGCTTGAAGTCATGTGGTCCTCTATACCCTGGTGCCTGCTGTCAGTCAACATGAATGCTTCCTGCAGCCTGCCTCATGTTTCCCGAGGCCAGTCAATAAAGCAAGCTGCATTAATATCTGAGTTGTGATGAAATGCTCACTCAGCTGTCTACTGTTGGAGAATTCTAAACCCCACACACAAGAAAGGGTGAGGAAAGCATCAATTCTGATAGCACTGGAGCTGCGGAGGGTGAGACAGTTGGAAGCAGCAGTCTGAGGGAGTCTGCCTAGAGATGGTGGCCTCATATTCCAATACCGGGTGAGATGGGGTTTAACCTGGTGTGACATCAGAATCCAAGTGGTCCAGTTTGGTGGCTGAGGAAGAAAGGAAACCTCGGTGTTGTCATGGTAGCCAACATGAATGAGTACTATCAATTTTAATACACTATTACTAATGATACAGGATGAGGGATGGGGTTCAGCTCACTGCGGAGACAGGAAGGGGCAGACAGGAAGAGGCTGGATGGTGTATTTAGATTTCTGGTTCATCAGGCAAAAGAGGACCATCGGAATACTGGAAGGACAGTGATTGGGCACAAGATATGAATGGGGTTATAGTTCTTGGGTAGGGAGTACGTAAGCGGCACACAAACTCTCTGGCGATTTGCTTTGAGTTGTGTCTTAGGACCAGCTATGGAGCCTGGCCCTAGGGTTCAGAGGCTGCAGCATCATGGCCAGGCTTATTTATATTGTCTTGTAAGCTTTGCCCGAATACCAGCAGTTAACAGCAGGTTGCTTGTCTTTAGAGTGGGCACACCTCGTGTTGCTGCTGAGGTTTGAGACAAGACACAAGTCCCTTCGGGCTTGAGTAGATTCCCAATGTCCTTGATGGGTCTCTGCCCTCCCATCTTCCAGCAGGAAAGCAGGAGTCTGCTCCCCAGACTAAGGATGCTCTCTCTACCTCCAGCATCGGGTTTCATGGTCCTTGAGAGGACAATGATTTCATCCTGGACTCTGGAGCCACACCACCTCATCTGCTCATGTAATTGTGTAATGTCTTTATCCTCTGAGATCCAGCTTCTTCATACACAGAAAAAACAAAACAAAAAATGCTCCAAAGCTAGGGTGGATAAGACATCAAATAAGATCATGCATGTAAATCACTCGACTGATGGAACACATGTAAATTTTATTTGATATCGTGGTTACAGTTTATGACTCGTTGTTTTGTTGGGATCTAGTCCAATAGCTGGGCTATCCCCCTGCCTTGCCCTAGTTCCTTTTTGATGGGACCTCTGCCTCTTCCTCACCAATCTGGGATGCATGCATGGTTTTAACATCTCTCCGGGGAAACTCAGCCTTTGACATCAGTGTGGAGGGGCATGCCCAGGCATGCTTCTTTATGGAAAGGAGATAGCTCTGTGAGTGACAGCAGCATGATTATTCCTCTTTCTATCATGTCCACTCTCACTAGAGAGCAAATAGACTCTTGACTTGCCAGGGCAGGCAGCCTGGTGACATTTCTTTCAGAAAAGCTTGTTAAAAGCTCAGTAGACAGAATGACGGAGGAGGTTGTTTAATTGTTCCCCTTGATTCATAGCAAGCCCAGGAGCAGGTTTAATGTCTACAAGCATATGAAAGCTATTTATAGGAGGGGTAGTGACATGTAGTTCTCCACCCCTAATGATAGGACATGATTAAATTAAATAAATGATAGAAGCAAAGAGTTGGTTTCAGGGGCTGGAGAGATGGCTCGGTGATTTAGAACATGTACTGCTTTTTCAGAGGACCTGAGTTCAGTTCCTATATCCATGCTGGATAGCACACAACTACGTGTAACCCTTGCTTCAGGAGCATCCAATGTCTGTGGCCTCTCAAAGGCTTCTTGCACTCACAGGTGCACACACATGTGCTCACACACACACAATTTGAAAAAGTATACATATAACTTAAAAGCCAGTTTAGCTTCCAGCCAGAAATGACTATATGATGGCACCCAACTAGAGGACGACAAGCTTCTAAAATACAAAACCTCAGGCCTGACGTGGTGCCACACACCTTTAATGCTAGCACTTAGGGAACAGAGGCAGATGAATCTCTGAGTTTGAGGCCAGCCTGGTCTATAGAGACAGTTCCAGAACAGATCGGCTTACACAGAGAAACCCTGCCTCAGAGTTGGAGGTGGGGGGAAGGAGGGAAGGTGAGAGAGAGGAAGACAGACAGAGAGGGAGGGGGTTGGATTGCACTAGGCTTGCTGGAAGGTTCATTCATGGCATAGGATGGAGGGAAGAAAATGTGGCAGGCACCCATGCTAGACTGCATATCTGGCTTCCGAGGGAAATAATAACCAGCAAGGCCTTTCCCCATGTTGTTTCTTAGTCCTTCCTTTGATTATAAAAGCCATTGTGTGCCATTCTAATAAGCTCCCTTTTGCTAGTTTAGTAACAAGTGATGACGGCTCTATGAATGAAGGACCTTCAAAGATACTCTGATCTATCGTCCTTTGCATGATTGTCATAGTCTGCCAAAGAATCCCCCATCATGTTCTTTAAAAACTGCTTTCTTCCTGTTCTGAGGCACTAATGAAATCGGCACGGATATCTGCAAC
>OU015743.1:37918178-37931751 GCA_907169655.1 Acomys percivali
GGACTGGATTCATCATCTGTTACTCTTGTGCATCTGTGAGGACTGGAGGGGTTGTTGTTGCTGTTACTGTTTGTTGCTATCATGTGCTTGAGTTGTTTGGCTGGCCTAGAACGTCCTGAGCTGGGATAACTAGACTTTCCTTTATATATTTCTCCATTTGCAGTCTGGTTTGTTGACATGACCATGTCATGGTTCAGAGAAACATTGGGAGGAAAGGAACAAGGGAAAGGGGGAAGGAGAGACAAAGTTGGGGAGAGACAGAAAGATAAAGACCGAGCTAAGCATTAGTACAGTGCTACATCCAGGGTCCCAGGAGGCACTGTAAAGTGACTAGAGACAGATGTCACACAGGCTATTATGATCTCACAGGTAGGTAGGAGTGTTGCAGCCCTGCCATTTTGGTTCCTTAGTGTAATGTCAAAGGAGAAGATGAGGAGGGATAGTGAACCAGGAAGGAAATATTTGGGAGAGAAGAGTTCCTGGTGGGTGCATCAGAAGGAATTATGGGAATTTGACCCAAGAGAGGTATGGGTGTGGCGTTGATGTAGAGAAGAAATGGTGATGAGAGGTAGCTGGATTTCTAGTGGAGTCTTTCAATTTAGGGATTTTTATCCCTTTTGATATTCTATGAGCAATGTAGGCAAAGAACAAAATTTCAATTAAGTTACTTTTTGGCTACTGGGCCATGCATTTTTAAACACAGCTGTGCAAGATGGAGCTATGTGGAATCCCAGGACTTATTTAAATTAAGCATTTAAATTTCTAAAGGAAGTCAGTTAACACACACAAAAAGCTCTACTAAACTGGAGAAAAAGCAAAACATCGATTCCCTTTTCCCCTCAGGAGAAGAATCAATCATATTTAGATGTTTCACACTCCTGTGTTCAGCTTTTCCAACGGTTTAGCATTTGTGGTACTCTTTGAAGACTTAGTGAATTTAGATTTTTTTTTTCCCATAGAGAAAGAAATAGAAGAGATATTCTATTGACTACGCCTTGGTGAGAAATGCTGCCCATCTGTTTGTGCATTTGACAGTTCCTCTCTGAGTCCACACTCATTGGTAAAATGCACATACAGATCTTATCAGTGCCTGAATCTAGATTATCTCTGGAATGAATGGAAGTGTCTTTGGAAGCTGAAGTTCAAGGTGTGGTAGGCATCCCAGTCTGTATTCATATCCCAGGCAGTTTTGTTGTTATTTTGATGCAAGTTCTAGGCCCTGGCTGTCCTAGAAATCTCTATGTCCACTAGATTGGCCTCAGACTTGCAGTGATCCTCCTGCCTCTCCCTCCCAAGTGTTGGGACTATTACCTGCTACAACTGTCCTGATTTCACTCTTGAGCAACTATGTGAACTTGGACTTATTTTCTTGACTGACTAGACTTGTTTTTAGTGAAAAAAAAAATGGAATAATAATTCCTTAGCACAAAATTATAGAATGATTTCAAGATAATGTATAATCTGTATAAAGCACATGCTTATTTTAGATGCCTCAAAAGACACAGTAGGCTGCTCTTTACTGAGCTGGTGTCAAGGTAGTACAGAGTTAGTCAATACTCTTGTTTAATATACAGTGCCAGGAAGCCACTGAGCCAAGGGAGATCTCTTTTATTCTTATTGCCATTAGGAGAAAACTAAGTGAATAGCAATCAACATAGGTGGGATGCTAACTGTGCCATTGGGGCCATTTAAAAACAAATCAGTCATCAGATACAGTTTTTGTTTTCCATATTTTTATTCCATATCTCAAGGCATTTGCAATTTACTAGAGGGGGAAAGACAACAGGAATCAATAAAAGCATCAAGTTCTATCCATAATAGCTAAGATATGGAGAAGCCGCGCTGTTCATAAACAGATAAATGGATGAGAAAATGTAGTAGCTATGTACCACGGAATTTTGATCAGGTGTAAGGAATGAAATTACAATGGATGGATCTGCAGATCATTGTTTTCAGAGCAATAAGAGAGACTCGGAATCTATTGCATGTTTTCTCTTATATGTAGAATCGATTTAAATGGCTTCATATACAGAAGATATGGAAATAGAAAGGGGATGAGGAGAGGGAAAGGCATAAATGGAATGGGAAATGAAAGCAAGAGAAGGTGATTGAACATATGTGACACAAAGGCAGAAGGGAAGACTGCAGGAATGAAAAGGACTGATAAGAGGGAGCTGGTGGAAGAGCAGAAAAGGGGGAAGTGGCAAGTGATCAACAAAATATAATTACACACACACACACACACACACACACACACAAAGTTTACTAATTTGTATGCTAATTAAAAATAAAAATAATGATGATGATGATGATGCTGATGATGTGAGAAAAAAAATAAAGTAAGTGCAGCAAATATCTTCAAATGTTAAATATGGAGTTTCAAGACTGACAGAATCCAGTCCAGGTACAAGCCAAACTTGAAAACTAGCCAGGCTTTCAAGATATGAGAACAATAAAGAACACTTTGAAAGCTGCCTGGAGGTGGATACACACCAGAAAAAAAAAAAAAAGGTAGGAATAAGAGATGGGGTGGTTGTTGATCAGACAGGAAGGCAGATGGTGTAGGGCTTTGAAAGCCAAGGAGAGGATCCTGGATGAGGCAGAAACCTGGAGGATCAGCCATCGTTTCTGAACAAGTGAGAGGAATCACAAAGACTAGTGGTGGCTGATATCTCCAAAGTCCCATCCCAGAGCCCGGGGCCAGGCACTGGTCAGCAGAGAATGACACAAGCTAACTTCATGTTGACAGGAACTAACAGCATGTAGAAGTGGTGATGGATGAGGAGGAGGAGGAGGAGGAGGAGGAGGAGGAGGTGTCAAAGCCTTCTCAGCATTGTGACCTTGGAGAGCGACAGTTCCATGCAATAACCCTGCATTATCCAGACTCACTCCCACTATTCTAGTTCAAACAGTGCTGGAGATGAAGTTTCGGATGGCAAATGCTTCCCTGTTGGATACTGGCTGAGTGAACCAAGATCAACTTTCTTATTGACAGCTTCCCACAGGTTATAACACTGCCTAGCAGTTGCTTACAGGCAGTGTCTCATCGCTCACATATCTCAGAAACAGAAACAGAAACAGTGTGCCTCCTCTGGAAGACAGGACGGTGGCTGCAATTTCTCTTACGCCTGATCGCTGTAATAAAACAGAGGACAGCTTCTCGCCCGGTTCTTGAGCGAGGGCCAAATAGAAAAATGGAATGTGGGAAGGAGGAGCACAGGTCATCCCCTCAATTACCAATGCTCATTTTTGCCCTCCCCAGACTGTCAATTACAGATAAACTAGCCCTGCAACATTGCAGGGAAACCTCAAGGTCAAGCAAGTCTTTTGTGTCAAGTGGTGCGGGACTTTTCTGCCAGAGAAGGACAAAATCCCAGATGTTTGTTTTCCTTGACTTTTAAGTGCGTGACAAAAAGCCAGAGTCGAGGAAAAGTCTCTTCTTATTTCAGGTGTTCCCTCGCTGATCAGAAGTTCTGTTGAGCTGGGGAGGTAGGTCCATGGTGCAGAGCACTGGTTGCTCTTCCAGAGGACCCAAGTTCTGTTCCCAGTTATCCATATCAGGGGACTCACAACCGTCTGTAACTCTAGTTCCTGGTGATCCACTGCCCCCTTCTAGCTTCCTAAGCCAACTGTACTACCATACACACACACACACACACACACACACACACACACACACACACACACACTCACTCACTCTTAAATATTTAAAAAGCCTCTGTCATGATTGGAGAATGGGGGAGTTGAGGGGGGAAATACAAAAGTCCCCTCTTATCCATGGGGGGACATGTATCAAGACCTTCATTGGGTGTTTGAAACTGCAGACAGTACCACGCTTTGCACAGACTACATTTATTCCTAGATACACACACCTATAATAAGGTTCAATTTGTAAATCAAGCACAATGAGATATTAATAACTATTAACAAAACAAGCAGGATGGTGTACTGTTCCATGCTGTATGCTGTTGTATACCATAACAAAAGTTATATGGAAGTGGTCCCTTCCTCTCAAAAGGATGAAGACAAGTATTATTTTTGCATCATAGTTAATCGTGGATAACTAAGACTGTACCAAGTGAAGGCCAAAATGAGGGTGAAGGCCTTGAATAATGTCTTGGCCATTAAAGGCCAGGTTCACAACCAAATGCCAAGAATAAGAGTCTACTGTGTTACTCTTTGTTGTTGTTGTTTTGTTTTTTTTCAAGACAAGGTTTCTCTGTGTACACTTGGCTGTCCTGGATTTGCTTTGCAGACCAGGCTGGCCTCAAACTCAGAGATCCACCTGCCTCTGCCTCGCTGAGTGATACTGTGTTTCTCTTGAAGGACACCAACACCAATCACAAGAATGGAAAGTTGCCTGAAAATGTTTGATTTTTCTGTAAGAATCATCATTTTATATAAACAGTTTTATATAAAGAAGCTTATAAGGGATTCCAGTTTATTTATTGAAGCGACCATTATTAAGGGCCTTCCTTAATAGCCAGGCTATTGTTTCAAGTCTCAGGGAAATAAACACACCAACCAATGAGAAATACCCTTGCTCATCTGGAATTGTCGTGAAAGTGAGAGGAGGTGAATTAACAAGCCCATAAAAAGTGCCCTGTCGGCGTACCAAAGTGCTAAACAGGACACAGGAATGAGATAGAGAGGGACAGAGCTAGAGGTGGTGTACTCTTGAGATGCTTAGGACTAAGGGCAAAGACGGTGATGTGTGAGAGAACCGAGGATCTGAGGGACATGTAGGGATTCCTAGTGGCGATGTTCCACGTAGAGGAACTAGGACATAGAAAACTCAGTTCACGTTGAAGTTCATATGAAAACAAATGTTTTCCAAATATGTCTGTCTATTTTAGGCTTTACCTAGGATGTTCATGCTGTGTCGCAGACATCCCTGAGGTGACTTTTGCCTTTTCCTTTGAGGGTAATAGGAAGTCAGTGGAAGGTTCTGAGCATAGACATACTAAGATTCATTCATTTAACTGTCTAACCAATTGCATTTAATACTCAGTTATTCAAACAGACGATTGACAACCTATTGCATTTAGTGCATTAGGTCAATATTCGGGACCTATGTTAGCTTTCCAGGTGCATTCCCACTATCTGAAGAAGACAGCCCTTAGCAAAGCATTGATCAGTAATGGAAACATTTGGGGCAGCCAGGGAGGAATTGGTCCAGAGTACCATAGGATCACTTAGACCAGAAAAGTCTACAAGGCCTTTTGGAGGAGGATGAACTAATTGATCCATGAAGGATAGATGGGAGCTATCCTCTCTTCCCTCTGTGTCAAGCGTACCGATGTCCTCCTCTAAGACTACCTAAGAATGCTAGGAGCATTTCAGATTCTGCATCCAGTATCCAGTGATTTTCCAGTGCGATGAATACTGCCAAGAAAGGGCCAGCGAGCTGGAACTCTGTAAACCTTTACTCTTATACACCACTCATACAGCCTTTGCCTGCAGCAGGAGTGTGGACCTCAGTAAATGTGTATTGAGTATGATGGCCATTGCTTTTCCATCAAGATTCCTGCCTCCGAGAAGTTAGCACCCAGAAAAAATTCTTGGCAAACTACAGGAGCTGATAAATGTTCATGGAATAAATAGCTAACTTGCGTATACATTTGGAGAAAGTGTTGACATGCTTCTGAACAACTGATCAGCTCCATCGGTTTTAACATAACTCATTTAAAAAAAAAAGAGCTGTCTGAGAAGGTACAGGAGAGATTTGACACCTAGTACTTTTCCAAAATGGCCAGAGAATGTGATAACACGATGGGATATTATTGTAACCTGGAGCCAGAGGACCAGGGTTAGAATCTCCTGGGTCTCAAGACAGTTCTAAGATGGGGTATACACGTAGGTCCTTTAGGCCTGATTATGACTGGATTTGTCTGTGTTCAGGTTAGTCTGGTAAAGTTAAATTGCTGTAAAGACAGCTGGCATTCTCAGAGGCAGCAGCAGAAGCAAAGGCCCAGAAGCTGCTTAGGGCTTTTGTGGAACCTGCCACCTGGGAGTCTTCAAGCAATAGAAATCTACCCTCCGACACACTAGAGACTAGATACAGATAGGAGCATCATCAGAGCCATTTTTTTTTCCTTTCCAGGCTAGACCAGGGATCCCTTCTTGATGCTTCCAGTAGCTCCAGGATATTATTGGCTTTGGGGCACATATGTTTAAACTCTGATTCTGTGGTCATAATGTACCTCTTGCTCTGTCTCAGCGATTCCACCGATTCACTGAGATAAGGACTTTGACACTGGGTTTCGGGTCCATCCAGATGTTCTTATTAGAATTCCCAATTATACCTTCCAAGACCTTGTCTCCAAATAAGCTTACTCTCACAGTTCCCAGTCATTAAGGCATGCAGCTATTTTGGCCCCTGGGGATATCAAGCACTCATGCTCCACGACCACCCAATAAAGACAGTAAGAGAATAGGGAGCAGAGGGACGTTTGTGAATAAGACTAAACTATTGAGAAGATTGTTGGCATTTTGTGCTTTGCACAAGTACATGCTACAGAAAACACTCTGCTTGCCTCAGCCAGATCCCCTCAGCACTCACTAGTCTCACACACGTCTGTGGCAACTACTTCCTTGTCCCTCTCACTTTCTATCTGAATGCTTTCACTGGTTGGCAAATTGCATTTTTTCCCCAAATAGCAGGCAAGATAGACTAAAATTATATAGTATTTGATACCACAGTGTGTGTGGGGGGTGAAGGAATCTGGTGGATAAGAGCTGGGGGTATCAGAGTTTAGAACTCCTGTGTTTAGAGTATTCCTCCAGTGTTTTCCTTTGTAGTGGAGAAAAGCAAGTTCTACTTAGAACTTTCAAGGTCGTTAGTGGGGTTCAGCCCTAACTGACTGAAGCAGTAAGTTCTCATTGACCAAATAGTATTGTCATTCTTTCTCTACAGGCATTTAGCTAGGATTACCTTCCCAATAAAATAGCTGTATCGAGGTGCTTGGATCAGTGTTTGCTTCAGAAAAGTTTAAAGTAGCAGATGAAATCATATGCACAAACTTCTACTTATTGAATACTTGTTCTTCCAAGTGTCATGGTAAGGACTTTGTCACAATGCATTTATTCATTAATGATACCCATTTTACTCCCACATTGCTATCACGTCACTGAACCAGGAGTGCAGAGAACAGAATGTCTTGCCTAAGAAGGAAAGCTGACATCTGTACTATCTCAAAAGGAGTCAGAAAAGCATGCCCTTAACATCTCTGTCACAGAATCTTCCTGTATTAAGTCCTTCATGGTCACCAAGAAGTGGGCTCTGAGACAGATGGGTGCCTAGAAAGTATATTTTGGAGTATTGCCAATATCAATATTCGTGGGAGAATGAACAAAGCATGAATGGTCAGAGGGAGAAGTTAGATTGATACAATCATAGAATCCTCATCTTATTTCAAAGGAATGTCGGAAACCAGAATATCCCTTTATATTTTTTTCTGTGTGAGACAAAAGGTCAGGCTCCTTGTGTGTTCCTGCCATTAACTGTCAGATAAGTGTTCCCTACCAATGACAAAAGAACATGACAATGTGTATGGTGACTTGGCTTAACATAAGACAGTTTATGGAGTGTGACTAAGCTGTAAACCTTCACCTACCACTACTGCAAGTACTTAGGTGAGAGGACAGAAGGGTCTAAAGGGATCACTTTTAAAACACCGCTACATTCTTTCCCATACAGTGCCTGGAGCTGTTCTTTTATTTCCTGTAATAATCTGTGGGAATAACTCTTTGAGATGTCTGGTTGATTGTTGGCTTTTGTTTTTTTGTTTTTTTGTTTTTTTTTTACAAGAAAATAGCTTAATGAGATGAAATATAAGCCTCATCCCTATTGATCTTGAAGCTGCAGTTTATTTACTCATAAAAGATTTACCTCATCCTCAGTCATATATTCTGTTTACCATAATTAAATTTAGCCCCTCAACCCAAAGATTCTAAACACTGATCAATATGCCCTTCTCAGACTATGTATGGCTTCCACATTTACTCCCCTACTACCAGTGTCTGACAGGAGAGCACCAAAAGCTAGGTGCTCGATGCAACATATAGATTCCAAGCATATTCTCCACTGTCTCCCCTATGTAACAAAGCCTCAATATCTCCTGATAGTCATGATTACTCAGTTTGCTTCTTGTTGGTAAAAGAAGCCCGAAGTATCTAGGCATAGCTCATGTCATAGTTTGGGTTTTATTACTGTAAAAAGACACCATGACCACAGCAACGCTTTTGTGTGTTTGTTTTGAGACAGGGTTTCTTTGTGCAGCCTTGGCTGTTCTGAGCTCACTTTGTAGACCAGGCTGGCCTCAAACTCACAGAGATCCACCTGCCTTTGCCTCCCAAGTGCTAGGATTAAAGGCGTGTGCCACCACCACCCAGCTGACCACAGAAACTTTTATAAAGAAAAACATTTAATAGTATTTGGTTTACAGTTTCAGAGGTTCAGTCCGTTGTCATCATGGCAGCGAGCATGGTTCTGGAGAAGGAGATGAGAATTCTACATCTTAATCTCAAGGCAGCAAAAGGAGAGTGTGTGCCACACTGGGCATAGCTTGAGCATAGGAGACAACAAAGCCTGCCCCAACAATGACACATTTCCCCCAAGGCCACACCTCCTAACACTGCCAACTTCCTGTGGGCCAATCATTCTAACACATGAGTCTATTGGGGCCATCCATACCTGTTCAAACCACCACAGCCCAGTAGCTTAAAGGTTCATGAAGTTATCTTTAAACTTTTGGTTGAAAGTGCTCATTCTGGGAAGCAGGGCCTTTAAATCTATACTGGAGTTACAGGGAACAAAAAATATCCCTGGGCATGATTATGTGTGTGCCAGGGGAGGAAGGGGCACTTCCACATCTACTGCTTTTTGGTAGTTTGATGAGAATGTCCCCCATAGGCTTATATGTCTGAACACTTATATAGTTGGCAGAACTGTTTGGGAAGGATTAGGAGGTGTGGCCTTGCTGGAGAAGGTGTATCACTGGGAGTGGGCTTTGAGGTTTTCAAAAGCATCTTTAAAAGTACTCCCAGATAGTTACCTCAGCCTCTGTTTCTGGATAAGGATGTAAGCCCTCACACGCTGCTCCAGCACCATGCCTGCCTGCCAGCCTGCTGCCATGCTCCTTGCCGGGATGGTCATGGATTCACCCTCAGAAACTCTAAGTCCCTAATAAATTGTTTCTTCTATAAGTTGTCTTGCTCATGGTGTCTTACCACAGCAATAATAAAGTAATCGAGACACCCTTAATTCTGGATTTATGTATTCTACATACTAGAAATCCAACAACATATGGTAGTAACAGCTTTAGACTTTATGTAAGTCTTGGAGGAGGGGCATTCTTTTTTTCTTAATTAAAAAAAGTCATTTGTTGTGCTATTTTATTATTTTTTCCAGAACTTTAAAAATTCGCTTTACATCCTGATTGTAGCCTCCTTCCTCTTCTCCTGGTCTCACTCTCCCTCTCTCTTTCCTCTATCCCCTCTTCCCTATGCCTCAGAAAAGGAGAGCCCCCCAGGGGGAAGGGCATTCTTGTCAGGTAACCATATCCAAGTTGGAACTTTAATTGCATTTTTAAAAGTCCTCTCCATTACTCTATCAAGCCAATCATTTCTGCATAATGTAGTCAGAAATGATCAACATTCCTTGATCATGTGACCTATGCCACACTGTTATGTCGTAGAGAGAATTCTTTATCCAATGTGACATCAGCGGACTAGATGTTCTGTAAGCCTTTTGATATCACTGCTGATTGAGACACAGTGGGAGGGGAGGACAAAGCCATGTACACTGAAATGCATCTTTAATATCTACCCCCCCCCGAAATTTCTAGCCTTTCATGGTGACACGAGTCCAGTTCTGTCATTCTACTACTCTGTGACAAGTGTCCTCAGTGGATGATGTCATATCAAGGCTGTACAAGTAAACTTTCATTTGACCTTATGGAGAGCTTCAGAGATGCCAGGGTTCTCTTGATTTAAACAAGAGAATAGAATCTTTATATCTATGCTCAACAACCAGTCACTGAATTCTAGCTGTCCTCAGCAATACTTTGGGAGTGACAGCCATGACTTCCATCAGCTGACATAGACTTCCCCAAAGGCAACTCATCTGAAAGCTCTCATCCTTACATATCCCGGCGCAGGTGGGGCGGTGGGATCTGGAGGCAAAGCATTGACTAGGCATCAGTTATCTTCCAAAATGCTTGTTCTCCTTCCAGTCCTAAAGAAAAGATTGGCCTTGAATGGTCCTTACTCAGGGGAGTTAGCAGGTTGCTGTGGTGTTTAGTAGGAGCTATTTCAGAAGGTAACAGGAGGAAGGAGGAATTCACAGAGTTAAATAACCGAGTTGGCCAATAGATGTAAACTGCTCGCAATAATCTTTCTTGGGAAGAAGAGGGATTATGTAGAATTTAAAGGGGATGACATAGACCACCCTTCTTTCCCCCAGTGAGTGCCCTTCTAAAATAGGAGGCTCGGGTTATGAGGGAGATTTGGAAGGATTTTTCTTGTATGTGAAGCTAATTAGTCCCCAGGGGAGCTGAATCTATAACCCTGGCTTCATTAGTACCATCCCAGCTGAAGCAACTGGCTGGAGAGCAACCAAGCTTCAGGCAAGCATTAACAATCAAATCCTAGATTACTGGAGGGGTCAAGTTATTTACTAAGTCAGGCAAACAAAGTGGTCTTATGTTACTGTTATATACAAAATGTTCTACCCTGGTGTGTGAGAGCTGACGCCAGAAAGTCAGAAGGTGGCTTAGCAGAAAATTTGAGAATACACGATGTGTGACCCCAAGACATGATTTTAGAACAGCTGAATGAAGATGAGCATCAAGACTCAGGGATATTTCGATGGGATAGATTTGAAAAAGGCCAGTAGATACAGACGTGCTCAGATCTTCCATGCCATCTGTCTTAGAGTTTTTATTGCTATCAAGAGGCACCATGACCACAGCATTGTCATCACTGTAGGAAGTAAGGTGGCACATGGACAGATACAGTGTTGGAGAGGTAGCCAAGAGTTTGTGTGTGTGTGTGTGTGTGTGTGTGTGTGTGTGTGTGTGTGTGTGTTTTCTGAGACAGGGTCTCTCTGTGTATCCTTGACTGTCCTGGACTCACTTTGTAAACCAGGCTGGCCTTGAACTCACAGCAATCCACCTGCCTCTGCCTCCCAAGTGCTGGGATTAAAGGTGTGCACCACCACTGCCTGGCCAGTAGCCAAGAGTTTTACATCTGGATTGGCAGGCAGCAGGAAGAGAGATCAACACAGAGCCTGCCTTGATCTTCTGAAACCTTAAAGCCTACCCTCAGTGACACACTTCTTCCAACAAGGTCACATCTACTCCAAGAAGGCCATATCTCCTAATAATGTCACCCACTATGGGCCTTTGTGGGTCATTTTAATTTAAAGCTCCACAGCATCAAATCATCAGGCTATGTGGGATGGTACTTTCTAAGCATGCTCTGTTGGTTATACCTCTTTTCAATGTGCAAAGTATGGAGAACTGAGTTTACTGTACTATTTGTTAGGATGAGGGCATATGGAGGTCCATCAACTCACGGTTTTAGTATATTAATTTCTATGATAGTAAGATCTGTCCATAGTTAATTTCAGAAGAAGTCAAGCTTTTAAGCAAGGCTATTAATAAAACATAAGCCTTTTCATGCCGTGAGTATGGGAGAAGACACGTGGAAGCATGATTCTCTGTCTAAATAATAAAAAGAGCTCTTTCCTATGTGTAAGAAGCTTTACCTGTGATTGGTCTGGTGGAAGGCTGAGGCAGGAGGATTGCACGTTCAGTGAATGCCTGGGATACACAGAGAGAGAGAGAGTACAGAGTGAGACCCTGTCTCAAAGTTTAAAAAAAGGAAAAAAAAAAAAAGAAAAAAAATATATAGAGGGCTGTGGTAGAGCACTTTCCTGGTGTTTGTGAGGCCCTTGGTTCAATTCCTATGGCTGGAAGAAAAAGTTAAAACAAACAAAAAGCGAAGAGAAGTATCACACAAGCAGAATAAGAAGTTGACCAAACAAGATGGAGAGCAGACAGGTAGACACTAAAGAGAGCCTAGACTGGCCTGAGGCTCAACAACACTGAAATTGCCTCTGAGTGCCCATAAGGTGCTACTGCTTGTGCCTCTCAAAATGCTTCCAATGACCCACTCATTTAATTAATCAATTAATTAATTACTTTACATAACAGTTGTAGCCTCCTCCTTCCTCTCCTCCTAGTCCCACTCTCTCATCCCAAATCCCCCCTCTCTATTCCTCAGTAAAGGGAAGCCCCCTTATCTATCCCCCAGGACTGAGTTCATCTTCCTGTGGCCTGGCGAGGCAGTCTTGTGGGCAGGCTAGGGAATGGGAAGTGATTGAAAAGTCCATGTTAGAGACAACTCTTGCTCCCCTTACTGTGGACTCACATGAAGCCTGAGGTGCCCATAGGCTACATGTGTGTAGAGGACCTAGGTCTCCAATCCACGCATGGTCCTTAGCTGGTGCTTCAGACTCCACAGACCTCACTGTGCCCAGGTTAGTTGGCTCTTGTTGAGCTCTTGTCACTTCTAGGTCCTTTCATCCTTCACCCAACTTTTCCACCAGACTCCCTATGCTTTACCCAATGTTTGGCTATGGGTTTCAGCATATTTCGAACCACTGAAAGACACACATGGTATGTATTCATTTATAAGAGGATTTTAGCCATTTAGTACAGGATAAACACTACAATGCACAGACACAAAGAAGATAAATAACAAGAAGGACCCAAGGGAGGATGCTCAATCTCACTCAGAAGGGGAAACAGAATAGACAGAGTTAGTGGTTGAAGAGAGAAAACAAGCAGGAGAAGGAGTGCAGAGAGAAATAAGGTGGAGATCAGGCCTGGGGAGAGTGGGAGCAGGAGGACGGAAGACCTGCAGGAAAAGAGAAACTGTGGGTGGGGGCATATCTGTGACAAGCTGGAGACCTAAGTCAGAATAGGCTCCTGGGAGTATATGAGGGGGACTATAGCTGAGACATGTAGCAGCAGGGGCCATGGTGACTGAAGAGGACACCCTCTAAGTGACAAGACTCCTAGTGGAGGGAGGAGAACATCAGCCGACACATGAAAACTTCAGTCCAAAAGTTACCCTACCTACAAGACATGCAGGGATAAAGATAGAACAGATAGAGCAGAGATTGAGTCTGTCCAACCAATACCTGGCCCAGCCCAAGACCCACACTATGGAAGAGAGCCAACCCCCGATACTATTAATGGTACTCTACTCTCGCAGACAGGAGCCTATCAGAGTTGTCCTCTGAGAGGCCCCATCTAGCAGTGGTTTGAAACAGATGCTGAGACTTTCTCATTTTTCTCCTCTCATTATCTGAACCTAAATGTCACTTCTGTCAAAATGTGGAGGTAGGTAACTGCTGTTTCTAAAAGGAGTATCATGGTTAATCTGAGTTGCCAACTAGATTAGATTGACAAATGCCTAGAAGATTAGTGAAGCCCCCGCCCCTGTGTGCAAGTGTATGTGTGTGTGTGTGTGTGTGTGTGTGTGTGTGTGTGTGTGTGTGTGT
>OU015743.1:37945542-37965603 GCA_907169655.1 Acomys percivali
TATCTATCTATCTATCTATCTATCTATCTATCTATCTATCTATCTATGATTGTTAGTGTTAACTGTCAACTTGATGGAATCTATAATCGCCTGGGAGGTGGACCTCTGGGCATGCTTTAAGGTTGAATTGTAGCAGTTTCCTCCTAGATTAGAAGCTTCCACGTGAAGGGAAACACCTTAAGGTCAGGAAGTAAACAACTTAAAAGCTCATGAAGTCATAGACACTGACCATATTCACTAGGCTCCTTCCTCCCCAAGTACATACAAGCAGTAAAGACTGTTGAGAGACACCCTCAGACCCTCTGAGCTGCCTGGAAGAGGTAGAGGCCAAGCAAACTGCTGGAAAGAGGCTGAGGCCAGCTAAGGAACCTGGAAAAAGCAATCTCCAGCCTGTTGAGCTGCCTGCAGGCTGTGCAGTGTGCTCCAGATGTCCAGTTTTTACAAACTGTCGCTCATGCTTGGGGTGGGCTTTTGGTGACCCAGCTGTCTCTGGGTAATTTCTGCTCCTGCTAGTAACCCAATCAAACTCATTGATACACTAAGTTGGACTTCAGTGCTATCTATACTTTGATCTGTCATCAGTTCCCTGCCTGGGATAGGTAAATATTTATTTATGTCTTCCTATGAATAGTGTCAAACAACAAGGGAATTACCTTGATTGCATTAGGTGGTAGGGAAGACCTACCTTCATTATGGATGGGACCATTCTCTGGCCCAGAGAGTCTGAGATATATACAATGGAGAAAAACAAGATGGGAATTGCTTTTGCACTCACTCCTCTCTGGCCTGATTGAGGATGTGATGTGGCCAGCTGCTTCAAGCTCCCGATGCCTCGACGGGGTCATAACTTGGAACCATGAGCGATTCAAAGACATTCAGAGAATTTTATTGACATGCCTCTTCTGTAGGTTTGTCACCAATAATGTCAACAATCCACTAGCTAGTAGATAATCATGTACTGGCTAGTTCTCCTTCTAAGAGAAGTGGAAAACCAGGTGCACTGCTCAAGGGGAGGTTTTCCCTTCACCAGAAGGGGGCTGTAATGCTACGATCAACCACCTTTGTGTGATGTCTGCATATTGTGTGGGCCCATATGTAAATCAGCATCAATGCTCTCAGTCCGCTGGTGACAGAGGACTCTCTGTCAATCCATAGGTGCAAGCTGAGAGGGAGAAGGCAGTACAATCGCAGTGGGGACCATAAAGTTATGAGCCACATCTACATGTAACTTACTCATGCCTTCAGGATTTGATCCTGCCCAAACAGTTATGTTCAATGGCATTGGATAAATCTAGTACATGATGGAACGTTAAAAGTAGCAAGGTAATTCAGTGGCCTGTGGTTAAAGATTTTCTGAGAGCTGTTTCTCAAAGGGAGAGTAGTTAACACAAAGAGTGGTGGGGCTGTGTCCTATAATCCTGTGAGCCCATTCTTTGGATAAGGGATTGCCCAAAGCTTTTAAGCAGCTTGCCTATCTTCAGACACCACTGCATCTCCTGGGTCACATAGTCTACATGACAGAGCAGCTTGCCAGCACTCTGGCTCTGTGTCAGGTTCTTCTCTCACTCTGCTCTCTACACAGCAGGTTTTCAGGGCACTAAGTAAATGGGCAAAAGCAACATCCCAGCTGGTATATACATTGCCTCCAGAAATTAAACAAGTCCTCCAGGCACTGGGCTTTTCTTTTGTGTATCAAAGAGACAGATTCAACAGCCTACCTGTCACCTTAGGAAAGATCTATTTCTCAATATGCCTCATACCATGGAATCACTACAAATTCCACCGAGGTAGAAGGTCCATGAATTTTTGTCGGATTTATTTCTAGCTCTCTGGCATACACATATTTTACCAGTACTACTGGAATATAAGCTATTCCATGTACACCCAGTTCAGTCAGCATAATTCTTCAGGATAACAGACCAGTGTTGTATCTCATGAAAGAAAAGCTTGGTTTGAACCATGCAAACTAAATTATGTCAAAGGGCTGGGGAATTTGTATGCCCCTGAGGTAAGAGTTTGATGATATAGCACTAAGAGAATGGAAAGCCAACTGGTCCTGTTGGCTCCTGTTGTCATGAATGGAGGAGAGGGCATTTCTTATATTAATAGCTTGCAAGGTGGAACTGATGTGTTAATTTACTCAAGCACCAAAACGACTTCTGGTGCAGGAGCTGGAATTGGAGTCACCACCTGTGTGATCTGCTGTCTCCTAAGATCTAATTATCATTTCTATAATTGAATGCAGTTGTGGTGGGAGTCACTGTTCTATGTCCCGCAAGTCCTTGGTAGTAACATTGTCGCTATAGCCTCTCTAGGATGCAGTTTGGCCACGGGTGTGTTGTTTTTCTACATAGAGACACTTCCAATGGCTTCCATCTGTCTTTTCTTGTCATAATGACACAAGGTTCACAGGCCAAGAAATAATTATGGGAATTGTGTCAGCTACGAAGATTTTTAAATTCAAATTACGCATTGTGGACCTTAGGGACTAAACAATGGTTGAGTTCGGGGTTCTCCTGTGCCCACTGTGCTACAGGTTTGAGATAAAGATCTTCTTCCATAAGCCCTAATCCTAACTGGTGGCCAATACTATCATTGTCACTTCAGAGATACTATCCAGTAGCCTAAAAAGACTGGAGGGTTTTTTTTTCCCCCTTAATGCAGAGTTACTCTGAAAATAGTCATAGGTCCTGTTGGGAGGACTGGGAATAAGGTTAACAGTACACATTTTTGGCAGTAGATCAGGCTATTTTCTCAAGAAGATTCGACCTCTCCTTCATTCAGAGGATTCTAAATCTACAAGGGAGCTGGCTCGAGTCCAGGAATTGAGAGGCCAAACCTTGGTTTTTTTTCTGCTGTTATTCAAGTTCTCATCTCCTCCTCCTCCTCTTTCTAGTAAAATTTATTATTATTATTTTTTTTTCTGAGACAGGATTTCTTCCTATCTGCTCTAGTTGTCCTAGCTCTGGCTCCAGAGACCAGGCTGACTTTTAACTCACAGAGACCCACCTGCCTCTGTCCTGGGATTAAAGATGTACTCTACCACCGCCCATTTCCAGTTCACTTCGTAATCACTTACCCTAATCTTTTCTACTTACAGCACTCAAATAAAGCTTTGGGCCCTTTTCTATCTATTTTGCTTCTGGGGATACCCCATCAATATGACACCACTACATACTAACAGAAACATCCCGACTCATGCTTTGACCCTGCTGCGTGTTACAGGCACCATGCTCACACATCTCCCTTCCACTTCCAAGATTCTGTTTCTCCTGACTCATTGCCCTTACTGATACAGTCAATATACCACAAGACTAAGCGGTCAGTTTGTGTTGTAGTTCACTCAGGTATGAGAGTCTGTGTGTGATTGCCCCGCCCCAAGCCCCGCCCCAAGCCCCCCCCCCAAGCCCCCCTCAGTCTCATCCTTGCGATATCAAAAGGTAAGAGCCAACTTCAAAGCTGGTCATTGTAGCGTGCTTTAGTCCTTGCTTTCAGGAGGTAGATGTAGGAGAATTACAAGTTTAAATGCAGCCTGGCTCCACAGAGAGACCCAATCACAAAGAGAAGGGCACTTTTAAGCACATAAAGAAATATCCAAGTAATTTGAGGATTTGGATCTCAGTACATCTATTTCTTTGCCACTTTTTCTAGTGACATTCAGAGCAGCCATTCGACCTCATTATATTCATTAGTTTAAAAACAAAATAAAAGCTCAAAAGTTTATGTGCACAATTTCTCAGATCCTCACTTCTTGTAAGTGGTTGATTAACAGTACCTAATGGCAGCACTTTATGCATCTCCAATGCCAGATCATGTCTGTCAATGCTCTCTTAACTATTGAAAATGGTTGTTAGCATATTGAGTCTTATTAGAGAGCCAATTCCAGAAATTCTCAAATAAGCTTGGATAATTTATCCTTAAAATTTGGCTCCTCTCAAGCCACTCCTGGTACCAAAATCTGGTTTAGCAAGTGTCCCCCAGAGAGTCAGAACCAGCAATCATTTCATAAACCCATCTAGGGAAAGTTGGTTCATACAATGCTGGAGTCTGACAAATACCAACGCATGAAGTTGGCAAACTGGAGACCCAGTACAGCAGATGGCTGATGTTCTAGTCTGAAAGCCGATGACTAGAAACCTGGGAAAAGACAGTCAAAGACAAAAAGAAACCAGCATCCACCTCAGAGGCAGCAGCGGTTCCTCATACTTGCACTTTTTGTTTTTTTTCTGGACTTTAATGAGTGAATGAGAGCCATCCTAGGAGGAAAATCTACTCTACTCAGCTGATCAATTAAAACACCGATCTCCAGAAATGCCCTCAGGATACAACCAAGATAACGCAAGGCTAAATATCTGCATGCACTCTAGTTCAGTACAGTTGATACATACAATTACACCACCAAAGAGAGGAAGGCAGGTGACAGAGTTTGAAAATAGACTCAACTGTTGGTCCCCTGGCGCATGTACTTTCATCTTCTCTTCAGCCTGGGATGAAGCCTGTGGTATGGTGAATATCACATCCATGTTTGTGTTACACAAATCCTTGCTGAGCTGACCTAATCAGAGGTCCCTTTAAAGGAAAACAGGAGGTTGGGGAGATGTGTTACTGTTAGTCTGCAAGGCTCTCATCAGCCATGCTAGACGCTGCCAGTAGAAACTGCTGCTGGCTTCCAGGAGCTGAAATTAGTCTTCAAGTGGCAGCTTACAAGGAAGCAGGTAGCTTACAAACACAATGAATTCTATAAGAACTTCTGAACTTGGAGGACGATGGCATATGTCCAAGGAGAGTCACTCTGACACTTGAAACCTGCTTGTTCTTGTGAGTCCCCTCCCCTGGAAACTGAGGAGATAAATATGCCAGTTAGTCACCAAATGTGCCATAAGTTTTTCTGCAGCAATGTAATAATTGATACAGTGAAAAGGTTTTTATTGAGTACAAATTAATATGTACTTCAAAGTCACTGAGCATGACTGCACACATCTGAGAGCAGAAGGCAGAAGGAGCAGAGTTCAAGGTCACCCTTAGCTATGTAGGACGCTTTAGGCCAGCCTGGGCTACCTGAAACCCTGTCTGACCCCTCACCACAGTTATTCATTGTATCAAAAAGTAATATTTTTTTTAAAGTCACCAAAAAAAAAGAAACAAACCCCAAAGCAAGTAGTCCTATTACCAACTGAACAAAAGTATATTGTACATAACACAAAAGCATCTAACATAATTTGGGGGAAATTAGTTAAATATCATTGTATAAAATTACAGTCTCACCCTCCAACAATGAAGTATGAACAAACAAACAAAGCTTGCATTAGGGATTTAAGCCATAGAGTTATGAATGCTAATATTCATAATGAACACGAAGTTCTAAATATGACTAGGAAATTACCTTTAACGTGGCAGAAAATTTAATTAAAACATTAGTTTTCAGCAAATAAGTTTATGGCAATAACCGAAAATTTTAAACACATGTTGTTATGAAATGAGCTCTCCAGCCATAGAGCCTTACGGTCAGGTTGAGAGGGAGCAATCAATAGCCTTGGCTCTGGCCTGTAATACTTGTGTGTGGGGGTCTATGGGACCTCTTTAGCCATCAATATGTAACTGGTTCTTGACACTGGGATGTACTTGGTGACATAAGATATACAATTGGAGGGCATATCTCCTCTATTGTATGATGACTCCACTTAAATTCCTTTCATGTATGTATGTATGTATGTATGTATGTATGTATGTATGTATATATGTATGTATGTATGTATTTTAGGAAGTAATAGGTTTCCATATGGCTTTTCAAAAGACTTGTAGCATTAGATGCTCATCTCCATATTATCGCCTTTACTCTGCCTTCCCATCCTCTCCCCACTCTAGTCTAGTCTCCCCTTTATCTCTTTGTACCACCATCTCCTATTTCCCCTTCCTTGGAAGATCTTCGACTCCCCTCTGGTCCCTTACCAGCTATCCAACCTCTCTGATTGTTCAGATTTATACATGCATATCTAAAGTTGAAAAGATGACATTCACATATAAAACATGCAATGCTTGTCTTTCTGGGTCAGTATTCTCTCCCTCATGGTGGTTGATTTTAGCTCCACCCATTAGCTCCCAAATTTCATAATTTTTGCCACGTACTTATGTCATTGAAATGGAGAAATTGTACTGTGCCAAACCAGGAGTTTTGTACTTACTGACTTGCATTTGTGGTGCTGGAAGGCACGATGCACGCTGCCAGGGAGGAAAAGCAGTACCATTATCACCCAGCTGGGAGCTGTCTGACCTCCACCAATGACCGGCCTGCAAGACATACTGTCATAATAGTGGCTCAAATATTATGGGATTAACCAACCCTTTTTTTTTATTGTGTTTTAGGTCCACTCTATGAGATAGAACCCATGCCTGGCACTGCTAACGTATCCAAGGAGCCAAGATTAGATAGATTATGGGCCTTAGGGGGAAATGTAGCACTATTATTCTGCTAAATGAACATAGCAATAAAATCACTCCTAATGACACATTGCTATATCCACAGAGCAGTCCATTGCTTAACCCTCATCAGAGAAACTTCTTCTTGAAGCAAATGGTAATTAACACAGAGACCCACAAGTGGACAGTGTGCAGAAAATGAGAGACTGTGGAGTAGTTATCCATGTATGGGATGTCTTAACCAAACCTGTGTCTTCGAGGCTGAGGAAACTATGCAGAAGAGGAAGCAAAAGGGGGTGGATGACTCCAAGGAAACAGTATCTTTCAGACACAATAGGGCGGACATTCATATGAACTCACAGAGACCGTGATAGCATCTGTAAAACCATTACAAGTCCAAAGCACATACAATTCCAGCATGGAAAAGGGCAAGTAGACACAAAGTCTCATTCCTAACCAAGAAAATATTTGTAATTAATACTTGCTGAGAAAGGAAAAATCAAGCTTCTCCAGTGGAATGAAACTGGGTCTATCAGTCATACTCCAGGGCAGGCGCTATGTTCAGGTGTAGTTGGTCAAAACAAAATGGACTCCTCTCTCTTTCTCTCTCTTTCTCTCTCTCTCTGTGACTGTCTCTCTCTCTCTGTGTATGTGCATGCATGTGTGCTGTTCTTTTTTGATTTAGTAATTTTTTAAAATGTTTATTTGTTTTTGTTTTAATTTTTTTGATGGGGAAGGAGAGAGACAAGAAAGGAGAGGGAGAGCCCAGTTAGGTGAATTAGGTGAGTAGGGAGTTGGGATAATCTTGGAGGAGTTGATGAAAGGGAAAGAATATCATCAAAATATATTGTATGAGAAAATTGAAATATAAAAAAGAATGAACTCTTTCAGAATTTTTTTAAAGGAAAAACCATTCTGTACAAAGTGGAAAGCTTGTATATTGTCTAATTGGTGGTGGCAACCCATCTTTCATTTCTTGGAAAATTTAATGTTTTGGGGCCATGCCATGTCACACAATAAAAGATACAGTTCCCCTGAGTCTTCCCTTCAGGGTTTTTCTTACGGTGCTGGGGATGTAGCCCAGGATCTTGCACATGTTAGCCTAGGCCCCAGGAAGGCTGCATTCCCAGCTACTCTCCACTTTTACAAACACGTCTCCTTACAGACAGCGTGAACACGTGTGAACAGAACCGATCGACGCACTAACTGCGTAGCATCTCGGGTCGCTAGTCCACACCGAGTCCCACGAAGCATCCTGAGTTGCACCTATAGCTCTCAAATCTGTGCTTTCCTGAGGTTCTCTGGGAGGAGCAGCTTTGTCCCATGTGTTCACCCATCTCGATCATCCACAACTTCTTTGCCTGCTTTTCCTTTCCCCACCATTAATAGATGGCTTTACAGGTGATTTTATTTATTAGTGATTCTTAAATGTGCTCACGGTATCTCTTTTCTGTGTTGTGAGTTTATGTCTGTTCTCGCACCCTTGAAATAAAAATGATAGCGGCACAAGAAGAAGAAAGACAGATCTCTTAAATTACCTTAATCTTCAGCGAGGTTACTGATTGATTCTGGCCTGTGAAACCTTTGCACGTGGTGGGCTGATGTCTCTGAGCCCCAATTCCTCCGTCTGTAACAGGGGTGCAATAAAACATGCCCTTTCTGCTTATAGATCAAAGGAAATTATTGTATCCTTGCAAAGAGACTTTACAAAGCACGACAGCTACACATTGGAGACATGGCCAGCTCATTTCATTCATCTCTTGTGTTGCAAAGGAATTCCTCAAAGAATATACACTTGTTCTCTTTTAAACCTCTTTGATGTAAATCAAAACACAATGCAATTCTTTTAATGATCGAGCAACATTGATTTAAAACATGAGTTTCTTCTTACACCAGCTTATTGTGGTATTTTCTTTTACTTCAAAATATCATGAGCTGTATAGTAGTGGAGACCATGTCTGGGTTTTTTCCAACAAGAAAACCTATTAGCTGGTAAAAGGAAAATGTATGTACTTGGTAAACCTCTAATCAATGTGCTAATTGAACACAAATAGTTCACTGCTGTTGGCTGATCTTAAGGGTCACTCTGTAGCTTGCTTTTCAGCCTCCAAAGGAGGAGATGAGACTTTTCTCTCACACTCTGATTTCCACTGTTTTTCCAGACAAACCTTTTCCTATAACGCTTTCCCTTAGGCTTCCTTGCTTGCCTAGAGGTGAATTTAAAATTATCAATATGACTGAATTTATCTCTCTCATTTGCAGCAGGGACTCTATGCAGCTTATGTTTTGGTGATTAATAACGAGCTAAGGCAACTTGCCTCTGGACTTGAACAGGATTTCCTGTCCAGTCATTGAGGCATTAATCTGGAAACATCAGCAATAGACATTAATCATTAATGCGAAAATGTAGTGTTGTTTCTAGGCAAAGGAATAGAGGGAAAGCAGGGAGTGTCCACTGCTAGAAAACAAAAGAATCTGGCACCTGTTCCCAGGCTCTCAAATCATACTCCTTGAAAAAACACTAATATACCTTAGGCTATTACTCTAGGTGTGAAAAATTAAAAATCCTTATTTATCTCTATGCCAATTTTGTCCTCTATTTGTGAGGATGGGTAAAGTGAAACTCAATGTACTTGAGACAGTTTGGGATGCCCATAGATCACTGCTGTTTTGAGATAGAGTTTCTCTGTGTAGCCCTGGCTGTCCTGGAACTCACTCTGTAGAACAGGCTGGCCTTAAACTCAGAGATCCACCACCCTCTGCTTCCCGAGCTCTAGGATTAAAGGTGTGCGCCACCACCTCTCACATAGATCATAGTTTTAAGGGCTGTTGATTGTTTCCATAACCTAACTCCATTTCTCTCCAAAAATTCTTGGTGCTATTTCTGGTGTTGTTTGGTGGATTTTTAAAATATCTGTACCCAATATAATATTCTTCTGTATTACATTCCTATTTTTATTAATTGATAGAGTAGAAGAGTCAAAATGAAAAAATTTGTGAAAATTAGCATTCGGATATATGTCTTTATTTAAATAAAGATGCAGATCTTCTTGGCTAATGCTAAACACAAAAGGTGTTTGATTGCAGGAATCACTTAAGATGTGCAGTAGTTAGACATTAGTCTCCTATTCCATACAGAAGTCTGGGCTAACTCTGGCTCTCTAGACTTAATAACTCAGCTTGGCCCAGCTTGCATATCTACCTTTGTGTGGCTGTAGTTGGCTCTCAGTAGATTGGGATGGTCCTACTCAAATGTCTACTCATCGGTCAGGCACATCTGGATGATAGGTATCTCCAACATCTTGCTTGTCTAGATTGAGCTTGCTTATATGGTACATATTACTGATGCAAGGCTGCCATCAAAGTATTGGAAAGAGCAATAGCAAAGAGCAAAGACTTACTTTAGTTCACAGTTTCAGCTTGTTTAGCCTATGACCCTTGGCTCCTTGATTCAAGGTGAAGTAGAACATTATGGTGGCAGGAATGTGGCACAGAGTTTTTTTTCTTTTTTTCCCATTTTAACCCCAGGATGAGCATAAAAAACGGGGGGGGGGGGAAGGGGGGAAGGGGACTAGAAAGTAGCTAGTACTTCAAAGACATACTTCCAGTGACCTCCTTCCTTTAGCTAGACCCTACCCCCTAAATTTCTAGAACCTCACAAAATAGTTCTAACCACTGGGAACTAAGCGGTAACACATAAAGCAAGCCCTAACACATAGTGGCAGCACTTGAAAGTGTTCATGAAAGCCAGGCCTTTGACAATCAGGCGTAGAACTGGCCCACGATGATGTGTGATGTTTCTGTTGATCTGTGAATGTCACTTGACCAGCCTACCTAGATTCAGGGGCAAGGAGATGGAGTCCTCATCTTGTAATAAGAGGTGCCATAGTGACACATTGTAGATTCCATGATGTGTCTTCATACATAATGAATCTTGGCCAATTTTTCAAAAGCCTGCCTCACAGTATATGTGTAAAAATACAAATTCCTAGGCACTGCTCCAAACAGCAATATCCCCCTTAGTAACAAATAAGCTTGTCAACCCTATTCGATATTATCCCATGCATTGTTCTGTAAGTCTCAAGAGAAAGGCTTCTCAAAGCCCATCGGCTTCAAAATAAGGTGAACCAAGCTGAACCTTTTCATCCTTCATGGAAACATAGGGCAGTAGCAGGAGCCAAGGACATACTGTAGCTCCATGGCATTTGTATATAATAAATGTTAACGGCTACTTGGCAAGTTTGGTCCTCAAAATATGCTTGAAACCCAAAACAAACTATCACTAAATCCAATTCCTCCAAAAATATTCATTCCCTAATATGTACTAGATATCGCAAGCATGAAGATGTTAAGAATATACCTTGGATTAAACATAAACAAAACATTTGTTATATTGGAAGACAGAGAAACACTTTGCCAATAAAACTTTCCCAGGAATGTCTTGATGTTGGGGGTAGGAAGCAAATGACACATTTTGTTATTATTTCTACATCTCACGCAGCCATTTACAAAAGCCTTCCTAGCAAACAATCATATGACTTCTGCTCTAAGAGTTACAAAAAAGAAAACAATGTTCAGAGACCTTACAGTAACACCTTACCTCTTGAATATTTGTTTTCTTTTCTTAGAGACATCTTGATTATGTGAAATCCAGTAAAATAAGGAGCAGGGTAGAACCCCCTCCAAAAAACAAACAAACAAACAAACAAACAAAAAAACCCAAAAAACAACCCACATTTACACAGTGACTTGTGTTGAGAAGAAACTTTTCCTTCTAGTAAAGAAAATTGGTGTGGAACAGACCACTTAAATGCTTATCCTTAAAAAGCTTTACCAATGGGCTTCTAATCTATAATGATGGCTCTTAGACAATGAGCTCTTTCCTCCCTTGAGCGAACTTCTTATTGAGTGACTATTAAGTGCTAAGCACTTGGCCTGTAGCAGTGAACAGAACAAACATCTTTGGTTTTATGCAGTACAAAGTCGAAGGATTTCATGCTTATGAGTTTTCCTCTGGGTGGGTGGCTTAACCGGCCTGGGCTTCTAGAACAGGCAGTTGACCCTTGTCATTCTGGAAGCTGCAAGTCCAAGGAGAAGGCTTTCTACCCTGGGATGCTTTTCCTTGGGTTACAGACAGCTGCCTTCCTTTATCCTAACTTGCACAGGTGAAGTGCACCCCCCTCTGTCTCTCTCTCTGTCTCTCTGTATCTGTCTCTCTGTCTCTGTCTCTCTCTCTGTCTTTCTCTGTCTCTGTCTGTCTCTGTCTGTCTGTCTGTCTGTCTGTCTGTCTGTCTGTCTGTCTGTCTCTCTCTCTCTCTCTCTCTCTCTCTCTCTCTCATCTTACTATATAGTCCAAACTAGCCCTTCTTTTATTCTTAAAATGGAATTCCCTCAAGAACATTATCTCCCTGTGACAGTTAAGATCGGGTTTCAACTTGACAGAATGTAGAAAGAGCAAGGAGTCAGGTCTCTGACATATCTGTGAGGGAGCATCTAGATTAGGTCAACAGAGATGGGACGATCTACCCTAGATGGGGGCGGGACCATCCCATGGCCTGGAATCCTGGATCAAATAGAAAAGAGAAAGCTGGCTGAGCGGCAGCCTTCATTGCTCTTGCTTCCGGACTGCAGATGCTATGTGACCAGTTAACTTGTGTTCCCTGCTGCCATGACAACCCTCTAACAATGGACAATACCCTCAAACTGTAAGCTAAGACACCCCCTTCTTTCCTTACACTGGTTTTTGTCATAGGATTGCCTACAGCAGCTAACATACTACCTACCTGGCCATCTGATGAAGGCTCTACCTTCCAAATGCCATCAGCCTGGGAGCTAGGAGTTCCATATATGAATTTGGAGAGGACATGGCCATTGAATCCGTAACAGACACAGCAAATAGATTGTGATTAAGGAAAAAAGAAAAGGAAAATTAGAGTAAAGATGAATTAGATAAGATGTTACAGGAGAAATCATGTCATAGTTTTTCCACCAAAAGGTTTTTGTTTCTGAAGTTATCAATTGCACCTCCCCTGGGAAGTGGTGCATTAAAAATTATGAAGTCCTGGAAAATTAAAGATAGAAAATGCATCTCAAGCAGACTAGGGGCCTGACAGTGTCTAAGGAGGAGTATGGGAAATTGGCTACTCATGGTTCCCAGAAAGGCCAAGTTTGAAGACTTAGGAGAAGGCGCTCACAAGCAGCTGGAGGGGCTTTCAGGCCAGGGCCCACAGGAAACTGAGGGTGTGGCTGGCTAGGGCTTAAGGAAAATTCCAGAGCTCAGAGGCAGTGCCTTAGGGACGCCACAGTGTCTTCAGCCTGGCCTTCATTATACAAACAATAACAAAAAAACCTGACAAAAACAACACAAAGAAATCATCCTTAAAGTGGGAATATTCTGAAATAAAATAAAATAAATAACACGTAAGTAGTTTATTTTGTTAAAAGGGATGATGTTAGCCTCAGGCCCTGTGGGTGAAGGAGCCATCAGGAAAAAGAGCTGGGACTCACTGCACAGGAAGCAGGCAGGACTCCATGCGCCCTGGGGAGCTGCCACTTGAGAGGACTCCAAGTTTGGACAGAGCTGAGGCTGTGGAGGATGCTGAAAATCACTGCCTTGCTGTGGAGCAGAGGCTAAAAGAGGCTCTTAGGTAAACACGAGATGCTTGGATTTAGCACATAGATTTGGCCACAGCACAGGTTAAATACAAGTGATGTTTAGGACTGTGGTCTTTCTGACAGCTATGTTATCCATCTCTCTGATAGTTTCCACCACAGAACAAGTTCTGGCTAATTCTCATCCAACAGCAGCCAAAACCAGTTTTGGTCTGTTCTTGAAGGAACTCCGGCAGTTAGAATAAGTGACTAATTGTTTAATCTGATCAGCAGGACATACATACTTATTGTGTCATACAAAACATGCAAACTCCCTTATCCCTAGTGTGATGCCTATCTATAGATGCAAGGTACATATACTGAGAAATAAACAGAGCCCGGCATGGTGGCACATGCATGTAATCCCTTGCCGAGGGGTCAGAGACACAAGGTTCTTGAGGCTCCCTTGGCCAACCAGCCCAGTCTACTTGGTGAGACCCTGTCTCAAAATGACAACAAGAACACAAACCACCTGTAACACATGTAAACACCCCCCACCCCATGCCCCACATACACCTCCTTGGAAATCCTGCCATATACCTCTCCTTGATCTCTTTTAATTTTGTGGCCTCTCTGTCTCTCTGCCTCTGTCTCTGTCTCTGTCTCTGTCTCTGTGTCTGTGTCTGTCTCTGTCTGTCTCTCTGTCTCTGTCTCTCCCTCTCCCTCTCTCTCTCTCTCTCTCTCTCTCTCTCTCTCTCTCTCTCTCTCTCTCTCTCTCTGTGTGTGTGTGTGTGTGTGTGTGTGTGTGTGTGTGTGTTTGGGTTCTCAAATACATAAATACAACCTGCGCTCTCTGTATGTTATTGTATGTATGTTTTCTGCGCTGACCACTGGATAACCAGTTGGTGTGCTCTTCCCTGGGGAAGACTATTTCTTCAGCTCTCAGCATGCCTTAGTCGCCTGTAGTTCTGTGTGTAGGGTTGCGGCCTCATGGCCTTTCCACCACCCACTTTGACAGGTCTGTTGGTGTCAACCTTGTTCAGTTCTTTTAGACAGTTGTGTTGGTGAGATTTTATGGGTATAGCTTTTGACATTCTTAGGAGGCCTAAACTCAGGGCCAAGTAGCTATTCCTCTGGCTCTTATGCTCTTTCTATATCCTCTTCTTCATTGGTCCCCAAGCCTTAGATGTGGAAGTTATATTATAGATTTATCTGTTGGGCCTGGGCTCCACGACTCTGGATGTTGATAGGTCATAATCCATAATGTTTTAAAAGAATTTCACGCAAGTCTTTTCCAGCATCAAAAGGAAAATAAATCCTTATGGGTCCAATAAAATGACCTTACAGTCTGCATCCTGCCCATAGACCATATTTTATGACTTATGAGTACAGCTTGACACAGTTGACAGTCCCAGACATTTGAACGAGAAGCATGCTTGAAGTACATACATGGGGAAGCACTGAGCAGGCCTTATTGCCAGGAAAGGGTTGGAATGTTGTTTAATTTCAAAGAATACTGTGAGCAAATCATGTCTCATGGTTGCTCTTCCCAGTAACCCCCGCTCCGTTGGTCATCAGACACATGGCCCTTAAGTGTCACCACCCATGAAAACTACAGCCTTGGGGCCTGTAGTTGTATTGGGTTGGAACCCACTGAAGCTTTCTGCTCACTGCTCCCCTCTGTTAGCTAGAACAGAGCTCAGCAAACTCCTACCAGCTGCTGCCTGCCCAAGGCCCTTTCAGGGATTCCAGGTTGGGTACAAAGGGGGAAATATACACTCCTGGCTTAGAAGAAGTTCCATACAAAGGGAAGAAAAGTAGACAGAAATCACATTTTGAGAAATGATCCTGCCCCAGCCGCTCATGAAAACCTTGCTTACTGAAAACTTGAGGTTTTTGTTTGACTATATTCCTGAAGTATGACATTTGTTCCAGGACTTGCTTGTGGTAGAAAAAAATGATCAGTCTGAATAAAGGAGACCATGATGCCTTGGAAGATGGAAGGATTTTAGCTTGTTGGAATAAATTAAGCCATGATTTCTCAGGCTAGACTTTTTATTTACTTATCATTCATTCACCAAAGTAATTTACGTGCATTTTGTTAGTTTGCTTGTCTTTTTTCTTTGATTGCTTTAAGATGGGGCTTCGCTGTGTAGCCCAGGCAGTCCTTGGATTCACTATGTATCCCTGGTGGACCTTAGATTCAAAAATCTTCGTCTCAAGCCCCACCCCTCCCAACCGTTACAGGAATGCATCACTGTGCTTGCTAGTAGCTTAGATATGAATAAGTATCATTAACAAGCTGGGCCCTGATTAAGGACATACCTGGGTTCATCCTCAACAAGGACTTGAGCTGATTTGGGTACTGAGACTTGAAGTTAGACTTCAGTTCAAAAATTAAGTGATAGAAAACAGGTTCTGATTTCCCCCTTTGAATGCTCTTCAAAAATTTCAAATGTAAGAATATTTTTCCACTTAATGCTGGACCCCTTGGGCTGCTTAGCCTTATAACTTGCACCTCTTCTCTCCCAGATGATCCAGCTTGGTACCCTCTAACCTGGTCTATTGCTTATTTCTTTGCCTGTTCACTGGCTATTGCTTGTCTATCTGCAGAAACAACAGCACAAGGCCAGATTCCCAATGGCATTGTTTGTGCGTACTATTCCATGCACCTAGAACAGTGTCTGGAATCTTGGCAGATGGCCCATGAAAATGTGGTGGATGTTAAATCCATGAATCCTTAACATTCATAGTGACTCTGTTAGTTCCCCACATCTCTTACTTCCTGTCTTCTTGACTACAATATTCTTGATGAAGGTGCATTGTTGGTGGGCTGTGTATTAAACTGCCCTTATTTTGCTGAGTTATGGGGATGCCCTCAAGGCCTGATAAAAGTGGAACTAGTTTCTCCTATTCTGGGCTGCATGACATACCAGGAAGATGTACTCTGATGTGCTCCCTTGTCATCCTTTTCTTAGGTATCAGCATCCCAAGCTGTCTTTCTCAGCACTAGCTGGGAAACATTCCTGCTTTTTAGCTTGGCCTATTCAGTGATGGAGTTGGGAAGTCAAAAGAAAAGGAGTTGGGAAGAAATCAAAATAAATAATAGCACCAACATCTGGTTTTGTAATCACCTAAACAAACCTTTTAAGCTAAGTCACATATTGCTTATGCAAAATTGGAATAGTCGAGAGTCAAGGTACAGACTTCAGTACTAAAGTCTGCTCAGTGGGGCTAGAGAGGTAACTCAATCAGAAAAGCCCTTGCCATGACAGCATGGGGATCTCAGTTTAATCCCTAGGACCATATAAGAAATCTGGGTATGGTGTCCCGGGATTGTACTCCCAGCTCCGAGGAGATGGAACCAGGTGGATCGCTGGGGGCTTGTTGGTCATCCAGCTTAGGCTACTGAGAGAGGACCAAGCCTGTGAGAAACACTCTTTTTAAAAAGGTGAACAGTGCTTGAGGAACAACACCTGAGGTTCTTCTCTGGGCCATATACACACATATGCATGTGCACATGCACCTGCACAACACAGGCATGTATGGGAGCACACACACATATATATACATGCACTCTATGAGTCAATGTAGCAAAAGTTTTCATGCGTGATGGAAGGCTTAGCATTTTAACTGAGGTATGTCTAGTAAATAAGCGATGTTTTCTCTCCTATTCCTTCTAGATGGATTTGGAAACACGATCCTTTTAGAAATAGGGATATTCCAGTCATGAAACTTAAACCAGGAGGCTCTTCATGGGACTTTCACTTTCTGTTTCTCACTGTGGTTTTTCTGTTGAATTTTCCTTATGAAGTTGAGGTTTGGGGTGGCTAAATCCTACTCAGAGACATGTGACAGCACAATGTACCAATGAATGACACGTATTCTAGTTTCTGGAAGGCATTGGGTATCTGTGAAGAAATATGAATTTTCAGATTAAGACTTGAGTACAAGCATCCACCAGTCTCTTTCTACTGGAAGCAACTGCCCACAGTCACAACAGTGACTAGGCTTTGGATTAGCCAGTAGAGACTCATCCCCTCATGTTTTTAGGGGTTAGACAGCAATGGTCTCTCCGAGGAGAAACAGTTATGTGTCTGGCCCTGGCACTATTTTAGAGGCTTAATAGAAAAGTAGAAACTTTTTTAGGAATCTGCCTGTACAGTGAGTTAGAAAAATGAAAGAAAGAATGACTTAATGAGACCAGGATAACAATAACACCATTTTTTTTTTTAATCATTAAAGATATAAACAACCATTTCCCAAGTTTCCCTTAGAGGAAGCTTGTCACAGAAAGTGGTCCCAGCTTGAGTCCTAGGGCTGAGTTTCATTCCTTATGGAAACTCTTTCCCCCAGCCCCTCCCCAGCCCCCTCCCAAGGGGTCTAACAGTGACAAAGAACCCTGAGCCAACAGCTTTGGGCTGGGAAAACAAACAGACTCTTACTGATGCACAATCCGAAGGTTCAGGTTTCTTCTGACCCCTGAAAGCAGTAGACAGTGATCTTCCTGGCTCCGGACCAAGCTAAAGAATCTGACTCCTAACTTTTCGATGGCCTGAACTGTCTTGCCATGATTCTGAGTCTCTTTTTCATCTTTCACTTCCTTTCCTCTTTCCCAATGTTTCCTTTGTGTTCTAGGCAATCTGGCTTCAGACTCTTGGCTCCCATTTCTGAGAGGCTGCTTTCTTACCAAACTTTCTCTTGGCCCATCTTTTGGTGGCAGTCAGTCTTTCAGAGTGGACCATTAGTGCAACTTTTCTTCTCCTACGATGGACGGTAAGCAAAGAGGGCTGGCATCAGGTTCACTGAGCAGATTTCAACGACTTTGAGATGTTCTTAAGTGGGTCGTATAGAGGAACGAGGTAATTCTTAGAACCTGTTTAAATAAATCACCCATTGTTTAAATTTCTCCTCACAGGGGTAGATGCATGGTTCATTGGTCAAGAGTATGTTCTGGTTTTGCAGAGAACCAGACTTGAATTCCCAGCACCTATTTCACAATCTTACTTGAAACTCCAGATCCCAGAGATTAGAAGCCCTTCTCTCGTCTTCGTGGGCACCTGCACACATGTGCACATACCCTTCCCAACACACACACATACATCATTAAAAATAAAATAAATATTTAAAAATGCTGTGCGTCATGTCTTCAAGTCTCCTGACAAATGAAGTCTGTACCTCTATGCATAAGAACATAAATAAAGGTAAATAAAAGAAAGGCTTCCTAAGAATGCTTTCTCTCCTCACTTAGTCAATGTCTATTCATACTTTACATTTTAGACCAATAGTCACCTCCTCAGGAGTCCCCTTCTACAGTTTTATGCAGTTATTTAACTTTTTTTCCTCAATAGTGATTACTGTAGTCAATGATTTTAGTTTATATGTAGCATTTTGATTGTTGAGTTTTTCTACTATAAGGTAAGATGGACGCTTATTCTGTTTCCCCTTGAATACTCAAATCTATCAGGAGCAGTAAATGATTGTGTAATGCGTGTTGAGTTGTGTCATAATTTGAATGTGGCTACCGAAGGGCATTTTCTGGAAATTTAGCCCCAATGTGGTATTGAGAAGCAGAACCTCAGAGAGATGCTGAGGCCATGAAATGTCAACTTTCATGCACGGATCGATGCCAATTATAAAAGGACTTGAGGCTGCGAGTTCTACTTCCTGCTTGCTTTCAAGCTCTTGTACCCTTCTACTCTGTAACAGGATGACATAGCCTAAAGTCCCTTGACAGATGTGGGTTCCTTGATCTTGGACCTCCGAGCCTTAGGAGAGTAAGAAACATGTTTTGTCAAGAAATTATCTACTCTTTGGTACCCTGTTAGAACAATACACAAACTGGCTGAAGTAAGCAATGAAATAAGTCAGAGGTAATTATAATGTTCCATGTGATGGCACCATGAACCTTGCTGTTTATCTCACACAAAAATTGGGCTATGGGAAAAGGAGAATAAAGGAAATCCTAATGCCTCACTTTCACACTTCCAGTCCTATTTGAAAGGAGGTGACAACCATCCACAGCCATGGGAGCTTGTGGTCACAGCCTTTCAGATCACAACATCATCAGAAGTCAGGCCTTGGGAGAGAGAGAGAATGACGCTGACCTCTCGGATTGAGGCAAATAACTCAGTGAGTCTGACATACGGGGTGTGAGGAAATTAGATGGGAAAGTCAGGGCCACAACCTGAAGGCTGTATGTGCTCGGCTAAGAGTTTGTCTACCTCACCTATAGTGGAAGCATGGGTAGATATGCTCTGGTGGACAGATAAGTCTTTCTTGGCATTACAGAGCACAGGAGGGAGGCAGGCAGTGTCTTAGTCAGGTTTCTGTTACTATAGTCAGATGCATGGCAAAATCATCTTATGAAGAAAAAAGGGTTGCTTTGACACACGTATTGGGAAGTCAGTTGATGTTTTTTGTTTAAAAATAGACATGTTTATTTTTAGTTACCTGTATGAATATTTGCCTACATGTATGTATGTGTGACAAGCGCATTCCTGGCTTGTGGAGACCAGAAGAAGGTGACAGACTCCCTGAACCTAGAGTTACACTTGGATGTGAGCCTCAATGCAGGTATAGGTAACCAAAGGGAGGTCTCCTGAAAATGCAGCAAGTGTCCTAACTGCTAGGCCATCTCTCAAGACCCTGTAGTTGGTCTTTAAAATTATTATTGTTATATTATTATTATTGCTATTGTTATTATTATTATGTGTTTATGACATGTGTGCATGAATTCAGCCATACCCATGCCATGTACACATTTGGATGTTGGAAGAAAACTTTCTTTCCTTCTTCCATGGTGTCTAGGACCTGAACTCAGGTCCTCAGAGTTGCAAGGCAAGCACATAGACTCTTGGAGCAATCTCAGCCTACCCTTCAGCTGTTCTTTTTGCTTTATACCTGTGGCAAAGAAGTGCATATGGAGAGAGTGTATAGGATAGAAAAATGCTCATTTCACGTCCATGAAGCAAAAGGCAAAAGAGGAGTGCCCTTGACCTACAACTATCCAAAAGCCCCACCTGTTGAAGATCCCAATGCCCCAATCCTGGG
>OU015743.1:37965613-38002272 GCA_907169655.1 Acomys percivali
TTATTTCTTCTCAGGCAGCGAGGATTTTAAAAGCTCATCTTTCACTTTCTGGGCATGAAGCAAAACCAAGAGAATCCTGGGTGTTTGGGGGCGGGGACAGGAACCCGGAAAGGCAGCTGCTCTTTTTTTTTTTTTTCAGAGTGAGGGTCTTGCTGCATTTCATGTAAAGAACGATGGCACCAGCCACTTTTTCGTGTTTACCACAAAGCCTGGTGTTTGGCGAAATTGCACATACACAAAAGAAATTCCAGGAAAGAGACACGAGAGAAAGGAAATGCGTCCCGTTTACCACAGGGCAAATTTATGGCTCAGTCGTCATGATTAATTAGGGCCCCCTTGAAGTTGCTTCTAAATTCTCGATGCTTGCCATCCTGCTCATGAAGCAGCTCTCTCCCTAGTCCATTCTGACGGTGCATTTTCACAGCGCCAACAGCATCTTTCCTCAGCACGCAGGATTATCTCGGACCTCCCCTCTACAGTGCACAGATCGCTGCTCAAACTGCCATGTCTGTACTCTGGTCTTGGTCTCCAAGTATCTACAGTTGTACTGCCGACTCTGTGGAATGCAATCGCAGCCATTGCAAAACTCAGCCCCAAACACACTGAGTTCTTCACATTCTCAAATGCCTCGCTAGTCTCATCTGGAGGAGAAAGGCTGTGCCTCCTAGGAGCAGAGCTAAGGAATACACAGCCCAGGTCTAAGGAGAGTGCAACTCTTTGAGGAGGATCCCCTTGTAATATCAGTGTGGGGCCAACTCAAGGTGATTGGGAAATGAACAACCTCAATCAAGTTATTCTTGAATTTTACTCCCTGTCCATTTGCGTTTTCCTCTTCATCAGTCATAACAACCTTGCCCAGAGTAGAAGAAATTGGATTAAAAAAAAAAAAAAAAAAAAAAAAAAAAAAAAAAAAAAAAAAAAAAAACCAGCACAAACTCCAATGTAAACATTGGGAAAAGTGTCTGAACTTTCCTAGTCATTTTAGTTATTTATAAGAAAAGGTGCCTGACCTACCTGTCATGTTGGCCACGAGAGTAAAATTTTACTGCATATGTGTAGGTGCTTTGCAAACTGTAGAGTGCCGTGCAAAGGTAAAGAATGCTGGTAATGGTGATTCCTACAGCCTAGACCCTGCCGAGCTGCATTCACAGCACACTGCTACTGATCACTCATATCTACTCTAGGTCACTGGCGAGGTGCTCTGCCTGGGTAGAATCACTTGAGAATCTTTGCATTATTATCTCTTTTCTACTAAAATGGTCCTGCACATTTTCTTCTTTAGGCTGTTTCACCTACGTGATGGGTAGCTCCAATTGCCAACTTGATACAACCTAAAATCAAGTGAGAAGCCAGTGTCAAAGAAGGAGGACTGTCTACATTGGACTTGCCTGTGGGCATGGCTATAGTGGATTGACTTTTTATATATATTTTTTACATCATTACAAATATAAACATCACAACCAAAATTAAGCAGACCCAAAGACTATATAACTTAACAATTGGCATTCAAAATTGAAGCTGTGGCGTAACACATTATACTTATGCATGTATCCACCACCAAAACGAAGAAACAAACAAATAATCCATTGCTTTAATTGAATTAACTGGTGTGGGAAGACCTAGACCACTGTGGGCGGCATCATTCCCTAGGCAGTGTTCTAACTGTGAAAGAGTGTAAAAAGCAAATTGGAGCATAAGCAAGTGAGCGTGTATGGATTTATTTCTCTTTGCTCTTGACTGTGGAGATGACATGTCTAAAAGTTTGAAGGTCTTGCCTAGATGTTCCCACAAAGATGGACTGTACCCTGGCATTAACCCTTTCATCACCTAAGCTGCTCTTATTTTCAGAGTATTCTATTACAGCAACAGAAACAGAAATAAACAACAACAATATTTCACATAGCTGTTTAGATAAACTTAAATATATTGTTAAAATAGTGACACAAGGTATACTATGTATACTATGCAAAATGATGAATTTGTATATAAAGTAATTCAGTTACATTAACAGAACAGAATAAATTGTGTGAATGTCAAGGGGACTTGGATTCACATATCACCATGCCCTTCACATGTGTTCTATGATAGGAACCAATGTTTATCATGGTGTTAAGGTATTATGTAGGAATAAGAGACTGAAGGTGGCAAACTTTGAGTTGAAAAAAAAAAAAGGTAGTACGTTTTTTATTTGTTTTGTTATAAGGTGAATGTGTACTGGGAACATTCTTGGAAGTAATTTGCCCATCTTTTTGAATTTTCAGAGGTGGTGGTGGTGGTTCATAGAAGACTTTTCCAAACAAAGTATCTGAATGACTAGTGCTTTTTATCAAATTCTAAAAGCTAGGATAGTATGAGTTTGCTCCTGGGTACTTGAAGGCATTAAATGATGATGTGTGAAAGTATAAAGTAGGCACCCCTGATGAAACACGCACTGGGGATATTTAGTGGTGATAACCAAGAAGTATCAGGATGTGCACAAGGGAGTACAACCTTACCACAGAGGTTACTCCTCTCCAAGACACAATGGCAACCAGAAACACCGTAGAGATTCCTCTCTACACCTTCTGACAATAGTAAGAATGCTAGCTCAAAAGAGAGAACTTGAAAGACAGAAAGAAGCAACCTGGAACGCAAGGGGGGAAAAAAAGCAAAAAACAAAACCCAAAGAGAGCCCATATAGGAGCCTTGGTCACACTGGGTTACACTGAACACCAGCATTGGTGAAGAAGAAAAGAACTGAGTACTACCTCGCTATACTTATTATCTAGTTCATAGTTTATTACATATGACTATATTTAAAACTTGAGATTGCATACTCATTAAGGGTACAGTCATTTTCTTGTTAATTCATTAATTAATTTGTTCATTCACTTTACATCCCAGTTGTAGCCCCTTCCCTCCTCGCCTCGCAGTCCGGCCCTTCCTCCCCCCTCACCTATTCCTCAGAAAAGGGAAGCCCCCCTACCCACTCACCCCAGCTCATCAAGTCCCATCAGGCCTGAGTTCCTCCTCTTCGCCTGTGGCCTCACAAGGCAGTCTTTTTTGAGGAAGTGATTGAAAAGTAGGTAACAGTGTCCATGTCAGAGAGAGCCCCCACTCTCCTTACTAGTGGACCCAGATGAAGCCTGAGCTGCCCATCAGCTACATCTTGTAGAGGACCTAGGTCTAGTCCATGCGTGGTCCTTCGTTGGTGCTTCAGACTCCACAGGCCCCTCTGGGCCCTGATTAGCTGGCTCTGTTGGTCTTCTTGTGGTGCTCTTGTCACCTCTAGGTCCTTTTATCCTTCCTCCCACTTTTCCACTAGACTCCCTATGGTTCGCCCAATGTTCGGCTGTGAGTCTCAGCATGGAGTAAGTCATTCTCAACTTTCATTGGTGGCTTTTAAATTCATCATAAGTATCCAGTTAAAGACACCCCCACCCCACCCCAACCAAGTACACTTACAAGTAAGTGTATGTCAGGTATGCATAAATCTGCCTTGATTCAGGAGTCAGATTCTGGCACACAAAGGAACAAACCAGGCCAGCAGTACCCTTCACATTGGTCACAGGAGGTGAGTGGATACTCGAATGCATTACCTCATTGGTTTGTTTTATAGTCACTCGCCCTACAACATTCCCTGAGAATCTGATAACTGTTATGCACTGTGATAAATCCTGGGACCTTAGGATGACCATGACCAACAAGGACCTCAATCCCATGAGCCTATGCTCTGATAATGGAAAACACCATGTATTACAGGATCTTGGAGGAAGTATAGTACAAGGATGGGAGGGCAGATGGAAAGGAATTCCTCATCACTTTCAGCTGTGTTATACAGGTGAGTATTTTATCTTTGTGAGGAAGGTATAGCATCCATGGTGTGCTCAACTGAGAGGCTGATGTAGGCTTTGTAGGCATGCCCTGGCCAGTGCATCAGCTCTGTGTTAGGCTACAGAGGAACATATATGAAAGGATAGGCCCTTCAGGAGAATTCAGCTCTCTTTATACGAAGAGGATATCTGGAAAGTTGGCTCCTTCTGGGTCTCTCAGTTCTCTTATAGGTAAATTACAGTTTTGTCAGTAAGTGGTTCTCAACCTGGGGGTAGCAACCTCTTTGGCAGTCAATTGATCTGAAAAACAGGGATCGCATATCAGATATCCTGCATATCACATATTTACATTATGATTCATAACAGTAGCAAAGTTAAATTTATGAAGCAGCAATGAAAATAATTTTATGCTTGGGGATCACTACAACATGAGGAACTGTGTTAAAGAGTTGTAGCATTAGGAAGGTTGAGACCCATGGGTGTTACACATGATCACATCTACATTACTGCCTGTGTGTTTTTTTTTTTTTCTCTAGAAGACACAGCCTTCCTGTCTGGAGTCAAGGTTGAAGCTTGAATTGTACATACTGCAAAAATTCAGTGGTGGTCCCAGCCAAGTGGACAAGATCCAGTAAGCCAGATTTCCCTCACTTCCCTTGGGCTTAAAACACAAAAGGATGTTTGAGCTGAGATGGCTCTGTAAGAACTGTGTCTTCTCCCATGTGAACAAATAGCCTAATTTCCCATTCTTTGCCAAGTTATCTTGATTGCACTAAAAACAGATTCCAATTTGTCATCAACTCTGATTCCAATTTGGAGGAAGACTTTTAAAATGGATAAGGGGCGATGCTGTTAACAATCACCTGAAAGTTCAATATCTTGCACACACAAAAAAATTGCTTTTAGCTTCTCTGCATGGGAAGGCAGAGCAGATGTACAAGAAAGAAAAAAAATGGAGAAAGAAAATGAATGGTTGCAATAACAGGCATTTTCCATATACTTGATCTTCAAGGGATTTAGTGACAAGAACAGAGAGATTTAATGTGATTGTGAAAAGTGAGGAGCCTGGGAAATAATAAAACACAGTCCATGGGGATGTATCTCTGTCTGAAAAAAATTCCCTTTAACGGTATTCTGATACTATTTACCATCTTATTGCTTATAGCTTTGTTTTTAGGAATGTGTGATGGGTTCTCTCAGAGCAAATAACTTCAAGGTCTTATTTTTTCTCTTGTCCTGATGACCTTTTGTGGTTTTTTTTTCTTTCACTCACTCATTCATTCACTAGATCCAAGAGTACACATTACATTCCAGGCACTAAGGGTTCAAGGTATTCATTAAAACATCACGTGAAAGCAAGACAGAATATCAACATGTCGGCAAAGTGATTGGAACCAAGAGGAGGGAGAAACCAGCCCTAGCTCCACATTCATTTCTGTAACCAGTGACTCAGTCAGTACAGTGCTTAGCAACATGGTGTTGAGTGACATTAGTGAATCAACTCTGACCTTTAATATTTATTAGGTCACCCTCTGGTTTGCATTTTAAAAGCTCACATGTTTCAGTTTGGGCCCCGATGCAGCAGTGTCCAGAGGTGGAGACTTTGGGAGATGATTGGATGATGAAGGCTCCACTCATTACCAGGATCTTTCTCAGGCTTCCTCTAGCTCCACAGTTCTTATCATCTCCATTGGATGATTGCGGTGGGGCACACTGAGTGTAGTCTAGAAGACAGAGTTTATTGTAGAGCAAAGTGGGGGTGACTTCCAGTGATTAGAGTAGTAAAAGCAAAAGAGGTGTTATGGAGGAAATCACTATGACGGGGTGAGAGCAGACCACAGACAGACAGACTCCTGTGTCAATGTACACTTTTAGGTAGTCTCTGTATTGCTTTCTAAACTGTCTAGAATTATTGTGTTTTTTAATTCAAGTGATTACCAGGTCCATTTGGCTAGAATCAGCAGCAGCCTCTACAACCTTGGCATAGACACAGAACCTAGACCCACCATAACCTACACAAGAGAGCAAGCACCACACCAAGAATCCTAGAAGACTTAACCAATCTGAAATCTTCTATAGTCTAAGGCAGTGGTTCTCAGTCTGTGGGTTACGACCCCTTTGAGGTCTCATCTCTGACATCCTCATAGCGTATGTTTACATCACAATTGATAACACTAGCAAAATTACATTTGTGAAGTAGAAATGAAATAATTTTGTGGTTAGAGGAAGTGTATAAAGGGCTGGAGCCTTAGAAAGGTCGAGAATCACTGCTCTAAAGGGACAAGAAGAAGAGGAAGAAAAATTTCAAGCTGCCTGCACAGGGGAGAGGAGATCTCTGGTTCCTACAGTGAGAAAGACAAAGTTCTGCATCTAGAGATTTTCTTGGGACAACCATGGACCATTTAACATCAAGCCGCTGCGAGGAGGGGTCTTCCCTTCCAAAACCTGTACTATTGTACAGCCATCACTAGCTCTGGTGGAAAGGACACCCACACCTTTTCTTCTAAATTTCCAAGAGAAACTACATGACTAGGGGGCCAACAATAGATGGGTACAGCAGCTTGTCCAGGTTGTCCTTGATGTAGAGTAAAGAAGCTTCACCGTGAGAACTGAAGAAGGAGTCAAGGTAACTCACACAAGGCTCTTGCATAAAACTACTTTCCATTGAGGGACTTCAAGTCACTGCAATGAAAACTTGTTTTGGCAGCTGAAGACTATCAGACATTACAAAGTCTCAGGGAACAATTTGCCTACAAAATGTTTATCTAAGACAGGAAGTAATGATACAATTTCCTTCTGATGCAACTTACTAGCTTGTCTGGAGACTGAAGAATTATATCTTGCTGAACAACTTGACCTCTAGCTTATAAAGCAGGCTTCCAGAAACCTCCCCAGTATCTCCAGTGAGAATCCCGCTCAAGGAAAGTATGCCACCCTTCTCATTTCTACCCCCACCACACAGTACCCCAAGAACCCACATGTCTACTGAGATGGGATTTCATGACTTATGTTTTTGGCACCAACTTTAGAGAACTTTGGTCTTGTGTTTCTGGATTTCACAAAGATGAAGTGACTTGCCCAGGGCAAGAGGGATGGTTATTTCTGGAGCTGCCTTTCCTCCTGTGAGTCATCTTGAATAATGTAACCTCGATCCTCAAGGTACAAAATTTACCATGGAAACTGTTCTGAATAACAGTCCAAAAGTAATAGGTAGGGTGGGGGATGACAGAAAGAACAAAATAAGAGATGTAATAAAATGAGGTGTTGACGAATGAGGTAAATGAACTAGAATATTTCAGATAGGGCTTATGGTTGTCATAATAAAAATGAAGTAGGTAGACTTTTCCTGATGAACTGGAACTACTAAACACAACTGAGATTTCATTGACTACTTTTTTTTTTTAAATAACGTATTAGTCAACATAACCTGAATGCATCATTGACTCAGTCTACACAAGACAGGAGATTTATAATTAGAAAATGTAGCTGAACCACAAAAAGTAAGTTTAAAAATAAACTAAGTATCATTATCCTATAATACAATATCCCAAATTCCAGGAAATAATTTTAAAAACAATTCTGAACATATGTAAATCAGTTCACAAGAAAGAAAATAATAGGAGCTGTCTACTGAACTCCTAATACTCTTTAGCCCTATTCTACCAATTCACGGTGCTAAAAAATTGAAAGAAAAAAAAAAAAGGACTAACTGAAGTGCATAAGAAACACATATACTTCAGACTGTAAAAGAAAATGCAAAATTGTTTTCTTGGGTCAGATGAAAAAGGTTCATAATCAAGAATTCTATTTTTCATATCCTTTGTCTCTTCTATTTGTAAATGAAAGAGGAAATACAGTAATCTTGGTGAGTGTTTTAAAAGCAATGAATAAACAATTTTTCTTCTGTGTCGCAGAGAAACTGTTTTGAACTATCCAGATCAATGTCATATCAATTATCTTCATAAATTTCTGTGCTCTGCTGAGCGTCATAGTAGTATTCCTTCATCAAGATCATGTGGATTTCCATGCTCCATGTTGTCTCCAGAAACCATGTAGAAACCCATGATCTGTGCTCCCACTGACTGTAAAGGGCAAGGAAGCTACTTTTGCAGTGGAATCGATGACTGCAGACTCATAGTTGAGAAAGAGGGACACAGAATGGCTTTGTAACAACACTTACCCACCCTCCCCCCAAAAGTAACTGTCTAGACAGGAAAAATAAAGAGAACCCTTTAAAAGTGTGATAAGGATGCTGAAATGTAGCTCTCCACAACTGAGAGCTTCTTGTGAGGGTGGTGGAAAACTCAGTTCTCTTAAAGGGGCTAGCTACTGGGAGCTTGACTATGCTCCAGTGAGTATGTTAGCAACACAAAGTCAACGTGTGGGTTTTTTCTTTTTGGGGAGGCAGGTGGGTCACAATGGTGGAGGTAGACCTGGGTGTGTGATATAAAATTCCCAAATAATAAAATTATTATGTTGAAGAAAAAAAAAGATTTCCTTTTGAACTCTAATACTCATTTGGGGGATGATGGATAGCAACAGAACTAAAACCAAAGCCAATGTTTATGATTAAATGAAGTCACTGTAGGAACTATTGGTCATCTAGACACCACCAGACAAATAATCTCCAACCCTTCTGGGTACAGCTTCATGCAGATGCTTTCAGTTTTGCCCAGCATAGAAAGACTCCAGTGGTAGGTTCTGATGCTAATTTTCTATCTGTGACCACACCATGATGATAGTAATAGACTGTGAAAATGGAGAAAGTGAGGGTGAGGTATCTGTCACTTAAGAAATTAACAAAGTGTGCTACTGACTGAAGCTCATACCATAATATGTGACTGCAGTGTTGTGGAGATGTAATGTCTCTGCATTTGAAAGTATAAAATTCTAACAAAATATTCCGCAGGCAGTGACATTGGCAATGCAACCCCGCTGTAGGAATCTAGCTGTAAGTGTTTCTGTGAGGCTAAATTCAAGGAGCTATTGAATGGCTTCCTAATTGCCTTGAAAGATGGTTACTCTAGAGAAGTAATTTTAGACTGAGCACATGAGAAAGACCCAGGGTCAAGGCTTTTTCTCATTGCTTTGTAGGAGACAATCTTAAGAGAACTGGGGAAAACATAAGAACATACAATTCATGGAGGGAAAAAAGGAAGAAAAGAGATACAGTTCTCGATTTCACCAATGTCAAACAATGCTTGAAGTACACAGCCCAATGGAAAAAAAATGAGTGTTACATCAAAGCTCTTACAACTAGAAAAGGTTTAAATACAATTGACTTTCCTTTGGAAGACCCTGGGACAATGAAAGTCACTCAAAAGTAGGAGATTGGATCATTGTAGATGACACTGCTTCTCCAGAGAGTCATCAATTTTTAAAAAGTAAGAAAAGACCCTTTAAAAAGACCTAGACAAAACTCCATTAAAACATGATACTAAATGTAGTCCCTCACTTGAAAATGTTTTGTTTGTTTGTTTGTTTGTTCTAGCAAGGACATCAATTCTTCTCCAATTTACAGGACTGCTAGTCAACAATCCATTGTCTTCTAAATAATGTGTAATAGTGCACAAATGAATGTAACAGTGGAGTTGAGCCTGTTGGAATGGAGGCTTTTACACTGAGCTATAGAAGAGAGGAAAGAATGGTTAAATTCAGTCAAGTAGTCTGATTAAATTGCTCTGCTGTTGACGGTGGTGTTTTGGTTAGATGTGCCTAGGTACACACATGTTTTGATAATAGCAGATAGTTAAGCATAAGTGGGGTCCAGGGGACTAGCCCGTTCAATCTGTGTTATCTAAAATAATAATGACTAGAAAGAGACATCTGTATACAGGCATGTAGCCTTGAATTCTTTCAAGCCAGAGCATGACTTTCAAAAAGTAATTATGTAAATGAAAATTACACAAATCTCCAGATGAACTCTTAGGCTTCTTGCTTTATCGAATTTCTTTGTGGAATCACAGCACAGTGCTTAGGAAAGCCCCCAACACCCGGACTCCCAGTGAGGTTCATTAAACCTGTTCTTTTCAAAAGTCATCTTCCTGAAATGTGAGGTCTTTATCCATTAACCTTACAGGGTCCCAGTGACTTCCTTTGCAATCACAATATACTTCCTCTGTCTAGATTAAAGAATTAATGAAAGCCCATTGTGTTCAAGCACTATGTGATTCTGTGTTACTACGTGCTTGTCTGGGGCAAAATACATACTCCTAAGTATAGCTTTCTCTAAATTCTGGCAAATTCCTCCTTTTTGTCATGCGTTTTCTTTTAACATTAGGCTGTGAAGTGATCAATCTTGTCAGAATTTTAATATCCCAAATATCTCTTTCTCTACCCAAACTATCCCAAACACTCAGAACATTAAAATATAAAATGAATTCATGAAAGAAAAGATAGATTTAGACAATGCAGAGGTGGAAGGCTATGTCTTTGTGGAGGGTGTGCTCCCTGGGGACATGTGCCTTTGGTAAGGCTGTTTGCAGCTTGGTTGCATCTGAACCAAGCTTTCCTTTCTTGAAGTGTGTAAATAGGAGGACACCCCCCCTTGGGGATGAATCACATCCTGCTTTGGTAACATGATAGGAGCTTTTAAAGAGCACATGGACCATTGCTGGGTTTGGCCAGAAATGAATCTACTCCTTACTGCTCTTTCAACTTCAGCAAACTAGTTGCGTGAGGATAAGAGCTCCATGGGTGTGTGTTCCGAGACCTGAGGTGAGGCAAGGTTTAATGAGAGACAGATTATGATTCTGGAGTGGCGATGAGAGAGGAAAGGGACCTTGGCCATAGCTGAAAGAGCCGGAGTGCAACAAGGAAATCACTAGAGGTATCATGTGAGGTTGAAAGGGGTTGTCCAAAATCAGGAGAGGGTCTGGAATGCAATAAGAAGAGGCAAGACTTAAATACATATTTGGTCTTTAATGATAATGGGGTCGACCTGACTCTGCTCTGAGCTGAGGTGTGTATTTCCCCAGTCAGCCAGTAACAAAATCAGGGTAAAAGGAAAGAGCAGCTGCACTTTGTCCATGCATAGCACAGCTCAGAGCTGGGAAGAGGAATCGGCACACTGAACCCCAAAGTTCTCCTGGGAGGAAAGTGGATCTGCTATGGCAGCAGAGGCTAAGGCTTGAGCACCAAGTGTCTGAAGAAGTCTGTTGATCGTATCTTAGTTATACAGAGAATAAAGATTCCTAAACACAGGTGGACCCTAGAGGCAACATGCAAGCAAATAAGAGAATGTATCATTTTGATAGCATTATCACGAAGAAAAGATAAATAGCCAGAATACAAAGCCTGTAAATACACTGAGTGGTCTATCACAAGTTGAAGAAACTTGTGCTATAAGAATCTGGACACTCGTGCTAGCCAGGCAGGGTCGTTACTTGGCAGAATTCCTAACAGGAACAACGCAAAGGGAAGAAAGTTTGTTTTAGCAAACTCTTCCAGAGACTTCAGTCCATCATCATTTTCTCTATGACTCTGGGTCCCCAGGGGGAGCTAAACCATCATGATGATGGGGATGTGCAAAGGAGGAAGCTGCTCACTTCATGGTTAACACGTAGCCGAGAACACAGAAGGGACCATGGAACAGGAAGTAACTACCCTTCAGAGGCATGCATCTGGTTACCTACTTCGTCCAGCAAGACCTTTTCCCCTAATGTTTCCAGAACCTCCCCAATGAGTGATTCTGTGTGGGCACATTTCATGCTCATACTAGTTGATTAATGGCTTTCTACTCCCTAAGAGCAATCTTGCATTAGTCTTTGAATGTCTTTGTCCCACTCTCCTCCTCTGTGAAATGAGTGTGGTAATGGTAACCCACAGGAGGGGATGAAACTAGTTAACCCCTGAAAAGCACTGAGTGGGGTTCCTGGCATGGAATTACCACTCACCAGGGAATGACAGCTATCCTGGGAGATCGTTATTAGTCCATTGTTGTTGCCTGGAAACCAGCTTCTAAACAAAGTACATAGTATACTTGATAAAGAATGATGTCACTAGTCAGGTGTTTGGATAGATTTGATCCTTCCTTTACATTCCATCCTAAGATAAAGTCCAGCTGGACTTAGAACCCTAACTATTCTGGAACATGCTGGCAAGTACTTCAATAACATCACAGTAGAAGAGGTAGAAGAGGGTCTTTCTAAGCATAACACCAGAAAGGGAAATCTGGAAGAGAAAGAGAAATGGATAGACTTGATTAGATGGACACTAGAAAACTTCTAGGTCCCCAAAGAAAATAAAATATTTCACCATAAGCAAAGTTAGACAGTAAATAACAAGCTAGGAAAAATATTGCAACATCTAAGGTAGATCAAGTTAACATTTGCAGTACAAAAAGAGTTTATGTTTTAAGAGTATTATATATAACGCTTTTAATAAATCATGAAACAAATGTACCTATTAATAAAGTCTTAACACATCTACCTGAAAGATTGGCATAAGACACTATGACTATTTAGTTTATTATAAAAATACATAAATAGACAAAAATGATTAATCAAAGGGATGTGATATAACATGAGCTAACATTTTTTCACTTTTCAAACTGGCAGTGACTCTTAAATAACTATGCTCAGTATCCTTAGATACAGGGAAATAGGCACTTCTCATACTGTGGTTGGAAGCATAAATTGGATAATTTGTTATAGTGATTGATTGTGAGTGTGTCTGCATGTGCACGGGCACATCTATGCCACGGCACACATATGCTACAGCATGCATGTGGAGGTCCGGAGACAACACATGGGAGTCAGTTCTTCCACCAGGCATGTTCTGAAGATTAGACTCAAGTCATCAAGCAAGCCATCTGACAGCGCCTGACAACTGTTTTTTGTTTGTTTTTGGAAATAGGTCATCTGTAGTCTGGGCCGACTTTAACTTACTATGTAGCTAAGAATGGCCTTGCACTCCTGATCCTCCTGCCTCAGCTTTCTGTGTGCTGGGACTACAGGCTAAAAGCACTGCTTTCTTTTTGTAACTCTGGGGATTGACTTCAGGCCCTTGGGCCTTCCAGGCAATGGAGCCATATGTCTGGCTCTTTTACAGGAGGATTTCTAGCGCATATCTGCGTTACCATTGACTTATCTTTTATATTGCTGATATTTAATTTTTTTAAAAATGTCTTAAATGTTAAAATAAAGTAAATGTTAAGTACCAGGGTACCTTTTGCAACATTTTAATAATGTGAAAAGATTGTATCATCTTAATGTCAGGGAGGTCACTGGTTAAGATCAATGTCCAGACCATATTGGCAGCCTTGAGAGTGAGTCATTCAGATCTCTGACTGTAGCTGCCCTAGGCTTCCAGCTGCTGTGTTCTGTAAGGCATGCTTAGGGAGAACCTAAAATAAAACATCTGTACAATGCTTAGCAGGGCATCCCTATCTGTAGGGGACATGGTCTAAGCCCTGTGGTGGAGGTCAGAAGTGATGTGTAGCAGCAAACTGATACTGGGCTTTTCCTCCATGTGTGTAACTATGAGAAACGTTGACTTTTACACTTAAAGGAAGTACTTTATGCTTCTCCTTGGTATATTTGAACTGCTGGTCACTTTGTATTCTTTGTATTTGGGGTCATTATTAGTATAGGTGTGTGTGTGTATGTGTGTGTGTGTGTGTGTGTGTGTGTGTGTGTGTGTGTGTACATGCACGTGCATGCATACACATGCAAACGTGTGTGTTGTTAAAACATCATCAATATCTCCTGCCTCTGGAAGCTCCTTCAGTGTCCATCATGCAGTCAGTGACAAGACATCCAGAAGGCCCTGATTGTCCCTCCTGGCCTAGGAGATATGAGTACAGAGAGTCCCAAGTCCCAGCTGTGCAGGTAGCACTCTGGCTTTTTGCCTCCACTTGGTACCCAAGTCTTGGCCCTTTCCTGCCATGAGGTAGAGGACTTTATGTTTGTTGAGGCCTTCTGGTCCCAGGTGGCCTCTTCGCTGCAGTGTTTGCTCCAGCTTGACGTTGAAAAGCAGCCTCCTCTCTGGCCTACCCTAACTTGCACTAAGCTGCTTCTTGAACGCAATTTTCTCTGCTGTTTTTCTCTTAATGGTGGCAAATAGATTTTCCATCTTCCTATTTTTCTTTCTGTCACAATACTTTTCTAAAAGTCTTTCTAGGCTCTTTATAGCTTTGACAGCTATAAACAGTCCATCTGAATTGTGACCCCAGTGTGTCCCTTTGACTTTCTGAAGACATGTTCCATCTTGCCGAGAGATGCCTCACTTATCCTGTAAAGTGACTATTAAGAATGCTTAAGATCTCACTGTCCCTAAAGGATACATATACTTTTGGAGCATTGCCTTGTCTCAGGTTTCCCTTGAGACAAGAAGAGGGTTTGGAATTGTTTTGCTCTCTGCCTCTGCCACCTCCTTCTTACCACTGTTAGATCTTAGAAAACAAGTACTTCCTTCTGGCTTCCAGAGAATCCTGGTTGACCACATTCTAACATCTCCTCCCTCTAGTCCTGTCAGTTAGATATCATCCTATCAGGGTACCAATTTGCAGACCATCATCTCGCAAGCAGACATCCACAAGGCTTTGTGTGTGTCAGAGCACATAAGGAAAAATTTCAGAAAACCAGTTCCCCCATTCCATTGCTATGGCCTGGACATTTGTGTTTCTCTGCCCTCCTAAATTCATATGTGAAACATTAATCTAGAAGTTGATAGTGTCAGGAGTTATTGTCTTTGGGAAGGTGGTTTGGTCATGAGAATAGAGTTCTCTCTAGTAGGGTTAGTGGTCTTATGAAATATGTTCCAAATGGCAGCCTCTTCTTTTCACGGTATGAGGACATAGCTAGAAGACACTATCTACAAGCCACCGACAAGCTGTCTAGATGTTGACTCTACCTGTGCTTTGGGTTTGCATTCCTATGCTCTAGAAATGTGTGAAAAAAGCCCTGTTGTTTATAAGCCACCCAGTTTATGATCTAAGTCATTTGTCACTTACTAACAGGGGTAGCTCATAGGAATATTCCACTGCATAGTTTTGATCTTTGTGTGGAAATCATAAGAGTCTAACTGCATACTGCCCTACATGACATTCTTGGCACAGAAATTCTAATTTGAATTGACATTTAAAGAGACAACTGTCATTTTACATGCCTTGACTCATAAAACATAAATAAACTGACAGAGATCTTTAAAAAAAAAGAGTTTAACTGCACACAGCATGATATCTATAATGCTGTTCTATAGTATACAGCTATAGGCCCACTTTGTATATGCAGCCCATGGTTGACCAAAATGTCATTATGTGCTATATTTGTTATAGAATCTGCCTTAGTTGCTTTCCTGTTGCTATGTTAAAACAGTGTGACAATTTTGGAAGAGTTTATTTTGTGCTTATCACTACAGGGGTTTAGGGTCAATAATAGTGTCAGCAGGGACAGATATTGTGCCTGGGGCTGGAACCTGCTCACCTCTCAAACCATAAGCAGCAAGACAGAGAACACTGGAGATGACACAAGGCTTTTGGAACCCCAAGGCTGTCCCCAGTGAGATGTAAGGCCGTACATCCTAAGCCTCTCCAAACAGCCGCCAACCAGGGACCAGGTATTCAAATGCCCTAGAATACAGGGAGCATTGCAATCAAACCATCGGAGTCTGAGTGGACTAACATACTTGTCCAAGTGGTTCTTATTCAGTAGGGATACAAAATGCTAGGTGTGAGGATTCAGTGGTCCTCAAGTCTCATGTCCATATAACCTGGGGAGTTCTAGAAAATGTGCATGAGTTGGGCATGGTGTCGCATGCCTCTCATCTCAGCACTCAGGGATTCAGAGGCAGGGAGATCTCAGCGAGTTCAAGGCCGGGCTGGTCTACAAAGTAAGTCCAGGACATCCAAGGCTACCTAGAGAAACCCTGTCTCAAAAAACAAAAACAAAAACAACAACAACAACAGTAACAACCACAAAAAAGAAAAATGTGCATGTTCGGATAGAGTGGTACTTATCCTAATTTAGCGGTGTACGAATGAATAAAGAGACTTTAGGTTTGTATCCCAGATAGAGAATGAGAAGCCGAAAGAAAAATGTAAAATTGAAAAAAAAAAAAAAAACCAATTGTAAACTGATATCCCCTCGACTTTCTCTGTTGTGTATTCTTGATTTTTACATGACTAAATTCTGTAAGCATTCACACACTATTGCACAGATGTCTGCCATGTACAATAAAGGCTCAATCTCTATCTCCTCACCATCCTCCTTCTTGTTTTTCTGCCCTCTCAACTCCTTTATCATCAGTTAAAAGGGATACAGGTTTTGACCTGCACCGAATTTAATCAGAGTCCCCTTGTGAGATGCCACACAAAGGAAAGCATTAAAAAGAGGAGCATACAGGAGGCAAACCACAGGCACAGGAAGCCTTCCTCAAGGCCGTTGCTCTCTCAGCAGAGGCTTCCAACTCCTTTGACTTGGTTGACTCATTCTCAGGACTTTTTTTTTTTAATGTTGAAATTAAAAAACCCACCCATGTTCGCGTGTCTGGGAGCTAGCTATTTCTCCAATCACTCTCCCCCAAACTAATCCTTAGCCTACTTCTAATCTGTGAGGCTGTGTGACTTTCTGCCCCAGAGCAATGTGGAAGGCAGAGATCACAGGAGTCTTATCACGCCTCGTTTCATCCTGTAGTTCTGCCACCCACCCATCACCCTTTTAGGAATCCAGTGCTATTTTTCTTCCATCTGATTCATGACAGAGCAACAGTTCTGTGACCCAGCCATTCAGAGTCGGGAGGACCTCCCGTGTGGTTAATGGGAGCCCAGCAATCATCTTTCCACCCTTGCTTCCTGACAGGCCTTGAATGGTGGAGCCTTTTTGACTTTCTCTAATTTGGAATATCTTGCTTCGGTGTACTTAACCACCTTCACGCCAGAGGGTTCGGACTCCTCTACCTGGACTTCCTTTCGCTTTCCCTGTGAGCACCTGAGAAGTTGTGAATGAGGATGATTATTATGTCACAGCTCCTCAAAAGAACTCTACACCAGACAAGAATGTTCTGGGACACATTCGTCAATGACTGTAACTCAGTGCTTGTTCAGACCAGCATTGCTTCTTCTAGTGAAGAGTGCAGGGGACGTTTGGGAGATGTGTATTGTAGTTGTCTCATGCTTCACACCAGACTCCTCAGAACACAACAGTCAAAGAGAACGCATGCGTATGATCACAGAAGCCCAGTATGCCCTGTGGACGTTCACCTGGAGTGAGGCCGAGGAGGAAATATTGATCCTCTTTTGCACCCTTTGCTCTAAGCTGACACTGCCCTTTAGGATTCTCATGTGTCTTCAGTCACGTGCCCACCCACTGCCCACAGTGCTCTGCCTGGGAGCACTGGGGCTGAGTTTAAATAACATTTTAAAAATCTAGTGCGGAATTCTCTCTGTTCCTCTAGCATGCTTTACTCTAAGAGAGCAAGAAACATGAAGGGCCACAGACTCTTTCATTATAAATTATTCTGAGGCTGAATTTCTCCACAATGAAGCATTCTGAAAAACATTCACTTTGCACTCCAGGCTTGGCTGATCTTGTGCCAAGAGGAGGAGAGAGGATTTCAAAGTTATCAAGTTCTTGTTTCTTGTTTTAAAAAAGTGGTTGTTTATTAGCACCCCATTTTCTCCACCATTCTTTACCCCTGGAAAAAATTTCAAAGACCAGTGTTTAATCTCATTTTCTGAGCTGTGAAAGACTCCCTACCAGGCTAGAGGGATGGCTCAGAGGTTAAGAACACTGCCTACTCTTCCAGAGGACCCAGATTCAATTCCCAGCACCCACATGATAGCTAACAGCTGTCTGCAACATCAGTTCCAGGAGATATAACACCTTCATACCGACATGAATGCCAACAAAACATCAATGCATATAAAATAAAATAAATGACCATTAAAAATAAGAAAGACTCCCTGTTCCTCACTTTGCTAGGAAATATGATGTTAGCCTTACTTCTTTGTTCACTTTCCTCTCATAGTTAGGAAAGAAGATGAAAATGCCTCTGATGGCAAAGACAAAACCAACAAAACTCAGTCTTTACTCTAAAACTGCTAGGACCACTATACTGGTCACCCAAACTCCACATAGACATTCAAATCCAGCATCTCTATTCCAGATCCCATTTTGGAACCAGGGTCACTTCCCACTGTTGTGATACAACTGTCTGTGGAGTCTCTGATAGCATCTCCAATTTAGGTTCTAAACATAATTTCCAGGCTTTTTCATCAGAGACCTTGATGTTTGACCAACATAACCAACTACAGGCTCTTCACTGAGCTGTCTCAGCCTTTGGCTTCCATGATGTCTTTTTTCCTTGCACCTTGATCTACTTACTTTTCCTTCTTTGTTTTTAAAGATAAGGTTGATTTTGTTTTTAATAAAATACTTAACGTTTGGATTGCAGGTGCCTGTAGAGGCTAAGAAGTTCATCAAATCTTCTGTAGCTGGAGTTACAGGTGGTTGTCAGCTGCCTGAGGTGGATTCTAGGGACCGAACTCTGGTCCTCTGCAAGAACAGGAAGCACTCCTAGCTGCTGAGCCCCTCTCTCCAGCCCCCACTCCATTCCACCCCATCCTGCTTTTCTGAAAGCCTCTTACTTGCTCTGGCTTTGCATTGTCACCCTCCTTACATTGTCAGTCCTATATGTGTGATTTAGTACACAACCAATCATGATTTAAACTCTGACTCATACTTACAGTTGCCACCTCTATCGCTTAGGAAAGACTTGGCACTGAACTTCAGACTATGAAATCAATTGTTTACCTGACTTCACTCCTAGGATCACCACCCTATGTTCTGCCTGCCTCTCTCTGTCTCCTATCAATCCCAATAGTGTTCACAGTTGACAGACATTCTGCACAGAATGCCATACAGGTATAAATATGCTCTGTCTCTTTATTTTAACCTCTTGTATTTTTCTTCCACATTCTGCCATGGAGCTCTATTTATAACCCTGTAGGTGCTTCTTTTTATTACCCATTTTATTTCAGTTCTCTTATGCTTCTTCCTATCTTCCTTCCAAGCCACCCTTAGGTAGGAGAGAAGGAAGGTTAATCGGGAGAGGGGGCTGAGTTTCCTTTACTAATTCCACCTTGTTAAGGTCCTCAGGTTCTTTGGAGCAATATCAATCTCAGTTGTCAGGATATCCAGGAGTCCAGTGGACCAGCAAACAAAAAAAGGAGCTTTCTTCCTCCTTTGACCATCTCCTCAAAGCCTCCTGCTCTCTCTGGTTTCTGATATTTATACCCTCTCCTAGTCCTCAGAATTCCATTAACTACAGTTGGCAAACACCACACCCCTCTCTGAGCCACATAAAGCAATTACCAGTTGTGGACAAACTAAAAGCAGCTCCATATCCCACACTTGGGATTAAACAAAAACATATTTACATAACATAACTGAGTTTTTAAAGAAACCAAACTTCCACTAGATAACTCCAAGTTTGGTTGTTTTGAAGATGAAATGCTTTCAGTCATTCCCACTATATCAATCTGATGCAGAACTACTGTCACACTGAGAACTAAGATGGTTTGTCAGTTGGTACCTATCTCTCTAACTGTATTTCCTGCCTTTTTGGTCACCTCAAATATCATGTACTTGCATGAGCATGGGATATTATTTTCTTTCTGTACTTCTGGCAAGAAGGAAGTTCCTTTAAGCTCACCTCAGGCTAAGCTCTTCCAAAATGACTTCTCTGACACCTGCCATGACAATGCAGGCATCTAACCCACAGCTGCCCTGCAGCTCTGTATGGATCTCTGATATTATACTAGCCCCTGTCCCAGAAGATTAAGCCTTTTGTCACTGTGTTACCAATACCACATCCCTTACTTGGCATGTCAGAGAGCTCAGTAACATTTCTGTTAGTGGACTTTCTAATAGGCTTCCCCCCTTTTCTACTTCAGTGTCTGAATAGAAAATATCTTCCATCATGCCTGAAGGAAGTTAGCAAGATGTAAATGCCCCAGGAACTGAATCTAGGGTCAGCACTAGAGATCACACAGGAAACGTGCTTGCATGTGCTAATGATGCAATGAGGAAGGAAAATCATGATTTGGAAGCAGTTGCTTCAGGGGTGGTATTTACAGTACAGGATGCTATGATGTGAGGAAGTCAGGAGAGCTGAGGAAAACCTATCATGATCTGGAAGTTATAACACACCAGAGGAAACTTCCATCTCACACAGCCTGCACAAATATGTGGTCATATGTCCAAGTTCTTTTCAGGACAGTGAAATTTTTATTGTTAAAGTAAAGTATGCTGAATAGAGTATTATTCCCTTCACCATTTTCCTCTTTCCTGCTGAACACAATATACATGTATAGACTAGATATATGGCAGCCATATTTCACAATGGACTCCAGTGAATGCAGAGCACTCAAGGAAAGACAACAGGACAGAAAGAATCAGTGTGAGTAATGTCATGTAGTTGCATACTGGACATCTACAAGGAGAGAAAAACAGATCTATTTCATTTAAGTTATTGATTCTGTTCATGTGTAGCAAATCAAATTCTCAGAAACAGGCAGCTCAGAAGCTAGTGCAGATCATTTAAAGCTTTTTAATATCTTAAAACCCTAGACCTGAAGATGTGATGAGTTTACTTGCTTATGATTTGACTCAGCTGGTACTTATGGTAGAGGCAGGTAGAGTAAGTTTGGGAACAGACAGCAATAAATGAATAGCAAGGAAAGTCCTTGGAATTCTGAGAAAAGGATGATGTTGGTGAATTATTCTCATGGCTTCAGATAGGATTACAGTATTAAATTCTTTCCTTTAAGGAAAGTGCTTAAAACTCAGTTGACTGTGGTGTGGACAAACAGAAGAGATGATGTAGCAGGTGTTGAGTTTACAACGAGATTTTGGGACAAGCATTTTGTTTGAAAACCCAAGGCCCCTTAAATCATAAAGATATCTCTCTGGGGCTTGGGAGATGGTTTAGTGTGTAAGAGCCCTTGATTTGTTAGCATGAAGACCTGGGTTCAGATCCCAATACTCACATAAAAACCTTGCACATGCCTGTGACCCTAGGAGCAGAGGTAGGTGGAGAGATAGGATTGTTTGGGGTTTTCCAGTCAAAATAGGGTAAGCTCCAAGTTCAGTGCAGACCCTTTGTAAAGAACATAAGGCAATGACAGAAAGGGACACCTAGTATCTTTCTCTAGTCTCCTCACACAAGTACATGGGTATGTCTTTTTGTACACACAAGGGCATAACATGCATGAGTGTAGACACACACACACACACACACACACACACACACACACACACACACACAGTCTTAACACCTGGAAGAAGATGAGAGTAACTTAAGAGTTTGACTTAAGTTTGATTTTTTTTCTCGAAAGTTGCAAATGCCTCAGTCATCGAAACTTAAGTGATACTCATCTTAACTGGTGTAGTGAGCACACTGTGCTGGAAGCATTTATGTCTTAACACATTGTCAGAAATTATTGAATAATAATAAATTCATAATTGTTTGAATAGCAGCAATTTGCAAGATAATACCCCCTACTCTGGCAGTCTAGCAGAGGTGAATGTAGGTTATTTTGTTCCAATCCTAATTACTAATATTAACTCATATCACACATCGTACAGCAAAAATTATGTGATTATTCATATATGCATGCATTCATATATATGGAATTACAGAATGACTACAAGTTAAAGAAACCACAGCAGAATTTAAGGGGTTTTAGAAATAGACTGATGGAAATAAAATAGAGTCTATATTGATAAGATAGGAAACCCAAGCCAAGCACAGGAAAGAAGATATTGCTGTAGAGGTTAAGACATGGAAGAGTCTGGTTGATAGTGAAGATATAGTCAGCTGCAGAGAGACAAAGGGGCCAGGCCTGGAGTAGACTCAACAGGTCTAAGTCCAGGTCCAAATGTGTGAACAAGTAAATAGGCAGATAGCAGTCAAGTTGACTGAATCAACAGTGGAGAATCAAGCCTAGCTAGAGACCTATGGATCGTTGGGGCAGGTGTCTTTGATACGCAAACCATTCATAACAGCACTGGGTGTCCTTATAGAGTCCTGATATCAACAATCTAAAAAAAAAAAAAAAAAAAAAAAAAAAAACTAGTTGTTATCAACTTCAAAGGAAGTTGTGGTTTTTTTTTGGGGGGAAGGCAATGGCAAGGAGAAATTGTGGCACTTCTGGGGACACGATAGGTATGAATCATGCCCTGTGATTCAGAGTCCAAAGGGCTGAGAATTTGTAGAGCAGGGAGGAAAGGGTCGTGGGAAAGGATGGGCAAAGACCTGGTCCACATGCCTGCTTGGCTCTGCACTCTGCTGGGACTGGGGTATACTGGCAATCACTCTGGTGCAGCCGTTGGTACATCGTTTGTGTCTGGGATTGCTAGAGCTGATGTCAAGACTTGTCTGGAAGTTTAAACCGCCTCCAGCCCTGGGCTGACCTGGGCCCATAACAGCCTTTTAGGGAGTACTGTTGTTGAGGAAACTGAAGCCTAGTAAAGTTGAGAATTGACAAAGGCCATAGAAGGCCAAGTGGTCTAGTTTTAATTGCTCGGACCCCCAAAGTAGATACTCTTGATAATGCCTTCCACAGGTCTTTCCACCTAGGCCCTCTCAACCTGTTATCGGAGAAAGGTGAGGTGGGGGTACAGAGATGTTGAGTGGGTTTCTCTGCATTGTTCTAAAGCAGGACACTGGCACTTCTTGTCCCTTCTCCCCTGTCTTTATGTCATCTTCTAGAACAGAGATTTCTAGTAGTTTCCAGATTTGCTTGATTTGGAGGAAATACCTATTTTCAATCTGTGTGTGTGTGTGTGTGTGTGTGTGTGTGTGTGTCCATGTCTGAAATCTAGGAACCTTCTCATTTTAATGTCTTTGGTGGCTATGATCTGCAGCTCAGCTGAAGCTGGAAGTGGAATATGAAGGAAATAACCTCAACAATCTCCTTCTTTTATGGAAAGGACAAATCCTTTGTGAGAGAAACAAAACAAACCCCATCACCTCTGTAAACCGGTTGATGGAATCACTCTCTTCTTGTTCCATAGCTGACTATAGAACTATTAATTCCCTGGACACAAAAACTCCATGAAAACCAGGCATTTTGTTCAGAATGCTTACTAAGTCTAATACTTTCCCTAAAGTGCTTATTCCCTTCAGATACAGCCAGACAATTCTACTGACTTAGATGAAGAGATAAATGCCAGCAGTCCATCTTTGTCTTCTTTCATCTCTCTGTAGGGGTGTGCCTAGGACCTGTATTCTGTCCTACAGGTGTGCTGACCATGGCTTCTGTACCACTGCCCAATCCTGCGCATCTTTTTCATCTGTCCTTCCTCACTACCAGCCTCCTTTCTCCCCACGTACTCTCCTGTTTACTTAGACCAACAGAGCAGTCCCTTGCAAAGCTAGCTAATTAGGGACTATCCTGGGAGGGACTGGTTGTACCACATGGGATTTGCTGGGGATTCATATGTGTCCTAGTCTTTCTTCCACTGTGTTTCATTGTAGAGTAAGTTGTCCATCTTAGTAAGAGGCCATATGCTAAGAAACTCAGTGCCTATGTAGGAAGAAATCAATTGCAATGACCAAAATGAACATGTTTGTTTTGCTTTGCTTTGTTTTTCAATCTGGCTACGGTGACCAAAGATGAAACTAAACTAGAATAAAATCTAGTTTTTCAGTGATTCTGAAACCATTCCATTGAAGTATCTTCAAATATAGTAATTGCAAAACTATGCTTTGTTTCCAGCACAGTGGCAATTACCTGTTATCTCTTGACCCTTCATGGATGATGGGAGGATGAGTTAGGTGCCTATGTGATTATTTCTACTCAGAGGGGGAGCCATGAGACAGGCCATTCAATGTCAAGTTCTGCTTACTTTAAAGATACACATTATAGTCTGTGGGGGGAGGGGATAGGATGAGGTTAGCTTTAGATCATAGAATGTTAGACTTAAAGGGACTCTTCAGAGTCTACGTTTGAAAAGATGATCATACACTTAGATTACCAAGTTCATGGGAGAGACAGCACTAGTAATTGTCATGTGCTGAGGATTGGGGTCAGAAATTAAACACCTCTCCAGACAAGGATGATCATTTCTAGGAGCCCTTCAAAGCCTCCTTTCTATGTCCTTCAGTTATCAGATTGTATTGATTTCTGCCTGCCAAAGACCTTACTGGTATTGCAATGAAAAAAATGTTTGATGTTTCATTTATGGGAAAATATCTTCAGACTGCAAAAGGCAGTTGCTTTTGCCACAACAGGTACTCCACACTGAATGAAAAGCAGACTTGCAGGATAGTGTATGATGTTAGACCTATAACATGGGGAGAAGACCAACTTAAATCCCCCGATGCTCTCCTGAAGACAATTTCATATCAGTTGTTGGGAAGACTCTTTATTAGTGAATAATAAGCAATAATAAGATTCCTCCTCATTTCTACCCAATCAGCCTCTCCAATGTCCACAGATTTATTTTCTCCACTTTACTCTTGTGACCTCTCCTGGTAGCTCCAGACTCTTTGGCATTCACCTTCCCAATGACTCTACTCTGAATGTCAAACATTCTTTGAAACTTATTCTTTAAACAGTCAGTCCCATGTGCAGTTTTTTTTTTATTTTAACCCAAGCATTACCATAAATCACTCGAATGTCTCCCCATGATCCACTCTTGCATTGTGCCTCTCCATTTATTAATAAAACTGCTGTTTCATGAGCGAATTGAATATAAGTCCAAAGTGACAAACCTACAAGATTGAAGTAGAAACTCTTGCTCACAAGATAGTCTGCTCTTAAATGTTCCCGATGTTGGCCAGATAACTGAAAGTGCTTTGAAAGATGGCCCTCGGGTTTATTATCTGGGCAGGCTGTGGCCTCCCTGATAGTTGTTGGAGATCAGATCAGATCTGGGGAATGGTTGCCTGGCAATGTTGATGTGAGAACAGACCAGAACATGAGGTATTTTTCTTTACTATGTAAGATCAGATTACTGTTATCAAATCCCCCCCTTTTATCAAGATCTATCATCCTCATGGCTTGATAATACATGGCACCCTTTCCTATTTTTTTGCTATGGCTTAGGAGGCTCTAGAACCTTCTTGGTGACTATAATATAGCAATCTCTACTATCTCCTCATCTCTATGAGTACTCCACCAGTTGTGTAGCATGAAATCACTGACATACATTTTCCTCTCAGTCCTCCATTGGGAAGCTACGAACCTCCTTCATCTTTCAAATTCTCTCCACATGTATCTCTGTGCGTCCACCTCCCACTCCTGTCCCAAGCAAACCCTTTCTATCAGTCACTGGGAGCTCAAGACCAGTCATGTCATCAGGAAAATCTCATATGTTTTAACCTCACTTTTTTTTTTTACCCCATAATCTAGTCTGTCTTTGGCCACAGGTTCCTTCCAGCCCTCTCAAGTGTTCACTATTGTATCTAACACAGCACTTGTAGGATAGGCCATAGGCCTGGAGTTGGGAAATACCTTTAATACTTATTGTTTTTCCAAACTACCCTCACCATCTTCTCTCTACTCTTCCAGTTGTTAAGCCATTTGCATCAGACTAAATCACTTACTGTGCCCCCATGTTATGGTCACCTATGGACTCCAGCCACTTACCTTTGTTCCTAGAAGACTTTTAGGTCCAGGATAATTGTCACTTTTTCTAATGACGTGTCTGTTACGACTCTTGATTTCACAACTCCTTTCAATGGTCCTTCTAACCTCTGACCTCTGAGGCCCTTCTCCTCCAATGACTGTGTGCATGTCCTGCCTCACCTATATAACCCACTGCCTTGGTCTTGCCAGTTACTGCTGTTATTGTAACAAATTAACTGAGAAAAGAAACGCGAAGGAGGAAATGTTTATTTTGACACATGACTTTAGTTAATTGAGTCAATCATGGCAGAAGAGACATGGTGGTGGGTTGGTGGTCTTGGTGAAATCACAGTCAGGGAACACTAGGATGATCGCTAGTACTCCACTGTCTTCTTCCCACCCCTTTTGTTCTGTGGGATGGTGCTACCCACATCCAGAATGAGTTTTTTTCTCCTCAGTTGAACTTCCATGGAAATATTCTTACAGACAAACCCAGAGGTATGTCTCCTAGGTGACTCCAAGTCCAGAGAAGTTGTTGATAAGGATGAACCATCGCACTCTGATACACCCTCCCAACTCTTAAGCTCACTCCTTCTGGTAGATATCTCAGCTTCAATGAATCCTCAGTCTGACTGGGGCCATGGTTGTTTCTATTGCTGCTATTACAAATTTCACAGCCTAAAACCAACACAGTGAATGTGTTTTCCACAGTCCAAGGGGACAGAAGTCTAAAAATGAGTTCAAGTCAAGGTGACAGCAAGATTGGTTCCTTCCAGAGGATCTGAGAAGAAAATCCTCTGTTGTTGTTTTGACTTTCTCACAGCCATCTGAGTCCATGGCATGTGGCTGCAACTTCAAAGCGCACTGCTCAGATTTCTGTCATTGAAATCATACAGTCTTCTTATCTGACTCTGACCCTCTGCATCCCTTCTAAGGATCACTGGGATGGCATGAAGACCACACAGATGATGCAAGACAATCCCTTGCCTTGAGATCATAAATCACGTCTGTAAAGCCTCTTTAGTCACATGAGATAACATAGACTGTACACAGGGATCAGAACTTATCTCTTTTGAGGGCATTACTTAGCTTATAATGATTTGTAATCAGTGGTCGGTCTACATTTTCCAGCTTCCTCATATCGTCTTTACTCTACTTAGAGTCCACAGTGAGCATTACAACTAATCCTCTGGATAGCCTGGACCACCCTTGGGCCTTTATTTGATATTGTATTTCTCTCAAACCGACCCCCCCCCTCACATTGGTCTATTGAAACACAGACTTTTGAAAAGCTGTGCCTACCAAGAAGCTGGATGCCATTGAAGAAAAACACAAATTTCTGTTAATATCTTCTCTTTAAGTTTTTAAGCAGCCGTTTCAGGACAGCACAACCAAGTGCATTGTTTATCTCTGGTCTACCCATACTCCCACTGTTAACTAACATGTTGTTATGCCTTCACGTAAAGGCGAGAGCAGCCAGGAAGCCCTCATCAGTGAGTAAGAGGTTTTTTTTGTTTTTTGTTTTTTTTTTTGTTGTTGTTGTTGTTTTGTGCATCTTTTTATGTGCACAAAGATGAGATGTTGCCTTTCTCTGACACCGTAGGAAAATGACTTCATTTCTGCAAAGCGTTAGGCCCAGCTTCCTTGCTGGCCCCCAGGCCTCTTGCTGGGCACCTCAGGAAGGATTGCTCACCCTGCAGCGTGCACTTTCTGTCCCCTGTGCTACTGTGTTGCTCCCACCAAGCGGCAGTGTTACTTGAGAGTAATGGAGTGAGGTCACATAGATGTCCCATCTGTGATTGAGCACTTCACAGACATTTTTTTCTCTGCACTCTGACCAGCTGTGTGTTTCTGCATTAACTACTTTGCACTGCACAGAGAAATTTCTCTGACGATGTCTGAGAGCTGCATTTATCTACAGATGTGGGGATATGAATTTAGAAAACATTTTCATACTGTGTCTATTTGGGAAAAGAATAGCAGAAGGTTCACCCTTGGGGCCTGTTGAGCTCCCGGCTATGGGTTCTGGGCCAGATTTATAGTAGCAGATACATGTTTTCTCCTGTAGATGAGACCTTAACTTCAGTAAGAAAGTGAATTATTAGCTAGAATGTTACTTTTATCACATTCATGCCACTATTGCACTCAGGCTTATCTTACCATTCTGGTCATTATAGTTCACAGATTTCTTTACTGGGTCCGATTGTTGATAATTTTTTTCTCCCCGCAGTCTATATAGAAATTCCCCATACTATGAGATCTAGACAGCAAGGAGAAAGATTCCCTGCCAGTAGTAACTTGATTTCTCCATGTCCTATAACTAATATGTCTGGTGTCTCCAGCAGCTAAGTCTCCCCCCCCCCCTCCATTTTGCATTTAAGTCTTTGTCTTTGCTTTTCCTGCTTGGGTGCCATGTTGCTTTTTAAATTTTTTATTTGTTTGTTATAATTTATTCACACTACATCCATATCGTTATCCTCTCCCTCTTATCTTCCAGTTCCCACCCTCCCTCCCTCTTCCACCCTATTCCTCTCCTCTAGACCTCTGATGGGGCGGCGGGGTGGGGGCGGCTCCTTCCCTACCGTCGGATCAGCCTATCAGGTCTCATCAGGGTAGCCTACATCCCCTTCCTTTGTGTGACTGCAAGGCTGCCTGCCCTACTAAAGGGCGGTGATCAGATCGCAGGCACCAGAGTTCATGTTCAAGGCAGTTCCTCTGCTCCCCTCTCTCCCCTCAACTGTGGAGCATGAGCGATCCATCAGCTACATCTGAACATGGGGGGGTCTAGGTACTCTGCATGCATTGCCTTTGGTTGGTGCATCAGTTCATACAACAGCCATGGGTCCAGATCCGCTGGCCTTGGTGGTCTCCTTGTGGAGCTCCTGACTCCTCTGAGTCCTTCCACCCACGTCCCTGCCCCTCCCCCCTCCCCCCTCCCCCCGCATTCTTTCAGACAACCCTTAGCTCTCCACCCAGGGTCTGGCTTTAAGTCCTAGTATCTGTCCTGAACCCCTGCTGGGTGGAGTCTCTCAGAGGACTTCTATATTGGACTAATGTCCACTTATAAGTGAGTACATACCATGTGTGTCTTTCTGGGTCTGGGTTACCTCACTCGGCATGATCTTTTCTAGTTCCATCCATTCAGCAACTAAATCTTAACCTTGAGTTCTAGTGAGTAACCATGAGCAATGACAGCAACCTATAACTGGGGAGGCTCCACCACCCCTGGCCAACAACTCAATGGGAACCATCCCATCCCTGTGACTTTAGGGAGGAACATTATCTCAAGCATCCTTCCTGTTAGTTATTCTTTTCTTTCTCCACCTCTACCCACAGAAGAGAGTTTCCTTGATGGGGAAACAAACATGCCCATGACATGGTGGTTCAAACACTGATTTCTAACCACTAGACCAACCACAGTTTTCCTACCAAAATTATGAAAGTATTTTTAAAAACCTAACACATCGCAAAGTATGATTATTTTTACACAATCGAGACTGGTCCTACATAGACATTAAACCAAAATTACTCAGAACAAATACACAAAAAGGGTGGTTTCTCAGTTTTATATTTAATACCAAAGTTAAGGCTTTAATCAAGCTGGTTGTTTCACAGAACAGCCTATTCCCTGACAAAAAAAAAACGCATTCCCACTTATCAAGAAATGACAGTCTGTTGAGGAATGTGAGCATCTGTCTAAAACGCCAACTCTGCTCCTGAAATCAGGTTGGAGGGAGCCTCCCCTTTTTCATGTTGACAACCTCAGGTCTGAGTTACTCATCAAAGACTGGTCACGATTCACCAGAAGCCGCCGACTCCATGAGTGATGCTGTGAAGTCTAAGCCCTCATTCTGTAATTTGAGACCTCTTAGATTCACATTTGTGCCTTGGAAGAAAATTTATGATCTACATAAACAAGAAACTCATTTTTCTGTCATTTGAATATGGCCTTCATGCCAAAGATTATAGCACTGAGTTTTGAAAGGCACTTTGGAACCAAATTAAATCTTTAAGAGTCTTGATTCAGGCTTGATGAAGTTGCCAAAAGTGTCTTGCCTTTTATAAGTTTTTTTTATAAATAATGTAAAGTGTTGCATATCCTTTGATTTATAACTCCTACATCTAGAAATCTATCCTAAGAAAATTGTCTCATATGAGGAAATGAGTGGTAAGAAGTCAGACCTTAGAGAAACAAGGAGGCCTTTGTTCTAGATTTGTCTCTGGCACTATGGCCAGCACTTAGGCACATTTTTAGAGCCCCAGACTCAGTTTTCCTTGTCGTCAAAGGAGAATAATATTGGACATATTAGGAATCTTTTGAGGTTTAGAGACGTTAGAAATATAAGCCACCTGCAGAAAGCTCCTGAGTATTACAAAATGGTAGCCTTGGGGGGGGGGGGGCTTCCAGTTCTAAAGCTCTGCCTGGCTTCTGATGTGAGAGCGCTCAGCACAGACCAAGTAGCCAACAATAGAGGGGTTTGAACTAATTTTCTTGCTGTGTTTTTGTTTTCTTTTCATAATTAAAACAATATTAACACAACATAGTTTTATCATGTTTTCCCTCCCCCAACCCTTCCCATGTTCTCCATACTGCCTAAACCACCAATTTCATTCTCGCTCAACAAAAATATGACAAAAAGTGAAAATCAAAACAAACAAAAAACCCCACAAGTCAAAAATACCAAAACAGAGCAAAATGAGACATAACCCCCCCCCCCCCCCCGCAAAAGAACATGGAGTTTGTTTTGTGTCGGTCAATTACTCCTGGCCATGGGACCTACCACGGAGTAGTTGATACACCTAGTGACAGACACTGTTGGTGAAAGCTGATTTTCTCATTTCTAGCAGTTATCAACTGCAAGTAGCTTCTTGGTTAGGGGTGGGACTTGATGTCCACTTTCCCTTCTCAGTGCTGAGCTTTTGTCTGGTTTGAACCTGTATGGTCTTGGAAGTGTGGCCACAGTCTCTGTGAGTTCATATATGTATCTAACTTTTTAAAACTATTCGCAATAAAGCGCTACCTGAAATCCTATCCCCAGCTACAGAAGTGAAAATGAACATTTGCACAAAAACTAGTACATATAAAAGTAGTGAGGGGGACAGCCAGGAGTAGAAAGACGTGAACAGACAAGGGGAGGGGACAAGGTAGATGAAATGGCAGGGAGAGGGAGCCAGAATGAAGGGTGTGACAAAGCCGCACAGAAGCACACTACCTTGTAACCAAATTTTTTAAAATGTAAATTATTTTTAAAAGTTGTAATGAATCCTGCTGGGCTGGAAAAAGCTGTTCCTGTGCACTGAGTGGTCATTAAACAAAGCTCCAGTTTGAGAGCTGTTATACTTGGTGGTGAAGGAGGCTCCAGAGGTTCCCCAACACAGAATACGTTCTCGCTGTTCCTCTGGAGTTTTCCACCAGAACTGTATAATTGGACCCTATTGCTAAAGACATCACATCCCATGCTTTGGTCACATAATATAGGTAAATCAAGTTGAAACTGATCTGGAGGCTTCCTCTCTGCCAGCCAGTTTGCAATGTTCCAGAAAGCGTGATGAAGCTTGCTAGGGTTCACTCAGCTGTGACTCCTATGAACTGTGAAATCAACCTGCCAGGTAAGATGTGTCTTTTTGCACGACTACTATGGAGATGACCAGTTACACTCTTGTTGATTTGAGGCCTAATCTACACAAGGAAACCCATTCTTTCCACCATATAAACCCCATAGCAGAAGGGGACCCATAGGTCCTAGTGGGTAACAGAACCGAGTCATTTAGCTAAATTGACATAGCACCAAACTGCCTAACACCATTTGCGTTTGTACCCGTCGACAAATCGATCGGAGAAGCTTCCCTTCAGTGAAGAACAGAGACAATAGAGACTCATAGCTTCACAGGGTGCTGAATCCACCACTGCGGATGAGTGCTAACATCAAACAACACATGTGAACTATCCCCCCAGTGCAGGTGAGACATGAACAAGATCAAGCCAGCCCAAATCCAAGATAGGGGGAGGGGTAGCTCATGAACACTACCAATTGGCAAGTTACGGCTGCTGGGCTAGGAGGAATATGGCCCGAGAGGCTACTGTGCCCCCATAGATGATCCCACAGCCATACACACACACACACACACACACACACACACATCAGCACTAAGTGGACTCAGTGGGTTTTAAAAACAAATAGCACATGATGTTTGTAAGGAAAAGTGGTAGCAGTGGGGAAAAGGGGGGGATTCGAGGGGAGGGGACTGGGGAGACAGTGAATTTGATCAAAACACATTATAGGCATGTATGAAATTCTCAAACAACTAAAACATTGTAAATGAAACATCAAGAAAGTGTATATGTTGAATAAGTAGAAAAGATGGAAGTAGACCTGGACTGTACTTACTCTGTTGGTTTTATGTGGCATTAAGCTCCCTACTTGACACTTAATTTGTAAATCAGCACAGTAGAGCCTGTACCTGGAGGGTGGGCAGTGAGGGTTGTGCCTTAATAGAAGCAGGATAGAATCATCATAACAAATACTATCACTATATTACAACTATCAACACCTCTTGGTTGTTGTATTTAGAAGATGCAGATACTAGCCAGTAGGACTCAAAGTTACATAGGCAGCCACTCTGAATGTATTTGTCTATTTAAATCAATAAGCTCATGCGGAAAGTTTTATTATTTAGGGTCTAAGGAGACTGGTCAGTGGATAAGAGTATGTGTTCTACAAACATGAGGTCATGAGTTCAAATCCCCAGCACCCATGTAGAAGGCTGGGCATTTATGAACTGGGAGTCAGAGACAGACAGATTCCGAGCTTGCTGGTCAGCCAGAGTCACTGAAACAGCAAGCTTCCCATTAAGGAGGTGACCTAGTCTCTAGGTAAGAAGACAGAAAATAATACAGGAAGACACCTGATGCCTGCTCTGGCCTCAGCATGTTCATGTATGGTCTTGTTAATCCATGTATGCACATGTAAACTCACACAGAGTAAAAAAAAAAGTCTCATCGCTTATGTTTTATATATAGTACAGCTTTGACTAAGTGTGAATCATTTCTTGGGGTCCGGGATATTAAATATATATTGGATCCAGAATTCATGGTCAGGTGACCATGCTGTGCAAACTGTGGCCAAGTGTTGTCTTGCCGCTCCACAGATGAGGAGACTGGTGAACAGAGAGGCAACTTGCCTGAGCCGGTCCCAGAGATACCCTGTGATGGACTTGGGATCTGATCCCAGGTTCATGAATCTAGTTCAGTTATACAAATCCCTACTTCTGTGGACTTCGCAATGACACTGTTCCATTCAAGAAAGGTGCCATAAAGACCAAAGGGACCATGCAACCTCAGAGAATTAGTGCACAGGCCTTGGGTACTGTAAAATAAATGGCTCTCATATGCTGAGTCAATGATGGTTCGACTCTCTGACATGACTCTGTAGCAGGCTTCAAGTTCAAGCGGGTGTAAGTTGTTTATTTTAATTCATTATGGTGATGCCACGATAACACTGCAAGGTGATCTACACTAAAACTTGGGCATCAGGGGATGAATGAAGCCTCACAAAGGCAGGCTGGTCAAAGCCCTGCAAGAGCCTTGGCACATCATGCCAGCCTTTGTTCAGTGGACACAGTCTGTCTTGATATTTGAGCCCCATTTCACCAGCCTCTTGCAGGTGAGGCATCTCCAGGCCATGCACTTTGGAGGTTGGTTCAGCCATGCAGCTCTTAAGCCTTAAGAGAAAACAGAAACCATATTCTTTTTTTATTTTTTATTTTAATTTTATTAGTTTGTTCAGATTACAACTCAATTGTTATCTCATCACTTGTATCCTCCCATTCCTCCCTCCCTCCTGCTTTCACCCTAGTCTTTTCCCCTAGGTCTAAGACTGAAGGAGACCTCCTCCCCCACTATATGGTCATAGGCTATTAAGTCTCATCTTGGTAGCCTGCTTATTCTTTCCAGAAACCATATTCTTTACTTTGCAGCTTCTCCCCTACAGTGAGTTATCTGTTTGGACGACACTACCTTGCGCCCTCATTCGCTTGTTCCCTCAAATTTCAGGCGACGTTTCAATCATGTGTTCTTTGGTGTCAAGATTCCTAACCACAATGCTTTAGGCTGCGATTACATTTCTTATAAGACACGTAGCCATTCTTTAAAGACCTGCCTGCCCTGCTCTTTTCATTCAGACTCAATGTTCTGAACTGCAGATTGGTTTGTGTCTCTTTCCTGTTTCCCCAGCCTGTATATCAGATGCTTCTGACATGGCTCAGCCTGTCAATTGCCTCTGAATGCACATTCTCCCACCTTCTCACAAGCTCCCAGCCACCTGTCTCAGAAGCCCGCCCCTCCCTCAGGCTTACGCCTTCCATTCTAGTCATATGTACTTATTCAGTGAAGGCCTCCTTGGCATCCACCAGGGCACAGCAGCCAGCTCAAGGCTGTTGAGTCAGACTCCCTTTTCTGCAGCCCAGCCATTGAAAGGCTGGAAGTGAGTTATTTACCAAGAAGGCTGAGCAGAGAGATGACTACCTTGGGCTTACTTTCCAGCATGCGAGGGTAAGCCAGAGAAGTGCTATTTTTTCATGTCGTCACTCTTTCTTCAATATACATGTGCTGCAGAGATTCATATCTTTCTAGCAACATGCGTGCTGTGAATCATACACCGTTCAGGATGAGCCTGCATGAGTCTGTTTTCATGTATGTCAGAAAGGGACATGAGGAGGCTTCCTCAAACATTCTGGGCACATCATCATTAAGCATCTCAGCAGCATTTTCATGGCACCCTAATCTTAAAGGACTGATTGACACCTTTTACTTTAGTAGGCGAGTTTTAAAACACTTAGCATTCTTTAATGGATTAACCACTTCCTTGCTCTTTGAGTAACATCCACACATTGATGCAGCATATATGAGTTTGAACTTGAATTACCTTAAGTTAGAAGTTTGTGCATCTATGACTTATTTACCAGTTGAGCTGCGTTTATTTAAAAAAAAAAAAAAACCTGTAATACCCCAGAGCTCCCCCATGGGTTGGTTTTGGCATCCCAGGGAACCTTAGTGCACAGTTCACTTTGTCATATTATAGTCTGATTAACTCTGAACCCAACTATAAAAAAGACAGAATCACAGCCATTAGGGAGGGCAAAGCAGGAGTCATAAAGGTTTACCAGTTTAGAGCAGTAGTTCGGTTAATGATTTCATGGGTCAAAATAAGACCAAAAGAAAACGTAGCCACTACCCAGGACTGTAGGCTCAATTTTCTTAACCAACATATTTTATTAACAACTTAGTGACTGAGCATACGTCACTTATAACCCAACTAACCAAAACAATAGGAAATGAGGGTTAATGGACACAATAACCTTAACGATATCAGTTCTGAGGATTGATTCTCTGGGCATGAGCCGCAGGATTTCTTCTGCTAGAACCTGGGGTAACCAGAACCCAGAACCTCAGCAGGAGCCGGAGCCCCAAAGCCTTCCTTCGAGTGGTTCTCTCTAGGAGTGTCTTGAAGTGCAGTGATGAACAGCCAAATCCATCCCAAGTCTCCAAAAAGCCCCAAGTCCAGTTCCGGGCTAATTTATATATCTTCTCCCAGAGTCTGTTCACGGGATCTTTTCAGCTGGCAACAATTAAGCTCCTGCACGAGGTGGTTGCTCTTCTAGTGGATTGACCTCACCTGTTCTCTCACGAGACCGTTCCGATCCTGCACTTTGGATCCTAGAAAACAGGTTTATCTCTCCTTCACAGGACTAACTTTTTAATGTTACTGTAAAGAGCTCTGAATTAGAAGACAGCTGGCTCAGTGGGCAAAGTGCCTGCAGTATTAGCATGATGGTTCTGGACTCCGAGAACCCGCAAGAAAGCTGGAGATGATGGTGTATACCCGTAACCCCAGTGCATAGAGAGGGTGTGGGAGTTAGTCTGAGCCCCAGGCCTTGCTGTCTAGATAGTCTAGGCAAATCAACAAAACAGTGATCTGCAGTTTCTGCAAGGTACACACACACACACACACACACACACACACACACACACACACACTGAGTGAAGAGTAATAGAGACACCCAAAGTTAACCTCTGACTTCCACAAATGTGTGAGCACACTTATACACACACACACACACACACACACACACCACCACCACCACCACCACCATCATCATCATCATCATAAATAAAAAGTAAACAAATTGATGGAAAGAAAAGCACTTTAACCTGGGTACAGTGTCTCACGCTTATAATCTCAGCACTCTAGGAGGCTGAGGCAGGCAGATCTCGGAGTACGAGGCCAGCCAGGTCTACAAAGCAAGTCTAGGACAGCTGAGGCTACACAAAGAAACCCTGTGTCAACCAAACAAAACACCTTACCATTATCACTTGATTTTTTTAAAAACTGAGATGTCACATACAGTAAAATGTACACAAGCTAAGCATTTAGTCTGATGAAGTTTTAACATATGTAAGTATTCATGATCACCCATATTAGACCAAGAAATGGAGCCACCTGTGGATGGTGAAGCCATGGACCTTAGAGGGGACACTACTACTTCCGTTTTCCTAAGCCTGTGTAATGCATAACTGCAGTCTGAACACTTATCTTCCTACCACAGATAACTGCAGCTTTCGTGTCTCATTAAAGAAGCTTTTCTTTGCACCTGTCTGTTCATTATCTGTTCTCTGCTAATGTCAGTTTTGCACTTTCCAGCATTGTGATGTAGAGATGAGATATATTAGTACTGGGCAGCTCAATAGGAGGAGGGGACACATGGGAATTTTTTTTTATTACTTTGCAACTCAGTCCTAAATCTAAAGTTCTTTCAAAATGCAAAGCTACAGACAAACAAAGTCAAAAACCAAACATAAGCAACAAACACAAGCCAGGATTCACCTTTGGTATTTAAATTGAATTACTACTTCATTGTTTATGCAAATCTGTTCGCATCCTTGGAGTTTTGTCTTGCTACTTTGGCAGGCTCTCATGTACCCCTTACTGGCCTTGAACTCACTAAATAATAAAAGATGATTTTGAACTCCTGATCTTCTTGCCACGACAGTCAGTTGTGTTGTCTTTTAAGTGTGTGTGTGTGTGTGTGTGTGTGTGTGTGTGTGTGTGTGCACATGTGCCTGAAAATCCCCTTGGAGTTCAAAAGAGCATATTTGCTCACCTGAAAGTGTAGTTACAGGCAGTTTTGAGGCACTTGATAAGGGGCTGAGAATCAAACAGTTCGTGCTATTCACTGCTGAGCCATCTCTCCAGTCAGCAACCAAGGTTTAT
>OU015743.1:38007272-38044130 GCA_907169655.1 Acomys percivali
AGCCCTCTCCACTATAAGTTCATACATTGATTAATCTGTGGGTGAAACAACTGACTTCATGATCTGATTACCTCTTAATGGCCCCAGCTCTGAACACTGCTTCCTTGGGAAAGCACAGCTCTGGGACACATCACTGAAAATGCCGGAGCATGTCTTCGATGGTAGCAGCTGGCACTGCGTCGGAGTGACCTGTTTCTAGATAACATATTCAGCAGCCACAGACCAATTACAACACAGGGACGGGACTATAACCCGGAAGTTTAAAAGAAAGCCGAGAGTCTGACCTATGAAAACCAGGCCCCAGTTTTTATGAGAACCCCTGAGTCATCCTTCTCCTTGCAATGTGTGGTGACCTGGATGGGAATGGCACCCAATAGGCTCATATAGTTGAAGGCTTGCTCACCGGGAAGTGGAACTGTTTGAAAGGATCACAAGGATAAGGGGTGTGGCCTTGTTGGAGTAGGTGTGGCCTTGTAGAAGGAAGTCCGCCACTGAGGGTGGGCTTTGAGGTTCCTGAAGCCCACACCCAGCCCAATCTCTCTCCCTTCTCTCTCTCTCTCTCTCTCTCTCTCTCTCTCTCTCTCTCTCTCTCTCTCTCTCTCTCTCTCTCTCTCTCTTTGGATCAGCATGTGGCCTTCAGTTACTTCTCTAGCATTGTGCTCCTACCAACCATCATGTTCCCCATCGTGATGACAATGGATTGAGTAAGGTCCTCAATTAAATACTTTCTTTTGCATGAATTTCCTTGGTCTTCACAGCAATAGGACAGTGACTAAGACAGAAGGAAAACCATGGAACCAACAAGAAAAACAGAAATGTGAGTTGTAAAGATGTGATTCCAACACACCAAAGAGGAATCAAGGGTGCGTTTGTGAGTACAAACTGTGAGGCCAGAGCACATGGAAAGGTGGGGCTTTGATGGGCCACATACAGCTCTAGCCCTGGCCTGGCATTCCTCAGTGCAGTACTCTTAACGTTTGGAGTCAGGCAATCCTTTGGCGTGGAGTTGTCCTGTGCACTATAATGTGTGAGCAGCACTCTGGTCTCTGTCCAGTAAATATTAATTGCACCACCCCAGCTGTGTAAACCACAAATGTCTCTAGACATTGCCAAACAGCACCCCTCCCCTGCTGAGAACCATTGAGCTATGTTCTTGCTTTGTATTCTGTAGAGCATCTCTGTTCTTTCATTAATCCCCTTTTCTCTTAAATTATTTTGATTTAGCACTCACTGCTTGCAACCCAGGAAGGCCCCCAAGTTACTGTAACATTTGTGAGGATTTCAAATATTTCCTGGTCCTGTGCTAAGCATGTCCAGGCACCAGCTCCTTTAATATTCTCAGTAATCCTGTAAGGCAGATGCAAGGATTTTTCTCTTCTCTTTGCAGAATAGAAAACTGATGGTCCAGGAGGAAATGTATTCCCACTCACTCAGCAGAAACAGATGTCTGGTGACTGCTGCCATGAGCCATCACCCAGTGTCAGTGACAGTTACGCTCTCCTCAGCCTCTTAAGGAATATTACGTTGAACTACATGAGAGTGGCATTTTTTTGTAGGTCAAAAAGGTCAAATACCTATTAATTCATTTGCTGAAAATGAAAATTTCCTGTCATTTGCCAGGAATGCCTGCTACCATCCAGTGACCTTGCTTAACCTACTCCTGCTTTCCCGGGACCTCTCTGTGGATCACTGGACCTCTTGAATTTATAAAGATGCATGGCAGTGGTGGCGCATGCCTATAATCCCAGCACTCGGGAGGCAGAGGCAGGCGGATCGCTGTGAGTTCGAGGCCAGCCTGGTCTACAAAGTGAGTCTAGGACAGCCAAGGCTACACAGAGAGACCCTGTCTTGAAAAACCAAAAAAAAAAAAAAAAAAAAAAAAAAAGATGCATGGCTTTGCCAATCTGCATGACTAAACATCATTTAAACAAAGAAAATTAACTTAAAAGTAATTTTAGAGACTGAAAGGCCTAGAAGAGAGTATCAGCAGAGTTTGGGGTCTTCTTGGCTTGAATATGGTACCCTTCCTGAATCTTTACGTAGTTTTTCCACTCTGCTGTCTGTTTCCTAATCTCTCCTATTAAAGACACCATCCATCTTGGAGAAGAACCGGCCTGCCTTCATGACCTCATTTAAACTTCATCATGTTTTTCAAGACCTTCTCTCCCAAATACGATTACATTCTGAGGTCCCGACATAAAGATTTGGGGTAAACACAAAGCGCTATGTAACTGGAGATCTCACTCTCCTGGAAGCACCCCATGCCTGCTATGGTTGGACTTATTTTTTTCCCAACTGTAGCTGTCTTATTGGCTCTTCAGATGATTTATTTTACACAGATGCGTTCTTACCTCATTCTTTTATGAAGTCCCTGTGCACAGAAAGTGCTTCCTCCCTAGTACCTAGTGACACAGTGAGTATAAGTCCCCCGAGTGTTAAGTTGCCACCACTTGAATATCGATATTGAGTTAAAACAACAGTATTGATTTTTTTAAACATCCCAAGATTCCCCCAATCTTTATGTTTCCATGGCTCCCTGCTCTTAACAACCAATTTTTATGCAGTCAAAACACTTTGAGGTCTCTTGAAAACCTTTATTATTACCTTAATGTTCTTCTTGATGAGCAAGCATCGACGCTATCAAGAACGGAGCTTTAAAAACACTCAAAACTGATTTGCCCTGCTGGAGGTCCTCGAGATTTTCAGCTCAAACTGCTGATTATGTAAACAGGGTCTCCAGGATGGAGGGGAAAGACAGGAAAAGATCAAGAGAAAAACAGAATATCCAGGAGCGGGTGAACCCCAGCCCACAGGCATGCTAAAAATAGCCAGTAAGCAGTACTGCTCTCTCTCTCTCATCACAGCAGAGAGGCCAACTCACATCCCAGCCTGGAGAAGGAATCATGGCTTGATGGAATGGATGCAAATGTGTTTGTTCTGGGGAGATCTTTGCAGGCCCACATCGGCAGTGGCTCTGCTCCGTTGCATACAGGGATTTAGAGACCCACAGGCAGAACAGTCGCTTGCTTCTCCCAGTGTGTATAAAAATGTCCCATCCACAGCATTTTTATGTGGTGGGAGGAGACAGCAAGCAGCTCCCACATCACTTCCCTGAAGAATGGCCTCAGTGTGTGGTTTTTTTTCGGAATCTCAGTTTTGTGTTGTTCATTCGCCTTTGTCCATCAGTTTTTATTAGTCCCTCTTTCTTCTGCACTGTTTTGATCGGCCCTTGGCCTGGAGGTGCTGTGTAACAGCCAGCTACTCAGTGTCAAGGTGCAACTGGAAGAGCTGGGAAGGCAGTGTCTGGGTGAAGTTGGAAGGAAAGATGCTATTAAATTGGAGTCTGGGGCCAGCTAGCTTGTGTTCCCACTAGACTCCCATATCTTCAGGCTCTGTGGGTTTTTGGGGTTTTTTTTGTTAGTTTGTTTGTTTGCTTGTTTTTGAAAATTTGTGGGTAGAATATTTTATTTTATTTTATTTTATTTTATTTTATTTTATTTTATTTTTGAGAGTATAGCACCTCAAGTTTGTAATCCTCCTGTCTCAGTCTCTTGAGTACAGGGATTATAGATGCTGTGCCACATGCCTGGCATACTTTACTCAAGTTTGCTTGTGCTGCATTTTTTTTTTTTAAACACAGCAGGAATAATTTCACTCACCAAATAGTGTGTTGTGCTGATGAACTCATAGGCGTAGGGTTACTTACAGGCTTACCCTAGGAGCTTAGAAGTAGCTAGTGGCTGTTGCTAACACTGCTGTTCAATACCATCTTAAAGTGGTTTCCCCCGTGTCTTCCTGTGACCCATTATTTCCTATGAGGCTTTCGCCATCACCCGTGAGCACAGTGACAATCAGATTAAAAGGTGAGCTAGGGTTTACAGTACAGTAGGGTACCCTCTTATGGAGCAGGCCTCCATTGTGGGTCCTGGGGAAATGGAACACTGCTACTTAGCTGAATGAACGTGGTGCTCTTCTAGATCGTCATGTGTGCACTCACAGGCAAATGCTGCTCCTGGCCAACCTTCATCAGAGGAACCCTACTCTCCGGTGAATGGCAGTGAGGGCAGTGACTCACGGATGAGCAAAGTGTCAGTGTCAGTGACATTCAAGGCCTCCGGACTAAGTAACACATCTATGTCACTTCCTCTAGAGCTTGGAGAACATTGTGGAAGAGAGGGTAGAAATTCTTTAGGAGCTGGAAGACACGGAGAAGGGGCTGTAAGATGGCGTCTTCTGCGTAAGACACACCAGGTGCCGTCATAAACGTATACCAACTACAATTGCCTGTAGCAGGACCTGCACAAGACTGGGCCAGCAACTCAATAAATGGGTCAGTCAATTGCCAGGCACAGAGACTTGGGGAACACTCCCTGCTCAAGTACGTGCTATATTACTTTCTGGGAATGGCTGAGTCATCGTGTCCAACCGTCTCCCACTAGTGAGCTCGCCATGCTCCTGTGAGTAGCTCTCAAATGACAGTCAACGGGTGCCAAAATTCATGAACCTAGGACAGGGACTGGCAGGACATGGATAGGTCAGGAATGACGGGGATGGGGGTGAGATAGGAGAGAGAGTAGGGGGAGAGTATTCAGACTGCATTTTACATATGTCTGAACTTATTGAAAAACACACTGGCTTTTTTTTTTTTTTTTTTTTTTAAAGCTGAGTTAGAACTTCCTGTCACTTTGTGAGATTATAAACCTTCCCAGGGTGGGGAAATGCTAGACTGTTCTGCAAGGCACAAATAGTGGGGAGGCGTCTTTGGGCTTTGTAATGGGGTGAGGTTCAAGTGAGCACATACGGTACATGGCATGAATCAGAAATAGACAAAAGGAGACTTAAGAGCAGATGCTGCGTGTCTTAGTTTGGGGTGCTGTAAGAAAATGGCACGGTCTGGGTAGCTGAAGCGACAACTATTTCTTTCTTATCATCCTGAAGGTTGAATTGTCCAAGGTCAAGGTGCTGACATAGTCGGTGTCTAGTTAGGGCTCTCTATACAGACAAGATTTGAAGGTACAAAGTGCTAGGAAACCTGTGTGGAAAACAATCAAAGGTCCCGGAGGACCCAGGCACAGAGAAACAACCTCAAGACCCATAGATGTACTCACGGTGGGAACAGTCGTAAAGGATTGAAAGCACTTGCTGCAATTATTTGCTGCTGCTGCTTTTGAGAGCAGAAGCCATTACTTTACGTCCATAACACGTAGCACAGGGTCTGGTGCACAGCAATTAAAATGTATATTCTGTTGACCAGAGTTCCTGAATCTGTGTGAAGCTTCACGGCAGGTGGGGTGTGGGTATTAGCGAATGCCTGGGCATGGCTAGCAGAAGCCTCGGAGACTGCTGTAATTTGAATATGCAATGTCCCTCATAAGCCAATACGTTTAACAATTTGTCCACAGATGGTGGCGCTATTTTGAAAGATTGGAAAACTTTTACGAAGTGGAGCCCGGTAGGAGGAGTTGGGTCATTGGAGCGGGGCCTTGGGGATTTGTTCAGTTTAGTTCTAGTGCCTGTCCGCTCTCTGCCTCCTGGCTGTGTGTCCTTCTGCGACACAGCTTCCCGCCATGGCGGACTATATCCCATCTTAATATGTAAGCCAAAACAAACTTCCCCCACTTCAGGTGCTTCCTGGCAGGTATTCCGTCACATAGTGAGAAAATAACGAGTACTGTAGCTTAAAGGAGAAGACAAAAATCAGTCGGGGCCAAACACAGCTGGCAATAATGCCTGGTGCACTGTGAGGACGGCGAAAGGACACAAACTCTCAGAGCAAGTTCCTGGCTAGATGTGTTTAAAGCCTCTTTGAAATGCATTGATGTTTCAAACACAATCATTTCTAGAACATGGGTTGTGTTGTTGTTGTTGTTGTTGTTGTTTTGTTTTGTTTTTGGGTTTTTTTTTTTGGTGTTTTTTTTTTGTTGTTGTTTTTTTTTGCTTTTTTGTTTTTCCCAGCAAGAAGGAAGGAGCCTTGGCTCTGAACAGCTGGGTGCAGGCAGCGGCTCCATTGGTTTTCAGCTCTGTGAGTTTCACTGGGTGACTTGGTAACTTACTCTCCCCAGGCCTCTGAGAGGGAAACAATTCATCTGTGATCTAGAAAGAAAAAGAGAAGCGTGCAACTTCCCATCTTGCTGATGGTGTCAAAACAGCTCTTTCCAGGCCTTAGGAGGAGGCACAGGAGCAGGCCTAGAAGAAGAGAGTAGTATTTTTTTTTCCATGCAGAAAGTACCCCACTGAGTCTGGCATGTTCTCACAGACAGAACAAGCCCATAGGCCCTAAGGCGGGAAGCACAGGACAGACTAGAAGATCTAAGAGGAAGCCAGTGGGATCCATGAAATTAATATTTATTGGACACCAACTCTGTACCAGGCTTATTAGGAAAGAAAATATAGATCCAGGCACCACAGCTCACTGTTCTTCGTGGCACGGCAACAAAGGAGAACCAGAAAGAGCAGAGCAAGAAGACGTTTGTATGCAAGGGCTTCAGGGGTGCAGCTTACCTTCCTTAGAGGAACACTGGGGGAGCCACACAAAGGGACTAGGTCTTGACTCCGCCCCCCCCAACAGATGTGAAATCAAGAGAGAAGCAGATAGGACTTTACAGTCAAGAGCTAAATTATGTGTTAGCAGGTTTGTAGCCCCTGGGCAGGACAGTAATCTGATAAAATGCTAGTGATTCATCCTTTTAAATCGATCTCTGTGCACTAGTGTGTTTTCCTTCTTTATTTTCTCCTTTTTTTTTGTGCAAAAATTTCTTTTTGGTGTCAGCAGCAGGCATTATGCCAGCAAGGAGGCAGTGAGGACACGGAAGCCAGAAAAACTGACCCCGCTCTCCATTCGGCCTGAGAGATGATTTAACAGTTGAGTAAAAGAGAGATAACCACAGCCACCTCCAGGTGAGGCCCAGAAAGAGCAAATGGAAATGCTTGGACTCATAGGCAGGGCAAAATGGGTTCCAGAGATTTCTGTTTAGCTCAGTGTGTGACCTTGTCATCTGCGCTGTTCTACAGAGGGAGAACCAGGGCAAGTGGAGAGTTGGCAGGTACAGGGTGGATGGGTGGTTGAATGGCTAGATCTATGGTCTCTAGTGGAAGTTTTGGTTATGTAACTATGTTTTGGTTTTGAGCCCAAGTCCGGGATGTGAAACTGCCTTTAGCTTATCCATAGCTGATAACAACCTCGTGAGAAGGTGGTGTGTAGAGGAATGTTCATTCAGAACATGGCTGTTCTGGCAAGAGATCACACTCAAAGACCTTCTAGGTCTGTGTGATACAGCTGAAATGTAAACATGCCTTCAATCCAGGAGACAGAGGGAAAGAGACCGAAGTTCAAAGCCAGCCTGATATAGATCAAGTTCCAAGTAGAAAAAACTTAGCTCCAGGTGGAGTGGTACATGTCTTTATTCCCAAACGAAGGTAAAGTTAGTTTATAAAAGACAGTACCATATTTGAAAGTGTGTCTCATTGAGTGGCACAAAAGATACAAAGGATGGTGAATCAGAGAAGATTTGACAGAATAGGATATGTCCAACTCTCACAAGAAGAGAGAGGAAAGGGAGGCTATTTAAGAGGCAATTGTACAAAGAGAGGAGGCAGTTTTACCAGAACAGTAATGGAAAGATAGGTTGCAGAGAAAGAGAGAGAACTCAGGTGAAGGCTGAGTGAGCCAAAGATTGAGAAGGAGCCAGAAGATTAGAAAAGACTGCTGAGTTAGTTTGAGGCCCAAGCAGAGCAATTCCAGGCCCAGAGAGAAGCCAGATGAAATAAGTCATCTGAGAGAAAAGTTTAAGCCAGAACAGCTGAGTTGAATCAGCCAGCCCAGCGCTCAGAAAGTACAAATAAGAGTGCGCTCAATTCCCCCTCAGGAACAGTCATAGGGGAGAGGAATAAGGAGAAAATGGGAGGGTGGGAAGAATGGGAGGATACAAGGGATGGGATAACCATTGAGATGTAACAAGAATAAATTAATTAAATAAAAAAAAGAAAAAAAAAGAGTGCGCTCATTAATCAGTACGTTTCAGAGGCGAAAACATCCTAGGCCTAGATTAGATTGTACGGAGACTAGACACTTCCAGGACTAGGCCTAGGCCAGCAGAAGGAGATAGTAAGCCTCCCAGACAACAACGGAGCCAGGAGAATAAAAGTTACTTTTGCAGTGTCCTTGTTGGAGGAATTGTGTCACTGGAGGTGGGCTTTGAAGTTTCATAACGCTTAAGCCAAGTCAACTGTCAGTCTCTCCCTGCTTCCTGCTGACCCAGATGTAGAGCTCTCGGCTCCCTCTCTAGCACTTTGTCTGCTTGTGCGCCACCATCCTCCTCACCCGGAGGACAACAGGAGGAGCTGTATTAAAGGGTTGCATCAGCAGAAAGGTTGAGAACCATTGCTCTAGATCCATCTCTCCATGCTGAACTGTTTACCCAAGGATCTCATATCTGGATTAGGATCAGGGTATCTGGACTAGAACAGAATATGAGTTCCTTTTGGACCTCTGGCCAAAGCACGCCATAAAGGGTCTTTGCCATCCTCTAATGTATGCATTTAAGTGTAAAAGTAGGCAACGGCAAGTGAATCCACACAGAGGAAGACCCTATAGGAAATATTGTATACCCAAATATAGTAGCATGCTACACATTAAAAAACCACACTAAAAGTCCATTTTCCTTACATGTGACCTTTATTATTCTACTTTTAAGACTTATTACTGTGAAGACAGCTCATCATCCCATCTTGTAAACATTTCAGAGTCTGCTTTCCTTGAATAACAAAATCCTGTCCAAATAGTTGTATTTTAAAAATCAACTATTAATATTGAGAGGTATGCAAGGAAGGTTTTTTGGTTTTTGTGTTTTCTTATTTTTTTATTTAAGTAATTTATTCAGATTCCATCTCAGTTGTTATGCCCTCACTTGTATCTTCCTGTTTCCCCCTCCCTCCCTCTTTCACCCTAGTCCCCTCCCCTAGGTCTGTGACAGAAGGGGACCTTCTCCCACACCATATGATCACAGCCTATCAGGTCTCATCCAGGTACCTTGCTTACCCTTCCTCTGAGTGCCACCAGGTCTCCCCACCAGGGGGAAGTGGTCAAATAGGGGGCACCAGAGTTCATGTCAGCATCTGTCCCCACTCCCCACACAACTGTGGAGAATGTGCTGTCCATTGGTTAGATCTGGATAGGGGTTCTACATTGAGACTGAGTTTTTCTGTGTCTCTCAGGATGGACTTAGATTCAGCAATCTTTCTGCCTTGGCCTCCCACATGCTGGGATTACATGTTTTAGCCACTGTGCTCCGGGGTAATTTTTACATTTGCAATGAAGGAACTGTGGTTATGAAGGGAGGCAGTTTACTAATGCAATTGAAACGAGCTGGCGCTATGCTTCTGTTCAGTAGCAATGATTTGCAGCATTCAGACACTACTGTGGCAGGCATGGTGGTGTGTCTTATAATCCCTGCACGCAGAAGGGAGACCAAGGAGAGAAGGTCACGAGTATAAGGCTGGTCTGAGCTACACAGCAAGAGTCCATCAAAAATAGAAAATAATAGAAGAGATAGGAGGGAGTGGAGAGAAGAAAGGAAATGCATTTGTTCCAGAAAATAATCCTTATTACACAATATTCAAGAATTTGCTTAGATATTCAAAGCTAATTCTAGTGAGCATGTGTGCAGCTAAGGAAAGAAGTAGGTAAATATATTGGGGCACAGACCAAATGAAGATGCTATTTTACTGTTAAAAAAAAAAAAAGAAAGAAAGTAGATGCTAAGGAATTGATAGTTTAAGCAAACCAGATAGATGGCTATGAAGTTAACTTCTTAGAAATAGCATAATCGTGTTTGTGTGTATGTCTTAAAAGTACATGTTTGTGTGGAGTGTGCATGTGCAAACCTGTAGACCTCACAGGCTTATGTTTGGTCCTTCATCCACCTCATTTTCTGAAACAAATTCTCACCAAACCTGGAAGTAAACAATTCATCTAGGCTGGCTATCTAATTGGTGATATACTTATCATCCCTGACTAATGCAGTTACACGTGTGTACTTTCAAGCTTGGCATTTTACATGGGTGCTGCAGATCTGAACTAGTTTGTCATTCTTATATGAAAGGATTTTACTGGCTGAATCATTTTCCCAGACCACAGCACATGTTTTTCATAATTGTCTTTTTATATCAAAGACCCCCTTTAGCTATAGGTGGGGGGAATTTGAAACAGGTTTACCTGTGTAGCCCTTCAGCTATTTTAAGTAATCTCTATTACTAAGGAGGAAAAAAAATGCAAGAAATAACAGCAGCAATCAATTTTTACCTATCTGTCCTTTGCTTCTCAACACTGATCCAGCATTGGCATCTTTTATTTATTTATTTTTTGTCATTTTTCTCTGCATCTTTTGTCTTCAGCAGTGTACAAGTAAAATCTGTCCTAAACGCACTGCGTTTAAAGTGGCTTAGAATGTTTGGCCATCAGTGATTTCTACAAGGCATTAAATGTGAAAGGAAGCTAAGCTCTCTTGCTCAGTAGTTCTCTTGCCTCCTGATACACTCAGGGAGTCACAAAGATACCTGTGCAGACTTGGTTGCTAGTTTCCTCAGTGGTAGCACAGTTGTGATTAATTAAAGATGCCCCAAATGATGAAAAACACCCAGAAGGATGAGTAAATCGCTGTTGCTCTTGTTACTGACAATAAATGCAGACATTTCTAAGATGACAGGCAGTTTAGGCTCCATTACCTGTGTGGTAGTCCCTCCTACTCACAGGAGGTATGTTCTAAGACTCCCTGTGGGTACCTGACACTGGTGATAATATGATGTAGAGGAATTTTAATTCAGAACTTGGCTGTTCTGGCAAGAGATCACATCCAAAGACCTTCTAGGTCTTTGTGATCTGGCTGTAATATAAATACCCCCTTAATCCAGGAAACAGAAGAAAGCAGATCTGAGTTCAAGGCCAGCCTGGTACAGTGCAAGTTTCAGGTAAAGAAAAGCTTAGGCCCAGGTGTGCTGGTACATGCCTTTAATCCCAAACTTCTACAAAGTTATTTATAGAAGAATGCAGCCATGTTTGAAAGTGATGTCTAATTCAGTGGCAGAAAAAGAAAGTGACAGATCAGAGAAGATTTGACAGAATAGGATATGCCCAACTCTCATGAGAAGAGATAGGAAAGGGAAGCTACTTAAGGGGCAATGGAGAGAGAGAGAGAGAGAGAGAGAGAGAGAGAGAGAGAGAGAGAGAGAGAGAGGAGGGAGAGGAGAGAGAGGAGACAGTTTTACTCAGAGAGTTTTAGAGAGAGAGGCTGAAGGTAGAACAAGCCAGAGAATGAGAAGGAGCCAGTAGAGTAGAGCATATTGGTGGAATTAGTTTGAGGCCAAGCAGAGCAATTCAAGGGTCTAGAGAAAAGAAGATTGAATAAGTCAGCTGGGAAGAGGCGTTTGAGCCAGAACAGCTTAGTTGAACCAGCCAACCCAGTGCTCAGTAAGAACAAGAAATGGTGAGCATATTAAGCAGCAAATCTCTTAGGCTGAAAACATTCTAGGCCTAGGTTAGATTGTATGGAGGCTAGAAGCTTCCTGCACTAGGCTTAGGCCAGCAGAAGGAGGCAGTGAGCCTCCCAGACAACAATTGAGCCAAGAGACTAAAAGTTACTTTTACACGAGTGATCTTTGTCATCTGCAAACTGCCTCTTGCACGGGGTGCCATCTTTGCCAGCTGGAAAACATCTTTGTGAGGATGTAAATAGGAGGAGAAGTAGAGAGAGGAGGAGGAGGCAGCAGCAGAGAAGGAGGGGGGGAGAGGGCGGGGGAGAGAGGGCGTGGGGAGGGAGAGAGTTAGAGAGTTAGAGTGTTAGAGTGTTAGAGTTCACTTCGTTTTGCTTCAGGACACTCCTAGAGAAAAGCACTCCAAAGAACGCTTCAAGAACACTGCTGCTGATTTATCTGATGCTAGTGTTGCTGCTTGCTGTTTGCTGCTGTTGTTTGCTGTTTAGTTGAATTGCTCAAATCCTGATGATGAAGAGTGGAATCACCCCCAAAGAACTGAGTCTAAAATGGTCTACATCCCCTTTCCCTACTAACCTTCTTTTTCTCCTACCTAGGGTTGGTGAGTTGGAAGGGAGGAAGTGACATTAAGGAACCCCAAATGAAGTCGATTTAAAAAAAATCAAAGCCTGTTGTTTAAAAGAAAAAAAAACAAATCCATCAATTTGTATGGATTCAGATTCTGACTTTGCTGTTCATCAAGTTCGTAACTTTGGGCGGTCCATCCAACTATTCTAATTGCCTCTTCCTCTGTTTAATGATGACATTGATAAGAACTATATGTTAGCCTTACAATATTTTGTCGGCAACAGACCAAAAGCAAATATAATATATCAGAAAGATGCTAAAGATACAACCAGATTGGTTACCATCATCCATTCACTCTGCATCCTCCTCTGACCCTGTTCACTGGCCACAGATTCTGTCTTCCTGAATGAGGTGAGGCCACAGAGGGAAAAGACCACAGAACTATTATGAGCTCAGTCCCAATCCCTTTGACCTCAGTCACTGGCTCATGTGTCTCAGATGCAGATGGTCCAGACTCTCTTTTATTTTAATCACTGGAATTGACCTTTCTTCTAGAATCTTGCATCATTACCACTCTGGGATGGTCATGACCATCTTCTCACCATTTGCAGAAGACCAGCCTATGGTTGCAGAGGGGGGGGGGAAACCTTATAAAACATACAGAATAAAAGTAGTGTGTGCTAGTGCAAGCCTCTAAGTCCTCCAACAACCCAAAATAAGCCCTTATTTATTTGTATTTGAGGTTATGACCTCATCACACTTACAATATACCTGTTTCTGCATAAGCTGGTATGAACCTGAAGACTTCAGCTTGGTTTAAAGGGCAAAGATGGACTCAAGAAGAGGTCAGGAAAGTGGGCATATGTATAGAAGTGGAACAATATTGTGTAAAGTGTGACACTCACCTGGAAGTTTGTGACAATGGCTAGCATTGCATGAAGGGTTCAAGGGCTCTTTCAGTAAGATTTTCAACGTCCTAGATCTCCTTTTAATTCTAGGTTTGAAATTTCTGTCTCCAGAAGCTTTTCTTTGTTGCCATGTGGTCTACAGGCTGTTTATACTGCAGGTTATGAACATAATGAAGTTTTCTTAAGGAATCAAATATAGAATAGTTGTTTCCTGACTGCACTTGTTAAATATTGAGTTATTTACTTCATACTGTAAGTCAAATATGTTATGCAGAAGTAGAGCAAGCTAGTAACTGGATAATAAGAAACTAAGAAATTTGTTCCTTTTCTCAGCTCTACAACCACCATACCTGAAAGAACAATTTATTTTTATATAATTTTATATTTATTTAATTCATTTTTAGTATGTTTGAGTGTTTTGCGTGTCTGTATATCTATGAACCATGTGTGTGCCTTATGCCTGAAGATGCTGTTGTTCCCCTTAGAGCCAACATTATGGATGATTGTGACCTACCAAGTGACTGGTGGTGTTTTAAGCTGGGTCCTATGCAAGAGCACCAAGTACTCTTAACTACTTAACCATGTCTCTGTTCCTTGAAAGAACAATTTCATAAAGAGAAAGCTTATCTTAGTCCACAGTGGTCACTCCATGGCTGGTTGGCTCCCTGTACTTGGATAGACCATCATAGTGGTAGGACAGTATGGTGAAGGAATAAGGACAGTATGAGGGTCAGGAATAAGAGAAAGGGAGTATGGATGAAGGCCAAGGCAAGAGAGAGCTACACAACATGTCCCCTGTGACACAGTTCCTCCATTGATTTCCCTACAACCCTTTACCATCTCCCCATAATGCCATCATATTATGATTCTCAGGGAATTGGGCAACTCATTTCAGCAGAGCCAAAATGATCTAATAGTCTCTGAAGCTGCCTTCACAGGTGCACCCAGGAGTGCTTTGTGTCTCCTAGGTGACTCTCAATGCACCCGTATTGGCAATGAAGACTCACCATTGCAGAAACCTAATGTCTTCACCAGACTTTCTTTTGGAACTTGTTAGAATATGATCGAGCCAAAGCCCATTATTAACATAAACTAACAAAATCACATCCAGTGGTAATAAGGTTGGCTTTTTACAAAGAAGATTTTAGCTTCTTGTTTTTGCACAGCCCCAGCTTAGGCTCAGAACCTTCTGACCATCATAAGGACTAATGACGTCAAACCACAAGAGGCCCAATTAACAACACCAAGTTACTGTTTCACTCAATGCTCTTAGGGAATGTACTCAGAAATGAAGGATGAGGCATCAGAGACAAAATTAACTGGCTCCAGGGAGAGGATGACAGTAGAGCTAAACGGACAATCTCTTATGCACACCTGCCCACCAAGTCAGGCAAGATGAATTAGAAATGATTGTGGCCATTCATTAACACCATCTTTTTAAACTCTGAATGGACATGACATGGGTGACTATTTTTAAAACGCAGTTTTAAGATTAAAAGGCAGCTATTATTGCAACTCCATTAGAATTATGAAGGAGGCAGAGGAGGAGGAGGAGGTGGAGTGGGGAGGAGGAGATCTGTTTATGTGTTGGCATCCTCTAGGAAGAACGGCTAAATTGCTTCAGAGCTAAAATTAATTACTTGCAGGTTAAATTTATTAGTTTCATACATGCAGAGACATAGCCATGTAGAGGTGCCTTACATCGCATTAATGACTAATTTTCCAGTTATAAAAGTGAAAATAAGGGCCAAGTTGTTGAGACTATAAGGAGAAGACTTGGCAGATCTGAATGAAGGAAGCACTGGTCTTCCCTCTGCCTTTGCTGAGAGAAAGGTGGGCACTCCGGCTTAGCCTCCATCACAAGCCCTCACTCAGGAGTAGTGGAAGAGAGGGGGGATGGAAGAAGAAATTACTGGGCACCTATGATCCCACAAGAGCAACAAATCTGCTTTGTCCAGCTAAAGAGGTAGCCCTGCTTCCATCTTTGGGTTGTCCCTTGAGCTATTATATCAACAGACTGCTCCAAATAGACACTAAAAGCATCTGTCTACAGCAGCAGTTCTTACCCTGTGTGTGGGTCTTGGCCCCTTTGGGGGGTCAAATGATCCTTTCACAGGGGTCACCTAAGACCATCAGAAAAAACAGATACTTACATTGCAATTCATAACAGTAGCAAAATTATAGTTATTAAGTATCAACACAATAATTTTGTGGTTGGAGGGTCACCACAATGTGAGTATTATATAATATTGATGAATATTAATATAACTGTATTAAAGGGTTGAAGCATTACAAAGGTTGAGGACCACTGTTGTAGACTCACCCATTTGCTGTCAATGGAGAGATTTAGGGACACGCCCATTCCCCCCATTTTTATTAGCATACGTTGTTATGAAATAATAGGTTTTGCTGAACATTCTAATAAATACACATAACATATTCTGATCATCTTCATCCTCTCACTGTCATCCTTTATCTTATTTCTCCATTTCCCAACAGCCACTATTCTTTCCTGGGACATAAAATTTTTGATACCTGAATGCTACTCTAACCAATGTCCCCAGCCTCTCCTTTGACCTTTGCCAGGGGCATCATTCTCTTATCTCTCCCTGTGAGAAGATAGCCCTTCACAAACCATAACTCATTTTCACAATAACATATAAAGTCACTTCCACTTTATTAGACTCACATTCTCAAACTCAAACATGACCTTTGAATTTACATTTGGACCACTAAATTGTACCAAAGCTTCCCCACCCCTTCCCCCCACCCCCCATTGCAGATATTTTAGAGATGAAAGGCGCTACCAGGAGTGCAGAATACAAAGCAAAAACTTGGGATGTGGGAGATGGAGTGAGAGAGTTTTGAACGAAGGAACTGGGTATCAGGGCATCCGTGTTTGGCATGAGCAAAAAGTGGAGATGGTTCTGAGAAGTCCTGCCATGTGCACTGGGTGCAATTTCTTTTGCAAAAACTTCTGCAGGGGATGGGGCTGTCTGCTTGCCGGGGCTCTGTTGAGGACATCTATGTTGCCTCCCATCAGGAGTCCTTGCAGCAGGTATTTAATTCCTGTCCTTTGGCTGTCTGCATTAGTCATTGCCCCAGAGCACATCTGCACGATGCTGGAACGGACACAGTGTGTCAGATGTGCATGGTCGTCGTTTGTATATTGTACACAACAGCTGACAATGTGTCTGCTGCTGTCTGCCTTGACCGTGGGAACCAGACCAAAGCTCAAACCTGCCTGGCATACTTCTAAGTAGTCTTTGTGGGCTAATTAGTGATGCCTTCCTGAGAAGCCCAGCTGGGGCACAGCTTTACCATGATAGAGACTGCTCGGCTTGTTCAAAGAGAGGAAACCCAACTCAAACACAACTGTGAAAGAACAAATCTTCACAGTACAGAAGGAAGGCCAGAGGGGACTGGGAATTAAAGACAATTAAAATAGATGAAATCTATGGCCACAAAAACATTAGAATACCCTCTGTAGTCTTTGCTTAAGTTCCTTTCTTTGGCTATGTGTGTTGCAGATGGAATTTGTTTTGATTTTATCTTTTATTTAGGACTTTCAAAAATTCTAAGCATACAAACATATTGAGAAAAAACCTTAGAGAATAATTTTGAATATTTACTATTTTTAACAGAATCATCTTCCTATATTGAAACAAGCAGAGTTAGAATGTGGCGTAAAGTGGGAGATTACAGTAAGTTCATACTCATACCCGATGGGATGCAAATAAAAAATATCAATAATATAAAAAGCACGCTATAAATTTCATTTTAATTCACAAGATACACAAAGAAGGAGGCTGTGTTGTTCCATTGAGGCTGCTATCACTAAATAGCATTGCCTGAATGGCGTATATGCCACAATTGCTTCTGTACTTTGGGAGGCTGGGATGTCTAAGTCAAGTTGCTGGTGACTTCATAGCTGGTTGAAAGTCACCCATCAATACACCAGCGGCACCTTGTCATGATGTTCTTTCTCATTTAGTGTAAGGGGGTGAGGCAGCTCATCTCTACCCTGGGGGCTGCTTTTGTAGGGGTGTTACCCTCCTAATCTAAATAACTCTCAGCTCCCTCCCAATTATAATACCTGTGATTATGTTTCAACTTAGAGGTTTGTGAGGACCTTTTCAGTCCACAGCACACATTCGGACTGACAATTACAGCTGTACAGGAGAGAAGGTGAAGCAAGCAAGAGGTCCTCGGCATGAGCCGCCGTCCATCCCCAGCAAGTGAGCCAGGGTTAATCGGAGGCAACAAAGTAAGCATAGTGGGGACCTGGTTTGATGAGTGTGAGCTCCAACACTCATTGGGTCAGCTCGTGACAGCACTTGTTGTCACTTTCAGATCCCGGAAGTAGGTGCACATAGCACATAAAATTTTAAAATGAAAATTCCTTGACAGCATCCCTAGAAATTCTAATCTAGTTAATATCAGGAGGCTCCAGTCAACAATCATGAAAAACAAACCCGTACTCCCCCAGTGGCAATGAGGTTAGGCAAGGGATCTGAGGCTACACAGCAAGTGGTGCACTACCACACAACGGGACTGCTGCTTACAATATTCATATAAATAAGTATGATAATCCACCTTCCACTCCCAAAGCATGACTTATTGCTTATATAAAGGGGTAATAATACTACCCCTAACTATATTGTTGGTCCTAGAAATCTTTAGAGGCTATGGAGTATATCCAATAGCTTGATATTTTCCAAACTATATTTTCTTCCATTTCTTCTCCTACTCTCTAAAGAGGTCCATGGTACTCTCCCTTCAAGCCTAAACATCCTCCCTCCATACCTTGCCCATCATCCGCCTTAGCCATTCTCCTAGTCTGCATGGAAAAACATGCCTTGGCCTTGCTTTTAAAGCTCCAACGCTGCTGTCTTTAAACATGTCACTTAACGCCACATAAGGGCTGGCTTCCATGACTCATTACTTTTTCCTGAGACGTCCTTTTCACAAAACACTCCAGCGTCGCCCTTGCAACATCACTCTGAACAGTATCTTCTCACAGCAAAGGGATGTCCTGAACTCCTGGTGAGACTGGTCATCCTCTCTGCAGGACATCAATACTCCCTTTTGCCTTCTTTCACTGAATGAAGGAAGCAAAGAGCTGGCGAGATGGCGCAAAGCTTTTGTGAGTGACTGTTACTTAAAGACGATGTGCTTAAGTCTAAACAAGCACTGGGACATAGAACGCCTTATAAAACGAGAAGCATTCAATCTCTTAGCAATCTGGCCTGATGCCATGGCTTTTCATCATCCATTCCTATGAAAGGGCTTGGAAGAATCTCATCTCTGTTGTGAAAATAGGCAACGGAAGAAGCTGAGTTCATGGCTCTCTACTCTGGACTTGGTAGAGACTTGGTGACCTGACCCAAGCAGTCCTCAAAGCCAGTGACTGCTTCACGTCTGAAACTCCTAGATTCCTGAAAGCCGGTGCACTGGCTCCTATCACCTCCTCACCATAGAAAGCAGCACACAACTATGTCAGGAGGATCCCCAAACTATGAAAAGGTGCTGACTGCTAGTCATCATTTAATGTATTGACATTTCACCACCGAGAAACGTTCATCTTGGTTCCATATGGATGCAGATATTTATTCCAGCAAATTGTTGTTAGCTTGTTTCCAAACTAATAGAATGCCATAGCAAATAAAAATTGGACCTCAAGTCTCAAAGGATGGAGGGAGAGAGGGAGAGAGAGTATTTGCATTAAAAGAAGGCTGATCTAAAAAAAATAAATAAATAAAATAAAAATAAAAATAATAAATAATTTTAAAAAAGAAGGCTGATCTTAAAATAGCACAATTTATTTAGAAATGGGAACATACTTTTCATTGCTATATTTAAGAACTCTGTAATTGCACTTACTATCAGGTCTTTATTTTGACATTATGAAACAAGGTGTGGTTTTTCTGTTTTGTTTTGTTTTGTTTTTCTTTCAGTTTTCTGAGACAGGGTTCCTCTGTGCAGCACTCACTATCCTGGAACTTACTTTGTAGACGAGGCTGCCCTTACAAGAGATCTACCTCTCTCTGTCTCCCGGGTGCTGGGATTAAAGGTGTGTGCCTCCACTGCCTGGCTGAAACAGGATTTTTTTTAAAGACTCATTTTCTTAATTGTGTATGTATGAGCATGTGCCTATATGTATGCGTGTGTACCATGCACATGTCTGGTGGCCAAGAAAGGAAGAAGGCTTAAGATTCTTGGAACTGGGGTTACAAATGGCTATAAGCAGCCATGTGGGTGCTGGTAACTGAACTTCTCTGCAATAGCCTCTTGTCTTCTTAACTACTGAGACATTTCTCCAGTCCCCCAGCAGTCAAGTTTCTTAAGGTCATATATAGGTATGTTTCACCTATAATGGACAACTTTTGAGTGATGTTTTCCCGAGTTCACACTGTAGCTCTTCCATAGTGATAGTGCAATCTTGAACAAGCTGCCTTCTGTTTGGTTCACGTTCCTTCCTCCTTATATGAGGGTCCAACTTACAAAAGCATGAAGAACAAACAAACTCATTTATAATAGTGCTTGGTAGGTGCTTAGTACTCATCCACTATGTGTGACCACTGAGATACAACACAAGGTAAGACGATAGAGTTGCTGTCCTCGCAGAGATTACAAGCGAATTGAGGAAGTGAATGTCCAGCTAATACTCACTGACCCATTTACCATGATTTATAGAGAAGATGCTATGGATGTGGTCAGTGAGGGGGAGATCCTGGGGAGGTAAGAGAAACATTACCAACCCATAGGCTTTTTTAGACTGAAACTAGACAAAGAAGTTCTGCCCAAGAACACAGTACAAGCTGAATGGCTGGATTTGGGGAAATAAGAAAAAGCATGCAAGAACTATGACGTCATAGACAGACTCTTTTGGGCATAAGGAATTGAATCTGCTTTTCTGGTACAGAGAAGAAGGGAAGAAGTTTTGTCCTTGTAGCCAAGAATTGGAAGTGGTACAAAACTTTCACAGCAAAAATAAACTCAAAATAATGCTCAAAGGAGAAATAAAGACAGAGAGACAGGTCAGAAAGGGAAACGCAGAGACACAGATGGACAGGAAAGAGAAGTGGGAGAGGGTGTTAGAGGGCAACATTCTGGAGGGCCGTGTGGGGAGTGTACTCAATGGACAATGAGGTGAAGTGTTTGATGTTGTATTGATCAGAACTTGACATTACATCCTTCCACAGCATCAGCTTCTCTGAATCTATAATACCAAATGTTTGGGGTGAAGATTTTGGCTTTCCCTGGAGGTTTATTTACCTATGGGATGGAGGTTAAAGTGGCATCCAAAGAAGAAAGGAGGAAACTTGTCATTAACGAGAATAAGTGATCCTCTCTCACAGACTTCATTGTGAGCAAAGGGTCACCTGTAAACAGCACCGAAGTGGAGCGTTCTAACTTTATATCCAAGATGTTCCCACTCTGTAGGCACAGTTTCACTCCACCCCCACCCACTTCAGTGGGACCAGGCTACCGCCAGCAGAGGTATAGAGGAGAGACTAGGTTTGCATATACATTTAGGAATCAAATAAATACGACTTGCTATTTACTTGTGTGTGCAGAGGAAGCTGTGGTGTGAGCTCATAGCGGCATCCATCTTGCCATGTTAGTGAGCAAAGGGTAACCACAGGGGTTGATTGAGCATGTCATTTGCTGCAATGTGAACCACGGTAGGAGGAGAAGTTTCTGGGAAGATGACAAGCTCCATGCAGAGAAAGATGTGCCGATGAGGCAGTCCGTGGGATGCAGAGAAGGCGTTTAAGTATAAGGAAAGAAGTAAGATGTGCTAGACTCTGAACTTGACATATAAACGAGAGTGTCTAGCATTCAAATCGAAGACCAAGAACAATATAAAATATTAAAAGAAGGAAAACCCCGCCAGCAACTCCCTGGGGCAGCACAACATCTAAAAGATGAAAAGAGGGGAACAAATCAACAAAGCATACTGAGGAATGACCATGGAAATTGAATGAACGCCCAGAGTTTGGAGGGGACATTTATGTCAAGGGGAGATGTTTCAAGTATGTAATCTTTATGAGGAGAGCATCTAAGGTTATTATGTCAAAGATGACAAAAGGTCAACTTTTGTTGGGACCACTCATGTAGCACTATATATTTTCTCAGTGTATGTTGTTGGTGGCTATACACACCAGGCATAAGTTATAAAGAGGATGAGAGAGGTCAGCTTGGTGAACAAAAGTATACAGACATCAGAACTGGGTATGGATTGGAAGAGTCAGGCAAGTATCACCTTTGAAGTTTGCTGTTCTTTTCATTTCCTTTTGAAGGCCCAGAAGCCTTTGATGAAAGAATGAGATCAGTGGAAACAGACCAAGAGCATATCAAGAGTGGATAGTAATGGCCCTTAGGAGAGCAGTGAATGGGGTCATGGGCTCCACCTCTGAAGTGCCCCCATCATTGACAAATGGGGGAGGGGGGAGAAAGATGGCAGCTCAGGCTAGTGCTTTGAAGCTCTGCTTGTATCTTCAAGTTTCTTCTTTCTCTATGAAGTGTGAGGCAAGGCCTTTCACAGAGAAAGAAGGTCATTGAGAGAAATCCTCGGCTTCAGAAAAGGCAATGTCTAGAGTGGGGATTTTAGAGAGAAAAAGATGATGCCTACGATATTGTGAGATTTTCTTTGCTATGGGGGAGCCTACTGGTCATCATTTCGTGGGGACATGAATATACAAAATTAATATTCCATAGTTGTTCTCATTAGGGGGCTTCTAAGTACAGCAAAGAGGTATAGTTGGCCTCATTAAGATCTGAGGCTTCATCCTCTGGTTGCTGCAAGAGGGATGGTGTACGTCAGACGTTGAATAGTGACTCATCGTCTCATGACATTTGTATGTTAATAAGTCTTTCCAGTTGCTATTTCTTTCAGCTTCCTTTCCCATTTTGGGAGGTCCTCTCCATACAGATGCCTTCTCAAGTGATCTCCTTGGGTGAGTGAAAAAAAAAATGACTCTGTTTCTTCTTTATATTTGGTGCTTACACTCATTCTGCAGGATGAACCATAGAAGATCCTAGTAGTTTCCTTCATCATCATTCTCCCTCTTCCCCTGAAGACTTGACTTGTGAATATTGTTTACAAGAATACATAGTCACCCCTCGGCCTCCCAATTCTTAGTCATCTCCTAACCCTTTTACTCAGCATATTCTCTCTGTTATGAGGCCATTGCAACATACAATTTGTCCTACTAAAATACTTCTCTCTTGATTTACTGTCTAGTTAATCAATAATCACCTTTTAAAAAAAAACTTAACTCAAGTTTCTCTTATGCTAAGCCACCTCACTAAATCCCCTGATTGAAACAGTTCTTTCTTTCATAAATGATCAAATATTATTTCTATTCTTATCATAATTATAACCACCCATGGTTCATGGCATTTTTTTCTTCCTTCACAAGACTGCAAATTCCACGAGGGCGGTAACCAAGTGTGCTATCAAAGTATGTGGAACGTAATCCTAGTCTCAGTAAATACTTGTCTGATACATGAAAAGAGCGCTCCTCACTGGTTGGCCTTTTTGTCTGGTTTGTTTGTTTGGCTGGAGCCCTGCATGGGCTCATCTGTTGAGTGTGACCTGACCTCCTGGGCTATCCATTGGCAATGGGCTACTGTTGGGGATGGAGCTGGGCTCCAAGAACTCCAATGTCCCTTTAATTACATTTTTGAAGGACTTGTCTGAAGCTATTTTAGTAGTTGGATTTTGTGGTTTGGCTGTGGTTCAGTAATTTCCCTGAAAGACTGGGACCCTGGGACTGTTTCCCTGAGAAGCTGCAATCCCATCCTTCTTGGATAAGAGCGCATTGTCTCTTTCTTCACAACAGGGTTCAGAGTTGTGTTTCTTGGGGAAAAGCCCAGGAGAGGCAACAGCTGCAGAGTCTCTGTGATCCCAGTAGTGTCAGAGGTCAAAAGGTCAAGAGGATTTTTTTTTTCAGAAAGATATCCTAGTCAATGTGGTTCAGCCAAAAAGCTGTCCTTCTCTTTTCTTCTAAACATAACTTCCTGCCATAGGCTATGGGCGTGGCAGTCTCCCAAGTGGCACTGTGCTATGAATAGAGGCATAGATGGGTATGAACTCTGATGGTGATTTGAGAGAAGGGCCTTTGCAGCTTAGTAACTAACACATTTTGTGTGGTATTTGTGTGTGTGCATGGGTGTGTGCATGTGCATATGTGTATGTGCACGTGTGTGTGTGTTACTGAGAATTAAACCTAGCATCTTATGCAATGTAAGCAAAGCTCTCTACCACTTGGCTACATTCCCCAGTGTGTTTCTTTCTTATGTGCTCAATAATTCCCTAAACACTGAGTGCCTCTGAGAAACAAAACTCAAAGTAGTTTGTGCTTCTTGTAGTAAAGTAGCATCCACCTTGAATGTGTATGCAAAGATATGGTGCTGACAAGCTGCACATACTGCTAATGAGGACATCCTCCCCCACAGAGTTACCTTCAGCTCTTCCATGCAGTGGTACAAACTTATGAAGAATGAGGATACTTCCTGGAAGAAAAAGGATTTATTGGTTTACACTTGACCATCAGAGTATCTAGGCCGACGGCACCACTGAGAAGCAAACTTCAGCAAACACAGACTTCAGAGAGTTTCCCCCTCCCAGGAAAAGCCACTGTCTCTCTAAGAGCTTGGATCCTGGCAGGGACAAGTCATTTGGCCTTCAGAAAGCCATGTCATGGAGTCTCAGAGGATGACGCAAACTTAGTTTTCCAGTTGGTTCCCTGGTAGTCATGTGTGAAAAAGACTGTGGCTGAAGTGAATTAATTATGAAAATAAGACAGCTGAAGCAAACCACATACACATTAGCTGCATCTGCAGAGATGAGATCAAAATACTTGAGAAGAGTATAAAGAGAGGAATTATTTTCTTCGGTTCGGGATTTCAGAGGTATCAATCCATTGGAGAATAGCAGGCTTGGTGGAGCAGTGCAGCCCAAGCATGGTGGCTGGTACTTAGAAAGAAGGGGTATTGTAAGAGACCAAGGAGAGACATAAGAGAAAGATACCTTCTCAATGGCCTGCTTCCTCCACCAAGGCTCCAACCTCTTTCCTTTTGCCACCTCTCAACATTGCCATTTATATTGCAGTGCACCATAGAGACAGCCCATTAATCACATCCTAATTTTCTCCATCTAATTTTCCCCAGGTCCTTTACTTATCTTTTAGGTAATTCTCAATATAATCAAGTTGAAAATCAAGATTAATTATCACAATAAGCAATCTTTATGCAAATCTTCATTTGCCCAAAGAGAAAATTGTTTAATCCATCCATCCATCCATCCATCCATCCATCCATCTATCCATCCATCCATTTTTATTCACCAACAACCTACTGACCTCACTGGCAGTGGGATTAGAAGATAAATCAAGTAAAACTTTTTCTACTTCACATCTGGTTTTCCCAGACATTTCAGATGTGTTTGCCTAATTGGTGGGCATGAATAAAACTTAATAACCTTCCTAATTTACTTGGAAGGCAGTCAAGATTAAAATGAGAAAAGAATGATGCGAAGGAATGGTGAAGTCCTACTGAACTCTTTGGATTCTACCTTTCTCAGATGAAAATAGGGGATCAATTACATGTCACATAAATTCTGATTGGTTTTATGAATATGAAAGAAAACCAAAAATTTCTAAATGGTCTGGTTGGTCATTGCTCTTCTTTTCAATGACATTTTGCTCCAAACCGTAGCAACTTAAGCCACCATTTTATTATTGTTCACAGTCCTGTCTATTGGAAATTATTGGGACACCTCTATGCCATTAGCATCTAAATTCATCACTTATGTTTCAACAGCAAGTGGGAGGTTCTGCAAGCATTAAGATGGAAGGCCAAGGCTGGTTCATCAGATAGGATCAATTACCTGTCACATAATTTCTGCCAGGCTGCAGTCACTGGAGTGTCCGGAAGGTAGACTTTGCTGTTCCATAGTTGGAATTCTGACATTGTTTCTCCAAGCTCCCAGGCTACTCCCAGAAATCCAGGCAAGGAATGTAAGGCTTCTTTTAATCTATCCTTGAAGGACTCAAAATGCTGGATCGACCACATTCTGTTTGTCAAAACATTTGACTAATGGCAGCACAGACTCAATGGAAGGTGTGGCTAACTCAAGCTCTCTGTAGAGGAACTGAATGGGCCAACCGGAGGCCAGGTATAGACAGTGTGAGGCTTAAGGGTCACAGGGCAAGATACTTTGTTCTTCTATCCATTATGAAGAAAATATGTAAAATTATTCAATATTATGTGTTATTTTGAGCCATGTGTGTAGATGGATAGGAAAATAAATATTAAATAAGGTTCAGATTGGATGATCGGAATCTGTGAAAATTAAGAAAACTGCCTAAGACGTTGGTCCTGAAGTAGGGTCAGAGAAACATAGACTAAGCCAGGCTCTCTGAGATGGTGGCTTCTTGTTGCAGAAGATACTGTGAGGAGAAACAGCAGGAAGGCACAGGGCTGGGTATCTAGATTATCAGTGCAGGAAAGAGGAGGCGCCCAGGGGCCTATAAAATACTCAAGCCACAGTCCTTTTAGTGAACTTCCAGCTTTAGGCTTCTCCCATTGCAAATGTGTAAAGCTGATCTTCTATTTTTTCCTGGTTGTTCAGTTGTTTTTGGTTGTTTGGTTGTTTGATTGGTTTTTGTTTGTTTGTTTGCTTTTTTGTGCCAGGGAATGAACTCAGGAATTCCTTCCCTCACCTCATCCTCATTACAGGTCTCTCAGCAGCAGCATAAAACAGCTCAAACCCCTGGTGAAAGGATTTCTATGTTCTCCTTTTGTGGTACTGCTTTTGTGCTTCAGTGGTACTCACCAGGTGATGCAGAAGAGGCTTTTCCATCACCAGCTTCCAAGAAACTGATGATTGGATTCTTCTAGGCTAACCCCACAGAACATGAAGAGGTTCTCCAGCCCCCTTCCGGAATGCACATAATCACTTGGATGGGTTTCTTCCAAAGTTGCACGTAGTAGCACGGAGAGCAACTTGCTCTGTTCCTGGCATTAGCAGAGGGCGATCATATTATCTGCTACAGCTAATGTTCAGCAGATCACTAATGTTTTCTAATGGGAATGGGAGCAAAAACATCCATTGCAGGTTTGGTGCTCGGACCACGTCTCGGTATGTCATGTAGCTCCCACTTCTTGGCAGGAGATGGAAATGATTTATACTGTAAGTTTTCAGAAGGAACTAACCTTCCTCTGTGATGCCCCTCCTCCCTCCCTCCCTGGTCTCTGTATCCAAGCCTCTATTGCTTCACGCTTTCCTCTGGCAAGGTAGTCTGTGCACAGCATGCTCATTTTGCAGAGCACAGGGAGGGCAGTGGTAACCGAGGAAGATTAAAGATTGCCCTGATGACAAGCTTTAATTAGTATGAAAATAGAGGAAACCTTGGTGTGGGGTTGGGAAGAGGCTTCCTTATTTATATCCTGCTAGGGAATCAATTTCAAAATCATAAAAAAGCAAAGGCTCAGATCGCAGACTCAGAAAAGATAACGGCTCCTACCTTTTCCATAAAATGTAAATACTGCTTAAGAGCCCGCTTTTATGCCTTCTGACTATAATCTTTTATTCTCTTTCGATTATAAAAGAAAGGTTTTCCACAAAATGCCTTCAGAATCTACCTACGAGGACCACAAAATATTCTTATCACATAATAAATATATACCATGTATCCATACAGTCACCAGAGTTTCCTCTCTTTTTGCTGAGACAGGTATTCCCTATGCAGCCGAGGCTGGCCTTGAATGTGTGATCCTCTTCCTTATGTCTCCAAAGTGATGGAATTTCAGGCCTGAATTGTCATGATTGGCTTGCTCAAATTTTTTTACATACCCTTTCTTCTACACAATGCCTTAGCCCAAATCCAGGCTTGGTAACTCACTTGCTGTGTCCTAGATGAGTTATCAAGTATCTCCACTTTCTCACTTCCTCAGTGTTAATGAAACATCTGTCCATACAGCAGCAACCTTGGTCATTAAAGTAAATAATATAATTTTATAGCACATAGAAGGGGCTCAACATATATATATATATATATATATATATATATATATAATTTGAAATAACATTTGGCCTATACATTCTCATTTAATCTTCAAAACAAACAGTAGAGAAGTGGAGCTGCACTGCACTAGGGGGTTAAGGTTCTGTATCCAGAAGTCAGAGCCCATGGCACTGGATCCTGGCTCTCTTTTCTTCCTAGCTGAATAATCTTGGCAGTCTTCCACTTGTTAATATATCTGGGGTTCCAGTTACTCATCTGGACAATGGGAGCAACAGTGGTAGAGGTCAAATGTGAGGTTTATGTGACGAGGAGTACCTGGTGCATCGTGGATGCCACTGTGGTGCTTGAGGCTGCAAGAAGACAATGCATTGCTCTGCGCTAATGTAAATTCAGGCTCTCTGCGAGTGCATCCTGGCTTATCTTAGGGCTGCTTTCCCAGGTCACATGGGCCTTGCTTTCAGCTTAGGCTTCCCTCTCATGTCTTGAAAGTCCTAATACATTTCTGAATGAGGGACTGGGCACTTGCATTTTGCACTGGGCCCTTTGAGTTCTGCAGCCCTTCCTTCCTGTGATTTTTGGAGTCCAGTCAAGAGCCCAGGCATTCATAGGTTATTATCACACTGACCCTTACAGGAAATGCATATTTATTGTGGGACATTCTTAAAGTCTGAGCTTTTGTAATTAAAATTCTAATGTGTTTTTGTACATTAGAGTTCTTTCCCTGTTGTCAGAGAGAAGAGTTTAGGGTTAAACTGGGTTCTGTTCTAGTTTCTGGCCTCCTCTGAACCGTGGGTACAGCATGGTGTTATGGATGGTTTGATTGTATTTCTCAGTGTTCAAATGTCTGTGACATAAGCCCTGTGAAACATTGTTGGGAAGTGGAGGCTGACAAGAGGTACTTAGCTGATTGATTTGCTATCATAGAACTGAGTAATCACTACATTAGTGGCCTTCTTATGAGAGCAAGTGGGGCCTCTCTTGTTCTCTTTCTCCTTTTCTTTCCTTCTGCCAGTGTGGCATGACACAAAGGCTATTGCTGGATGTCAGCGCCATGCTCTTGAACTTCCTACCCTCCAGGCCAATGAGACATACATCTATTTTTCTTATAAGTCGCTGCTATAATGTTCTAATCTAACAACGAACACACACACACACACACACACACACACACACACACACACACACACACAAATTAAGACATCCTGTGTAGTTTGAATCTGATATGGCCCCACAGGCTCATGTGTTTGTATACTAAGTGCTCAAATGATGGTGCTTTCTGGGAAGAGTGTGAGCCTTTAGGGGGTGAAGCACTACTGGAAGAAATGAGTCACTAGGGGCAAGCTTTAAGGTTTTATAGCTCCACTTCCTATTTGCTCTCTGCTTCCTGACTATGGGACGAAACACAACCAGCTGCTTCCCTTGCAGCTATGGCTCCTCTGTCTTAATGGGCTGCATCATTCCTTAGGCTGTAAGGCAGAATAATCCTTTCCTGTTTCAGGTTGCTTCTGGTTAGGTAATTAGTTAAGCAACAGGGAAAACAACTAATGCAATACCTCAGCGCAGAATTATCGAGAAAGAGTTATACATGTCTGCCTCCCTCTCACACAGTAGAATGGCTGGTGTGTCTCAGACACACATTTCCTATTATGTAGTAATGCTTTGCAAAAGCCATTGTTCTGATACAAAAGAAAGTATGAAGTGTTATTGAACGTGCAATAGCTTTTCATTGTGTAACTTCTCAATGAATTAATGCTAAGTATATTAAATTACTCTCATCCAGGGGGTTGAGAATTTGTATGGAATAAAAGTCTGCATGTGTGAAACACGTAGGAAACTATTCCCCTGTAAATTCCTGAATTGCCAAGTCAATTTCAATTGACAAGTATGCACTCCTTATTCCTCATTCAAAACCATACACACAGTAAGGGTACAATTAATATGTATGAAGTGAAACACACACACACACATACATACATTACATTCCCACAAAAGCCAGGTTTTCTATTAATACATTGGAGGTAGAAAGTGAATTCATAAGTAACTAGAAAGAACCATAAGCAGAGGCCATATCAGAAGACAGATGAGGTTAAGAAGGAAGTTTAAATTTCTGGAAGCCTCGGAAACAATAAGCCAACATGAAACACATGAACTGTTAGAGGTCAGCCCAAAAATAACCAAAAGTTAGGGTACCAGCAAAGAGGCCATAAGCCACACCCTCTGACAGAATATGGCTCAAGTCCTCATGTAGACATAAGAGTCACAAGCTTCCCCTATTCAAAATGTTCAAGTGACTTCTCAGTCTACAAAACTCACAATAGTTGGACTCCTAACCACTCCCTGACATCGCCACTCTCCATGCTGCCCACCTCCTTCGGCTCTACACACATCCTTCTGGTCCTTGAATATATCTTGTATAGTCCCAAAGAATTTTTCTAGCATTTTCTTTGTCTTTTACTCAATAAAGGACCTATCCTCAAGACAAATTTCATCAGCCATCATATATATGTAAGACATAGTATCCAACCTCATCTTTCTATTGCTTTGAAAAATCATATATATATACATATACACATATACATACATACATACATATATTTGTTCACTGGCCTACTTTTCTTTTCTCCAGCAAAGTATAAATTCTGTTATGACAAGCACAGTTCTCTGTTTTGTTTACTGAGGTATTCACAAGAGCTTAAAGCAATGCCTGGCACAGTTAAGGCTTAAAGCTTGGTCAATACTTGTTTAAAGGAATAAGTGAATGACTCAGTAAATTATTTAAACAAAGAAATAAATTAAAGGAAGAACAGCAAATAATCTGCTCATTCCACCTTAAGAGAGTTACGAAAGGGCTTGAGACTTGAGAAAGAATAATGTCACAGTGAATGGACCATGCTTGGACCATGAAGTTTATAGACAACAGTGAGTCAGCAAGCTTATAAACACTCTGTGAACACTGGAGGTCTGTTCTGTCTTCTCCTTCTACAGTCATGGTCACTAACATCCGCAGTGACTCACCCATTCTCCATGGTGATCATTGTTGACTAAAAGTACTCCCCAGGCTTTCCCTAGCTGGTTCCCTCAGTGTGGTACTGTCATGGTTTACCAAGGGTGTTAAAAAGTGAAGCTACTTCTACCTTGGGACTCCATCTTGGAAGCTGATTCCATACAATGAAATTAGGGTAAGTTGGAGGAAGAAGAGCCAACCAACTGACAAAACAAAACAAAACAAAACAAAAATAGACAAACAAACAAAAACAAAAAACAAAACAAAACAAAAAAACCCCACCAAAACCAAAGGACAAACAAAACAAAAACTAATTCAATTCCTGAGAAAATATTATCCTAACAAGGCCCACAGAGTTCTCAGTATTGTGACAGGTGTTATTGTCATTACAAATTCTCCATCCTTTCTCAAGAGCAAGTTACACAGTATACTCAGTGGCATGCGGCATTGTAGCAGGCAGGTGATGTACAAAATTCTGTATTATGAACTTTGAGATTCTGCCTTGCTTTGACCTATAGAATTTAACCTGAAGAGAACATTACCTGCATTTATGTGCCACAGCTTGTACTATCTGTCATGCAAAGAGCATCCTCATGAGAACCCCTAATCCCTGAAGAATAGATCCATGTAGCTGGCTTGGTCTTTGTCATTTGTCGGTCTCTGCCACTCTACTGGTTCTTTCAGAAACATTCCAAGGTACACAGAGTACTGGTAACTGGATACGACTGTTTACTATCTCAACAAAGCAATCATATTTCAAGTCATCTACCAAACGTGGAAACTGAGTGTCAATAGGCTTTGAAATTCATGACTTCCGATCCATCCAAAACAAGATATATAAAAATAACAGAAATGCTCTGTGAGAACATGTGCTCCATCTAGGCTCATCTCTTCTAGCCCTAGTTCCATCACATCAGCAGCAGGTACTGTATTTGGCACTACAAAGTTCACCCAGCTACATGGGCAAAGATTCAGCAAGCAGAAGGTGGCAGAACACAAGCTCAGACCAGCTAGGTATCTGAAGCCAAACACCAAAAAAAAAAAAAAAAAAAACCAAAGAGGGACTCACCATGTAAGCTACAAGCACCTTGGCTCCATTTCAGAGCCTTTCAATAGGTTTTCATTTATTTCCACATTTAACAGTGGGATCCCTTGAGACAAGAACCACTGAAGTCGTTTTATAGTCATTGGGAAAGTAGAGGGATTTTTTTTTTTCAAAGGACTTTCCACGTCCAGTTTTTTTTTTTTTTCCTCATAGTAAATATTGACATCTGGAGTTACACAGTCTGATTTCAGAGCAGAGAGGAGGGTTTCCGTTCATCTCTGGTCACGTGTTCATCTCTGGCCATTGATGCCCACTAGTGGACTTGATCTCTTTACCCTGACTCCCTGCATTTACTCAGTTCACTAGGTGTTTCCTACACAAGAGCCAGAGCTCTTCAGTTAACCCTATCTACTTTGTCACTCCCCCACCCACCAAATCCTGTATTGAACCATGAAGGCCAGATTTTCCTAGACCTTCAGAAACCTCTGCAACATATCTGCAGTTCTAGTAAGGCCAGCAACCAAGGGCTTCCTTTATCGCTCACTCCAGTCTGTCTTTATTAGTTCTAACTTACAAAAACCCTTAGGTTTCAGGCACCATGGCATGTCTTTCAGGAGAAATTCTGAACCTGATTTCATCTAGTTATCTCTCTTTTTCTATTGCCAACCAAACAACTGATTGGTCACCAAGAGACCGTGTACTGAACACCAGCCAGGGTGCACTGTGCTGCTGCTTTTAAAGATGACAATGCTGGATCTCCCATCTTTCCTCCTATCACGCCTCCACTCCCTTCCAAACTCCTGTATTCAACACAAAGAACTGGCTATCCTGCGGCGCTGCTTAATGAGGTACTCATTAACTACACATGATCATTTATATTAATTAGAATTAGTAAAATTAAAGTGTATTTGGAGCTCTCCATTAGCACACAGGGATGGTGAACTCCTTATCAGATGTCTCAGATATAGGTAATTCCATCATCACATACAATTTTGCTGAATAGTGGCAACTCAAGATTCTAAAGCTTGGATAACTTACTAATTTGAAAGATTAAGAAAAGGTAATTATATTTGGACGAGCTCACAGGATGAAGGAAATGCTAAAAATGCTGATTTTTGTCATTTTCTTTCTATTCCTAAAACTATGTTTAAAGATTTTATTTGTAATTAAGTGTATATGTGGGGAGGGTTGTGTGCTTGTGAGTGCAAAGCCTACAGAATCCAGAAGAGGGCACCAGATCCACAGAAGCTATAGTTACAAACAGCTGAGAACAGCCGAACCTGTGTGCACCGAACCAAACTTGGGTCCTCTGAAATTGAAGTAAGTACTATTAGCCACTGAGCCATCCCTCTGGCTCCTGTTACTTTCTTTAACGTGGTAGGATGCTATTGGATGGTACAACCAGAAAGTTAAATATTGAATTACTTATCCAAGTGAGACTAGATGAAAATGAAGTATGGCCTTTGAGATAATTAGTTACATGAAAAACTGACAAATTGGCTAGTTGAGTAAAATGTTCCCTGGGACCCATGGAAGTTATTTGAGGTCACACAGTAGGGCTCTCACTCACTGAGGCAGGTGTCCTTATGCAAAGAGGAAGAGAAGTGGGAGTTCTGCCTCCCTTGAAAACGATGATGCAACAAGAAGACAGCCCAAGGAGAAATCTTTTACCAAACATCAGGGCTGCTGACCTCTTCATTTCGGACTCAGTTTCCAAAATTGGGGGGAAACAAATTGTTCTTCTTTAGGCCATCTAGGGCCTGATTTTGTCCCAATAGTCAAAGCAAACTAAGACAGAAGGAAATTATCTTCCCACCAGTAAACCTACAAACCCACCACTCTCAGCTCACACCCACCTACCTTTTCTTTTATCCTAGTGCAGGGAAAGAGGCGATCTCACTACTTTTCCAACTTCCAAAAGATAAGATGTTGCTCATTTGATTTGACACTCGTGGATCTCAGAAATCAATGGCTCCTCTTTGAAGAATTATATTCAATACTCGACAAATCTGCCTCACACCACCCTTTCACTCCATCTCCACTTGAGCATCAACGATTGACCAGCTGTCCACGCAGTGTTTCTGTTTTATCACCTCCTACCCACTAATTCTTGTATTTCCTTGATGTTGCAAGTCACCTAATGCTGTCTGTCAAAGTGTGCAATGTCAGTTTCCTTGCCTGAAACAATTGTTCTTCCATCTAGCCCCAGCAAAAAGCCAGCTGGGCAGCTTGAGGCTGGAGGGCTTCTTCATTTCCACGTGTGGCAGAATCTAAACACAGTGATGCTGGACACAGCTGTAGTTCCCTGGCCATCTCACAAAAGATCTGTATGGTCTCTCCATAGAAGCTTATCAACATGGAACCTTTACAGCAGCCAGATTTTTCGCATGTTGCCTTAGAAAAAAGGAAGAGCATGCCCCAAGAGAGAAGCGCCAGTAACTATGAGTACAGAAAACTTATCCTAAAGCTGAGCAGGACAAAACTAATGTGCCCTGAGCTTCCCAATTCAGCGATCACAAATTCAGATCAGGGCAGAAGACAGAGGGACCATCTCTTCCCTGCTGTGTCAAGTACCTTGCCTGGAACACATAGAGGAGGGGTGGAAGTGAGGCTGGGAGCAGATGATGCTTCTGGTAGGTTAAAACTCCTGAAAGATCAAATGAAAGACAGAAACAGAAGAATCGGAAGCCATCAAAACCAACACAGGCGAAGCCATTTTGAATCAGGATTCGGAAGTGTGTCACATCAAGGCTCTATCGCAAGGTTTCATCCTGTTGTAGGGATTAAACATCACATTTATCCTCATGGCCCCAAGGTCCACTCCTCAAGGCTTGCCTTAACCTTTGGCATCTTTATTTGGATGTCTCATAGGCTATTCAAATCCACCATGTCCGGAAAGATAGCCTTAGGTTTTCCCCATCCTCTTCCACCCACTATTTGTTTCATGAACAAATAAATGTTATTCTTCCTTCAGTGCCATTTCAAAAATGAACCATATTAGGGTTAAAGCTTCCTGTAATTAACAACACTGACATCCACCTTGCAATGACTCTCTGATGACAAGAGCTCCGAAAAAATAGCTCCCTATTGTATCTTCTCTCAAAGGAGTTGTTATTCTATTAAATGACATTAACCTTGCTTAGAAGCTTGTGCTGTATGGTGCTTTCCTTTTCTTTCTTTCTTTTTTTTTTTTTCTTTTTTTTTCTGTGTTAGGCTGGCAACATTCTTCAAGGTGCACATTTTAATAAGATGCATTCTTTATAATTTAATAAAGTAATTTAAAATTATTTATTGAGTGTCTATCATTTGCCAGTCATTGTTCTAGCTGCTGGGGAGATAGAAGTGTACAAAATTCAGCTTCTAATAGGAAAGGCAGACAGAAAAAAAAAAGCCATGTAAAATGTGTCAGGTGGCGATAAGAGCTGTGCAGAAAAGTGAAACCATATGTGAGGGAGACAGAGAAGAATGGGCAGCCAAACCAAGTGCTGGCTTCTCTCTGTCACTCAGAGAATGTATCCTTTTAAGGAGACGGCAGGGCAGAGACGCGACTGGTACGAGGGCACATGTGGGCAAGTGCTCTAGGCAGAGGGAAGAGTGAGTTGAAGGGCCCATAGGCTGATGTCTGTTTGGTGCATTTAGTAAACGACAGGAGGCACGTCCAAGACAATAGTGTGTGTGGGCGGGGCAGTAGCAAAGAGACTGGGGAAGCGGATCAGGACACTGGCGCTCATTGCTACAAATGGGAGTGAAAGAGGACAAAGTGGTTTTCTTTCCCAGAATTTGTCACATGTCAAGTAGAAAAGATATATTATCAGAAGCAAAGAAATCTCTGAGGGTGTGTGTGTGTGTGTGTGTGTGTGTGTGTGTGTGTGTGTGTGTGTGTGTGTGAGAGAGAGAGAGAGAGAGAGAGAGAGAGACGTGGGGGGATGAAGTTTTTATTCAGAATCTCCAATATCTATTTAATAAATGCAAAGCATCCCATGCCACACCTGCACGTAGCTGTCACCAGTCAGGACAACTGTCACTGTATTCACTGGCAGGGTGGCCAGGCTGCCTTCAACTCACAAATCCAGTGCTTCTTGTCTTGTGCAAGTGACTTCCAGCAAGTCATGTGACTTCTCTGGGCTCCTGGTCTCACGTGCTGTACCAATGAAGAGACTGAGAAAATATCTAGCAATGTTTAGCAGAGTGCCTGCCACAAGTGAAGGCCACCATAGCTCAGTTTCTCCAGGCTGGACACCTTCCCAGCTCCCTGCCCCCCAACCCAGTGCTTCCTGACCCTGCTTTGTATATCTTCCATCACAGTGTGAACATATGACAGTGTTTACCTCATTACCGACTGTCTGTCTCCCGCAAGCTCTGTGAGGGATGCTTCTCTCTGCCCTCCATTGCCGAGCAGGATATCTGCAAAATAGTAACTCAACTAGAAACATTTGTGGAATGAATGAATAGAAAAGAATGGGCAGTGCAGCGATCATTTTGGGCTTCTTTAAAAAACACAGACATGTTATGGGACTGTTTTTGTTTTAATCCCAGGTGTGCAGTACAGGGCTGCTTTGGATTATCCACAGCGGCTGACTATGATTTGCCTCGTGCTCTAGCAAGGGTGTGATTTTGCCTGCTGCCGATAGCTTCTGCAAGTGTGTGACATTTGGAATCCAGGGGACTCTTGAGAGGGTTTACAAATGCTAGAGACCCCAAGAGGGGCTGCCACAGCTGTGGTTCCTGTTGCTGCTGCTGCTGCTGCTGCTGCTGCTAGTGATGGTTGCTGGTTGCTGGTTGCCATTGTTGCACTTTGTTCCAGTTTGTCAAATGGTTGTGTGCAAAGAGATAAGAAGAAATTTAATATTCTCAATGGCAAAAAAAATCAAATTTGCCCCAAGGAATTCAACACCCCTAATCAGCAGGAAGTAGTCTAATGATAATGATGTCCTCTTCGCCTCTATCCTTCTTTCCTTCCTACCTAGGGTTGGGGATTTGGAAGGGAGGAAGAGGGGTGGAAGCGAGTAAGGAACCCGCCAAGCAGCACCTGACTACTAGCCTTGACACTGAGATGCATAGCCCTGAACTCTGGCATGGAGCATTGTTCCCTCATACCATTATCACAGATATTAGGCAACTGAATGCCCCGGGCTCAAAACCTGACAAGTCCGATGGCTCTAACAGTTAGACCAATTTACTTTATCAGAACAAGTAGCTAGTTTTATTTCAACTACAGCCTAGTGAATCCTTCAGGGCCTCTTTCTGCCAAGCGCTCCACAGCTGAAGCCAGGTACCTACATTCTGGAAGTTTCTTCCATTAGTAACTGTCAAATGGTCCTTTCCTCAACCGACTTGGCTTCCCACCTATTTCGACTTGTAGTTTCTCCAAATGGCTCTTTCAGATACTTCACTTCCTTGAATCATAGTGTGCTTTAAGCTGTTTGCAGCCTTCTCTCTCTTATCCACCACCGATTATGCACAGAAAAATGGGAGGGAGGGAGATTTGTCTTAACCAATTTGAAGTCCACAAAGAGCAAGCATTTGCTTGCTCATTTCTTCCAGAGCTAAGAGAGTCTTAGAGAGGCCATTGTGCAAAACAGTGCTTGCACTGTGTGTGTCATTCCTGTGCTGTCTTGGAGAAGGATAGACTGTAGTTATTCTTGCATTATTTCAGGTTCAGCCAAAATCTACATACACAGCTCTTGTGGGTAGAAATTAAGTGGAGCACATAGAAAGCGCAGCCTTCAGTGATTACAACAACAATAGAGAGTAACATACATACATACATACATACATACATACATACATACATACATACATACATAC
>OU015743.1:38044140-38066634 GCA_907169655.1 Acomys percivali
TACATACATACATACATACATACATACATACATACATACATACATACCTTTCCCATTGGAGAGTCATGGGTTTTGATCTTTCTGCTCAATAATATTTGTGATGTACAGATGTGACCACCTTTTCTCACTCTTTCTTCTTCTTCCCCTAACGTTGGTGGCTCAAGCACCAAGAATCATATATGGAAAGTGCCAGCATTTGCAAACTGTGACGAAGAAATTGTACCTCCCTCCTTTCCCATCTTCCTCTCACACCTTGTTTGAGTTTAGAAACTCACTTTCCAAGATGCTAATCTTCACCCTGTTGTCGCCAGGGTCTTTGTGCCCAGGAATAACCCAGGGCAGCTGCTTTGGGGGACGGATGGCTGGCAGGGCCACAGGAGCCTTTGGGGGGGCTTTGCTTCATCTTCCAGGGAAGGAGGGTTTGTGGGGTGAGATCAGCTTCCTGAATTGAGATCTAATTTAACTGAGGGTATATTTAAATAATAGGAGGTTCTTTCACTCCACCTACATCAAGACTGCCAGAAGCAGGGGGAGGGGAGGGTTTGCTTTCAGTATAAGGCTGGGGGTGGCTGGGAGGGTGGTTTTCATTAGCCGAAAAGGAAATGTGGGCATTCCTTTGGGAGTGAAAGGAAAAGGTTCTTCCTCTGGGAGCATCAGCCTGGGCAGAAAATCACGGGAGGGGTGGGAATGGCCCTGACATGTGGCAGTGATCAGAGAGGACCACCCCCCTCATGTGTTGGAGATGTGACCTGAGATCAACAAAGTTGAACAGTTATATGCTTGAGGCAAAGTTTCCAAAGCTAAACCTTACAGTGCTAGCCGGCCCAGGTTACAGTGCTGGACAACAGCATGGATGAAGATAGCCTTGAGAGGTGGCCTCCCTGCCCCCAGGAAGGGAGGAATCCACAGGGCAAAAATGCAAGTGAGGGAGGGCTACCTTTGGTGGCCCATGCCAAGGTGTACCCTTGAGAAATTACACCACGAAACAGATCTTGTGTAAAAGAGGGAACATGAGAGAGGGGCACATGAGAGAAGGCGTGGGGTGGGGGAGCATAGGGGGAGGAGAAGGAGAGGGAGCTACAAGGGCAGAGAGAGAAATCTGGGGCACCTGGGGCTCTTATATGCGCAGCACACACCTAGATACCTGGCAGTGGCAGGTGATGATATAAACTGCTGGATGAATGGACAGGTTACTCCACCACTGAGTCCCCTCCACCTCAAGGAGAAGTTAATAATTTCCTTCCTTGGTCCCCAGAGAAATTTGTCTACATCAGGTTGATAGGTGGGAAATAAAAAAAAAGAAATTCTATTGGCCACAAAATGTGGTGTGTGTGTGTATGTGTGTGTGTGTGTGTGGGTGTGTGTGTGGGTGTGAGAGAGAGAGAGAGAGAGAGAGAGAGAGAGAGAGAGAGACAGACAGACAGACAGACAGACAGACAGACAGACAGACAGACTGATTGAAGGTAGTTTAGAGAGGGAATGAGCAGCAGCTAAGAACGGGGACTATGCTGTGGCTGGGGAAAGGTGAAATCACTTTCAGTTTATGAGGCTCTTCCTGATTAGAAGGGACTCAGTGCAAACTGCAGAAATTGCTTCCATTCTCATAACAGATGCCTCCCCCAAGCTGAAGCTGGGCTGCTGCCCTGCAGCTGATATTGGATCTTTTATGTTGTTCTAAATTAAATTCAGAGCAATTCAGCCCATGCCACAAGTCCTATTATGTGGGCTTCCTTGCCCTAAATCTGTGTTTATGGGAACATAAAATACATGTTGTCCCTCTTGTTGGATTGCATTATTGATGATGAATTCTAATACGTGCCCATCAGCTGCCTTTTTAATAACTGTCACTCACTCTTTCCCACTGAGTGCCTCAGATTTGAGGCACCAATGATGGCTTTAAAATAAGGCCTTGACTGTGTTCAACTGTATTTAGGGCTAATTAACAGTAAATAACTATTTCCAGTGAGAAGTGCAGCATCCAAGAAAATCCTTGACAAATGGCAGCCTTTCCCTTGGGCAAGCATTCATGTCTGCTGCCGGGAACTATTTCCATTATAACCAGAAGAAAATCTGTACCCACCCGCTGTGGACGACGTCACGCCTGCTCTGACACAGGAGGGAGAAAACAAGGATCAGTCAAGTAAAACACAAGAAGCATTTAATTAAAAAAAGAAAAAGAACAAAAGCTTGCAATCCCTTAACTTTTTTCAGTGTCGCCCACTTCCGTTTGGTTGCTATACTCAGCTGCGTGAAGCAAGTGAATGTAATGATGGGCTCTTAGCTCCCACTCGAGTCTGACATTTCCCCTAAATCGTCCACCTCCTTCCACTCCCACACCCGGGTGACACCGCACAATTCATTCATTATGTTTTGAAGGTTGCAGTCAATTGCGCCAAGACAAGAATGCAAAACGGATCGGATCAGACTCTCTGAGTCACACAGGTTTATGGTGATTTCACTTCCAGAGGCAGTGAGGGGCTCCCCCAAAAGACTATTAACATGTTCTTTAACTGGGCCTTCCAATCCCTTCCTTCCTTTAGTGTTGAGAGTTACTGTTGCTTTGCAAATTGCAGATTTAAATTTTTTATGTTCTTTCTTTACTCCCCATTAGAAGCTTACAGCTATTTTTATGTATTTCTTCTAGCTGATAAAATGAAATGTCTTCTTTGTAGGGGGAAGAAAGATGAAAAGTACATATGCTCAGGGGGGGAAAAAAAGGAGATAGATGTAGAAGGAAAGTGAGTTTGAGCTACCCACATGGAAACATAAGAAATAGCTTTCTTATATTTATCCCAATTTATGGACACATAAGAAAACCCTGCTATACAATATAAAGTTGGAACACATTAACATACTGAAGAAACATTTAAATATGCAAACGCACTTAAGACTTTCCCACGTCCTCTCTACAAACAGTAACTGAGTATCAACAGGTAGACCAGTGCCTCTTGCTGATTACTCTAACTAACGCCTTTTTTCATTTTTAAAATTTAGTTTTTCATTTACTTCTATGCACGTGCCTGCTTCTCTGTATTTGGGCTGTGTCCATGTGATGCTCACAGAGATCAAAAGAGGCTGTTGGATTCTGTGTACCTGGAATTATACCAGAGATTGTCAGACACCTGGTGGGAGTATGAACGACTGAACCCTGGTCCTCTGCAAGAAAAGCAAACGGTCTTATCCACTGAGAGACATCTCTCCAGCCCTTAGCTAAAGTTTACCAATTTGGCTTTTTTCATGATTCTTTACGGGAGCTGAAAACAATAATAGTGTTCAGAAGTATCCTGAATTAACTTGTGCCAATAGTCTAAATTTCTCTGTAGACTGGGTACAACATTGGAGTTCATTTATCCTACTCATAGATCTTGGTTGGGCTCTCACTCCATGTGTGGTTAAGTGCTGTGCACTCAGAATAAGGATGATGGCTGTAGACTCACATTCCGATGGCTGACATACCCACAACGTATAGAAAGAACCTATGCTTGAGTCATGTATCCTATGACTAGGCATATAGATCTTATCAGATGGGGCCAGTCAGAGAAAATCACCAGTTGAGGGGCTCTCTCAGAAAGTGACATTTGAATAAGTGTCGCAATGGCCAAGGCGCAAGGTGGTAGAAGGCGAGGGATAGATAAGAGAGATAAGTCACACCAAGTACTTGAAACTGCTTCAGCTTTAGGGAAAACAGAAAACTTGACTAGTGAAGTAGTTTGATTTTCACACATCTCGCAAAACCCTTTGCCTTTGTGGAGAATTGGCCCTTAGAGCTGCCAAATAAAACTGAAGATGGCCAATAAATTTATATTTCAGATAAACAGCCAATAATTTTAGTGTGGCACAAATTTTGCATCAAACATGCTTATTATACTAAAACTAACAACTCCCTCCCATTTGAGGTAGGATCTCCTGAAATAAAACTGTGTAACCTGAGAGTAACTCTTACCTAGCCCTTGTTTCCTTGCTCCCATATCCCACCACCTTCCATGTTGGCTCCTGGGGACTCTTCATTGTCAGTTATTACTGGTAGAGTCGAAATTTAAGCCCATCAATGGTGATTGGTTTCTCTATGGCTATTCTTTAGAGACAGGGCCTTGCTACATAGCAGAAACTTACACTCCTCTACAAGCTGTAAGTCTGAGGCCAAGGTTCATGATGAGGTTCTGGAGAAGGCTCTCTTCCTGGTATATGGATGGTCTCTTTCTCATTGCATCCATACAGATGCTGGGAATAAAAACTCTCCCGTGTTTCCTCCTTTAGCTATTAATCCCAACCTGAAGGTCCCATTCCCATTACATCATCACCTCCAAAGACGCGCTTACAAATACCATCACAGTGTGTGTTGTGGAAAATAAAGTGGGCTATGTTTATTATTAATACATATAATTATTTCAGCAGTTATTATTATTATTTTTTTTTTTTTGGTTTTTTTGAGACAGGGTTTCTCTGTGTAGCCTTGGCTGTCCTGGACTCACTTTGTAGTACAGGTTGGCCTCGAACTCACAGCGATCCGCCTGCCTCTGCCTCCCGAGTGCTGGGATTAAAGGCGTGCGCCACCACGCCCGGCTTCAGCAGTTATTATTAACCTGCTACCATATCAATAAAAGAAATAGACACATGATAGAACTTTAATAAGCCTTATTTCACCTGAGACTGCGCAGATATTAACCCCCTAAACTATCTTGTTATCTCCCAGTCCCACAGCCCATGCCATTTGTCTAATCATTCCTATCTGGGCTACTTCTCATCCAAAATAATACAAACACTTGCACATGCTTTCCATCCGGGCCACTCCTCTCCAGCCATGCTGCTCTTGCAGAGTAAAGTCTTCCCAGCCACATGCTTCTTCTTTATGCAAATTCATGGTGGTCTCCTCCTCTCTCATACCTGTCTCTCCCCTTCCCATGATCCTTCTTTCCTCCAAGCCTACAAACCTTAGCTCTGCCTACCTCACTTCTGCCCTGCCCAGGTGAAGGTATTTATTCAGCTAATCAGGGATAATTTGGAGGCAAAGTCACACACACTATCATTCTGGGTACATGAGAGTCTGCTTATAAAAGACAACAAGCCAACTTGGGGAAGCAAAATAATTAACAATCAAACACAAAGCACCAGACCATACTGTAACAACATGAGAGTTAGTGGAGAGGGCTGGTGAGACAGCCCAGGGGGTAAACGGCACCTGTGAATCTGAGTTCAATCTTGAGGACCTGAATGTTAGAAGGAAAGAACCCCCAAAATTCTTCTCTGACCACCATATGTATGACACCCACACATATGATAATATGCCTCCCCACAATGATAAATAAACTATTTTAAAAATTAAGTGAAAGAGAGACATTCAATCCACTAGGAGAGAGAAATGGATGATCGTGCTATATTGTAAAAACATGTTAAACTTTGAATTTTGCTTTATAATATACCTGCTTTTAATTTGGTAGAAAAGCTACATTACTTTTGCCTCAACTCCTCAAACTTCACATTCCACAAAAAGGTATGTTTTTTTCCTAGGGTCACATAAAGGTCTGACTCATGACAAGTTGTCATACACTTTTGGTTATTGGTGTTATAGCTTGAGAAGTCTGACCTCCGATATTTAAGTGTCCGTAACTAGAAAAGATGGGTCAATAGACAAAAAGTATAGACACAGCCTTCTTAAGCTTCAGGGATTGCACTAGGAAGTAAAGGTCTATGTCCAAGTACGAATAAAACAGATTTCTTCTCTTTTATTCCATGGCCAACCCTCCACAAATGTCCATGAGCATTCTGGGAGATGATAGCATTTCTTTGTTAGGTCACACATTAGTTTTCTGTTGCCAGGATTAGTCTATGTACCAAACAACCAAAGCCCTTCAGTGAGATAATACACAGTAATTTTCACTTGTGGCTGAGTCGGCTGGGCCATTCTGCTGTTCTTGGCTAGGCTTGGGTAAGCAGTCCTTCTCATCTTGGCTGAGGGTCACTCCAATACCAGGCCATTGGCTAGCTTCAACCTAATGTCTGGTGGTCTTGGCCATCTCTGTCTGGCCTTGCTCCACATGAACACTCATTCCCCAGCAAGCTAGTTCAGACTCGTTCCCAGGGTAGAGGGAATTGAAAGTAGATGTGAAAGTTGCATATGGCCCATGTTAGAGCTGAAGCCACATTCTGCTGGCCAAAGTAAATCATGACAACAGACAAGGTCGATGTAACTGGAAAATAGGCATTTTTTTTTGGATGGGACAAGTGACAAAGCCACATTACAAAGGGCAAAGATCAATGGTAGAAAGCAGCATTGTGGCCACTTTCTGAAACAATGTATCATGAGTAGCTATTTGGGGTAATATTTTTATAAGCAGAACACTGTGTTTATACTGTCTTTTTTCCCATACTTCTTAAAGAAGCCAAGGAGGCTTATGAGATCTAAGGTGAAAGAATTGATGTAGTAGAAAGAATTATAGACCCTCTTTGAGCACAAAATTCAGCTATTTATATGGGCTTGTTAAAGAAAAGGAATGCAGATCTTCCCAAACAGTGACTTGCAGTGGCTGACTGGGGTGGGATTACTGTTAAACTCAGCCAGATCCTTGAGCACAGTGAGATAGATTTATGAAAAATTTATTAGAGCAACTGCTTGAGCAAAGCTTTCAATCACAGACACACAAGATGTGTCCAAAATGTGGGAGAGAAAAAGTATTTAAATCAGCAATAGTTATGTATAGAAAAAAAATCATATTTTTGAAGATAGTTCATGAAAGTTCAGCAATGATAAGCTAGACTAACAGGCCATAAAATGTAGCCTTGGCTGGCCTACAAGTTTCTGTGTAGACCAGGCTGATGTTGAACTCTCAGGGATCCATTTGCCTCTGCCTCCTGAGTATTGTGATTAAAAGCTTGTACCCTCTTCAGGCATTTGCTTCCCTTTACTTAGAACTCAAGATGGAAGGTGGGAGAAGGAATGAAAGGAATTAGCGGGGACTGCCAAGTTGGTTAAGCAAGTGGAGGCACCTTGCCACCAAACCTAAGGACCCGAGTTTGATTCCTATTCAATCTCATGCAAATGCCTTGCTCTTTCTTTCTACCTAGCTTTGTTCTAAAGTGGTTCTATTAAACCAAAGACAGAGAGACCTGTCCTGGGGGCGGGGCGGGCAGTTATGATGGTAGCAGGAACACAAACAACAACAACAAAAACAAAGACTCATTCATTCACCTCACACAGTTCCTCTACAGTTAGGATAAACAACTTTCAGAAGCAATTTATGTCAGCTAAAAGAAAAAGAAAATTCCATTGCTGCAGCTGTCAAATAATATTTGAAAATTCTCTTTCTGTGTTTCCTCCCAAACTACTACTTGCCTTTTGCAAGAAGCTTCCTGAGTATGAATGCATCCCAATTATTCTCTGACCAATTTCATCATAGCTCACCTTAAGCTTAGTCTCACAAGGTAGTTTAGCTTCAGTCAGAAGTTGTGCAGAATAACAACAGAAGCCTTAGGTATCAGGGCTGGGTCCTGCAGCTGGGACCACATGTGACCTGTCTGTCTGGTGAGCACCTGCCTCCCAGCTTGGAGACACAGCTCACAGGTTGGAAACGTCCTGTAGGGAATATTTACAAAGTGGCTGAAGAGATGTTAGTGGGAACAGGGAATGATCATTTGACAGTCTAATTCTGTCTGACTGGATTCACGAGAGAAAACGGTTCAAAACAGTTGCAAAAATTAGCAGTGTCTAAAATTGTCCCTCACTTCCCCAAATTCAGAGTTCAGAGTTCAATGCCTCCCACTTCCCTCTTTTGGCTTTTCTCAATGATTTTTCAACCACCGGAAGCAAGACTTCCCTCACTTCCCACCCTCAGACTCCCCAGAGGCAGGGTTGAGGCACAAAAAGGCTGAATTCAGCTTCACGGTTCTGCTCTTCCGCAAGATGCCTCTTTGAGGGAAAATGAGAGAGAAATGCTGGCGTTTTGCGGGTAGATCTCTTGAGACAGTGTTAAGTTATTTTCTCAGACAGACCTCAGAAGAGGCATGCAATATTGAAGTTGAAAGTTAGAGTCTTGGAATTATTATGAAAGTGACATTTGCCATGTGAGGTGTAGCTGAGAGAGCCGCATCGCCCACCGCTAAGAGCTTTTCCATCTTATGGAATTCAGTAGCTTCTATCTAAAGAACAGGAGGTGGAGGTCAGTGCCTCTGCCTGAGATGGCTGGTTATTGAGGGTGCTGCCTTATACAAAGGAAGTGGTGACTGGCCCTGAGCACTCAGACCTGAGAGCCCTGTGTTGTCTCTAGAAGGGACACACGTTGCTAATACTGTGAAGTTGAGGAGAACAAACTGTAGTCTCCGGGTATCAGTCCATCGTTGGCCTGCTGGGGAATGTAGGATCTCTCATTGTCTGGTAAACCAAAGAACTTGCCTTCTCTTCAACAAACATGATTAATTACAAACAGCATTGACACTTCATGGATGCAGAGGAGGTGGGGAAGGGAAAGCCAGGCTCCTCCTATGGCTGTCTAAAGACTGTAATCATGTGACTCAGACGATCCCCACTTCCCTCTGAGTGTGAGGTTGCCCAGTGCAGTAGATGCCTTTATATTGGTCATTGAGACTGATTTGGTTTTCTAGGGTGCCCAACAGGTCCTCTCTTTCCAGACTATCGTCCTCTCCTCTTTAACCCTGTGTTCTCCCATTAGGCTAATGCCTTTCACTAACATTCCAAGGATAATACAATACTATTCTTTCTATCCCTCCACTCCCCTTCTCAAAGAAAAGGCATCAAGATCAACCAGCAGCACCCAGCCATATTTTGAATCTAACTGGCTTGGGTTTATTTTTACAGCAAGGAGGAATGAGTGAAAACATCTTCTTTAGCGATCTGAAAGGAACTCCTTAGAATACCGAGGACTTAGGCATCAGGTCCCACTTCCCTTCTGAATTGTCATCTTCAAAAACAATCCTTAATCATCAGCCATCCAATGTATACATATCAGAAACTTGTCTGAATCATCTTTCCGGTGAGGACAGATCCAACCAGAGTCACTGTGAGGATATTGTTGAGGAACAGTAGCCCTCATCTTCAAGTTAACTGCTTGTTTTATTTAGCAATAGAGCAGGAAAACATGACCTCGAAAGGCTAAGACTAGAAAAATCAAATGGAAAAAAAATAGATCTATGAGAGGGGAATTGAAGAGGAGAAAGAAACAAACAAGGTTAGGAAAACTGTTTAGACAGTTCATAGTTTTAATATTCCATATTTCTGCAAAGTTCAGTTCAGCAAAGTTTTTTTCCGGGACAGTTGTATGCTAGACAATCTGCTAAGTTCCAGACATTAAAAAGAGACCAAGACTCCTACAAAAACTATGCAAAGCACATTGTAGACAGTCAATAAATGCCAGTTCTCTTTTTTGCCTGCTAGTGAGGGAATGTCTATATTAATGAATATTTGTCTTGGAGGTTTTTAAAACAATGTACTGTGTTAGGCTAGCCATCCTTCCAGTCTCATCTTTGCCTGGGCACATAATAGACTACAGTTCCCATGTTCCTTTGCAATAAATGTGATGTGTGGTTGAATTCTAGCCAATAGAATGCTATCAGAAGTGGGGCCTTGATTCTAGACCAGAGTTTTGGGGGTTTTTTGTTTTTTGGTATTTTTTATCATTGAAATCTTGTTAATTTTCTTTTTTCTTGTTTTGGGGATGGGGATGTAGCATGGGTCTTACTGTGTAGCCTTGGCTGGCCTGGAACTTGCTGTATATACCAGGCTGATCCCTGCCTCCTGTGTGCTAGCCCTACAGGTGGCTACCACCATGACTGATTGAAGTCCACATCTATTTTCCCCAATTTTTTAATTATTAAATTTTATTACTCAGATTACATCTCAATTGTTTTCCCCTCACTTGTATCTTCACCTTCCCCCCTCCCTCTTTCACCCTATTCCCTTCCCCTAGAACTGTGACCGAAGGGGACCTCTTCCCCCACCATATGATCACAGCCTATGTTTTGTCTACCACAGCACATAAAATTCAATGGCAGTATCTTGATTATAATGGAGGTCTGGGCACGCTCCAAAGATTGACCTCAGGGACACATATAATCAGAATGACTACAAGTAAAATCCTTGGTAGTTGGTAGGGGATAGGTTATAGGACAAGAGGGCCAGAGAGACCAACTAGCAAGGTATTACAGAAATGTAGGTGAAAGCCTAAATTAAACACTTCTGTGAAGGAATAAAGATGGAGGTGGTGAATAAATACAGGGTTCCCAGGGCTCAATAGGTAAGATGACCTAAAGGCAGGTGAAGTAAGAAATAATGATTCTGTTCACTCAGCTATTTGCAAGGCACAGCCAAGAACCAAGGCTCCCACTGAGTCCTTCCATTTCTTCTTCCTTTCCTCTTCCTTCACAGTCCTAGTACCCACAGGTTCTTCAAACACCAGGCTACATTCTTGAGCACAGCACAAAGAAGACAATGCTCAAGAAAATCCCAAGACATATGACTTCTCACCATATCCAAATCATACCCAAGTTTTATACAAGTATCCTTTTCCAGAAATTCTGTGACAAGCCATTGGGAGGATGCTTGCTAGAGGAAAACAAATGGTAATGAAAAGAAATTGTGCAAGAGAAACACATAGAGGGTACGTCAGATAAGGACTGGTCAGCCTAGAGAGGAGAAGACAAAAGAAGTTGTCCGTGGTTTGAGTGACAATGGCTCCTAGAGACTGATGTGTTTGAATGTTAACTTGGTCCCTGCTTAGTGGAATCATTTGGGGATGATTAGGAGGTGTGGCCTTGTTGCAGAAAATGTGTCACTAGGGATTGGCTTTAAGGTTTCAAAAGCCATGCCAAGCCCTGCCCCCTCTCTCTGCCTGATGCTCTCAATTACTGCTGCAGCACTATTCTTGCCTGCTTCCTGCCATGATTGTGGACTAACCCTCTACAACTGTAAGCAAGCACACAGTTAAAAGCTTTCTTTTCTAAGTGTCGTCTTGGTCGTGGTGTCTCTTCACAGCAATAGAACAGTAACTACATCACAAAATGAATTTTTTAGCACAGGATTTATTTCAAAAATGTAATTATAGGGAACTGTGTTATCTGCAATAAAATATTTGCAAAAGGTTTTGGCACTGGTTTAGGCGGCAGAAAACCACAAACATCCAATGACCTTCATCACTGTAGCGCTGTATTACAACCTGTATCTTTACCATGGCAACTAAAACCTTCCCTAATATGCACTAATATGGCACCAACAGCCTAAACCTCAGATGGAGAAATTACCCTTCGCCTTCATCTTTATTGCTATCTTCCTTCTATATTAATTAGGTGGTGCTGGCGTGGCTTCACAAAACTTGAGAAATAAGTTGCTTTCTACCTAGCATATTTCCTTTCACCTTTATCTATAGTGGTGTGGTGTGGATATGGGATGTTCTCCAACAGAGTCATCATGTGTCTCAAGACGTATTTCCTAGCTGATGGTTCTGTTTTGGAAAGCTGTAAAACGTCCAAGGAGGTGGAGCTCTGCCGGAGGAAATGGGCCCTCCTGGCGTAAGGCTTGAGGTGGGATTCCATGGCTTTACTTCCTGTTCACTTTTGCTTGCACTGATGGTCTAGATCCTCTGGAGCTATAAGTCAGAATCAGTTCTTCCTTAGAGTGCTTTGTCTGGTATTTTGTCAGCACAATAGGAACAAAATGAAGGCGTATGCGTTGGTTAATTTGTGAATAGCTAGACTTAACATTCCATCTCTTGGTGACCAGTTTGTAAGTCCAACATAAACTATCCAGGGTTAGGGAACCCCATGAGCCCTTTGTGTCACTTGACAAAATTGATACAAGAAAGAGGTAAAATATTTCCATGGTTTGAGATATTTTGGCTTTGTCTATGTGGAGATGAAATTGTGAAAAATACTTTAGTGTTCTTGGTAGACAGAAAAGTGGTCCATTCTTTGAAGATAAAATGTAGTGTTGGATTAAAAAAGGGAAACATCTGCCAATTGAAACAGCAGCAGAAACTGGCTTGGAAAATACAAGCTAGCCAAACTGTTATTCACTGATGAGTAAAGCCTGAACAGAAGAGCTGGCAAAACATTTCTTGTTCAGCTATCTGATGGAGTCTACACAAACCACTGGAAAATGGAAATATTTTATTACCTCACCAGAGAGGATATACATTTCTCTTCATGCTCAACTTTCTGCAAATCTGTAGAAAGCGCTTAGAGGAGCAATATGAAACTATGAACGAATGCCTTGGTGTGTGGGAGAGACTACAGCCAGTCATGAATCGACATACCGTATAAGAAGCTTTGAGCTCCTGCTGGCACTCTTCTTCAAATGGGATGGATATATCTCACTTATTCAAAATAAAGATGACTTCCAAAAAGAAATAAAAATTGAGCTGACATTCTCTCTGTTGCATACATTTAAAGTAAACTAAGTGACTGTCACTCATGTTTAACACACACAAAAAAAGTACATAAATCTCACTCAGAAGAGGAAGTTAAATAGACAATGAAAGTGGTTGAAGAGAGGAAACAAGGTGAGGGAGGGAATGCAGAGAGAAATGAAGGCAGAGGTCAGACCTGGGGATGGGGGAGGGGGACAGATGGCCTGCAGAGAGAACAGGCACCTCTGTGACAAGCTGGAGACATATAGGGCAGAGTAGGCTTCTGGGAGGATATGGGGGTGACTCTAGCTGAGATTCCTAGTAGCAAGTGTCATGGAGCTAGAAGAGGACACCCTCTAACTAGACAGGACTCCTGGTGGAGGAAGGGGTACATCAACCCATCCACAAAAACTTCGACCCAAAATTTTTACTCTGCCTATAAGATAGAGAGAATGGCCAGCCACAATGCCTGACACAACCTGAGACCCACGCCATGGAAGAACACCATCTCATGCCATTATTAACTATAGTCTCCTATGTTTGTTTGCCGACAGGAGCCTAGCATAGCTGCCCTCTGCTACACCCAGCAGCAGATCCAAACTGATGCAGAGACTCATAGCCAAACACTGGGCGAAGGTAGGGAGTTTGGTAAAAAAGTGGGGCCATGGATAGAAGGACCTGGAGGTGACAAAAGCTCCACAAGACCAACAGAGCCAAATAATCAGGACTCAGAGGGCCTTGCAGGGACTGAAGCACCAACCAAATACCCTGCATAGACAGGACCTAGACCCCTTACACAGATGTAGCAGATAAGCAGCTCAGGCTTCTTGTGGGTCCCCTAGTAAGGGAAGCAGGGGCTGTCTCTGATATGGACTCTGTTGCCTGCTTTTTGGTCATTTTCCCCCCTCCCCCCGCCATAGGGCTGCCTTGCCAGGCCACAAGGGAAGAGGACATGCTCAGTTCTGATGTGACTTGATGAAATGGGGAGGGTCGGTATAGGCTCCTCTTTTCTGAGAAATAGGGGAGAGGGAGGGGGAAGAGGAGGGAGCTGTGCTTGGGATGTAAAGTGAATTAATTAATTAATTAATTAAAAATAAAAGCCAAGGAAAGAAAGGAAGGAAGGAAGGAAGGAAGGAAGGAAGGAAGGAAGGAAGGAAGGAAGAAAGAAAGCCCAACAAAGAGGAGCCACTGTGTGGAAGTACCCTTCATTAAGAAGTTAGTAGCATTGCCTAAATACTAAGATTCAATGATGCATTTTCAAGTCTATCCTGATTCAAGTTTCTACATTGTAGCTTGTTTCCACATTATCATTTACTAACCTCTCTCAATCCACATTAAATTAAAAGAGGTTAGCGGCCACTAAATAATTGGGTGTCGGTTACCAACACTAATGATCAAAGCACCACGGTGACGATGATGGCTTATCCTAGGGATGCTCAGGGAATCACACCTTTTGCCAAAGACATTGGTCCAAAATGAAGCCTGGGCTTTAAGAAACAGCTCAAGCAGTTAATGTGGCTGTGGTTCTATGCTGTCTCAGGAGAGTCTTATTCAACTACAATTTAACAAAGAACCAGCTGAAGGGGCATGGGTATTTGTGTGTATGTGTGCTTCCCCACAGAGAGGTATTCATGTTATGCTACACAGAATGAGAAGCAGTCAAGCCCAGGTCTGAACAGGCAGGTACCTGATGGCAGTGGGAGAAATAGAGTGTTCATCTCAAAGTTTGTTTTTAAAAAAGCCTAAACTCCCAAAGGGTAATGGAAAGGGTTAAAACTGCAACCTACTTCCTATGCTTGGAAACTGTCCTGTGGTTTAAACAAGGGCTTGTAGCCTAGCAGACGTTTTAATAGCTGATTTTCAAGCTTTCTTATTAGCAGTGAGTGACGTATAAGTCAAGGCCAATAAGATCACCACTAACATTTTGGGGGATGTTTTCTCTAATTGTTTCTCATTTCTTATTGTTCACTTAATTGATTTCACAATTCGATCAATATATTCCTCATGAACATTGCTTTAAGTGGGGTAATATCTATTTCATGAATATTCTGTACATTTAAAAAATTATCTACTTCTATTGAGTACTTGGGTCAACCACACGCACGAGTGTGGATCTTTTCCCATCTTTTTCTTTTGACTTCATGTCTGTATTGAAGCTGTGCTTCTTGCGGACAGCACATACTCAGGTCTGACTTTTTAATCCAGTCTGTTCCTTCGGCTCCGAAGCAGCATGCTGAGCCTTGTGTGCTACATTAGTGTTGGGATAAAAGAGAATCAGCGAAGAGACTCTAGCCAGCCTGAGCGTGGCAAACATGACTCTGACAGCCTCGCCCTGCTCCCCTATTCCTTCTGCCTTTCTAAAACCCACTAGATTACATTCCTAAAGCTACCCACCAAGATCTATTCTCTTATTTGGCCGCTTCCTCCTCTTGAGGCTGACCATCAGGGTCCAGCTATCAAAGTGCTAAAGTCCAGCAATCAAAAGCCCCCTTTGGCTCAACTAATTAAACCCCTCATCCAAACATGGGGTTTCCCCTTTTACCTTTATAAACTGGAATTTGCCTATGGGCCACATCTGCCTCCTCTCTATCCACAGGCAGTCCTTTGTTCTCTGACCCCCAAAACAAAGACCTCTTTTCCTCTCTCTGGCTCCTTTCCTCTTCTCCCTCATCATCTATCTCCTGTCTTTGTCTCTTATTCCCTGGTCTTTATCCCAGCCCCACCTCAGGCAAATATCCCCTTTGTGCTGAGAATTTGGTCTTGGGGTGTCGAGCTGATTCTGGTCCCTACAGTCATCTTCTTTTTCTTCTCTGCGCCTCTTTGCCTTATTTGATCCCCTTTTCTCCGTTCTTCTACCTTTACTGGAAGTTGGTTATGATTCTCTTTTATCTCCTGTGTTACTTGGTAGCTGTAACTATTTTTGTGTGTGTTACCTAGTAGCTGTTTTACAGGTTATAGAGGGCATATTTTATTCATTACAGGCTCTACCATATTTTTGCATGCTATAAGAACCTTAGGACACTCCTCTGATCCTGACCTTTGTCTATTTTATTTTTATTCGTTTGGTTCTATGTGTGCCTCAAACTCCACATGCATCATTAATTTTCTTTGGACAATTATCTTTTGAAGGGAGTTTTTTTTTTTAAGACATAAACACTGTCCTAGTTTCTCTGTTGCCATCTCTTGTGTTCTGTGTTTAGACTCCCTTGTTAAGCTGCCAGTTTCCATCCAGCGTTGCTTTCCTTTGATCAAAAGGATTTGCTCCAATATTCTGTGTAGTGTTGGTCTGACGATTTTTTTTTTTAATTTGGTGGTTCATTTTTGTTTTGTCTTGTTTTGCAGTGCTCTGACTGAAGCCTGGATACTGTGGTGTACATGCTAGGGAAATAGCCCACCACCAAGTCACACCTCCAGTTTTTTAAAGATAGTTTCACTGGAGCTAGAATTCTAGGTTGATGGATTTGGTTTGTTGCTGCTGCTGTTGTTGCTGTTGCTAGTGCTTATTCTGCTCCTCCTTCCTCCCCTTCTTCTTCCTCCTCCTCCCTTCTCCTCTCTTCTTCTCCTTCCTCCTCCTCCCTCCTCCTCCTTCCTGCCCTTCTCTTTCCTCCTCCTCTCTTCTTCTTCCTCCTCTTTGCTCTTCCTCTTTTTTCTCCTTCGTCCTCCTCCCTCCTCTTCCTACTCTCTTCTTCTCCTTCCTCCTCTTCCCTCCTCCTCTTTTCTTCTCCTTCCTCCTCCTCCCTCCTCCTCCTCTCCTCTCCTTCCTCCTCCTCTTCCTTCTTCCTTCTCCCTTCTCCTCCTTCTTCTTCCCTCTTCACTCTTCCTCCCTCTTCCTCCTCCTCCCTCCTCCTCCTCTCCTCTCCTTCCTCCTCCTCCTTCTTCCTTCTCTCTTCTCCTCCTTCCTCTTCCTCTCTCTTCACTCTTACTCCCTCTTCCTCCTCCATCCTCCTTCTTCTCCTCCTCGCTCCTTTTCTTCCTCCTCCTTGCACTGGGCATTGAACCCAGAGCCTCGCACAGGCTAGCCATGTTCTCCTTCTCTCAGTGTATTAAATAGAATGTTTTGGTTTGAATTCTTTCTAGTGAGAGATCTGCTATTCTCTGCCTTGTTCCTCTGTGTATTTTGTACCTTCCTTCTGGCTTCTTGCAAGACAGATCTTATCCTTTGTGTCCAGCAATCTGGTTATGATTTACTTTGCGTTTTTCTTCATGTTCCTGCACTGGGGGTGTTCGGTTACTCGGATACGTTCAGTATATAGTTTTATCAAATTTGGGCATTTTTCAAACACTGATTTCTGAGTTCTATGTGCTCCCTCCTCCTGCAAAACTTCAAAACTTGGGGGTGAGGTGGGGCAGAGGACAAATGCACCCCACAGTCTGCGGGTGCTCTCATTTGTGTTTGGAAACAACTCTTTCCTCTCTGGATCCCATTTGGTTGCTTTCCTTGCTGTTTTTCAAGTATAACCTTTCTTCCTCATTGCAGGTGGACCAAACAAGGCCCAGCTTGTGGCCTAGGTAGGAGAGGCACATTCCTTACAGGGCTAGATGCCAGAAGACCACTGGCCTCCCAGAAGGGCCTTTTCCTGCCTCTCTCTGTCTTCTCACATGCAGAGTGAGGGATCTTTTGCCCCCATATTCCTATAAGGATCCTTCCTCTCATGACCTTTTCTAACCCTAATTATCCCCCAAAGGCTTTGTCTCAAATACTATTCCAGTGTGAGCTACATATTCAATGAGCGAATTTGGGAAGGCATTTAATTCAGTCTACAATATTAATCTTTCTTGGGCTATCTAATCTGCTGTTAATCTTATTTAATTTATTATATTACTCAGGGGTCTCAAGAGGAACACAGCAGAGTGAGTTAAAAAATATAAAGAATTTATTAAGCAGGCGTTTATCAAAGTAACAACAGCTGTCTCACCCTCGAGAGAGGCTGAGAATGCTAGACTTGCTTTGGAGTCCTTGAGACTGAACCTCACAATCACTGTCTCTGTCTCTTGGACACTGAAGTGGCCAAGGAGCAGTAGTCTCTTGGTCCACAAAACTAAGTAACTCAGAAATTCCAGTCTAGTGGCCTCAACCAGGAGAGTGCCTGGAGAGCCACTGGCCCTCAGCCAATGATGGAAGCCTAGAACACAGGTTCTAATAGCATCCAAGAAAACACCAGCAGCAGCAAAGGCTGAATCAACTCAGTGGTAGAAGAGACAAGGCCAGAGAGGAGAGCCATTGTAGACCTTGTGTATTTCATTTCTAGAAGTTAAATTTTAAAAAATATCTTTTTTGTCTTTTCATGCCTAATCCCTTCTATAACTACTTATCTTACAGAATAAAGCCACAATGACGTTTAATATACTTGTCTGCTGTGCTTTACCATCGACCCCATTTCTAGGCTGTTACAATTGAGGTTTTCATCATTATGAGTCCTATTTTGTTGCTTCTTAACAAGCTCTACTGATCAACAGACGACATGATTCTAAGTTTTTTAGACACTGATACTTTTGTATTCCTACAGACATTTTTGAGTTTTGGGTTGAAGCATTATTAAGCTACTCAGAAGCTGTTTTCAGGTCTTGCTTTCATGCACCGTGAAGAAGTCCTAACAGTGTTTAGTCATCTGCCTTCCTCCAAGCACTGAGAGACAGATGTCTTTACCTTATCGTTTTATAGAGGCAAAACTCACCCCAGTTCTCCACTTATGGCTCCCTCGATTCTGCAGATTTCTACTGTAGCTTTGTGGAATATGATCTAGTCCTTGTTGAGCATGCTGCCCATCCCCACAAGCCAGATGGAGTTCCTCCCTATCTTAAGAAGGGTGGAAGCTGGAAGATATGAGCAAAGGGATTACAATTAAGATGTAATGTAAATAAATTGTAATGAAAAATAGGTATAAAAAAAGAGAAATGTCTTTTGTGCATTCCCTGCTTGGTGCTCACTGATGACTTAGGGGTGCGGGGGTGCTTGCTGGCATTCTCCAGAGTTCTCTGCGCTGCTCTCTCCTTTCTGATGCCAACCTGGCCTCCCTGGAACCCTGCCTTCAATCCTTCACTCAAACACACCCCTGGACCCCTCTCTCCTTCCTTTCCATATGCCAATTCCTGAGTTGTTCATCAAACTTGAGCTGGTTGCCAGTCACGGTCACCCTCACCTCACATCTTTTCCAATCCTCAGAGAACACTGTCTTCTGTTCCTTCATGTTCAGTGTCTTAAAAGTCTTTGTTCCTTGTTGTCTCTTTGTTTATAGTTTGTTCCGTGCTCGAGGGAAGATTCCGTTGCTGTTGCTATACTTTAACCAGAAGCATTCCTTTTGTTTATTTTTAAATGACTTTATATATTAAGAACCTCAACATGTCCCCACCTCTCCCCTTGCTACTTTTCACTTGATCTTTGTAAAGTCAGCTGCAAAGCTCAGGTCAAAGAGTGGAGCATTAAAAAGTCTAAAACGTAGAGGTTTCTGAACCCTGGACTAGACCCAGGCCGAGCTAGTTCTGTGACTTGCAAGTTCCATCAATAATCATACTCCATGAAGTCAGCTAGCACGTCCGTCAACTGCACTGTGGTAAGTGCAGTCCTGGGAATAAAATTTTCTGCAAATAGGCTAGGTCTCCCTCTTCAAAGCTCATTGAAGGCAGCTAGCTATGAAGACCATCACATCTATTCTGCAACTTCATTTCTTCATCTAATCAATGAGTGCTTAATGTGTGCCAAATTATAAATACGAGAAATGTCATTCAATATTGAACCTGAGCCATAAAATAGCATTAATTAACGCATGTCCCAAAGAAGGTAAACCACTGGCATTCTCCTAGCTTTCTCTACAACTTTAGAACGTTGTAAATAGCAAGAGATATTTAGCGCTTCAAGGCTCAGATTTCACCTCGGGTACTGTTTGCCCTGAAAAGTTGCAAGAAGGGAATTGTCTTCAAATGGGAGCTTGTTGTGAATGTGTCAGTCAAATATCAAGTGGCATCGACTTAATAAAAGGTCAATATAGAACTAATTGGCCTCCAGAAATCACATACCATGTCAGACACTTGAATTTAAGACAGTGCTTCAAAGTTAACTAATGCTGTCATTTAAGCCTCTGTAGTTCTCTGTTTATGATGAAAGTAATGGTATTGCTCATGTTACAGAGGCTATGAAAGAAAAGGCAAAAACAGCCTCCAAGGCTTAAAGGCTGGATGCAGTGCTGTACACCTGTAATCCCAGCACTCTGGGAGGAAGAAACAGTTGGATCTCTGTGAGTCTACAGAGTGAGCCCATGGTAGCCAAAGCTACACAGAGAAACCCTGTGAATGATTAAAATTCAGTGTAAAAGCCTAAAAGAATGATTCCCAAGGTTTTCCTAATTAATTCCATCTCCCAATCAACACAATCAATGTATCCACTTATAATTGATTAGCTGATCCACTGCAATCAATGGCCCTGAATTACCTGCTAATCAACCCTTGCTCTTTCGAATAGTATGAAGTTACAGACAAGTTGGAAGAGCAACATGGAGCATTCCTAAATCCTCACCTGACAGTTTCTCACATCATTAGCATCGTACATGAAGAATAATTGGAGGGTTTGCCAGAATGAAGACACCAACATCAGTACACTACTTTTTACAAAGCATTGACTGTATAGAGTAACTTAAACACTGCTTGAATAGTGAGTTTAAATACTTCGCTTTTAAGGTATTAAGATGGAGGAAGAGGGTCTATAATGGAATCTTCTCAGCATAGTTTAAAATAGATGTAATAGACCAAATTTATATTGGAGTCATCTTGGATAACAGCAGTGGTACCTCTTGTGTTGGGATAAACTTTGCATTTCTATCAGGCCCTGTGGTGTCATCCTTAGAGATGAGAGACTCTCCAAAAGTTGTTATTTTCAATGAAATGTAAGAAATTTTCTTCAGATTTTTTTCCTCAACTAACTCACTTAGCAACACAGGAATTCAAGTATTTTTCTTGCTTCTGCGTTAATGCATACATCCAAGCAATCAAATCACACTTGTGTTGATATTTTACGAAAGGCCCTATGTGGAGATTTTATGAAATAAGACACTGTACTGGAAAATCCAAGATGTAGAGCTTCTGTTCCCATGGCAACCAACTAAATGGTTGCACCTGGTCCTCTAGGGTAATTAATTTCTTGTGTGCTAGGATGACCGGCTGCTTCTCAAGGCCAGTGAAAGGAGAGAGGGGGGCGGTGGAGGGGAAGATTTCTTCAAAATCTTATACAAAGGAATGAACATGGAGCCTCTTCAGACATTCTCTGATGTCGCTCTTGTTGCTTTTACATGTGAGCAATAAAAATGAGAAATCAGATTTTGAGTTCTGTTGGCCCATTGGAGAGATGGGTATAATATGAGCCGTCTATCTAGAACCTTAAAGAATTCCCCCCTCAGGATTGAATTAGATGAGATAAATCAAAACATCTTTGTGGGTGCACAGCTGACTGTGAAAAATGGGCAAGGGCCAGACAAGATACAGCCAAGGACACAGGGGTGTCCCCGACACTAGCAGCACACCCGGCTTTCTTGTGTCCCTTGCTTTGAAGATCTGAGCTGCATTAGTCTAGGGTGAGACTGTGGAACTGTATTTTCAAAAGCTGCTTATATATGTAGCTTTTTTGGTACAAATCAAAATTCCAGTGTATACTAGCCTAACAAACTTTGACGAAATAAAGCAAGCAGTTTTTAGACAATAAGACATTTATAAAAGTGGGTCTCTTTGTTTCTTTGCATTCCTCTTGTGCCAGAAATTAGTGGACGCTTCAGTGGATGCCGATGGTGGCAGCCTTCGTGGATCATGTTCTTTAGCTTTTCCTTCTTCGAATCTTAGTGAGATGGAAGTTGAGCTTTGGGTATGTACCTTCTGTCTGAGAGAGTCAGTATCTGAGTGCCAGGTTCACTTTTAAAAGATTTTCCTATTCCACCAGCCAGTTGCTAAATTTTGGAAATCTTGCAAACTGGATATTAAACTGTTAGCAGCTTGACACTGACTGGCAGCGCTGACTGTGTTCACATTTACACCGTGGCAATCAGTAAATGGCTCAGATCAGGGCTTCACTTCTGGGGAGCTGGGTTGACAAATATCTACTGGCAAACAGCTGGTTTCCAGCTCTGAGCAAAAGATGGAGAAGATAAAATGTAGCTGAGCTTCAGTTTTTTGTTTTTTTTTTAGCAACACCTTATCTTTTGCAGATATGGGAACTAAGACTGGGTTTAAATGACTTGTCAAAAAAAATCGCTGGTGGAAATGAGAACAGTAGCCAACTCTCCCAGTGCCTGTCACATCTGTTCTGCTTGGGATCCACAAACCTCCAGTTCAATATGAGATTGATGTTTCAGAAATAAATCTCTGTCCACACTCTGCCATTTTAGGGCTGTGATGCATGGGGAGTGAAAGTGCCACAGCTCTGTAATAGTGATGATATGTCCAGGCAAGGTAGCACTACAAAGCCATTAAAACAGATGCTTCTGTGCATTGGACAGAAACCTCCACAGTGGATATTGGCAAGGAAAAGAAAAAAGGTGTAAAGCAATGTTTGGAATGTGCCCGAGTTTTATGAAGTGACAAAAAAAATCTTGCTGGATTTTCAAAAACAATAAATATGAGGACAAACAAAAACCTAACAGAAAACTTTAATTGCTAAGGGAAGGAGGAGGAAAAAAAATAGTAAAACAAAATATCTCTACATCGAAAATGAAATAAAGGCTCTAGCCACTGGTACCGGGAGTGAGCTGGCATGTTCGTATAGTTAGCTGCATATATTTCAGCATCAGATGTGGTCACACCATGGCTGTGGTGGACCCAGTCCAGAGAAGAGCTCCTGTGATCACATCCTAACATCGACAAATAAATAAATAAACAAAGAAGGAAAGAAAGAAAATGCACCATGCAACCACAAAAGCAGCAGTAGTCCTTTGCTTCCCTCACTAATGTCTGCTAGCCCTGTGCTTCCACCATGACAGACAGCTCAAGCTTCATTTTCTTCCACTTCTTTCCTATGCAAACATTAAAGTTGCCAATCATTGGGTGGCTCGAAATGCCTTACAGCAATTGTTTTGTCCAAAGATAAGTTTCCTTTCTTTTCTTTTCTTGCTTTCTCCGTGTGTGTGTGTGTGTGTGTGTGTGTGTGTGTGTGTGTGTGTGTGTGTGT
>OU015743.1:38073150-38087228 GCA_907169655.1 Acomys percivali
CTCTCTCTCTCTCTCTCTCTCTCTCTCTCTCTCTCTCTCTCTCTCTCCTTCCTTGTTCAGGCTTTGCCATTTTCATTGCTCTCCTGTGACTCATTATACTTGAATCTTCTCACTTCCAGAGACCTTTCCATAGAAGTTCTTAATGAGAGGCCAGAGCAGTAATTTTTATCTAGATTCCTGATAACATTCCATATGTGCCATGTTGTGGGATATTCACCAGAGAAGACTGATTGAACATGGGTTTAAACCAATAGAAAGTCTTTATTAACCAGCCAGTGACTACACTGGGTGTTCGGGATCATGGTATAGTACTGAATCTTTCTCAGGGTGAGCCGCTAAACACCACACACACACACACACACACACACACACACACACACACACACACACACACACAATGTTCTGTGTTGACATACTTCACTTAACAAGCACAGTTAGCCAGAAGTAGAACTATAGAAGCCAAAAAGCAGGGTTAGTACATTAGAGATTTCCCTATCACTATGGACTCTGATGGATTAGAGCTTTGTTGCAGTTTTGGCAGGCGGTGGTGTCTATGTGTTGAGTTTTACAACCTGAGTGGTGCCCCATCATGGCCCACTCCCACCACTCCACTCTGATGACACAGTACGCTTTTGACTTTCAAGCAATTCCTATGGGTACATGCTATCGTTCAGTTTCCTTTCTTCATTTGTAGGGTCCAGGATCCTGGCGAGGGAATGGCACTACCCACAGTGGACAGATCTTCCTGCCTCAATTTATGTAGTCAAGAAAATCCTCTACAAGCATGTTCAGAGACTAGTCTAACCTAAACCACCCTCCATAGGAGTGCTTGAAGATATGCCACCACCTGATTCTATATACTAGGTTGATAACTCCAACTATTATACCTTATTATCTGGCTTATTGTCCTGTTCTGTATCCCATTACTATATTTGGGGAGCAATACTGTCTCTAATGACAGGTCATGACCCATAATGATTCAATGAATTCATAAATATCTTTAATGTGACCACTCATGATTTAAAGAGGAAGATCTTATCATCTCACTGACAGAGATTTGGAATAGTTCATTCACTGTCCTTCAAAACAAAGCAAGTCATGTCTAGTTGGGGGAGTACATTGTTCCCTCTGGGCTCCATGATTAAATCACTGCTGCCTTCGGGGATGGGATACTATTTAATCTAGAACCAATTGCTCTACACAGGACCCATAAATTACAGCAAGCTTTTGACAGCTTGGAATACTATTTAATAAGATCAACCTTGGAATTTAATAATACCAATCATGTCACAAAGACAAGAATTGTAGGGTATAATGTGGGAAGGTTTTGCTCATCTCTGAGTCAGATGATGTTAAACCACAGGAGGATGTAGCAAACAGAATATTTTTCTCAGAAAACACACCTTTTTATAGGAGACCTATCACTCACCAGTGATTAGGGCACCCACATCTAGGGAACACCTATGTTCACTATGTGAGTTTCTCCTGGTAAGAGATGCATTCGCCACATTTCCACTGCCAAGCTGTTTCTCCTTGAGCTTTTTCCCTGTTATTTAATAATTCTTTCCAAAAAGAGTTGCATGTTTATGAGTCTGACTTTTCATTGACCAAGACTTAGGGCTCTTGGGGACTCTGAGCTGGAAACCATGGTGATAGTGCTGGTAAATATCACATTAGCATAATAAGCAGGAGATTCTGATTTTGCTGTGGGAATACACATTTTATCCAGTGCTAAAAATAGATTATTGAGATTATCTTGAAACCAACTTCAGTGTTTGCAGCACATGAAGTGGCTCCTATGGAAAGCTCTTGTTTTGCAAGGGAGTTTTCCCCTTTAAGAGCTAAGCACATATGCTGTGGGACACAGCATTTGTCTTGCATTCTGAGGTCTTAGACAAAAATATCCCCTTGATGAGAAATAAGATTCACATACACACAAAAAAAATACTTCCTCTCATGTGATTATTTGATACCATCCAATCTTCCTAAAGGAAAGCCAGAATTGACAACAGTAAACAAGTGGTTGCTTTATGTACATCCTGCTTTCTTTCCTGCATTAAAGGCTATCTTTTTAAGGTGGAAGCACAATGAACCAATTGCATGGTCTCCCTAATCCGTATTTCCATCTCTGTGGTTTCAGTTACTCCTCATCAACCACTACCTGGATACATTAAATGGAAATTTTCTGTAAGTAAGCAAGTCATGCATTTTACATTGAGCCATTCTGAGTACTCTGGTGAAATCTGGTACCACTGTGATCAATCTCACTCAACTCGCTAGTCATCCTTTTGCCTAGAGTGTCCACACGCATGTACTTCCTTCCTAACAGTTATTTAGTAGTCATTCCCGCTATCAAACAAACTGCCATTATGTTTCAATGCTTGTATTCAATAACCCTTTGATGCCTAAGCCATTCACCTCATGTCATTTCACCATGTATTTTACCACGACACCATCACAGCATAGGAGATGTAGTATAAAAACACATTTTGAGAGACCATATTTATATAGATTTTGTTACAATAGGTTCTTAAGCTTGTTCAATTTCATTGCTAGTTTCTTGTTCATTTCTGCGCCTAATTTATGAATTGAGTTCTATCGTCAATGTGTACAGATAGAAAAGGGGTGTGATGCTTAATATTGTAAAAGGAATTTTTTATTCGCCTGTTTCAGTTATCATCTTGGAAGCTTACTGCCTCTCTCTGCTAACCTAGGCCTAGCCCTGGAAGCTTCTAGCCTCCATACAACCTAACCTAGGCCTAGAATGTTTTCCTTCTAAGATTTACTGCTTAGTAAGCTCACCATTTCTTGTTCTTACTGAGCACTGGGCTGGCTGATTCAACTCAGCTGTTCTGGCTCAAACTTCTCTCCCAGCTGATTTATTTAATCTGGCTTTTCTCTCCACCCTGGAATTGCTCTTCTTGGGCTCAAACTAATTCCAGCAATCTGCTCTAATCTTCTGGCTCCTTCTCATTCTCTAGCTTGTTCTACCTTCAACCTCTGTCTGTAAAACTCTCTGGGTAAAACTGTCTCTCCTCTCCTCTCCTCTCCTCTTCTCTCCCTCCCTCTCTCTCCCTCCCTCTCTCTCCCTCCCTCTCTCTCCTTTCTCCTCCCTCTCCCTCCCTCTCTCTCCCTCCCTCTCTCTCCCTCCCTCTCTCTCTCTCCTTTCTCCTCCCTCTCTCTCTCTTCCCCTCCCTCCCTCTCTCTCTCTCTCTCTCTCTCTCTCTCTCTCTCTCTCTCTCTCCTCTCTCTCCTCTCTCTCTCCTCTCCCTCCCTCTCTGTCCTCTCTCCCTCCCTCCCTCCCTTCCTTTCTCTCCTCTCTCTCTCTCTTTTCCCTTCTCTCCTCTCTCTCTCTCTCTCCCTCCCTCCCTGCATTGTCCCTTAAATAGCTTCCCTTTCCTATCTTTTTTCATGAGAGTTGGGCTTATCCTATTCTGTCAAATCTTCTCTGATTTGTCACTTCCTTTTTCTGCCACTCAATTAGACATCACTTTCAAACATGGCTGCATCCTTCTACAAATAACTTTACCTTCACTGTTTGGGATTAAAGGCATTTACCACCATACCTGAGCCTAAGCTTGTCTTTACTTGAAACTTGCACTATACCAGGCTGGCCTTGAACTCATATCTACTTGCTTCTGTCTCCTGGATTAAGGATGTATTTGTATTCCAGCCAGATCACAAAGACCTAGAAGGTCTTTGGATGTGATCTCTTGCCAGAACAGCCAAGTTCTGAATTAAAATTCCTCTACATCATATTATCACCAGTGTCAGGTACCCACAGGGAGTCTTAGAACATACCTCCTGTGAGTAGGAGGGACTACCACACAGGTAATGGAGCCTAAACTGCCTGTCATCTTAGAAATGTCTGCATTTATTGTCAGTAACAAGAGCAACAGCGATTTACTCATCCTTCTGGGTGCTTTTCATCACTTGGGGCATCTTTAATTAATTACAACTGTGCTACCACCGAGGAAACTAGTAACCAAGTCTGCACAGGTGTCCTATGTGACTCCCTGAGTGTAATCGGGAGCCAAGAGAACCACTGGGCAAGAGGGCTTAGCTTCCTTTCACATTTAATGCCTTGTAGAAATCACTGATGGCCAAACATTCTAAGCCACTTTAAAAGCAGTGTGTATAGGATGGATTTTGCTTGTACACTGCTGAAGATAAAAGATGCAGAGAAAAATGACAATAAATAAATAAATAAAAGATGTCAATACTGGATCAGTGTTGAGAAGCAAAGGACAGATAGGTAAAGATTAATCGCTGCTCTTATCACTTGGTTTTTTTTTCTTCCTGATAATATGGATTATTTAAAATAGCTAAAGGGCTACACAGGGAAATCTGTTTCAGCACACACACCCCTACCTCCAATAGCTAAAAGGGGTCTTCGATATAGAAATAGAATTATGAAAAGCATGTACCTGAGAAAATTACTAAGTCAGTAAAATCCTTGCATACAAGCATCACAAACTATGTTCAGATCTGCAGCACCCATGTAAAATGCCAAGCATGGAAGTACACATGTGTAACTCCATCAGTCAGGGCCAATAAATATATTGCCATTAGACAGCCAGCCTAGATGAACTGGTTACTTCCAGGTTTGGTAAGAGTGTGTGCTTCACTGGTTACCAAGAAGAGACTTGATACCCTATGAACATATACAGGGGGAGGTAATCCCCCTCAGGGACAGTCATAGGGGAGGGGAATAGGGGAAAATGGGAGGGAGGGAAGAATGGGAGGATACAAGGGACGGGATAATCATTGAGATGTAACAAGAATAAATTAATAAAAAATGAAAAAAAAAGAGTGTGTGCTTCAGAAAATGAGGTAGATGAAGACCCTAACATAAGCCTGTGATCTCTACAGATGTACACACATGCACACTCCACACAAACATGTGTTTATAGCACACACAGGGAGACAATACACACACACACACATTCACACTAAAGTATGCCATTTTGTTATTTCATGCCAATCTATCTGGTTGCTTAAACTATCAATTCCTTAGCATCTACCAATTTCTGACAGCAAAAATAGCATCTTCATTTGGTCTGTGTACCCAATATTGTAAGAACCAGACAAACTCTATTTTGAAAAAAACTCCATTCTGTGTTAAACCTGGCCAAGAGCTGAACCCAGATTCCAAGAAAATCCACAAAGTAGTCTAAACAGAAAATATTCCCTAGCAACACAATCAGCTCACCTTGGGGAAACTCAAATATACTCTCTGCTGATCAAGCTGACCAGCAGGTGGTCTCACACATAGCAACAACCAATTAGGAGAAGCGAGGCCAAAGTTCCTAATGACCCCATGACTGCTTCAACCAATCTTTTCTATAGGCCAACTTGCCCCTACACCTATTACCCAACCACGAAACGCCAAGGCTTGTAACTCCCTGCTTGCAGCTTTTCTGCCCAAATGCCATCCAATCATATATTGTAAAACCCATTTCTTTGTCTAAAATCTATTTAAAAAAAAAAAAAAAAAAAAAAAAAAAAAAACCTCTCAATTGAGACTCGAGGCCACTTCCCTGCATCTGCTGAGTCAGTACATAGGAGGTGTGGCCTGGGTTAGAACCTGCAATAAAGACTTCCTTGCCATTGCATTTGGACTCAGCTCTTGGGTGGTCTGTTTGGGGAGTCTCTCAAACTTTGAGCATAATAAGTATGCCATTATGTTATTTCTAAGAAGTTAACTTCACGTCAATCTATCTGGTTTGCTTAAACTATCAATTCCTTAGCATCTACCAAAAAAATTTTTACAGCAAAATAGCATCTTCACTTGGTCTGTGCACCAATATCTTTTCCTACTTTTTTCCTTAGCTACACACATGCTCACTAGAATTAGCTTCCAATCGTCTAAGCAAGTTCTTGTATATGGTGTAAATAAGGATTGTTTACTTTTAAAACTGTATTTCCTTTCTTCTCTCCACTCCCTCCTATCTCTTCTATTATTTTCTATTTTTAATGGACTCTTGCTGTGTAGCTCAGATCGGCCTTATACTCGTGACCTTCTCTCCTTGACCTCCCTTCTGCGTGCAGGGATTATAAGACACACCACCATGCCTGCCACAGTAGTGTCTGAATGCTGCAAACCATTGCTACTGAACAGAAGCATAGCACCAGCTCGTTTCAATTGCATTAGTAAACTGCCTCCCTTCATAACCACAGTTCCTTCGTTGCAAATGTAAAAATCACCCCGGAGCACATTGGCTAAAACACGTAATCCCAGCATGTGGGAGGCCAAGGCAGAAAGATTGCTGAATCTAAGGCCATCCTGAGAGACACAGTAAGACCCTGTTTCAAACAACAGTTTAAAAAAAAAAAACCAAGAACAAAAACAAGACAAGACAAAACAAACAAACAAAAATCTCCCTGCATACTTCTTAATATTAATAGTTGATTTTTAAAATACACTATTTGGACAAGATTTTGTTATTCAAGAAAAGCAGACTCTGAAATGTTTACAGGATAAAATGCTGAGCTGTCTTCACAGTAATAATTCTTAAAAGAATAATAAAGGGCACATGTAAAGAAAATGGACTTTTAGTGTGTTTTTTTTAATGTATGGCATGCTACTATATTCGGGTGTACAATATTTCCTATAGGGTCTTCCTCTGTGTGGATTCACTTGACATTGCTTACTTTTATATTTAAATGCATACATTAGAGGATGGCAAAGACTCTTTATGGCGTGCTTTGGCCAGAGGTCCAAAAGGAACTCATATTCTGTTCGAGTCCAGATACCCTGATCCTAGTCCAGATATGAGATCCTTGGGTAAACAGTTCATCATGGAGTGATGGATCTAGAGCAATGGTTCTCAACCCTTCTACTGATGCAACCCTTTAATACAGTGCCTCCTGTTGTGGTGACCCCTCAAACTGCAGAGGAATTTTAATTCAGAACATGGCTGTTCTGACAAAAGATCATGTCCAAAGATCTTCTAGGTCTGTGTGATCCAGCTGGAATACAGACACACCTTTAATCCCAGGAAACAGGGGCAAGCAGATCTCTGAGCTCAATGCAGCCTAGTACAGAGCAAGTTTCAGGTAAAGAAAAGCTTAAGTCCAGGGTTGGTGGTACATGCCTTCAATCCCAGCACTCAGGAGACAGAGGTATGCAGATCTCTTGAGCTCTAGTCAGATCTGTTCTGTTCAGTCAGTGAGTTGAGAGGCAGTGCGGTGGAGCTGAATGAGTTTCTGGCATCTCAGTTTGTAGTTTTTACCAGGAGAGTTTTACAGAGAGAAGTTGAAAGGAGAATGAGCTAGACACAGGTGAGGATAGAATGAGACAGAGAATGAGAAAGAGCCAGAAGATTAGAACATGGTGCCAAAGTTAGTATGAGCCCAAGCAGAGCAATTCAGCCAGAGGCTGAGGGAGAAGCCTGTTTGAATCAGTCAGCTTGGAGAGGAGTTTGGGTCAAAACAGTTGAGTTGAACCAGCCAGCAAGAGTTCATAAAGAGCTAGAAAGGGTGAGCTTCTTCAGCAATAACTCTCAGAGGTTGAAAACACTCTAGGCCTAGATATGATTATACAGGAATAAGCCTAGGTTAGCAAATGGAGGCATTAAGCCTCTGAGATGACAATTAAACAGGCAAATAAAAGATACTTTTACACCAACCACAAAATTATTTCGCTACTATTTTCTAACTGTAACTGTGCTACTGCTATTAATCATAATTTAGGTACCTGATATCCAGGATATCTGATATGTGACTCCCACCCCGCAAAGGGGTTGTGATCCAAAGACTGAGAACCACTGATCTAGACAAAGGATTTTTCTTTCTGGGCTCTTGTATCCATCCCTAGCCTTGGTGAGGGAGGTTTGAGGTATGAGCTGTTATTGACTAGAAGCTACCTCTGCAAAGTAAATCAAGCATAGAGTACCATTCTTTGTCTCCACACCAAGCCTCCTTGCAACTGGACTGTAGACACAGTGGAAGTGGAACGCTCAAGGCAGAACACGCTGGGCTCTTCTAGGATGACAAGCTCTGGGTGGAGAGAGAGCTTAAGAGTCCCACCTCAGTGCTACTCAAACACACTTGACTCCAGTTGGCCAAATTCTGGAGAGTGGAGAGCCCAAATGAAGAAGGGAGCCAAAAAGAAAGAACAAAGGGCGAGATTGTATCCTTCCTGTATCTTAGGAGGAAAACCCAAAGGAAACCAAGGATGGAAGAAGTGGACTTTCTCCCTGTATCTTGGAAGACCCAGAGAGTAGCAGGACCACAGCAGGTATCTGTCCTAGGAAAGATGCCTTCACTAGGAATGCCAATTTGTAAGATGTGGTCCAATGAATATTCTATACCTTGACTAAATAATAAATCTCATTTCTCAAGGACTTTGATAAGGAGGAAACATGGGCCAAGGATATAAACTTTTGGCACAGTTTTCCAACACTGCATTTTTGCATATTATATCTTTACTACCCCTGTGTAGAACATGCCTGCCAACACATACATACCCAGAAGGAATCCCTCTTGCCTGGTTTTGACTAGGAAACAACCTTTAGATCCATGTTGAATAGCTTCTCTTCACTGTAAGTAACCCTGAAGATCAGGAGCCATATATTTCTCTACGAACCTAGTAAACATAAACAAAGGATCATAAATGGATCATAATGTGGCTGGCAAACAGTGATGTGTTCCGCTGGTACCCAGCAAGTGGTAGCTGATCTATAATTCAAAGCAAATTGGCAGCTCGGATTCCTTTATTCCTTACTTTGCTATGTTCCTCATTTCTACGTGGCCAACTACGTTCTTAAATTATTCAAAAAAAAAATCACACCAAGTGCCTTCCTTGGAAAAGAGTGTTAAATAAAATAGCCCAGTGATGCCAGCAAGTTAAAAGGAGCCCTGTGGTGTATTTGTTCTTAAACAGGGTCTGGAACAAGAGGCATCTCCCAGTGGCTGCTCCACAAGGAGGTCCCAGACAGCCGAGACTGTGTTCCACAGATATTATTGGAATGTTTGATGTCCCACGTTTCCATCCAAGGGCTTTTTCTCTTAAATTTTTATCACTTTATGGATGGCCAATTTGCTTGATTTACACTTAGCCTTCAGTATGGAAATAACTTGCAATCGTGGCTCCAAGAAGTTAAGCAGAATTGAAGGCAGATCCTCTTGCCTTGAGAGAATCCAGAGACTTAAAAAAAAAAAAATAAGATCATGGTTGGATAGAATCCAAATTCAATGTGAATTTCCTATCTCTGCCTTCAACAGGCTTGCAAAAAAAAAATAATAAAACAGCCAAGAGAAGGATATTCATATCCCAAAGCCTCCTATAACTAAAACTGTGTGCCTGTGTCTGAGTCCAGACCTCCTCTCTTTAAAGGAATTGTCAAATCCAAGCTTGCCAGCTGGAGACATGGTCCCTGACGTGCATGTCCCACTGTGTCCCTTCAGAGCATACCTTTGAATGATGCCTTCCAAATGCCTACTAGTATAGAACCCATTTTAACACCTTGGCTACTTCAGCTCTTTCACACCCCAAAGCTATGGGAGATTTGGCAGTACCCAAAAACCTATCCGGGTCTCCACAGCCTTATCTTGGCAACAGATGCCAGAAGTTAGTGAGTAAAGAGCTGTAAGCATCCCCCTCACAGAGCATCCAAATTCTGGCAACTGTGCGGCTGAGGAGATGCACAGTGTTTCTGAACACGGTGGGGAGCTTTCAGAATTATGGGTATTTAGGCCCTAGCCCGGGCAGTTCAGTCAAGCCCATCTGAAAATGGCCCTTGACATTGATTTTTGTTTTATTTAATTAGCATTTCAAATCTCTATAGGCCATTGTTGAGGACAGGCAGGATTAGAACTGTTCTATCCAGAACCTGACATGGGATGAGGGATGTTCCCAGCATACCTAACACTTGATAAATGTTGAAATGTACTGAAGGAACGTCTTTCTTTATTCTCCTTATGGAAATACCGCACTCTCTCCTTGTCAAACGGGTGTCATGGTGTATAGGCTGCCCCTAGATTCATTTGCTGTTTCTTCCCATCCTTGGTATAAGCCCCACCACCTATGATGGTTTCCACTATGCTTAGTAAAGCCTCACATTTGAAAGAGTAGTTAATGTATATTATTGGGATTTTGTGTAAATACTTCTTAGCATCAAAAGAGAATTTTTTTTTTTTTAATCCTGGTCTCCGTAGGGATTAGACAAGAACTTCACCAACTGTTTGTACTTGGGAGGCAGGTATGCCCTGTTACACTCGTGAGGCATCTGTAGCTTATCCATCAGAGGGTGAGCCCATTACGATACCACACATCACACATCACAAAGATCTGTGCTAAGCTGAGACATCAGGGGTTTTCCTGTAAGCGCCGAAACTTCGATTACCTTTAAAAGAGCAATAATAATGAGAATGTTTTGGAGTTGCAAGCTGAATTCGCTTCCAAATGTTATCTCGAGTGCTTAAATTGGTTGCTTTTATTCCAAGTGAAAGGCAGATATTCTTTGGTGAGTCACTTAGAAATCAACATGTAGAAACTACCAACTTGCCTGAGCACGTTTCCAGCGAATGATAAGCTAAGGTGCTATCCTGTGTGCGTGGCAGAGTGCATTAAAGCATTTGTCTTACAAGGGACTTTCTGGCCATTGGGGAGGTAGTTGGCTTTAGGAAAGAATTTACAAAAGCAAAAACAAAAACAAAACCCAGAGCTTTAATTGAATGTGTCATCATGTGGCCAGAACAGTGGTAGAAACCTTTGAAGATGTCAAAATGCAAAGACAATCTTTCAGAAAGTTCCGAGTGAAGAAAATGCCATGACACATACAGTTGGAAATTCTTGTAGCCTACCTGGGAATCGAGAAGAGAAAGTGGTGAGAAAGAGGTATGCTCGTGAGGAAAGCCTTCTTGACGTAGGTTGAAATTGAGGTGCCCTGTGAGGTCTAGATAAATAGAGGTAAGAGCATATGTGGGGGATAGGGCTTAAGGGATGGCTCAGCAGTTAAAAGCTCCTGCAGAGGACCCATGCTTAGGTTTCCAGCACCCACATCAGACAGCTCACAACTGTCTATTATCACAGGTACAGAGGATCCCATGCCCTCTTTTGGCCTCTTCAGACACCAGCACACTACATACACATAAAACAAAAAGAAAGCTTAGGGGGCTAGATAGATGGATCAGTGGTTAAGTGCACCTGGGGTTGGTTCTCAGCACACCCTCTTCTGGTGTCTATGGGCACTGCATGCATGTAGTATACTTACATACATGCACGCCAGACACATACATAAAATAAAAAACAAGGAAGAGCAGCACTCTGTCAGAAGTAGTGTCCGGGTTGGACAGGGTCCAAGAGGACCATGTAACCAGCTTCAGCCTCACATCACCCAATCATTCTGAGTGTTTGCCCATGGCAACAATGAGAATAAATAAATAATGGATCAGAATCATCCCTAAGGTAGTTGTGAGGAGTGAATGCAAACAGCTTTAGAACAGGGTCTAGAACAAAGGGCACTCTGTATAGAACAGCATTGTTGTGTCTACCATTATGAATACCATTGTGACTTCATCATTTCCCAGAGACAACTACACAGTGAGAAAACAATGCCAAGAGCTATTGGCTGGAAAGTGTCACTAGATTGTAGACACTAAAAGTTGAGGAGATAGAATAATGAGGAAGAAGAAGAAGCCAGAATATTACATTTTTGTACAAGTAAAAGTCTTGGGGGATCAGCCAAAAGAGTTGGGTTGTGTGTATGGGGGAGGGGCATTCTAACACTCTATGCTGCCCATCTTATTCACTTAAAGACATGCTTTCAGGAAAAATCACCAACTAAATGCCATCATACCGAGAAATGGGTCAGGGAAGAAATCCACAAGATTTCATACCTCACTAGTCAAAAGCCATAAATGTCCCTTCTTGGTTATTCTTAGAAAGAAAAATATGTTTTGGGAGCAACATACTAATTAGAGACTGGCACGTCTGCTCCAAACATCCCTTTTAGTGGTGCTACAGCAATGGGGACATGCTGACTTCTCTATTTCTGGAGTTGGAGGGAGTGATGTTTAGATTTGGGTTAGTTTCTAGAGGAGGAAAATAAAGGGAGTGACTTGAAGATAAACTGGTCCGACATGGCAAATAGCCCACATGGGTTTAATTTGGGAGCAGGTAGAGTCTGGTAACTGAGCAGTAAATCAGGGAGCTGTGGTCCTGGCAGGCTCAGCTCAGCATCCCAACATTCACCGAGTTGTCACATTATCTGCAGACCCAACTGCAGATGATGGCTTTCCAATCACATCCCACCCAATTTCCCCCAGAAAGAACAGAGACTAGAGCTACACCCCGGGGACAGGCCGGGGAAGACTTTGTGTTACTTTGCAGACTAATAATTCTCTTGCTGCCTGTCATTTTGACTCACCCAACAGCAAAAGTTGATCTGAGGATCAACATCTCTTATCACCAAGGGAAAAGACTCTCAGAAATTACAAATTACTCCTAGCCAATTTCCTGTACTTTCATATAGAAAAAGAAATTATACTGGATGGAAGAATGCAGGCTGAGTGTCTGTCGTTATACCCAATGAATGTCCTAAGTGAAGCAAGACACACACCGCATACACATACCACACTACATACATACAACCACACACACACACATACACACACACACACTATGCATAAGCACAACACACCAGGCACACACACACTATGCACAAAAACACCACACCACACATACACATACACACTCACACACATATATACACACGCTATGCACAAGCACATCACACATACACACACACAAACACACACACTTACCCCTTTTCCTCTCATTTGCATGCCTAAAGTTTAAACTTTTGTTGATTATCATTGTCAATAGGATATATATTTGCACTAGAGGAAGGGTTTTAGAGGAGTGACAAAACTCAACATCTCAAAATTGCTATTTATTAAAATCTTACGAAAGTTTTGGTATAAATAAAGGTCAAACTGTTGGCAGAGCTATATTCTGATCCAACTATATTTGTAGGTCTCATAACCTTGAACTCAACCAATCTTAGACAGAATACACTTAAAAATGAAACGTTGCATAAACATTGTAATGTGTAAAGGCTTCTTTCTTGTCACTGTCTCTGAACAATATGGTGCAGCTAGTCACAAAGCACTAACACCATTTGAGTTACTAAAAATAATTGCAAACCAATTGAAAGGATATAGGAGGAAGGGCATAGGCTATGTGCATATACCAGGACGTTTCATATAAGGAACTTGAGCAGGCAATGGCTCCGGAACCCATCCTCCACAGACGGCTGCACTTTTATGATTCCACCTGAATTGGCTGTGTGCTTGGGGATCCCTAGTTCTTCCTTCCCAGAGCAATTGTGCAGCCAGTGAATGTCTAAAGAGTTGCTAGAGGAACAGAAGGCCATGAGTGAAATGCAATCCTCCTTTTATGAACTTGTTTTCTCACGTGCAATTAAGACTTCCCTAAAATGGGCTTTAGGAGAGGGGAATGGATGCATGGAAGTGGATGCTGCAAATGATACGGTCTGATATGCCAATTAGCAGTATCTCACTCTAGAGATTCAAAGGTGCATTGTCAGAACACATTCCAGGTAACTCTGATGCATGTGGCCTTTGGTCTAGACTTTGAGAAGTTCTGATAGACCTGGACATCATAACTGGCCGGGGGTGGGGGCGGTGTCAGTGGATAAAGTGCTTGCTGAGTAAGCATGAGGGCCTGAGTTCACAGTCCCAGCACCCATGTAAGAGTTGGCAATGTTGAGGAGCATCTGCAGCCCTGGTACTGGGCATGTGCACAGACAGGTGGATCCTGGAGTTTGCTATCCAGCTGGTGTGTACAAAACAGTGACTCCTGGGTCGAGTGAGAGACTCTGTCTCATAAAACTAAGGTGGAGAATGGTAGAGGAAGATACCTGGCACCGACCTTTGGCCTCTTTGTGCAAATATTTTCATAATATATACAAACATTCACAACATATCCATATAACACACAAGGAAGGAGGGAAAGAAGAGATAGAAAGACAGACAGACACACGCACAAACACAAACACACACAGAGAGAGAGAGAGAGAGAGAGAGAGAGAGAGAGAGAGAGAGAGAGA
>OU015743.1:38087238-38101636 GCA_907169655.1 Acomys percivali
GAGAGAGAGAGAGAGAGAGAGAGAGAGAGAGAGAGAGAGAGAGAGAGGGAGAGGGAGGGAGGGAGGGAAATTTAGATGTTAATATTGAAAAACAGCTCTCTCTTAGGGAGTCTAGTGGAAAAGCTGGAAAAGTTGGAGGGGGGCACATAAAAGGACCTAGAGATGACAAAGGCGCCACAAGAAGACCAACAGAGCCAACTAACGAGAGCCCAGAGGGGCTTGTGGAGTCTGAAGCACCAACCAAGAATCATGCATGGACTGGACCTAGGTCCCCTACATAGATGTAGCTGATGGGCAGCTCAGGTATCATGTGGGTCCACTAGTAAGGGGAGCAGGGGCTGTCTCTGACATGGACTCTGTTGCCTATTTTTTGATCACTTTCCCCTGACAGAACTGCCTTGCCAGGCCACAGGGAAAGGAGACAAACCCAATCCTAATATGACTTGATGAGCTGGATTTGGTGGGTAAGGGGGTGGGTTTGAGGAATAGGGGAGGAAGGGTCAGACTGGAAGGAGAGGAGGGAGGGAGCTATGACTGGCATATAAGGTGAATTAATTAATTAATAATAAAAATAAATAAATAACTCCAAAAAGAAAAGAAAGTCAGAGCTATCTCAACCACATGGCCTATCTAGTAGCATTTCAGGGCATTGGTTCAGTTTGAAATAGCTGAAGCCCCATTATTATAAGGTATTTATTAGCAGCATCTGGATATGTGAAGCAAAAAGTCTCAAAATCCATAATGTTCCAAGTGTTGGATACTACATGATGCTGCATCAGATGTTAGGGTGTTAACATGCTCTCTCCAATTCTACTAAGTTCTCCAAAAGGCAACTGCTAATTTCCTTACCACATCAGTAAACTTTAGTCCCTCAGCAAACAGGAAAAAGTCCCCCATATCTGGTCTTATCTCAAAATAAAATTTAGATTTTTTTTTTTAAGCTAAGAAAATCCCAAGCTGCAAAGATTTTATATCTGTGGTTACCAACCCACACATTTCAAAACATGTTGTGACATTTCAGTCACAGAGCGAAAGGTATAATAAAACTACTTATAAATAACAATAATCTCAGGAACTTAAAAAAAAAAAATAGACGTCAGGTCTATCCTCAGGCATACCTCCCCCAATTGTGTAACTCCAAAGCAAGTCCCAAGACATTACTGGGGGTGGTTCATGAAAAATCAGTAAGCCAGTAACAGTGAGGCAAAGAATCCTCAGTCTAAACAGTAGGGTTTGGATTTTAATAAGCCCATAGGTCATTTTTAAAGGTTCAAAATAGGCTCAGGCCTGGGCTCTGCATCATGTTAATGACCAAGGGTAGGTAAGTTGTCCTGGCTGAACATGCATGTCCATACCATCAAACATGGCCTAACTATGTCTACTGACAAGTGAGGGTGTGAGGAGGGATGTGGGTGAAGAGTATAGCAGTGTCTAACTACCAGTGGCTGTACAAGAAGGCTGACACCTTCCTTGTGGTGGTGCCAACATTTCCTCAAAGGCAATGAAATGGTTTAATGAGGGGCTGGAGAGATGGCTCAGAGGCTAAGAGCACTGACTGCTCATCCAGAGGCCCTATGTTCAATTCCCAGCACCCACATGGTAGCTCACAACCTTTTGTAATGAGATCTGGTGCCCTCTTCTGGCCTGCAGGCATACATGCAGGCCAAACACTGTATACATAATAAATGAGTCTTTTTAAAAAACATTTTAATGAATTCTTTGTTAGGTCTCTTGGTTGGCGATGATAATGAGTAGGGGCCGGTGCCAGCAATTTAGATATGGCTTGCTTTGTGACAGAGCATGGATCTAAACCCTGACACGGGTCCTGAGATAGCTTGTGATTTCAGGCAAGCAATTTCACGTCCTTAAGCCTGGGCTCCTTGCCTGTAAAATGGGACCAACACAGAGCTAGTATGAGAACTTGCAGGAGTCCATGTGAAGATAACTTATTAGAAGTTCTGGTGTAAGATAAGCCCTTGATCTGATGGATCATATGATTATCCGGTTATTATCACCATTAACAATATAGAAGGGAGCCAGGTCCATGGATGGAGACTGTTTCTTTCAAAGCTCACTTATAGTGATTTAAAAAAAAAAAAACCCTCATAGGTTTGCTGAAGGCCAAATTACAGCAGGTTGGCCTTGTGGAACAACTTTATCAATATCAAACATAACCTCTAAACTCCTTTCCAGATCACTGGAGGATGCCAACATAAAATCTGGCTTCTAAGTCATGAACATGATTGTCATCTTTGCAGAGAGCTTCTGCCAGCCGAGTTGGAGACACAACATGCTGGTCATAAAGTAAGCAAAGTCTTGAGTCTTTGGGTATGACAGACACACAATTACCCTTAGGTGAAATCACAGGGAAATGTCTAGACTCTCAAGAACCCATTTAATAACGATTCGATACACACCTTACATACCCTTAAAGAGATAAAAATGCATGTTGATTTCACTCGATTATTTAGGCTGGCAAAAGAAAGGTTTATGCATGTTATGTAAATTAGGTGACCATATGCAAATCATAAGCCAGGTTTTTCTCTGGATTATCCTTAGAAAGAATCAGGCGTTGTCTCCGTCAATCCTCCAAAGGGTCTGAGGAGGAAGTGCAATTCGCACTGGGTTCCGTACACCTGGAATATCCAAGGGAAGAGTAGAAAACGGATGTGGTTGATTGACCTATTTCTTCCCATTATTAGTGGTGTTTGGGGAGAAAAGGTGAGAGCTTTTTCTCCAAGCCGATCTCAATACTCATGTTGACAAGAATTTGTGACAGCTCCTCTCTGGTTATGATTGTGTAGTCTAGAAAAAAATTCTCTAGGCTGATTCTAGATTGTTTTTTTTAGAAGTGGGCTCAACTCCAGGAACCTGCACTGTGTGAAAGACAGCCATACTTACGAAATGCCCTTTCTGTTTCAGAAGGGTCATTTCTACCTTCTCTTGGGGATGTCAGTCTCATCAGTATTTCCCTTACCAAGCCTGTGCCTGAGTGTACAGGTCACATTCCCTCAGCTGCCCATAATGTGGATGCACTCGCACAAAAAGGAATTGGAGCTGGTCACACCCAGCAGAGGGAGCCTGCTGCCTGCCCTACACACAGGGGTTGTCTAGCAGATGACGGAGATGGGAACGTCTGGCTTGACCCTCAAATCCAGGTTTCTTTTCAGGCATGAATGAAGAACTGAAAAAAAAAATGGCAGAGTTTCGTTTTAAAGAAAAGTGACATCCAGGGGCAAGAACACATCCATCTGATGTCACACGCGGTAGAGTAGACCAGGACAGGAGGAATACAGTGAAATGCCAGGAGCTGAGGTAACTAAGGAAGGGAGAGTTTTGCACCTACTTCCGAGCCATCTGAAGAGCTTTTTCTAGATGAAGTGGCATATGAAATCACTTTGTGTATTTTGGTAGAAAAGGACACGGGAAGCATTCCAGAGGGTTGAGGTAACAGGAACTTGGAAAAATGTCAGGTATCCCCCAAAAACAAACAATAGATGTTCGACCAGAGCTACATACACTGTGAGCAAAGGGAGGTGGAACTGACTATACTGAGAGGCTAAACACACATCAGTATTTGAAAAAAAAAAACTAATCGCGAAATAAAAACTGGAATTGAGGAGGATAGACCCAGAGTTGCAAAAGAAAGGAGTAGGTTAGGGAAGGGAAGGAGCCTGGAAGTTTCCTGTGAGGCTAGGAAAGAACCCGGCAGCTGTGCTTTTTCTTCATCTTCCTAGCACGGAGCACACAGCCTGGTGCAAACTGCCTCTCAAAGCAGAATGATGGGTTTTGTGTAGGGAAAAGGTAGAAAAGCAGTCAAGGAAAAAAGAATGAGAGATGGAAGTGGACCTGGGCAAGCAGCAGAGACATAATTGCCCTTTAGGACTCTGAGAGTTTGTGTTGACTGTACCTAGCTTGCAAATGCCAAACAAAATGGAAAACAGTGTACTTGTCAAACCGGCCTGATCCACTGTCCAGTTAGCTGCATTCTGCAAAGACCCGACTAGAGGTTATGTTGTTGTTTCATTTAGCAGCAGGGTCTCACCTAGCCTAAGCTCCAGGGTGGCCTCGAACTCCCTGTGTAGGTAAGGATGACTTTGAATTTCTAACTCTCCTCCTCCTCCCTCCCAAATACTGGAATTATAGGCATGCGATACCACTCCCGTTCATTGTTTTTGTTTGTGGAGCTGTAGGTCGAACCCAGGGTCTTATGCATGCTAGGCAAGCACTCTACCCAGTGAGTTTTATTCCTCGTTCTGCGCCCTGGTTTTGATACTGTGTTTGAGATTTGAACTAGGGAAAACTGGACAAAGACACGTGGGAGTTCCCTGTCTCTCTTGGCAACTTGTGTGAAGTCTATAATCATTCAAACTGAAAGGCTTTCCCAAGCCCATTGTTAGATGTGGTCCTGTCCTTTTCAGTCATCTGCCTGAATCATAACAGCCTGGGGTCCCCAAGGAGGGAAATCCCAGTTTAGTCATGCCCTTGGGTCTCTGACGCTCCTCAAAAGGGTGGCTACTTTGCTGTTGTTTTTTATGGCTATTTCTAGCAGTGCACCTTGGTGCTCTGGTAGTTAGGATTCAGTGCTCTCAAAATGTTTCTTACTCCATGACTCAATGAACAAAAGATTAGAAAGTATTATCTCCATATTCAATCTTCTTTTTACATGTTCTTTATGTTGTTCAAATTACTACAATTCACCATGCCTCACATTTCAGTCTTCACAAGACATTATTCTCTTCTCTGTTTTCCTATAATTATTACTATAATCAGTCAAGTTTGAGGAACTTACACTTGACAAGACTAAATTTGTTTTAATAGACAATTATAATAATGTGTTTCCATTTTGCCCCCACATAAAGTCCCTCATTCCACCATTTTGAAATAATGCCTATGCTGGGGTGCGATGATGCACACCTTTAATCCTAGCACTCAGTAGGCAGAGGCAGACAGATTTCTGTGAGTTCGAGGCCAGCCTGGTCTATAAAGTGAGTCCAGCAAAGCCAAAGCTACACAGAGAAACCCCGTCTCAACAAACCAAAAGAGAGAGAGAGAGAGAGAGAGAGAAAGAGAGAGAGAGAGAGAGAGAGAGAGAGGAGAGAAAGCCTAAATATGTTTAGGAAAATAATGAAAAGATATTGAAAATTTTTAGAATACTTTGGCAGCAGACATGTCAATGCCATTGAGTCTGGAAGAATTTTAGCTGCCCTCACGAAGTGTTCTCAGTGCTACCACAGTGGACATTATCTATTTAAGGACATAGCCATGTCATATTTGGGTGTCTGTAGTGTACAGCACTAAGCCATCTAGCAAATGCTTACTTGAGCTCCATTTTCTGTGCTCCTCTATCTCTCAGCCCTTGCTCTTTTCATTTGCTTACCTTATACAACACTCCCCTTATCATACTGAACAGCCTCTGTAAAAGGCAGCGCCAGTCTCGGCTGGGAAATAGTCTCCTCTGCCTCTCGTCTCTTCTCGAGGTAATTTTAAGAGGTTCACATAATGGCGGAAAATGGGAACACACAGTGAAGTTTCATTTCACATATGCTTAAATGTCGAAAACAAAACCAGTGGATGGATAGTAGGCCACTTCAAAGTACTTCTGCTGCCGAAGGTGTGGTGGTCAGTACTTTTAAGCTTTTTAAGTATCTTGATGATTATAATTCCACCTGACGCTTGTGTGACAAATGCTCCTTTATCACACTTTGTGTGAGGCTACTGCTTTCAAAATTCTTCCCTTCCAATCAATTCATTTTTAAAGATCATGTGGCACATTTTGTTTAAAAAAAAGTGATACATTAAAATAGAAAATACCATTCAAACAACATAGTGTTTTTCCATATGAAGTTGAGAATTTATCTTTCAAGGTCATTGAAAAATTGTGTGGGTATTTTGAGAGGGATTGCCTTGAATCTGTAAATTGCTTTTGTTCAGATGGCCATTTGTATTATGTTTATTCTCCCGATCCACGAACAAGGGCGATCTTTCCATCTTCTGATGTCATCTTCAATTTCCCTCTTCTGAGACTTGAAGATTTTTTTGTACAAGTCTTTCACTTGCTTGATTAGAGTTACACCTAGATACTTTATAATATTGGTGGGTGTAGTTTCCCTAATTTCCTTCTCAGCACATTTGTCATTTGTATACAGTAGGGCTACTGACTTTTTTGAGTTGATTTGTATCCAGCCACTTGGATGAAGGTGTTTATCAGCTGTAGTAGTTCTCTGGTGGAATTTGGGGTGTCAATTATGTACACTATCATATCATCTGCTAATAGGGATAATTAGACTTCCTCCTTTCCAATGTGGATCCCCTTGATCTAAAAGGCGAAATGTTAAATAAAGAGGTTTAGTGTTCTGGAGATCAACAGTCATGAATTCTTTTCAAAAATTCACTTTTAAAAGTCCAGATTAGCCACAGAAATAGGAGACTATAGAATGTTAGTCTTTGTATTCTCTGTACATTGCTGTTTCTCCTTGACTCTCTTCAATGTCTGTATGATATTTTCAACCACCTACTTTACCATGCAAAATTCTTAGACTACTATAGATTACTACTTACCACTTGTTTTCAAGAGTCACTGATTATACAATAAAATAAGCATGTATTATAGATGTTTAGCATGTGAGCACTAAGGGAGGAGCTACCATTACTTTCAGCGACTTATGTTTGCTCTCTCCCCTTTGGGCTTTTTATAAGTATGATTTTTTAAATTGCTTGGTTTAGATTCTTCATTTTTCATTTTTCATATTTTGCTTTGTTTTGCATTTGTAAAGAAAACTTTTGACGACAGAACACAGACACAATAACAGCAATTCAAAACTAATTTTGAGAAAACAAGATTTTAAAGACTCTCCAACCCTCTTTGTCTGCTACCTCTAAACAATGCCCAAGAGAAAATAGCATCCCTTTATTTATTAGTCTATACTCATTATATAGCTGGGCAATTACTATACCTTCAAACAAATTAGCTTAAACAACCGAAAAGCTGAGCTGTTTCACAGGGACAATCAGATTTTTCATTTCCTTGCTACCCAAAGGTTATATTTCCCATTGGGTTGGGAAAGCTTTCATTTTCATGGGTCATTTTAGAGGAGCCAGCTACCTATTAGAAGAATGAAGTAATTTCTGAGGCTCAGTCAAAGAGAAATGAGTGTCTTATAAGAGAAACAGAACCCAAAGGATCTCCAGAGAAGTGATGTCTTAGATTCTGTCTTTCCAACTGTCCCTAGCTAGGCAGAAATTCCTACAACAGAGGTACAAGGAGGATGCCACCAGGTTGTAGGATGTGATGTGAGGACCAAGAACTATGCCAACTTCTGGAGACAGAGAACGTACCCTTAGTAGTCTGCTCTGGCCCCCATGATAAAATATTACAGACTATGTGACTTAAACAGCAGAGATGTAATTTCTCACAGGTCTGGTGTCTAGGATCAAATAGCCAGTAGATCTGGTTTCTAATAGGGGCGTTCTCTCTGGCAGAGGGTATTTCTTACTTGGTTCTCTGAAGGAACTGAAGTGATAGAATAAAGGCACAGATATTAAAAGGGGGGAGGTTATTAGGCTGGCTTACAAGATGGGGCCCGGATGGCTCAACAGTGGCTATACAGCAATGAGAAGTCAAGAGTCCTCCTTTTTGCTTATCTATCTCCTGCTATGTGAGGATGCAGCTAGAAAGCCCAACCCAGATACACACATCTTGTGTTTAGATTTCTCGCCTCTATACAGCAAGCAATAATTTTCTGCTCATTATAAATAACCCCAATTTGGGGTCTTCTGTTATGGCAGTACCAAAGGAAGCATTTTATAACCTCATTTAGCCTTAATTACACCCTTAAAGACCCCCATCTCCAAATGCAGCCACACTGCGGGCGAGGGCTTTGCTGAATACATTTGGCAGGGAAAGACACAAATATCCAATCTGTAGCAATGCCTTACGGCCATATGAGGAGCAGGTCACCTGCAAGCCACCACCTAAATGTCATGACACCTTCTGAATGACAAGCAGAATCCAGAAAGAGCCTCTGCAGTGGTTTAGAACTTTACCCAAGTTCTCACGCCTGGGAGAGGCCCAGCTGGGGAGGCCCTGAAGGTTGTTACCCTTTGGAACACCTGCTGCGTTTGATATTTGCCTAAGAGTTTGCAGATTTATTTCTGGTCCGCTCTCCTGTCATGTGGGCCAAGTTTGCTCTGAGCATCCCAAATCTACATTCAGATGAAGTGAGGGAAGGGGATTGTGGTGTGTTTGGGCCAGAGGCTGTGCATTACATGGAGATCCACTCCATGGGGAAGGATATAATGCCTGCGTCCAGGTCAGACCTACCGGTCAGCCCCAGCCCCATCTAGAGAAGATCCATTGAGGTTAAGTCCTGACCGTCAGAGGGCATTAGGAATGATCACGTTTTAATAGGGTACTTGTATAACACTCTTGACCTTAAAAAAAATAGCCACATTCTAAAGTACTAGGGGATCAGAGTTGTAATATATAAACTGGGCATACTGGCCTTTAATCTCAGTATTTAGGAGGCAGAGGCAGGCAGATCTCTGAGTCTGAGGCTAGCCTGGTCTACATAGAGAGATTAGGAAGTATCAATCTTTTAACACATGTCATCTTTTCCCTACTACTTTTACATTTTCCTATGTATCTCTTTTTGTTTTTGTTTGGTATGGTTTAGTTTGGTTCTTTGTTTTTGCTTGAAATATCCTGAGTATGTTCTCTGAATATGTGCTATTGGGGTGTATTTCAACTAGTCAAAACATGTGTACTGTCCCTCAGTTAGAATAAGGATGGCGCTGGAGGTGAATATGATCAAAATTATTGTATGGAAATAAAGAATTAGTAAAATATTTAAATGTATGTTATAATTATTTGGGTTGTGTGTGACAGGATCTCTCTACATAGCCCTGGCTGTCCTGGACCTCTCTATGTAGACCAGGCTAGCCTCAGACTCACAGAGATCTGCCTGCCTCTGCCTCTCAAGTGCTGGGATTAAAGGTCAGCATGCCCAACTTATATATTACAGTTTTTACGACCCCCAATACTTTAGAATGTGACATTATTTGAGGTCAGAAGTTTTATATGAATATCATATTAAGATGAGGTCATTAAAGTTAGGCATCATTGGTATCCCAATGATAAGAGGGAATTTGAACACACAGAGAAACCTGCATTTCTGGAGCATGATTTCAACACATGCTTTCAGAAGATACCATGAGAATATCAGAGCCATGCTTTCATAAGACAGGAGCTTCTAGACACTGGGAAAGTGACCTGGGACAGATTGTGCACTAGTACTTGGAGAGAGAACACAGACCTGACAACACTTTGACCTCAGACCTCAGCCTCTAGAACTATGAGTCAAAAAAATATTCAATACATATTTCTTTATTTACTGTAGGACTAGACAATAAACACAGGGCTGTGAGCATGATAAGCAAGGTTCTTATCCTCACTCCCTCAAAAAAATTATTATTTCAGACACTCAGATCATAGACTTTGTTACAGATGCCCCCAGAAATATTTGGGTTGAGTCAGGTTCTTACTAACAATGGATTCTACATGGTTTACTTCACTCATTCCAGATTCAGCACCTATCTGGGACTGTTATAGTTCTCAAAAGACTGATGACTAAACAGGACCTAATGGAAATTTCAGAGACAATTTGCCCCAGGAATACTTATGAAAAGGTAGTGAGAAATGGGGTAAAGACAATAACATGCAGAGAACAGTGTTATAGAAATAGAAACAGATCAGTGGTTGCTGTTGAGGGGTCCACTTAAATTCAACATAACTCAAACACCAAGTCAATGTGTTAACAAAAATTTGTTGTAAGCAAGCTGCTAGGTATCAGTCAGGGCTATAGAAAAGACTCAGGAGATGAACTGCAATCTTGTAGGGATATTTTAAAGCATATTTAAAGGATGAAACCATAAAGCGAGGGGGGTTGGGGCAGACTGCGGCAGTGTCCAATCATATTTTGACATAGAGGTTGAGCAAGGGCATTTCCATCAGTCAGGATAAGAGTAGGTTCCTTGGCCTGATCACATGAGCCTAGCTGGCCCTGCCACCAAGACGGAGAGCTTGTCCCCGAGATGTCTGGACTCAGACAACTGTCTCCTTTCAAGTTGTCCCTGAGATTGGCTGAACTCAGACAACTGTTTCCTTACAAGAGAAGCTGTTCAGCTATTGCGAAGTCTCAGGTCCCCTAGGGCCTGGGAGTGTGAACTTAGTTTCTCCCTATGACTAAAAGGAGTCTTAAAACAAAATGGTAGTACTTTGAGAAAGTTTGTTTTGTGTGTTCCCAAGAGTTGTCACGATTTAGAAAGGAAAGTGAGCGTGTGTTACTCTATAGGAGTGGAACTGTACAGTCTCCTAATGAAGACAGGCACTCTCTCTTCTGGCTGTTGTGTAGTTGTAAAGATCTAACATGTGGATAAAACCACAGAACTGTGCACACACAGAAATGGACACACTCAAAGTCTGATGAACGCAAGAAACCCAATAGTCTGTTAAGGTGTATCTGTGCTTCTTGGTTGGAGGATACACTATAGTTACAGAGGTGCGGGTTACCAGTAGAGGAAGAGGAGTCATGGCCATATTATGCTTTATTGTTTTATTTTGTTTCTATTTAATGTGTATGTCTGTGTGTACATGCATAAACATGAGTGTTGGTACCCTGGAGTCCAGAAAGGGTGTCAGATCTCCCAGAAGCTGGAGTTACAGGTGATTGTCAGTCCCCTGGTGTGGGTGACTGTATGTTCCCGGGAAGATCAGCAAATGCTCTTCACCACTGAACTGTCTCTCCAGCACAGCTTGAAGCTTATAATTCTTTCAAAATAGAATGTATTTTACCAAAAAAGAATGTTTGGCTGGGAGCCAGAACACAGCAGCTACACTTAGTCCATTAGTTTCTACTACCCATGTGGCCTCGTCCTTTGAACTTGATGGTGCCAGTTTAAGTAATTACTAGATTAATATCATAGTGCAGGATGTGTACGTCTTAACAATTGTAGTTTCCAAAAATAGACTTGAAGAATTCAGAGAAAATATTAAGTACGTTCAATGGGACCTTTTGGGATTTCTACCCTTCATGCAATATTAATTAGACCAGCTCTAATATTTTCTACTCTGATTCACATCCTGCTAAATAGTTGGAAATGATCTCAAAACCCAACCTTCTTGGAACTGTGATATATAACGCTCCCAAGCTACATGCGTGTTTCATCAGTTGTCGGTTGGTGACTGCTACAGCCATCAAACTTGAATGACGTTCTGCACCAACATTTGTGGCACTCAAAAAAATGTGTTTATAAAATATGATAACCGATTCTGAGGCATGGCTCTGGAATAGTCATTAATATAATCTAAGGTTCTGTAGAGATGTAATCAGGTCTCAGCCCCTTCAGTCATGACGTCAGGTAACAACTCTATGTTCTGTCTTCCACACGCATATTTAATGTGATGTACTTGAAGTGCCCGGGTAACTGAACAAACAAGTGGACAATCAGGATTGTGGATGGTCCAGTTTCCATATGAAATACATTTCTGTGCATGAACGTCACATCCGTTGAATATATGTGTAGAAATAATCTGGGAGGATAGATTCCACACTGTTCACATTGATTATTTTTGAACGAGATTCCAGGAGAGCCTCTCTCTAAGGAACGGGTCCCTGCATGTAGTCAAGAAATACGAAAGTGATATTAGATGCCCCCCCAATCTCACTGTAGTATGGTAATATAGACCCCATTGATGTGGGGGCTACACACAGACCCATCCCACCGAGACCACACTACCAGATTAGAAGTCTTGCAGGCAGCTGCAAAGCAGAAGATTATAGAATCCACAGGTTTTATCCTTTTCATTTCTCACATTTAACTCAGGCTCACATGGCCATCCTTTTCAATGCTTGTGACCGACCACATCCTTGCTAGCCCTTTGCCCCTCACATCACCAGCCTCAGAACACAGCTTTGGAACACTGCTTTCCGCCCCCCCCCCCCCCCCCACGGTAGAATACAAAGAACTTGGTGTGTCCAAGTAGCTGGCTGTGTATGAACCTTAGCGTGGCTGACTCCTGCAGCACAGAGACTTCCGTGGGAATTCTTCATTTTGGCCCCAGCCCAATCCCTGAGCCCATCTGCTCTGTCAGTGATGGCTAAGTACAAAGGAGGCTGGCCCCGGCAGCACAAGGAAACCACAAGGGAGACTGAGGGTTCTGTTGAAATATCAGAAGTCTGAAAAATATGCAGCGAGGACTAAAAAAAGCTACTCTGTTCTACTTCTTTGCCTTTCAGTTCATTTTATTTAAAAATATATTTGTATTTAGTTTTGGGGGTTTCATGCATATCTGCAGTGTATTTTGGTCACATCTACCCGTTCATTTCTCATGTCAGTTCCTCTCAGATCTCCCCCACCAGATCACCCTCCTAACCTCACATCCTCCTCTTTGAAAACAAAACAAAACAAAAAACAAGAAAACCGTTAGTGTTTCCAGTACATGCCTGGGTGTGGAGCCATCCATTGGAACATGAGCATCTACCAGCAGCCACACTCTGGTTCTCTCTCCTCCAGTAGACATCAACTGACAGTAGCTCCTTAGCATGGGATGGAGTCCCGTGCAGATCTTCCTGTCTGGGCTGCAATGTTGCCTGGTTTGATCCTGTGAAAGCAACCGTAGCCACTGTGAGTTCATGTGTGCTGTGACCCCCCGCCATATCCAGAGAACACAGTTTTGTAGAACTCTTTCTAAACTCTGGCTCTTGCAATCTTTCTGCCCCCTGTTCCCATGTTGAATGCTGAGTCTTGGGGGCAAGGATTATGATAGATGTCCCGTTCAGCATTGAACACTCTACAGTTACTCTCACTCTCTGCGTTCTGACCAGTTGTGGGACTCTGCATTAAGTGCCTTCCGCTGGAAAATGAAAGTTGAGAGCTTCACTCTACAAGTAAGAACATAAGCATAGAGGTCAGTTTCACACTGTTGGAGAGTACCCAGAGCATTGTAGCATTGTGTTTGTCAAAGAATTTAAACGAATCATGAAGAAAGAGCAGGAAGTTGCTCTCTGGTGTGGCTTTGAATAATCTGGTTCAAAACACGCGTTTAAGTGCAAGAAGTTAAGGAGGACTTAGAGATCTGTGTTATCAAAGATAAAGACAATTTAGTTAATGGGTCTCATCTCTCAGAGAGGCAAGGGAGGGAGGCAGGTATGACCTTTACAGGTTAGCATGGCACGTGGAGGGAATCCATCCTCAGGGGCTGCCTGTCTATATGGGGAAAATCACAGACTGCACCGTGCCAAGAAGTTGACCTCTGGGCAACTGTTGCCCCAAGATCATCTGGGCTCCATTCTGAAACTACACCCAGCATATATTCAAGAATGGACCAAGGGCAAGACACAATGAGAGACAAGCCCCCACTCTCACTCTTCTTCCGGGAGAAGCAAGTCAGTCCTTAAATTACCAACGGGGTTATTGTCTGGGAACAGTATACTCTGATGACTCACAAGGCATAAACATGAGCTGCAAGACTGTCCCCTTGTAGCTGTGTCTATGAGCTCTCCTGGAAAGCTGCATGATCCCAGACATTTTGAGAACCCATTTTAAGAACATAGATTTCTTTTTTTTAAAAAAAAACCAAAATAAAAGGGAGAAGTTTTTACTGTGGAATTTAGAATATTTACATTTTTTGAGGTAAATAAGAAAAACTAATAACATAGGGGAAAGCCAAAGTTAATAGTCTCAGAAAAGAAACGCAGTCTCCTTGGACCAGACTTTAAATAGAAACTTCATTTAGTAAATCTGAGTGGTCCTCAAAGGAACAATGAAAAGACCCCCAGGAGTTGGGGGTGGGCACGAAGCAGGAAAGGAGTAGAAATAAGCAGAGTCAATTATGCTAACACCCAAAGTACAAATTAAAATTACAAGAGCAACTCGGTCAGCTTCCTCAAGAGGGTACACAGGGAGGTATTTGCAGGTGATTGTGGCAAAATGGGAAAAGCCAAAGACAGAAGTGAAACGCAAATCGCCAGCCACGAGCAAAGGCACAAACTCACAGAGTTCTTTAAATACATAGAATGAGAGAAGCTACAGGAAGGTTGGCTTTCACGTTGTTTGTTTAATTTCTTATTTTTATTGTTATTTTAAGTTGCCATACGAGCTAATAGGTTTCATTAAGGGACCTTTCTGCGTATGTGTCGTTATTTCCTACTGTGATCCATCATACACTCAAGGAGGTCTATCGTCCTCCTTGTCCTCTCCTTCTGACAAATAATCCCCCACTCTGCATTCCATTATCAGTTTTCTCCCCTCCCTTAAGGTCTCCTCTATCCCTCTCATTACTTGCATGTACACACACACACACACACACACACACACACACACACACACACACACACAC
>OU015743.1:38109857-38124971 GCA_907169655.1 Acomys percivali
GAGGGGAGGACATCCTATTGGGACTCTAGATGAGAGAACAATGGGAGAATAGCAATGTAGAAGGATCCAGTAGTTCCTAGAATCCTACAAGTAGAACATTATGATAGGCAGATTTGGGTCATGGGGTCCCGCTCAAACTAAGACCCTAGCCAAGGACAATACTGGCGGTCAAATTTAAACCCCTACCCTGATCTAGCCCATGGACAGGACAGTCTCCACACTTGAGTGGAGAGAGGGATTTGACTTTCTCAAGTACTCTGGTGCCTCATATTTGACTATGTCCCATGGCAGGGGACACCTAGTGGCACTCAGAAGAAGGACAGCAGGTCACTGAGAAGAGACTTGATACCCTATGAACATATACAGGGGGAGGTAATCCCTCTGAGGAACAGTCATAGGGGAGGGGAATAAGGGGAAAATGGGAGGGAGGGGAGAATGGGAGGTTACAAGGGATGGGATAACCATAGAGATGTAACAAGAATAAATTAATTAAAAAAATAAAAATAAAAATAAAAACAAAAACAAAAACAAAAAAAAAAAAAGAAAGAAATACCACTTGTTTGAAACCCAGAGACCTGAATTATATTCCCGGGCAGAATTGCACAGCCTTTCTATTTCCTGGCCTCATCTGCAAAAGCACAGGCACAACTGGGACGGCTCTCTAAATCTTTCCCAGAATTCTGTGAATGTATGTACCTTTGCTTAAACATTTCTACTAACTCCATAGAATTTATACACTTTAGTAACAACATATGTATTTATATAATCACTTTATTCAATGAAAATATGTAATTGGATTTGTTGGATTTTTTTTTTTAATTTATACATGTCTAGCAAGGTATTAAGTCTAAGAACATGTGTGCCTCCAGTACCCATAGGACACGTCACTTCCAAGATGGTGATGATAACAACTCATCCTCGGGTCCTGGGAGTAATGAGTGAGTGAGTTTCTCTCCAGAAAATAGGAGACACAGTCTTGGGGGGAGGGAGTGTTAGGACTTTGATCAAGGACAGAGTTTTCAGACAATGAATTCAGGAACGCCAGAAGGAATGAGGGCGGCAGAGGATTTCTCTCGCTTCATGACACCGCCCATGATTCTGGGCTCTAGAAAATAGCCTCTATGTCACAGTGGCTTCCCAGTGGTCCCTGGGATGGATGGGATCTGAAATTAGTCCTCCAGTCTCCAGTTTTTCATTCCAGCAGGGTCTCCTCAACCTTTCCTCCTCTGGCCCAGATTCTTAAGTCTGACATTTAAATGCTTACTCCACTATTCCATCCCAGAAGAAAATGAGATGGAAGAAAACATACATTTAAAGAAGACGAATACATGCCATGAGCAAGTGACCAAACCGCTGCCCCCCCACCAGGAGATCCCTAAGTAGATCTATGGGATCCCAAAGAACAGAACAGGGAACAGATAGGGAGCTGAAAGGACTTGAAGAAACTGCTTGGTAAGTTTACCAAGTATTAGTTCACATGGTCACCAGTACCTGAATTCCTAACGTATGCCATATACCGATGTCTCTTTCTAAGCAGCAACTACGCAGATGATGACTATTTCAAGGAAACCTGCCAACGTCCCATTGGCAGATGGTGTGTTGTGATGATTTCCATTAAAGCCATGGAGTTCCATTAACCCCTCCACACGATCTTCTCCTGTCCCCTTCTGGCCACTCATGGACATTTGGGAGCCAGCTGCCTGGGGCAGACCCTCTTGGCAGAAAACAAAGCAAGTGAAGATGACAGCTGGGCTCCCATCTCATCCAGCCAGCCCTCATTGTAGACACTGTCACGGTGAAAGGATCTCAGTTATCCGACGGATTTACAATTAGTCTACTCTTGGATGGAAAGAGGCACTCTCTTTGAAAAGGTCACAAAAGGAAATTTAAGGGCACTGCGCCCCCTACTGGTAAATGTTATCATCATCAGAATTTAGTAACAGAGCCTACATCCGATGCATGGTTAGTAGGAGATACTCATGAAAGGATTGGATTTCTCCCAGCAGCTCTTACTAGAGCTACAGAGCATCACCTCAGCTTTCATTAATATTTGACCTGACACATTGTTAATCTTTGTGCTTATTCCCCTTCATTTCTTTGCCTTAAGCTAAGAGCTACTAAGAATAAAACTACCTGACATCTTTGGCACCTGTGCGAATCTGCTCTCCTTCTTTAAAAGATGGACAAGTGTCTTCACTTGGTGGCCATCTTCTTTTCCTTTCCAAGGAACTCTTCTACCAAAAAGAAATATGACTTCTATTCTACTGCTCTTGGCCTAGCTAAGACCAAAGATTTCCTTATTCAGTGAGGGGGAAGGGCACCTAAATACAGACATGCAATATAAATTTGATCCTCTGCACACATTTGTATAAACATAAATACCACATCTTAGTAGCCAAAGCCCTATAGTTTGGTTATGGAAGCAAAAGTTTTCCCCTTAGGGTCCCTTCTTTTCGGTTACCCCCTCCTCCTTTAGAATAAAATAGTTCACTGCATAGTCAAGGCAAGACATCTCTCTCTCTCATCTATCTATCTATCTATCTATCTATCTATCTATCTATCTATCTATTGATCTGTCTATTGATCTATCTATCGATCATCCATCTTTCCTGCTCTCTGTGAACCTCTATATATTTTTCTCCCAGGTTTTTCCCCTGCTAGGTTTGAAAACACCTGTAGTGGCCTCAGACTTCCCTCTTGGATAATACAAAAATAGTGTAACACAACAGTATCCTAAGAGACCAGAACTGTCCAAATCATCTGTCCTCCCCAGATAAGTAGACTTATTTACTATAGTTAAACTTATTTTATAAACATTATAGTAGTTAATAGCAGAGTAAAATTTTAAATAAAACTGGCCTATTTTTGGCATAGAACTCCACACCTGTAAACTGGTCTGCCCCAAAAATGACTGTAAGCTTTATGTTACAATGAAACTAAAAGCCTCTCTCTACATAAAGCCATTTGCTGTTAGTGACCCTTGATAATTCAATTGCTATGAGGCACTCTAAAATGATAAAAACTAAAAAGAGTAAGTGTGTGTGTGTGTGACTTAGTGGTATTAATTTATTCAATGTAAGTCTTTGTATAGCTTGTATATATCTTTGTAATAATTTGTAACTATTTCTCCCTTATAATACAGCAAACCTAAGAAATCACAATATCAAATAACTTTTGTCAGGATGCCAGAGTCTAGTGACCTTTGTCCAAGTTTTGCACATCTGACCTCTTGATCAGACAGTATGAGGCTCTTTGCCCTTTAGAGGTGGTGTTTTCCAAAAGTCACACTTCTTAGACCCAGTGAAGTCATATCCTGACTGGTGGCTGAAGATGTGCCTGCCTCTCTATAGGGGCAGGCTTTTAAAACAGTAGGTCTTACCCAGAATGCATTCCTAGGGATTGGGGGTGGGGCATATCTTGTTCTGTTGTTGAGTAAGGAGAATTTGAGTGGAAGTTTTATGTTTCACTCATTTTATCAGGAGCCTGCATACAGAGGCTCAAACTACCAGCCTCTGTACCATGTGGGAAATCCCCGAAGATGTGAATATTCATGACTTAACCACCAACGCTGGAAAAAGGAAGAAGACTTTAAAAATACCTTTGAAATAGGAAATAGGAAACAATGCCCCTTAAAAGCTATTACTTTTTCTTCAACTCATTGCAAGTAGATGGCCATGTATTCCTTCACTATTAACCCAATAGCTGAGACTTAACTGACCCCTCCCACTCATCAGGAAGCTAGTGAGAGGCAAAGGGTTTCCAAAGTATTTGGGGATTTGCTTGAGAAATTACACCGTGGGCAAGGGAGGACAGACCCTGGTCAGTTTGGATGACTGTGGAGTATTTACTATTGTTCTACTTGTCAAGGTAACTTACTCCCTTAAAGAAAGTGTGCATGTTAGGATCTGTCCTCACCGTAAACAGCCACCACTGCTTGAAGGAGTGCTGTGCAGCATGCAGCCCATGCCTGCAACAGACACAGCGGGGGAACACCATGCTCAACCACATGGTAAGTGGCATTGCAAACTCTTATCCAACAGGACCCATGGGTTTTTGGTAAGCTCCGTGATCTTCCCTATTGGCAATGCAGAGGTTGGCAGCAGGGTCAGGGCCTGATTGCTGCCAAAGAGTGGAACCTTTGGAATCCCCGAGTCTCTGCAAACTCGACACAAATGCACTCTGTTTAGGGTGTAGGGAAAATACAAAAATCGGCCTGTGAGGTAGAAATGTGTATTTCAAAAATCATGTTTTTGCCAAGTCCAAATAGAAGGTTTAATTGGTGTCTTGGTTTCTTTCCCCATTGCTGTGATTTAAAACAAACAAACAAAAAAAAACCATTTAAGGTAGGGCCCAGCATGGTGGGAAGCCAAGGCTTCAGGAGCCTGCAGCATCTGGCCACATTATGAATAAGACAATGAATTCCTGCCAGACACTTGCATCCCAATCTCCATTTCTGCAGTCCTGGATCGCAATCAGGAAATAGAACCACACCCAGTAGGGTGGCCTTTCCAGCTCAGTTAATGAAATCATGATAATCTCCTACACACATACCCAGAGGACTACCTTCCAGGTGATTCTATATTCTACCAGCTTGACAACTGGACTAGTTGTCACAAGGACTAGGATGGTCGGACACAAATGCAGGAACTAGCAATACCCATTGGTATTTTCTGTTGTTTTGTTTTCACAGTGTCACTTTAACTATGGCATTTCCTCTTGTTACTCTGTGTAGGAGTATCAGGTGCCTACCCTCACACGGGCACCTTTTCTTACATGGCGTTGAACCACCACCATCAAAGAATCACCCCAATTCAGAGGAAAGCCACTTTGAAAGGAGGTCACTCTCCCTAAGGGACTAGAAAGAGCCTTAGGTAATTTACTTGATGCTATTTTCCAGTCTTTCTGATTTTGCATGCTGCATCAGGCAAAGCAATATTTGAGTTTAATTTTCTTTGGCCATAAGGAAAACAAAATAAAAGCTTGCTATTTAGTTATTTTAACGGGTTTTTTCCCATAAAATTTTTTATAATAAACATGGGATTTCTTTTATTCCTATTTAGTACCAAGAAAAGCTTCCTTCCCTCTTGCACACTTAATTCAATATGTATACACTCTAGTTAGTTAATAACAATTTTACACTAAATACAAGAAGGGATATTCACAAAAAGAAATATAAATGGCCAGCAAATGTATGAAAATCAGCTTTTTATTCTCAGAGTAATGCAAATATAAATGAGATCATGTTTTCTCCTATTAAGCCACCAGAGACATAACTAGAATGTAACCATCTCATTGGTGGCATGTTTGTGATGTGACAGGCTCTCCCAAGGACCACCCATAGGAGTACTGACCCCTACAGCCTTTCTTGAGGGAAGCAATCAGTTCTCAGGTAATGATACAGTGTTACTTTACAGGCAACAATTGTGCCTTGGCTCAGAAATCTACCGCTGAGAACCCACACCAGAACCCCACCCCCCCCCCCCCCCCCCCGCCCCCAATATCTTGTTTGCTTTTTAACTTTAGGTCATTAAATAAGTGCTGTATGTCCCAGCCACACAGCCAGAGGTGAACTAACTTAAACTAGAGACATCTTAACCAGACAACTGAAGGACAGCTCTTCTCTCGCCATGTGCTTGTCAGAGTGCAAAGGAACACAAGCCTTGTGTAAGAGATTGCTATCAGCTCAGGGACCCCCGAGATCAAGTTCTCAGCACAAAGGCGATTTATTTGCCCCCAGAGGGACAGAGAACAGGGAATAAGAGACCAAGACACAAGACAGAGGACAGGGAGATGGGGAGGGGAGAAGGGGTGGGGGAAGGGGAACAAAAGACTCTGAGTAGAGAGGGGACAAGTGTGACACACAGGAAAATGGCAGCTTGTGAAGGTAGAGGGAGAAACCTGTGTTAGGATGAGGTGTTTAATCTTAATTGAGCGTGTTAATTAGTTGGGCCAAAGGGGTCTTTGATTGCTGGACTTCAGTGCTTTGATGGCTGGACCTTAATAATCAGCCTCAGGAGGAGGAAATAGTCAAATAGGGAATAGGCCTAATGTTTTGTTTTTGTTTTTGTTTTTGTTTTAGCAAGACAGAGGGAATTAGAGAGGAGGGCAGGGTGTGCCAGAGCCATGTTTGCCAGACTGGAGCTGGCTGGAGTCCCTTCACCTTGCACACGAACAATCTGCTTGCTTACAGAGTCAAATCAGAAACTGCCAGCCAGCTGTGCAGTGTCCTGCAGCCTTCTCAGCTTTTGTAAGCTGTCTGTGCCCATGCTGGGCTGAGCCTTGATTGTGTAGCCCTCTTTAAGCCATTTCGGCTCCTGTAATTAACCCCTCACCCCATATTCCTGACGGTAACCCCAATAAAACTCATCGGTTCATGAAGTTGCACTTTGGTGGTATTTGTACTTTGATCTGTTGTGGGCTCCCTATCTGGGGTGAGGAGATGTGTCCTGTGATTCCCCTGTCACACAACAGGGTTTCATATAACGAGACCCTATAATGCTTCCCAAAGGCGTACACCACCACCACCTGGGTTCAGTTATAATTCTTTAACAAAAACAAACAAACAAAAAAAAAAAAAACAAGATTTCTGTGGGAAGCCACAGTATTCTACTGTGTGCCTCGCCCCAAGCCCCAAGATGGCACCTGGCAAGTAGCCAGCTTTGCCTCAAAAGTAGTAAACAAGTCCTTATTAGGGCATGGCCCGCTGCCTGCAATAGTTCCGCTTTCAAGAGCCAATAGAGTACGGAAACGTGGCGTTGCTTGATTGGATGCTTGGATGTCTATAAAAGGGTATGAGTGGAGTGGTTCGGGGGAGAAGAGCACAAGAAGAGCCTGAATAAACTGCTTGAGAGAAGAACCGGGTGCCGCGTCTTCCTTGCTGGTCGAGTGGGACGCGACAGATTTCCTAATATTAAATTGTAGATTTCATCCTTCCAGGAAATAAGTCCTCATTGCTATATCAAGGTCATTTCGCTTTTCTGTTGCTCACAAACAACATGGAAGATATCCAGAACATCCAGTTCCCTAGAATTTCACATTCATCTTCATATTGTATCCATTTGACACAAAATACTTTCAACGCAGCTATAAAATCATCAGAATCAGATTTTCTAAAGTATCTATTCACATGAGAAATGCTTATGACGTATGTCATTGTTTGGTTGGGTTTTGTCGACTTGACACAAACCGAGACAGGAAGAAAGAATGCCAGTTAAGAAATTGCCTCCATCAGGTTGGCCTGTGAGTATGGGGGGAGGGGCAGTTTCTTGATTGTTAATGCATGTGGGAGGGCCCAGACCACTGTAGGTGGTGCCAGTCCCTAGGCAAGTGGGCCTGGGCTTTACAGAAAAGATAACTGAACAAGCCAGTAAGCAGTGTGCTCCCACCTCCCCTGGCACACACAGTCTCATCTTCCATTCCTATGTCCTACTTTAAGTTTAAGCCCCTGCCCTGGCTTCCTTTCCTGATTGACTGTGACCTGTCATTCTAAATCAAACCTTTCTTCTGTAAGTTGCTGCTAGTCATGGTGTCAGTCGTAACAACAGAAAGCAGACTGGAACTAGTTGTATGCAGGACATGCGTTAACATTAAAGGGATGATGTATAAACAACCGCTTGTTCACATGTGTGTCTGTCATGTAAATGTTTTAGTATTTACCAGGAGGTTTTTTAAAAAGTTGTTTTCAAATGTTGATTTTTCCCCTCTTTTGGGGGGGGAAGTACTTAGCTACATAACATAATCTATCACTCCAGGAAATTATCATTTAGCTATTCACCCATTATCCATCTACTTACCTATCTAATTGTAGAAATTTCAAAGGAAAAAAATAGACATGCACACATGCACGTGTGTGCACACACAAGTATGTATATATGCAGTGTCTTGCTGAGGACACAATGAGTCTATTTTGGTAATTGCCTGGTATTCTCAGACAGATGTCTTTTCCTGAAGAGTTCTAATGCCTTCCTGTAGGAAAGATTTTTATCTATTTTCCATCTTAAGGAGTTTCTGCCTGTTCCTTTAGTAGGGGTGACACTTGTTTTACTGATACCTGGTATAAGATCCTCCATAAAGTTTTGCCTTTTGCCCCAGAAGCTACTTTTCTTATCATTCACAGTCCTTGAGAAAGAAAAAAAAGGTGTGGGGAGGGGGCCTGTGGTTGGTTGGGATGTGTATATGAGAGAAGAACATATTTTCAATAAAACAAAGAAGCCAACACTTTAGTGAGCAAAACTCACCAGACACTGGGGGTATGCCTCAGCATGTAGCTCACTGAAAGCAGACGGAGTAGCATGAGTTCAAGGCCAGCCTGCCCTACATAATGAGCTCAGGACAAGCCTGGGCTACACTGGGACTGTCTCAAAAAACACAAAAATACACACATAAATAAATTTTTAAAATTACTTAGCAAAGCTCTTGGGAAAACCTTTACTCTGTAGCCACTAACTTTACCATATAATATGTCAATTCCTTAATAAATTCACAGCTTATTCTTCTGTTAGTTAGTAACAGATCACCCCATCAAATGTAGAAACCTTACCTATGATCTGAAATCCCACCATATCATAATAAGATGTGCATAACCTCTGCCAGGGGCCACAGCTGCCCTGACTCTAGGGGTCTCATTATACACTATTCACAAATCACTCTGCAGGACCACATAATCTGCTGCCCCTGAGTCGCTATCAGCAATAACTGACGCACTGGCCATTGACCTGAGATGCACCTTCCCAGCTTACAGATCATCCATCCCAACATACAACCCCCCGCCACCAACTACTTGACATGCCCTCCTTGTGGAAAGGCCACGATGATGAGTCTTAGACACCTTTTATGCAACAGAGATATTAGAGGTAGGTGGGTTTTTAAAATTTATTAATTTTTTTAAGATTAAAAAAACGTTTTCACTTATGTGTATGTGTGTGTGTCTATATGAGAGTATGCCTCATCCGTGCAAGTATCCATAGCGGCCAGAAGAGGGAGCTGGAGTTACAGAGAGGGCCGGGGAACTCTGGTCCTCTAGAAGAACAAGAGTCTCTCTTAAGCACTGAGCCATGCCTTTAGTCCCTGATCACTATTTTTTTTTAAGTTTCACTGTGGCATCACATATATGTCATTATATTTTGTTCTTATTTACCCCTTTTTATGTTGCTGCCCTCCACACACCAGCACTTCCCTCCTCTTCCCTTGCCTCCTTCGTTCTCCCAAAGGGTCGTCCCTTCAGCTTTCATGTCACAAGCATCTCATCATGTCACATGTATTCCCTAATTCCTTATTTCCTTCATTTCCTCCTTCCTTAATGCCTATTGCCTCCTTCTCACAGTCCTCTACTGTCAAAACACACACACACACACACACACACACACACACACACACACACACTTCCTAGTCCATAGTTCTCATTGGAATCTGCTGGCTGTCTGCATCTGTCACCTAATGCCACTGCCAAATATTGATAACTTCTGGGTGTGATAGTGCACACCTTTAATCCCAGCACTCAGAAGTCAGAGGCAGGTGGATTTGTGTGAGTTCAAAGCCTGGTCTACATAGAAAGACCTTGTCTCAGCAAACAAAGTTAGCAACTGTTGTTGGTTTTGTTTGTTTTTTTCCGTGTGCCTCAGAAGGCAACTTCCCTTTTACAGTCCCTTTTCTGGTGTTTAAATTTCTCAATATCACTAATCGTAAATCCTCACTAATACTGAGCTTTGACTCACAGCATCAGAGTGTGCTTCAACTGCTCCACTGTCCCGTTAGCAAGGCTGACACCCCTAGTCAGCAGTAGGCACAGATGCTGCCACCATTTCTGCTGTAATGTCAGTTTGTCCTCTTTAAGACTTTTCACTCTTCTTTGTAGGAACTGGTTTTATCCCACTGGAGGGTTGGGTAACCCCGGAAGCACAAGCCTGATACACAAATGCTGCCATAGCAATACTGCACCCCCAGTAAAACCTGTGCTGCTGTGGGATATGCCTTCTTATACTGAAGCTACATACTAACATACCCTATGTACTTGAAGTCAGTGTTAGAAGGTTCCAGATATCATCTTTTGGGGAAAGTGTGCTCTCTTAGAAGTAATCCAAACACTTTCAAAGCAATGCTAGCATTGACTATTTGAAAATACTTCTCAGACAGCAAAAGATGGAGTCTTTGTGTGTATTTTACAGCTACATTTCCCATGGTAGAAATTATATAATTAGGTAGGGTGGTTTGGAATCTATTGGTAAGCCAGGGATAGTGGCACATGAGTGTAATCCTAGTACTTTAAAAGTGGAGGCAGCATGATTAGGAGTTTGACAACAGCTTCTGATATATAATGAGTTAAAGGCCAGCCTGGGCTATAGAAGACACTGCCACAAAAAATAAAAATAAAATAAAATATGAGAGGAGGAGAGAGTGAAGAAGAAAGAAGTCTCTGTTAGCAGAAGACATAAATGACACCACATCTGCTCCGTAAACTCAACAAATTAATATAAATTGATTAATTATATTTGTCACAGACAATTTTATAGCCCAAGCTTCCTCTTAGATAGTGGGAATTTTCCCTATGGAAAAAAGCTATTTAATACACATAAGTAACAAGGGATAAAAAGCACACTTTTTAGCTAGTGTTTTGTTTTTAAGCCACTTGGGTTCAAAAACAGGCTAAATTCTGAGCCACATCTCTATTGCCTTGGGCTCATAATTTTAGCTGTTGAAATCTATCATGAGGACTGAAAGAATTTTTGTGTATTAATCCCTACTGTACAGTGGTCACATGAGAATGCTCAGCAGCTCATCCATCAACAGCAGGAGAGGTCAACCCTAGGCCTCGAGACCATATTCACTGCACACTCTTGCCGTCAATCAACTTCAGCTTGGCAAGGAGTGTCATAGATGAATGTCCTGTGGTGTGACTTCATCTGTGCTACGCAAAAGGGGGTGGGATTGGAAACTTAAAATACGAGGTAAATGCTTCCATTTCTGTTTGGAAGGCAGCCTAGCACTCAGAGCTGGCTGCAGGTAAATACTCTCTTAGGTAATGCCACAGAAGACCAACCTCAAACAGGGCTGCTCTAAGACCATGATAAACAGGACCCAGTTCAGACAAAGCATCGGTTGGCATGTGATGCACAACCATCAAATACTGTTGAGGCTGAGTGAGTAACGGCTACTTCTACCACCCATTAAATAAGGTTTACTTAGATAATAACGTCTCTGTTCCATCTACCTTCATTTTTACTTCATCCAGTCTATAGCCAACTCAACTTCCTTCCATTCTCCCTAAAGTACACCCCCAGAAGCCACATCTTAACATCACTTGCTGACATCTGTCACTGTGGTGGTCCGGTCCCATTTGTGCATACTCTTTTTTGTTGGATCCCATAATAATCCTACCTTAACTGGAAGAAGACTACTAGTAGTCTGAAATCCAATAATATTTATGTCATTCAATTTTATTTTCCAAATACGTTGATTTTTTTTATAAAACTGCTCATGTCATGAGTAACATAATTCAGAAATCCAATACAAGTATGTCTTTAGTTGATGGGCTGTGGGCAATGCTGAAGACACAGCGCTTATGAGGAAGGTTCTATATGTAGTCAAACTTGTAGACACATGCTCTAGTGAGCAGCAGTTATTGATTCGGCCCCTTTTAGGGAAAGGATGAAATGGGGTCAGTGTATGCATGTATGAATGCATCTAAACAACGCTCCTTCAGAGACTCACCTTTCATTCTCCAGTTCCTGGTAATATTTTTCTGTAAGATAACTCTTACCTTCTCTCTTACAGCCCAAGCACAAGGCTTCCCTTCCCAGTAGGAAAGAAAGAAATCTTTCACATTGCTCTGGAGCAGTTAGGGAAAGGGAGTCAGCCAAAGGATGGACCTGCATTCATAGTTTGGGGAAGGTGTCCTCGGGACATTCGGAAGTTCATCTTCTTTGCTCCCTTCCCCAAATAACAGATCAAATGAGAACTAAACAAGAGGTTAAGCCTGACAGTACCTTCCCATCTTATAATTTGCATTAAAAAGGTTTAATCTCACTCAACAGGAGTTATTCCATGCATGAGAGATATTTTATTTCCTTACCGAGATTAGTGAAGAAAACCTAGCTATAAAATTATATATATAGTATCAAATATTGTTCAGTCTCATATGCAAAACCAAGTGGCTTTTTCTTTAAATTATTTATTTTTATTTTATGTGCGTTGGTGTTCTGCTTGCATGTATGACTGTGTGAGAGTGTTGGATTCCTTGGAACTGTAGTTACAGACAATTGTGAACTTCAATGTGGCTTCTGGAAATTGAACCTGGGTCCTCTGGAAGAGCAGCCAGTTCTCTTAACCATTGAGCCATCTCTCCATCCCCAAAAAACCAAGTTTCTAATGGGAAAATGTATAATTGACACAATTGCTGGAATGTCATCTCTCTACTGCCTACATGTGACTTAGAATGTAAAGCTACCATTGGAGAGACATAGCCTGATCAAAGTAACCATTGGTCTGCTGTGTAACAACATTATCATTTCACTGATAGTAATGAAACAAAACAAAAGCCTCACTTGCTTAAATGAGAATGGAAGACTTGGACATTATGTCATCAGATTTTCCATAGCCTTTCTGGGGTACATGTGATTTGTGGTTTCATGCAATTAGCAGCTTATAATAGAAAACAAGTAAGCTAAATATGGATCTTCCATTAAAATAAAAAAGTAGGAGCAAGAATAATCTATTTAGATAAGAATAAGCCTTACTGTTTTTTATTTCTTACTCTGCCAACCTTGTACAACCACTTTGGAACTCAGTCTGATGCTTTCTCAGAAAATTGGGAATACTTCTACCTCAAGATGCAGCTTTATTATTCCTGGGCATACACCCAAGTGATGCTCCACCATACCACAAGGACATTTGCTCAACTATGTTCATAGCACTTTATTTGTAATAGCTGGAAACTTCAAACAACCCAAATGTCCCTCAACTGAAGAATGGATAAAGAAACTATGGTACATTTACACAATGGAATACTACTCAACTATTAAAAAACAAGGAAATCTTGAAATTTGCAGGCAAGTGGATGGAACTAGAAAAGATCATCCTGAGTGAGGTAACCCAGACCCAGAAAGACATGCATGGCATGTACTCACTTATAAGCAGATATTACTTATAAGCCATAGAGTACAGAATAACCATACAACAATTCACAAACCCAAAGATGCTAACTAACAAGGAGCACCCAAGGGATAATGCTTGAACCTCACTCAGAAGGGGAAACAGAATAAACAGCAGAAGTGGTTGAAGAGCGAGATCAGGATAGGAGAAGGAACGCTGAGGGAAATGAAGGTGGGCATCAGATGTAGGAAGAGTGGGAGCAGGGGGTGGGGTCGGGGGGGACAGAGGGTATGCAGAGAGAAGAGAAACCATGGGTAGGGGCATCTCTGAGACAGGATGGAGACCTACGACAGGGTAGGTTCCTGGAAGGATATGGGAGTTACTCTTGCTGAGACCTCTAGTGTCAGGGGTCACAGAGTCTGAAGAGGACACCCTCTAACTAGACAAGACTCCTAGTAGAGCAAGATAAACATCAACCCTCCCACAAAAACTTCAACCCAAAGTTTATCCCCCCTTCCAAATGTGCAAGGATAAAGATAGAGCAAAGATTGAGGGAATGTGCAACCAACCCAAGACCCACCCCATGGTAGAGAGTCAACCCCTCACACTGTTAACAACATTCTGCTATGTTTGTGGATGGGAGCCTAGCATGGCTATCCTCTGAGAGGCTCCACCCAGTAATGAACTGAAACAGAAGCTGAGACTCACAGCCAGACATTGGGTAGAATGTAGGGAGCTTTGTGGAAGAGTGAGGGAGAAGGATGTCAGGACCCATAGGGACAGGGACTCCACAAGAAAACCAACAGAGTTAACTAACCTGGGCCTGAGGAACTTGCAGAGACTGAAGCATCAACCAAGGACCGTGACTGGCCTGAACTTAGGCCCTCTACACATATGTACCCAGTGGGCAGCTTTGTCTCCATGTGGACCACCTAGAAAGAGGAATGAGGCTGTCTGTGACATGGTCTTGGTTATCTGCTTTTGGATCACTTCCCCCTGTAGGGACTGCCTTGCCAGGATACTGTGAAAGAGGAAGTGCTTAGTCCTGATGCAACTGGATATGTTGGAGTGAGTTAGTGTGTCTGTCTGTTGGGGGGGGTCCTCATTTCTGAGGGGCAGAGAAGGGGGCATGGAGGAAGAGGAAAGGAGAGAGGGGAAGGACCTGGAGGAGAGGAGGGAGGGGGCTATGGTTGAGATGTAAAGTGAATAAGTACATTTTTTTAAGTTATAAACTTAAGTGCAGGAAAATTAATAATCAAAATTGACTTACTCTAACATCTTGTTTCATGTCTCTTAACCATGTATGTGCTTTAGACAATTATAAGCAAAATAAAAATGTACTAAACCAGTGTCTGAAAACTAAAAACAACAGATGAATACAAGGACTCTATGATTGGTACAAACCATACAGTGAAAAAATCTGAGTCACTATAAACTCAGTTAATTATACATCTTTGTGGAAATGGTCTGTGGGAAAATGGGACTACAGAGACAAGATTTTGGCATTTTCTAGTGATCATATTGCTGGTGGAAATGTGAGCAGATGTCTGCGTCATACAGAGGGGAACAAATGAATGAGTTTTTATTTTTTATTTTTGATCTATGCTCTTCAAGAAGCAGAATTAAATTAATAAGGAAGGGTAGAGAACCACTAAGTCTGGTTCTCGTTTAACTGTAGACATGTCAGACTATTGCACAGAAGAATTATACCAAAATATGAAGCAATGCCATTTAAACTTGCACAAAGCATGGATTAAAGACAGAATTTCTTCTAAGTGCTGCTCATAGAACATACTATTGACACCTAACACAGGAGATACACATAAGCACAGAAACCCACATTCAGTTATGCATAGAGTAAATTAGATTATCATACCTCCAGATGCCAGCAAAGCAGTTGACAAAAGTTTACATTTGTTTACTTATATGTGTAATGCCTCAACATTAGAATAAGAACATGTTCGTTGTTCATTGATCATTGCTCTCTCTCTCTCTCTCTCTCTCTCTCTCTCTCTCTCTCTCTCTCTC
>OU015743.1:38124981-38139602 GCA_907169655.1 Acomys percivali
CTCTCTCTCTCTCTCTCTCTCTCTCTCTCTCTCTCTCTCTCTCTCTCATGTGTGTGTGTGTATACAGGTGAGTGTGCATGCAGAGACATCCTGTGTCTCCCCACTCCCTAGCACTAAGGTCACAGCCATGAAAACCATGACTTCCTCTTTCTGTGGATCCTGGGAGTCCAAACTCAGATTCCCATGCTTGTAAAGAAAACATCCTTACCTACTGAGTAATCTCCTCGACCTAAGAATCTGTACATCTTGACACAGGTAAAGGTGCCCAGATAGCTCAATCAGAAGAGCACAACGCCTTTAATGGTGTGAGTGTACTTATTTAATTGTATGTCAGGTAGAAGAATGTAAGAAACATGTTTTAAAAGAAGCAACAAATAAAAGCAAACCATTAAATGTATCTCACTGAAGATCTAATTAGAGGTCCAGAGAGATGGCTTAAGTGGATAAAGTCACTTGTTGCCAAGCCTAATGACCTGAGCTCTGGAGAAGGGAGGGAACTGGTTCCTGCAAGGTATCCTGTGACCACCAAATCTATGTCTTGGTATATATATATTCTCACATGTATGCACACATACAAGATATTAATAATAAAACTAACTGGAGTGGCTTTACACTTAATTATGAGAGAAATGTCATTACAGTTAAAACTAAATCAGGAAGTATTTTACATACATCAATCATTAATAATGAGGAACTAAGAGAACACTAAAATTGATAAAGATATGGAGAAATAAGAGCCCTCACACACAGCTGGTGACAATACACATTGGACAGGTACACAGCCATAGGAGGCCCTTACAAATCACAGCCAGAGGAGGCCCTGGAAGTGTTCCTTGAAGCTGGGTGAGCGTGTGCCCAGGACACAGTGATCCCGTTCTCTGTCCCACAGAGTGGCGGGACAGAGTGTCCAAGTACCACGAGAGATTGCAGATAGTGAGCCTCAACACAGAAATTAGGCAAAAAAAAAAAAAAAAAAAAAAAAGATCTCCATCCAAATATGAACTGTGAATAAAACAGAACACTTAAAAATATTTAGAAGCATCTAGCTCTAAGGTTGGTGATATGGTAGTTACAAACATTGCAGTTTTGAGCCCTGCTTACCCCCCAAAAACAAGGAACCAAATGAATTTTTGTTTTTTTTTTTTTTAATATGTGAGGCCATGGGCTTGATCTACAGTATCACAAAAGCCAACAACAACAACAACAATGAACTCTTACTATATTTGATACATATACATGCACTTAAGTAACGTGAAGGAAAGGTGATGAAACTGTGTCTGTTAAGTACATGAGGATAAGAACAGAGACACTATCAGAAATAAAGAGATGAAGAAACTTAAAATTTTGGTGATTTTTCTATTAAGAAGTCTACATCCACTCTCTTTAGTGAATACTCTTCTCTAGTATTACCACCAATGATTAAGATTTTTAAAAATCTCTCCTTAATAGACTCCAACCCTGGTTAAGTATTTTTTAATTAAATTTATTTTTGGCAATTTCATGTATATATAAAATACATTCTGATTACTCACATTCCCAAATCCTTTCTTAGCTCCCTCCCAACTCTGTCAACTTCCATTCCTCCTTACAATCCCCTTCCTACACTGGTGACTTTCAGTTTGGTTTTGTTAACCATTGAGCTTAACTAGGGCAGTTGGCAATGGCCATGGATGTGGAACTTTCTAGTGAAGTTTGGTGGGCTATCTAGGGAATAGATATTGAAGGCAATGGCATCCATAAACAGCCAGTAACTCCACATGGAAGGATATGACCTCATGGACCCCCTCATCCATGACTGACTGTTGACAGGCCCAACCTTGTGCAAGCCTAGTAGGTACTCATAGCTGCTATGACCTCATGATTGTAATAGCTGTGTCATGTCAGTAATATTTCCCAGCTCTTCTTTTGATCATCTCACTCTGACAGTCTTTGCAGCTCCTAAGATGTACAGAAAGTGCTATTTGTGCACTGGCTGGGACTGAGCTCTCACTCACTACTTACTCTCAGCATTCCTCTTGAACAGCCATGCAATCCTTGTGTTCAACAAACGTCTCTGCAAGAAAAATCTCTCTTACCAAGGATGGGAATGAAAAATGTCTATGAGTATAAACAAAAACACTTAGAAGGCAGTTTGACAAACATTTAGAATGGAGCTTGATGCATGCCTGGTTAGTAACATAATAATAGTAAGTTCCCCTCCAGAGCCCATGAGTGTCCTTAGCCTCGTGGGATTTTTGACCAGGTTTACAGTACCAGGTATGAGCTCTTCTTGTGAATCTTGTTTCAAATCCAATCAGAGAGCACTAATAGTCATGCCACTATTGCATTAGTAGCCTCATCTTGTTTAGTATGTTCATTACTGTAGTTCAGAGGTTTCAGAGCCATCTGAGACTGTTGATGGCTTCTCTCTCCCAACAACATGCATAGCACCTTCTGGACAGTGAAAATTAACCAATGAGGAGAGAGTTTCCAGTTGAATCCTGACTCAGTTTCTCCATTTACGGCAACCAATGTGTATAGAGTATTTACCAACAGGGTCTCATTATCTAGTTTTTGTGAGCAACCAAGAGCAAAAGAATAACATTTACTGCTTTGTGTAAATCTCTGTAGCTTTCCTCATAAGGAAGCATCCCAAAGTTGGCACTGGTATTTTATTTGATCATCCATGGCTTCTAGGATTGGCATGACCCACCCATATATTAAAACAAACAAACAAACAAACAATGTGATCTGATAATAAATTCTAACTTGAAGAGTATGACAAAGTCAGTTTCTTTGCATGAGATCAAAATAAATTTAGTTTATTGAAGCAACAATTATTCTCCTTTTTAAATTAACATGCATATATGTTTATGCTTCCATGATATGAAGTTGCAAATTCAAACAAAAATAAAAAGTGTATAAATATATGCCTTCAGAAAAGAATGAGTCGGTGAAAGTTGACACATTTGTCCTGTGAAATGTCTTTGGTTCCTGTAACTGTCTACAAGGCTCATTCATGTTGTGGGGGCATCAGAATGTCCTTCCCTGTTGAGTCTCTGCCCTTGTATGCCTACACCAACTACTGTTTCTCCATCCGTCCATCAATGCACACTTGGATTACTTCCATTTGGGGCTATTTTAACAATGCTGCCAGGAACATGAATGTCTTTATGTGATTTCCAAATGGTAGTCTGGGTCAGAGCAGATGAACCCAAGCAAATTCTCTCAAGGAACTGAAGGCCCCCCACATTGGGAAGAACTCATCAGAGCTGTGAATATTCATGACAAAATGGTCCTAGCTGTTAAATCCAAGACACACACATGGTTGCTTCAACATGTATATATGTTTAAAATATTTCATAATTAAACAAAAAAGTTTAAAAATCTTTAAAGAGCAATGCAATAAAAAATGTTCTGCACAGTGTAATAAAACATGTTCTGTCCTTGGCAGTTGGAAAATATCCCTTGGCTCATCCATATCCAGATCTACTGTTGTGTGCCTTTTCTTGAGGAGAAGATGTGAACACAAGTCTGTTCAGCTCAGATATGTCACAGGTGGCAAAGCAGAGAAGCTGTCTCACCAAAGTTGAACTTAGACTAGCTAAGGTTCTTGGAGTATCCTACAGGAAGGCTCACCCTATGTGGGTGCTTGTGAGAGCCTAATCCCTCGAGCACTCTGAGCAACTTGCAAAAGTTTTCACCAAAGCCTCCTTCGTCGGGAATCCTAACCTTTCAAGGGAATTATAAATCTTAAGTTTCAGGAGCGTCATGCACCTGAGATGCCACATGAGCCTCTCTCCAAGAGACACTGTCTCAGTCTAGAGGGAATGGTCACACAGCCCTACTACAGCACTGTAGAAGAGGCTGCAAGCTTCCACCTCTGCCACCTGTCACAATCTGTTCCCTTCACTATCTTTTACCTGTGACTAGGCTTTCTTTTTAATAATCTTTAAAAATCATTTTGTGTGTGAGTGTTTTGCCTACGTATATGTGTGTGCAGTGCTCATAGAGAGCAACAGACCCCTCTTAACTTAGGGTTATAGACAACTGTCAGACACTACATCAGTTCTGGGAATTGAACTTAGGTTCTCTAAAATAGCAGCCAGTGTTCTTGATTGCTGAGCCACTCTCCAGCCCCTATGCTTTCTTCCCAATCCTAATGTGTCTACATTTTTGCCAGAGCCAGCCATACCTAGGTGCTTCTCTGTGAAGGTTAGAACTGATCCGTCTGCAGAATTTAGGGCATAGCTGTCTCCCTGGAAGTAGTTTCTCCAGTTTTCCTTATTTATGATGCTCACATCCTAGTGCAGGATCCCAAACACGGATTTTTAGCCAAGATTTCTGGTGTTATTTGATGATATCTTTAAGTTAAAACAAAACAAACAAACAAACAAAACAACAACAACAACAACAAAAACAAAAACAATGCTACTCCATTTCCCCAGGCACATGTACTTACTAGACTGGTGCATTCTGCTAGAACTGTTAAGTAGGTCAAGGAGCAAGATGTCTGCCATGGCTTTACCACATGCTGGGGGTTGGGGGGGGGGAGCCTGATTCAGGCCCTCAGGACTGCACAACAACCAAGAACCAAAGCTTGAGTTTCACACAGATGCTGCAAAATTCCTCTCCTTCTTCAGAAGGCAAGTCCCCCACCCCCTTTTTTAATTCTTGTTGTTTCCTTTCCTCTGTGTTCTTCTGATATGACTAGACAGAAAGATAAGCATGAAGTGCTATTAGCTGAGACTCCAGATGTTTCTAGACCTCTGCAGAAGCTGAGCATCGCATCCTGTGCACTTGTCTCACCCTCCAAGTCCCAATGCGAACTCTGTGTTGCTGATGTGTTTTTATCCTAATCTCAATCGCTTTCACCATCTTCACTGTCTAATCGAGTCACTTTCCGCCTCGTATGTGGTCTAAAAGTGCAAGAGCCTAGGGCTCTGATGTCCTGGGAAGATAGAGAATCGTCACGGTACAGCAGGACTTGCGACCCAGTAGACTAGAGGAGCGTGGAGAGACAGAGGAGAGAGAGAGAGAGAGAGAGAGAGAGAGAGAGAGAGAGAGAGAGAGAGAGAGAGAGAGAGAGAGAGAGAAGAGCGTATTACATTCCTAATCCTTAGAGCTGTCAATTCAGCACACAACCAATACAGTGTCGGTATAGAATTTAAGAGGCACGGATTGGCAACAAGATTACTGCTGTGTTGAAGATGGGGTGGACTGAACCCAAAGTTCACACTGACTCAACAATCAGACAGCCGGGGTTTGAAAGCCTGCTGTGCAATGTAACAGTTGTATGACCTCAAGCAAGTCATTTCATTACTCTAGCCCTCAGTGTATGCATCAGGAGACTGTTAATAACAACCATATCTGCCTTGCAGGATTGCTGTAAATAGTAAAGGAGTTGGTATATGCAAGGAAACAGAGAGTGATGTTTGGTGTGTGGCAAACCTTTATATTGGTTTTCGCTGCTATTTTAATTATATACATGCATAGTGCTTATGTCAGAAGTTTCAGACATGGAGTTCTGGTGCTAAATTTAGACATATTAAAATATGTATCTGAACATCAGTCTTTCTCTGGGGAAAGACAGCAGTTAAGAATAGACACAAATATCCTCTCCTCGAGGAGCCCCACCTGCTCACTTCTTTGCTTTCATTACTATGCGACAGTGGGATGCTTGGCATCTTCATGGTCTCCACAGAAGCTCAGATACTGCCCTGCCCCCGCCCCCTACCCCCCAAGAGCTGGGAGAATGAGAGTAGAATTGCTTCCAGCCACGCGGCTTGACCAGAGTTCTAGTTTTTTCCTTCTGAAGTTCAAGATCGCATAACCTCCTGAAGACAGATGTCAGCCTGAGGTTTCTGATTATTTTTTAATCATCTGATCTGGAAGCTCATCCTTCTTGAAGCAAAATAGTTCTTCTGCAGCAGTGTTGATGTTGGGAGATAAATCGTGGTGCTAGAGTACTCGGTGCCTCTTTTTCTCATAATTCTGCTAAGAATATCATGACAAACCAATTGTCAGATTTTTAACTGTTAAAAATAGAAATATCTGGTATTTTCTCCTCCTCCTTCTTCCCATGCTCAGAGCAATATCCTTGTTCGACACTAGAGAATACTACTTATGTTATGGTTCCTGTAAGGGATGTTTTAAAAATGACACAAATGTTCTAGATCTTTGATTCCGATACAAGTTACATATGTGGAATTTATGCACCCAGAATGGCTAATTCTATTGAGTATAAATGACTATAGGAAAGCTGATTTAAAAAAAAAAAAAAAAAAGAATCTCTGCTGGAACAGAATTCTCAAATGTAGCCATTTGGTTAAATACAAATGACAGCTCTATAAAGCGAGTAGACAATAAACCTCCATGCAACAAAATGCTAAGAATTCTAGAGTCTGGTACAGCATGGGGAGGCTATGAAAGAGGCCAAACAGGTCTGAAGAGAAGAGAAGATTAGTTGTAACGGGGAGGAGGAGATGGCTGTCAGCAAGGGGCTTGTCCTTGTCAGCACCTGGGCCTGAGTTCAATCTCCAGAACCCATGAAAAGCCAAGCGCTGTGGTAGATACTGGTAGTCCCAACGCTGAGGAGACAAAGTCCATCAGATCCCTAGGGCTTGCTGGTCAGCCATCTTAGCCTACTTGGTGAGTTCCAGACAGACTTCTGGTCTCCCTTCCCTTCCCTTCCCTTCCCTTCCCTTCCCTTCCCTTCCCTTCCCTTCCCTTCGCTCCCCTCCCCTCCCCTTTTCTTCCTCCCCTCCCCAAACCCCACTCTCAACACACTAAATAGATTGTACCTAACTTTGTGCACATACATGCACACACACGGACACAGGCACAGATAAAGACATATACACACATAAAACATATACATGCATTGGAAAGCCATCAAAGATAAGAACTATCCCCCAGGCTAGAGCCACAGTAAGGTGGCTTTGTCCACACAGCTCAGTGAAACGTGTAACACACGCAGTATATAGTCTTCCTAAAACTCGATGCATTCCATCCCTGCCTCTCAACATACAAACAGTGTCTATTCCTTCCGGATGAGTGGCGTTGTTCCTGTGAAAAGTGTGGGCACTTTGAAGGGTTTCCCTCATATGAGCTGTGCAAAGCAGTAGCTGAGCTTGTTCCTAACCTCTCCCACTGAAGTACAGCTCTATTCAAGGCTTGCCTTCCTTCTGGGGACAAAACAAACAAACAAACAAAAACAAAAACAAAACAGAACTAGCAAATAAATTGTTGGTGATTTGCCAAAAAGTTTTGAAATTTTAGAACAGTTCATTTTACTAACTCATGAAACAAGTGTTACCATGATCCCTGAAAGGTCCCGTGTGGACGGGCACACCGCAAACTTTAAGTCTCCTTGCTTATGCTGAGGATAGTGTTTTATTGCCTGGTTATGTTTTGTTTCCATTGGGGGCAGCACTGGGAATTGGATCCAGGGCCTCGGCCATGCTAGGTAAGTGCTCTACCACCAAGCTCCATATTCAGTCCTTGGTGTTTTGATCATTATGTAGATCAAGCTGGCCTCAAATTCAATATCTTCTATGTCCCAAGTGCTGGGATTATGAGTCTGTGCTACCACATCTAGCTTACTGTTTTGACTCCATTGAAAACAAGCTTGGAAAAGCTAAGGAAGGAGGAAAGGGAGTATTAGGGGCAGGAATTCCACAATGGCCTTTTTCTGCCTGTAACAGTAGTCTTGTTCTTAAAACAGATGGTTCTAATTTAAAGGGAATTAAATGGCACCATATTGAGTTAAAAGTGCTTATTATAAAGGGAATAGAATGTTACACACACATGACAACCTTATCTCACTGACGTTTGAGACTTCCATGCAGTCGGGTTAGTGAAATGCATTTTAATGGGAAGTTGAGGGTACCTCAATCCAACATATGTTTGCTTTGATACAGGTCTTTCAGACTTCCCTTCAACTTAACAGAGATAGGAACACAGCTTCTAGAGCAAGGTCAAATCTACAGAAAGCACAGGAAAGAGATGAGTCAAGGCTCTCGTGGCTTAGCATTCCACAGTAGGCCTGCTCTGAGGAGTTCTCTGATGGGCATTGTCTAACAGGGCCTTCCTTGGCTCTCATCAGCTTGTAGCCACAACCCACAGTGTGAGCAAAACACTCCCTGCTGATGGTCTCTGCAGCCTCCTGCCCTAAGCAGTGGGTCAACCCCAGGCTATAACTTTTGAAGCTGCACAGTTCAACATGGAAACTACCATCCCATGTGGCTAATGAGCGCCTGAAATGTGTGGAATACAAACTGAACTGTGCTGTGGAGAAACCAGATGTGGATGGCTTATTGGAGAAAAGAATATCAACTAACTCATTATGTTGATTATATTTTGAGGTAATTTTGCTGTGGGTCATAGGTTAGATGGAATGTATTAGTCATTTCGACCATTCTTTCTTTGATTTTTTAAAATGTAAATATTAGAATTTTTAAGTTACTTATGGTCTTAGGTTGGATTATATTGGACAATTTTGCCCACTGGTTTGTCTCCTACTCTCACCCTGGCCAGAGTCATGTTCATCATCATATCTTTCAGTTTCCAATAGTGATCTTTAAGAGAACTCTCCAGCTTAGAAGGCTATAGCCATGGGATGTCGATGCTACCTCTTCAGGGACTGTTTGGGGGTGGGAGAGAGTAGGTGTTAGACTCTTTCCACCTTGCTCACTTTTCTGTTCAGTAGCTTACTGCGAGCCAGGTTGGACCACAGCTTTGATGAAAACCATTCTGTTGGTACCTTGGGAGTACCAGAAAAACAGGCATGATAGTACAGCACTTAGGAGGCTGAGGCAGAAGGATTATCACAAATTCAAGGCTATCTGGGCTATCTGGGCTACGCAGCAAGACCTTGTCTAAAAAAAAAAAAGAAAGAAAGAAAGAAAGAAAGAAAGAAAGAAAGAAAGAAAGAAAAACTTGTGGAAAGAAGTGCTATGAGGAAAAGCTACATTTCACTTTGACATCACTTCCTGTCACATCCCACTCACCAGATGCTAGACACACTCCAGCTACGTGAGGACTTCTTCTTTCTATCTGCACAACATTAGGATGCCTCCCCCACTCAGTGCTGTGCATCCACTTTCCCCTCCATCATGCTGTTTTTCTTCCAGACCCCACACAGCCACTTACCCCTAGGTCAACCTCAAGGAGGTGTTCACTCTCCCATGGCACCTCCAGGGGTTTTCTTTTCAGCCCTATAATGGCCGCTTTCCTGTCACTGTGATAATACACACAAGCAAGCAACTTACAGAAGGAAAGGTCTATTTGAGTTTATAGGTCTAGGAGGGAAAAGAAGAATCCATGATGGCAGAACCAAGACATGGAAGCAGGAAGCTGAAGGCTCACATCTTTTAGGCGTGGGCACAAAGGAAAGAGAACAGACTCAAAATGGCATGAACTGTAAACTCCAGTGCCATGCTTCTTCCAACAAGGCCACAGCTCCTAAGCTCCATCAATAGCACCACCAACTGGGGACCAAACACTCAAATGCCCAAGATTATACAGTGGGACCATCTCATTCAAACTACCATAAGCACCACCTGATGTACTCTCTCACAGGTCTCTGTGGCTCGGTCAGCTAGGACATACACTGCAAAATAAAGAGACCCGCATAGGCGTAGCTGAGAACTAGGTCTGGCTCAGGGCAGCTGATGAAAATCTACTTATATAGCTTCTGTGTAGACAAACAATGCTGTGGTTTAAGTGTGAAATGTGCCCCCATTGGCCCATTCATTCAAACATGTGGTCTCCAGCTGGTGACAATCTTTGGGAAGGTTGTGAAGCCTTTAGGAGGAAGAAAGGAGTTACTGTAGGTGGTGCGGACCTTGGGGATTTGTGACCCACCCCACTTCCTATTCATTCTTTGCCATGTGCCCAGAAAGCTTCAGGCACTTGCTGTGGTGCCTCCCTACCGTGATGGAATGTGTCATCTTGAACTGTAAGCCAGAATAAACTCCCCCTTCGTTAAATTGTTCCTTGTGAGGTGCTTGTCAACAGCACTCGGGAAAGTAAGACGCATATCCTTCCTCAGGTGTCAGACCCTACACCGCTTTCGCTCTCTAAGATTGTTATCTAGGAGCTGGGACTGCAGCTCAGTTAGTAGATTCTTTGCTTAGCATATACAAGACCACAAGTTGGATTCCCAGCACCCCATAAACCACATTTGTAATGGCAGCACTTGGGAGATGGAAGCAGGAAGATCAGAAATTCACCATCATCACCACTACATCATGAGTTCAAGGCTAGCCTCGGCTAGATGAGACCTTGTCTCAGAAATGAAGAAATTGCTACCATGACTTTCAGTGGGGACCTTAGACCCAGAGCGTGGTTCTTTGTCAGGATCATTTTAGCTGTGTCAGTGTGTCATGAGGTCAACCCTCAAGACAATGTGGATATGCAAAACAGTGGAAACAGAGCTCATCAGGCATCAGCTGTCACAGTTTCCTGAAATTGTGAAAGATGTTCTCTTTGAACACTGCTTCTCAACCTTCCTGATCCTGCGACCCTTTAATAATCATGTTGTGATGACCCCCAACCATAAAATTATTTTGTCCTACTTCATCACTATAATTTTGTTACATTATGAATCATAGTGCAAATGTCTGAGATGCAGGACGTCTGATATGTGACCCCCGAAGGGGTCACAACCCACAAGTTGAGAACTGCTATCTTAGAAAGAAGCCAAAGACATTAACCGGTGATGGGTCAGCCCTGAGTGAGAAGACAGGTGAAAATGCAGCACTTGCTGCTTGCATGCTGGGAGTCCAGAAAGTGCTTGTACTTGAGCTCGTTAGAAGCTGAGCCTTACAGGCAGACAGGCACCTGCAAGCTCTCAAAGCCACTAGGGGCATTGCTGTCACCGTCTAATCGCCTGTGCAGCTGTGAAAATCTAATGCAAACCAGCACGGTAATATTAATTCCCCCGTAAGAGTTCTGGATAGATGAGGCATCCGTGTGGGTCGCAGAGTCCTAGCTGTGTGCTAATTACTCCTTTTGTTTTAATTCTAGATTTAGGGAAGTGGAAAACAAATTCTATCTGCCTGATTTTCTGTTTAATTAGAGTCAGCCTCGTGTGTTTATCTGGCATTTCTTTGTGATGCCTCACCTCTTCCCGGCCAAATTAGGAAAATAAAAAGAAATGTATGAAAATGCTTGGCATGAAGGTAACAGTTTCTCAGTTAATAATCTTATATTCAATGTTCTAACTCCAAAGAATCAGATTCCTCCCAACTGCAGGAGAACAACTGACCCTGCCTCCCTCCTGCTAGCGTGAATGTTTCTAATTCATTTTATTTTATTATGAGTGTGTGTAGGGGTGTACAGGAGTGCACCTGTGCCATCACATGTGTATGGATGTCAGAAAACAACGCTGTGACATCAGTTGCTAGCCTTCAGTTTCTACTTGGGTTCCAGAGATTGAAAACAGGTCATCAAGTTTGCAGATTCCCATCTCACTGGACCTAGGATGTATATTGAGATAAAATTATAAAAGACATTATGAAATCTGTCTTTTCTGCTATGTTTACAGATGGGGGCCTAGCAAAGCTGTCCTCTGAGAGGCCCCAACCAGCAGTGGATTGAATCAGATGCTGAGACTCAGAGCCAAACATTAGGCTGAGCGCAGAGAGCCTTGTGGAAGAATGAGAAAGATAAGAGGACCCCAGAGGAAACAGGAGCTTCACAAGAGGACCAAGAGACCCAACTAACCTGGGCCCGGGGGGATTTACAGAGACTGAAATACCAACCAAGGACCATGTGTGGACTGGACCTAAACCCTCTACACCTATGTACCTGATGGACAGCTTGGTCTTTTTGTGGGTCCCCTAGTAAGGGGAGCGGGGTAACAGGTTGTCTCTGACAAGGACGTTCTTAGGTGCTTTTTGATCACTTCCTCCTAGAGGAGCTCCCTTGCCAAACCACTGTGGTAAAGGATTAACTCAGTCCTCATGCAACCTGACCTGCTGGGTGGGGTGGGGGCTCCCCTTTTCTGAGGGGGTGAGGAGGGGAAGATATGTGGAAGAAGGAGGGAAGGTGGGATCAAGGGGGGTGGGTAGGGGAGGGCTACAATTGGGACGTAAAGTGAGTTAATTAATTAATTTAAAAAAGAAATCTGTCTTTCTCTCCCTCTCCCACTATGTAAGTTATTTGTTGTTGTTGTTGTTGTTGTTGTTGTTGTTGTTGCTAATAAAACATAAAACACCATGACCAAGGCAACTCGTAGAAGACTTTATTTGGTATTATGGCTCCAGAGGGTAAGAGTAAGGGCGTGTCAGCAGATGCAGGAAGCTGAAGGTTCACATCCTGAACCCACATGCAGAAAGCAGACAGGTTGTACTAACAAAAAGAGGAATGGTTTGAACAATAGTCACCCATGGCCTTGGGCATTTGAATACATCTTCCCTAGTTGGTGGAGCTGTTTGGAGAGATTGAGAAGGCGTGGCCTTGCTGAAGGAAGTGCGTCACTAGGGGAAGACTTGGAGGTTTCAGAACCACATACGTATCCAGTTTGTTCTCTCTGCTCTGAGCTTCTGGTTCAAGACATGGGCACTCAGCTTGCCGCTCCTGCTGTCGTGTCTGCCACCTCCTGCCTCTGCTCCACCATCACGGATTCTCGCCCTCTGGAACCGTAAGCCCAAATAAACTCTTTCTTCTATAAGTCAACTTGGTCACAGTGTCTTACCATATTAATAGAAAAGGAATGGTCCCACCCTGTACAGGTGCAATGTCAGAAGCTGCCTGGCAGACATGGAGCCTGCTTAGAAGAGGAAGAAACTGAGGACTCTGATTTACAACCAGGGGAAACTGAGGCTTCTGAGTACAGCATGTGAGCAAAGACAGAGAGAGGCTGAGTGGCCAGGCTCAGAGGAACCACCGGATACTCGGAGCACCAGATGGCAGCACGGTTCGGCTGGGGCTAAGTGTGCAGACTGCTTCTAGTTTGTTTGTTCTCAGGAGCCACATGACCTCCCCAATGTGTCTGTATTTAACTCAGAACAGATCAGAGACCCAAAGGTGAGACAGACTACCATTAAATGCCTTAGGAAAACCAGGAAAGCAGAATCTGGCTGCCTGGTGTGTTACACAGAGCATTTGGACGTGACGTAATTACTGATGGGGTTGGGTTTACACTTCCATTTGTTGTGTGCTTTCAATGTCTCCTCGCTGCCCTTTGCTTTCCTGTGCTTTGGGGCCTCTCGCTGGCTCATGCAGCTTTCTCTGCCTTGATCTTTGGTGTATGCTGTGCAATCCACACTCTCACTTTAACTTACCACAGAACGCTTTCAAGTGGCTCTTATGAATCAAATGACAACTTCAAAACAGCACGTGCTCATGCCTCCCCTTCATGTCCTTCTGCCATTGTTGTTATAAACTGAACATCTGCACACAATTTAAATTCCATATTATATTGTTATTATTTTTGCTTTGAGCAAGAAATGTTTAAATGTCTTGTTTTTACCAGTTACTCCTCACAGTACATTTCTTTGTAAAGCACGCCTTACACTATACGCGACACTAAACTCAAAATGGGTCAGAGAGCCAAAAGTGACACAGGATGTCATTAAAGGTCTTGAGAAAACCAGGAAAGGGGGAAAGGAGGAAAGGTGGGGGGCTCTTTGGCAGGATGAAAGAGAAGGCAGTGGGGAAGGAACAGAGAGAAACGAATGATGACACGTGTGTACGAAAATGCCACAGTGAATTACTTTGTATTAACAGTTAATAGATAAAACCAAGTGCAATCCCAGCACCTGGGAAGAGAGGAGCAAAGAGCCAAGGGTTAGAGGTCATCTACCTGCTACATGGCAAATTCAAGGCCAGCCTAAGTCTTGAGATAAGACCCTAACTCAAGAAATCAAAAGAGCATGATAACGAGTATATGTAATATGTGTATATATTTATGTATAAACATGAACATAGAAAGGCAACTGTGAATGGGGAAGGAGAATTCTAAACAGGAGAGGATGAGAAAATGAGAGTTATTGACTGTGTGCATCATCAAAGAAGGTGGGACCTGCTGAGGGATAAGGGGACCAGCAGGGGACAGAAGAGGAGGAGAAGGAACAATTGAAGGTTGAATAAAGGCTCAAAATAAATTTAAAACCTGGAACTCGTAGAAATATCTATCCATGAACAGGTGGACAAACTATGGGAGATTCACACATTGGATACTACCCAGGGATTAAAGCAATACACTACAGATCATGCAGCAACATGAAGGAAACTCACAATAAAAGAACACAGGGTCTAAGACACACACACATGAAATGGTCTCATTTACACACAATTCTATAAGCTCTAACTCTAGAGGGAAGCATGTCTGTGGCTGTGTGGAAATGGAGGAGGCAGTGACTGGGGGGAAAAGATGCACACAAAGCCTGCTGTGGTAACCGCAAGCCCATTATCTTGATCAATGGCAGTTTCATACATCAAAACTTGACAGATCACACCTGTGAGAGCTGCTGATACCAAGAGAAAGCCAATTTTTGTGTCACGCTCAGATCCATTAGAGCTCGGGAATAATACAGGAGAGGAGCCCTCATGCCTGCCTGAGAGAAATACTGTTGGGGTAACTCTACACACACACACACACACACACACACACACACACACACACACACACA
>OU015743.1:38139612-38163548 GCA_907169655.1 Acomys percivali
ACACACACACACACACACACACACACACACACACACACACACACACAGACGCGCATGCGCATATGCACCTTGCTCTGCATGTCTCATATGACTGCATCTGGTCACAGATTCCCATATGGAAGTTGTTCTTGAACATTCTGCAAGACAGAAGCAATCTCCACAGGTCACTCTCAGTGAGCCCCTTGCCCAGCAAAGACCCCATCACCATTAAGCAGACTCTAACTCAGTCATGGGATCTCCAACACCAATGAACTTTATATCCAAATAGCATCAGAAATGTCTCTTTGCTGTTAAAAATGTCCCCTTGCCTCAACCTCCTTAAATCTCCCCATAGGTTACCTTGCCATGCAATGCCCTTCTGTTCCCAAATGAATGTCATTCTTCGGAGAGTCTCCCTAGTTAGTTTTCAGTTTGATTTGTCTTTTAAATATATGAAGTTTATTGTTAATTAGCTGCATCACAATAAAGTCATTAAGATAAAATTGGATAGATTTCTAGTCTTCTGTAACCACAATTTGGGACAAGAAAAGATGAGTCAAAACCGTGTGTACCCACCATTTTGCAGGCAAAAGTTATAGTCAAATATAAAGTCCATATGGCTCAACCAAAAACAGGTAAATGTTACAACGAGGGAGAAGCTGATAAAAGCTCTGGGAGATAATAAGATCCAAGCCCAGTGACCAATCAAGGTTTCCAGCTGGAGGCCTGGGCAGCACATTTTAAGGGATGTGTGAGAGCAGGGTTCATTCAGTCACGAGGAGGGAGAGAGGGAGGAGGCAGGGATGAAGAGGAGGCAGGAAAGCTTCCATGTTTAAAGAATGCTAAAACAAAACAAAACAGACAGACAAACAAAAAAAAAAATGCCTTCTTCAAAGCTATCTAGCTCACGGAATAACCAGTGTATCTAGGAAACGATATTGTAAAAGGACACAGGCACAAGCTGAGAATAAACCGCTGGAACCTCAGATGGGATCTTACCTGAGGGGGCCCCATTGACCTGGGAGCACACGGAGTGTACAGAGGCACCCTCCATGGTGAATGAAAACTCTTACCCTACCACCGTTCACATCAGTGTGGCCCTCCCGATCCCACACCATCCCTGACTGGGTCAGAGTTTAAGTCCCAGTGGCCAGATCTGATTTCCCAGGCCGAGTCAGTCCCCAGACCCTCACTGGCTGGTAACAAGAAGGCGACTATGGTATTTTCACCTTCTTAGTTGGATCAAGCTCCACCCCAGTCTCACTCATGCAACTGAGTTCCCAAACACAGAAAGGATCTAGGTCCTGAGGCTGCCTTTACCCTGCCAGGGAGGGGGCAGTGCCGAAAAAGCAGGCCTGGCTTCCCTTGCCTGGGTACCACCAACAGTGCCCATTTAGTGATGGTTTATAGTTGAACAAAGTACAAAGCCCCATTGAAAATCATCTGTTGTGTTTAACAACATAGACCACAGCTCAAATGACAAGGAAATAAGCACAGGTTCTCTGAGACAGGACTACGAGATGAACTGTAGCTTGCAATGGCTCTGCAAATATGAGTCAGCCACAGATCTCATTCCCAAGAGTGCAAACAGCCACTTTCCTACTACAATAGCAGAATCTCCAAGCCAGAGAAAGCCCACCCCTCTGCAGCTTGCTGGCCAGCCAGCTCGTCCATCCATAAAACTGCAAGTATCTTAGACTGTGACCCTGAAGGCAATTTCCAGCCATGGTGTATTATGGCTCCTGTTAGATATATGCACAGTCAGACCCAGGAGAGAAGAGAAGGGAGGGAGACCTGGAGAGCTGTATGAGTGTGCAGTGGGGAGTCGGGGTTGGAGTTGGAGTTTAAATTGGTAGAGTGTTTGCCCAGAATGCACAAAGCCCTAAGCTTGATCTCAGGCATAGTGGTACATGCCTGTAATCCTAGCATCCAGGAGGCAGAGGCTGAGAATAAAAGTCATCCTCATCTACACAGTAAGTTTAAGGCTCGCCTGGGCTGACTAAAAACAAGTAAGAATAGATCAAGGGTGGGTGCCCCAGATGAGTTCCAGAGCTGTCACTCTGACCTCCAGGACCAGATGGGAACTTCAGCCTTGGAAAGTGCTGCCCCAGTGTCACTGCTTAGTGGCTTCATCTTTGAGCCTACCTAAAGCATAAAGAGAGCATGATGGGAGCTACCCGTGCATATGCCATCTGCTGTTGTTGCCTCCTGGCTTCCTCCGTTCCCTTTCTCAGGCGCCCATCAGCCCAGGGCTCAGCATCAGCTACAGTCCTCGTTGGAGGGGTAAGCTGAGCACGGTGGCTGGTGCACTCCTTGGAGGTTCCACTCTGTTCCTGTACCTAGCCTGGTTATGGAAAAACACATGCAAAATAGCAAATAAAGCAAACCATGGTCGGAAAAAAAATTACAAGGGGGATGGAGAGATGGCTCAGAGGGTAAAGAGCACTGGCTGTTCTCCAAAGGTCCTGAGTTCGATTCCCAGCAACCACATAGAGGTTCACAACCATCTATAATGAGATCAGGTTCCCTCATCTGGCATGCAGGTGTACATGTAGGCAGAATACTGTATAAACAATAAGTAAATAAAAAATTTTAAGATAAATCAGAGCAAGAAAGAACACTTCTCTCTAGCTTTTATTTTGCTTTAATTTTGGCTTTGGTGTGGTCTCCCCATGTCATACCGGCTGGCCTCAAATTCATATAGCCTCCTGCCCTAACCGCCCCAGTGCTGAAATAAGAAGCTCGAGCCAGCAGACTCCTTACTTGCTGATTTCTTTGGGAAATGGGCTCTAATTGTTCTCTCTGCCCTGGGCCAGGATGACTATATATGTGTGGAGAGCTGACAGGAAATCAGGAAAGGCACAGATGGCCCAGGACATTGTGGAAACTGGTTCAATCTGCCCTTTGTCCTCCAGAACATGGAGCCTCTCTTTTATCTTACCCTTGGCAGGACAGGAAACTAAACAAAAGGGAACACCAAGGTGCCATATCCATGGATGAAACAGGACTTCCTATAGAAGGTAGGGAGACCAGTGTATCTGAAAACGGGACATTGGACCTAAACCTAACATGGCATTTAATCTGATGTCATCCTGAGCAATCTGGAGAGAAAAGACTTCCAGACAAGAAACAAAACTCCAAGGTGGGATAATGTGGGACTAAGAGGGGTTTATAGTGATTTGAACCCAGGGTTAGTTTTATGAAATGATGGCCACACACCACACTGAACTGAAGAACCACCTATTTTCTTGACCTTAAAGAGAGCACTGGTGCACTGGAATTTGAGTTTGGCTGGCCCTCCCGGGGACACTGTTATCTATTTTCTCCACTAGAAAGCTTGTGGACACTAGCTGTGACTGTGATTGAGTGAGTCCAGGTGGAGTAGGATCCTTGGTATCTGAGGGCTAGTGGACAAAGAGTCTGTGACCTGTGACCTAAGAAAGGATGTATGTCAAAGAACCAGTGAATACTACCACCCCATCAGATGTCTTATAGATCTTGAAAATCCCAGCATTTTATTCCCATACTTCCCAGATTCTTTCTTAGCTAATTAATAGCATCAAATTTTCCACCATGAAATGAATTGCTGGGCAGAAGGTGAAGCCAGAACAGAAACTGTAGCCATACTTAGCAATTCTCCCTTGTTCTTCTCTAATACTATGCTTTAAGATTCCAAGATTTAGGCTTCAGCTTTACAGAGTGGCTGAGTCAATCCCATGCTAGGGATAAAACTCAAGGCCTGGGGCATGCTGGGTAAGTGCTCTGTCTACCATGGAGCCAAATCTCCAGCCGCCAACCCTACATTTTAGAAATAATAAAAATAGAGCCAAAGGGGTCAATAGCTCTGTGTAGCTACAGTGTTCTCTTTCACTATCCTCCTAAGAGTTGTCTGCCCTCAGTCTATGTCATCACAAGATAAATTAAACTTGTAAACAATCCTGTTGTGGAGTCTGGTAATAAAGCGAAGAGTAGGAAAGCTCACATGGACAGACCCCATATCCAGAAATGAAACTCTAATCGAGTTTCCTCTGGGCAGGACCCCATACATCCTGGTAACTGTGGCAGGCCATTCTTAAAGACCCCGATGTTATAAGCCCTGAGACTTCTAACTCTATTAGGTTAAATGTCAAAGGCATTAAAACTGTAGGTGACGTTCACATCTTGGTTTATCTAGTTGTATACCTGCTGATGAACCAACCGGAATCCAATGGAGAACGGCCATAGACACGTGGTCACCCAGATAGCCCTGGCTAACTTCAAGGGCTTACAAAACAAAACAAAAAGACCTAAGTGTAGAAAAAAGAACTTACGTGGGGACGCAATAGGGGTGGGAGTGAGGTGGGAGATGGCAAGAGTGACAGTAATCGGAATGTACTACATACAAGTGTGAAATTGTCAAAGAACAACTTTAATTGAAATTTTTTCTTTAAAGAATGATCTTGACTTCTCTGAGAGGGGACTTTATCCAGGGAGGGAAGCCAGGTACAGCTTTGCTAAGCGACAGATGTTGAGTTGCTTTCAAGGGTGGATGTGTAGGAATTAATGAGAACACAAACTCCGGAAGGAATCATCCTGTGGGTAAAGACATGGCAGGCAGAGAGGTCGTCAGGCCAGCCAGACTGAGAGGATGCAGGCTGATGAAGACTGTTCTGACAGCAGGAAACAGAAGCAAGGTGGTGGAGTGTGGAGGGTGGGAGAAAGGAGGTGCCCTTAAAGAGCCAGCCACTCACCTTCTACCTCCTTCCTGCCACCATGCAAACAAGCCATTGAATGGCTGCCTCAGCACAAATAAAAATGTAACAAATTAATTATCAAAATATATTCTTTTTTTTCCTTTTCTCGGTTTCTCAGGGTGGTTTTGTAACTTTATTTATTAATTTTTAATTAATTTATTCAGATTGCATCTCAATTGTTATCCCATCACTTGTATCCTCCTGCTCCTCCCTCCCTCCCACTTTCATCCTATTCCCCTCCCCTAGGTCTATGACCAAGGGGGACCTCCTCCCCCACTATATGGTCATAGGCTATCAAGTCTCATCTTGGTAGACTCCTTATTCTTTCTGAGTGTCACCAGGTCTCCACACCAAGGGGAAGTGGTCAAATATGGGGCACCAGAGTTCATGTCAGAGTCACTCCCCACCCTCCATATAACTGTGGAGAATGCCCCATCCATTGGCTAGATCTGAGTAGAGGTTCGATGTTTACTGCTTGTATCGTCCTTGGTTGGTATGGTAGTTTGAGCAGACCCCCCTGAGCCCAGATTGACCCATCATATGTTCTTCTTATAGGTTTCTAGGACCCTCTGGATCCTTCTATTTCCCCATTCTCCTATACAAAATATATTCTTAAGAGTTGCTATAGAATTATCTGACAACATGTTGTTTTAGAAGGTTTTTGCTCAAGTCTTCAATATGATTAAATATGATTTGGAAATAGCAATGGTGTTCTCTCTGAGAATATTTGCTGGAAAGGTAAACTTTAAAACAAAATTAAAATTCATTAAAATTGTATTAAATGAATGCATTTGCAGAGCTAAAAATAAACTGGTTCAGACAGTGTTTTAATGGGGCGTGTTTCTATTGAGATTATGGAGTTTATGACAGACATGAAGTACTCTGGTTCAAACTTTGAGAGATCCCTGTGGATACCAGTGTGCTTATAGAGTCTTTCCTCATTAGCTGGTGTGGTTAAGGAGGTCTATGGCTACACAAGTTATATGAGGAATGTTTAAAGAGGCATCTGGGCCCACCAGGTTTTCCTAAACACAAACACCTGACAAGATAACTTAATAGAATCACATATCTACATTTCATGAAAGGGCTTTACCGAAAAGAATCAAAGTACAAGAAATTAATATTTCCCTAGAAATCCAGCACAAATGTTGTTCATTGGTGTAGCAGCTAAGATGCACAAATCCCTATAATTAACTTCTATGTGTTGAGTTGGTTTAACCATTCTAAATGTTACAATGAAAGACTTGATAAAATCTTCTAAACCTTCTTAAAACATAACACATGCATACAGAGACACACACACATAGATACATACACATATATACATGTGCATAGACACACACATACACACATACACACACACACATACACACAAAAACCCCACATACACAGACATACACAAGCAACCAAACACATACACTCATATGTATGCACATGCAAACACATACATGTGTACATACATACATATATATGCAACACACACAACCTATGTAAGAATCCTCATCACATTGCACCCAGACTGTACAAATAGACCACCACTGGTCTCCCCGCTTCCCTGCTCTACCCATGGAGCACTCTGGGAAATAGTTGTAAGCGCCATAACACTCTGCGTCTTCTCTATCTCCACCACTTAAGCAGCATTCCCCTCCTTCTCTAATTCGGATTCCTGCCCACCCTCATGCCTGAGCTTAGAGATAGAATCTTCTGCGTCATCCATCATCCTTCCCCATCATCTTCTGAGCTTCCCCAACCTCTTTGCATCAGTTACTATGAAAGCATCTGTGCCCCGTGTCTTTCACAAGCGCATGGATGGAAAGAAACCAAAGAATGAGAATGATCAGTGGAGGAAGAGCAGCTCAGAAATCCAACCCATGTACAGTCTGGTGATGCATACACGAACACAGGATTGTAAGAGCTGACCACTCTTAGCAGACTGGGTGAGGAAATGGTACAGGTCATCCAGAATGTTGGAAAGGGATGAAGGGCAGACCAAAGACAGTACAGCGTGAGCATTACTGACAAGGCAGCTAGTGTAGAATGGGAGGGAAGGGGCCTGGAGAGATGGCTCAGAAGTTAAGAGCACTAGCTGTTCTTGCAGAGGACCCAGGTTCAGTTCTCAGTGCCCACATGGTGGCTCAGAACTGTCTGTAACTCCAGTGGGATCTGATGCCTCCATATGCACTGCAGGCAACTCATGTACATGCAGACAATCATTCATACACAAAATAAAAATCAATAAATACGGGGGTTTTTTGGTTTTTTTTTTTTTTTTTTTAAGATTGGAAGAAAGCAGGGGAGTGATGGGAAATATTTCCTGGAGCTTGACGGAGTCAGTGTGCCTGTCCGATGCAGCCAGGTGAGCCTGGCTACCCTGAGAACTGCTATAGGACCCCGGCTTTTGCTCTGAGGGGGAACATGCATTTGCAGCATTCTGAACAGATCCATTGTGTTCCTTAAGGACCACGGCAGCTTCCAGAGTAAAGAAGAGATGCGAAGAGTGGGTGGCAGGTCTGAGGCAGAGCACAGAAGGAGCAGAGTGGTGAAAAGCTCATTTCCAAAAGATTAAAAGTAGTCTTGGGGATAGATTTAGGATTCCTGGTCTCTGAGACATAATCTTAAGCAATTTTCTAGCTCTGACCTATGCGAGACAGTTGGAAGTTAGATGTGTGCCAAGTGGAACAGGAACATTAAAATGTCTCTTATTTTCCTGTCAGCCTCATACTTCACAATTATCTCTTTATGGTTACATTTCTACATTTGGTGGGGATGTGCAATCAAGCCACCCTATAATAATACCGGTTAAAAAAGACTCACCCGTCCTATAAGCTGAATGTATTATACATAATTATACACCTGCAGGCCTATCTAATTGCATAAAAATAAGAGGTATATGCTAACACAGCCTTCTATATATATGAATTCTTCAGTTGCACTCCATGGTAAGAAACAGGTGATAAACCTAAATGGGCAAATCAAAGAAGCACACAGCAGATAATAAACCTATTTACATTTCACAATGCTTTTCTCCTCAGGGCTAGCAATCAGACCAGCCTCTCACAGCCCCCATTTGCACCAGGTAAGATTCCTAAAGATGATCAAACCATGCAAATTAATCTCTCGTGCTCTCCTCTCCCCTCCCCTCCTCTCCCCTCCCCTCCTCTCCTCTCCCCCCTCCTCTCCTCCCCTCCCCTCCCCTCTCGTCTCCTCTCCTCCTCTCCTCCTCTCCTCTCCTCCTCTCCTCTCCTCTCCTCCTCTCCTCTCCTCTCCTCCTCTCCTCCCCTCCCCTCTCCTCTCCTCTCCCCTCTCCCCTTTACCCATCACCTCCTCTCTCTGTGTGTCTTCTGCTCTGAATCTAATTGATTCTGCAAATAGCTACAACCTTCCTCCTCATCCCTGAATGACATCTTTCAGATTTGACCTCATGCAGTTCCCAGAAGTGAATTGTACAATATAACACTCTGCTGGCAAAGGGTCTATCCTGTACTTTTCCTTCAGGAGTTCCTTCATTCTCAGGAAATGTGTGGACTCTTCTATACTGTTAAGGATAAGGCTTACCCCTAAGAGAGCATGGAGGAAAAACACACATGTAAAAAAAAACAAATAATTCCTCTTTGGGGGCATTTGAATTTTTGATGAATGACAGGCCTAGGCACTGTGCCTGGAGGTGGTGGCAGTGTTAGCAGGCTCCCTAGGCAATTCCTGAGTCTAGCCAAGAGTGAGACGCTCTACAGAAACCTTTAGAGAGAGCATTTTCTTACCATTGATAGCTCTCCTTTCAGGTGGTTAAAAAAAAATAACAGCTTACTTTGTAGTTTCTGCATAAAGAGACTTATTTGTGATATTCTAAACACCCTAGCAATTGTTGAAGGGTTTAAACTCTTTGGTAGTTGCTCTCCTTGCTTGTATGTTCCTAGATCCCCAATGGAAAAAGTTTAATGCAGGGCTTTGTCATCTGTGCTCTTATTTATCCACATTAATTGCAAATTCTAAATATCACCAAACAACATGTTACCAGTTCCTAACTTTGATCCTCTAAAACAGCATGTACTACTACTATTTCTTCTAAGTGATGTCATAGTGTAGAGCTTTATGAGGCTCAAGCCACTACATATGCATCATAGGATAGAATAAGAGAGGCCTCTATTAAGATCTACGCCTACAGACCATCAGTAGTGATCTCAGATCTCAACCCTTGCTCTTAAATCAAGACTAGAAGATTCCACACAAAGATACACATGTTCAACAATAAAGCTGACTGGAGCAATCCATACTTGCAGCAGAGTGGATTTATCTCCTCTGTTTCCTGTTAAGTTAGAAAAGACAAACTCAAAGGGCTGTACATTATATTGATCCATTTAGAACATTCCGGAAAAAGCAAAATTATAGAGACAGAATACTGATCAGCTGCTGCCTAGGGGTTAACGCTAAAGAGCTCATAAGCTTTGGTAGGGTAATACACTAGTTTGCTTCCTGTTGCTGTCATCAAATGCTGAACAACTTGGGGAAGGAAAGGGTTTATATGACACACCTGTTACAGTCCATCATTAAGGGAAGCAGAGGTTGTGTCAGCTCAAGGCAGGACCCGAAGCAGAGTCAAAGAAGAAATGCTGTTTTCTGGTTATTTTGTGCTACTCCACTAGCTTCCTTATAGAATTCAGAACCACATGTCAAGGGGTAGCACCACCCAAATAGGATGGGCCCTCCTCTATCAATTAGGAGCCAAGAAAATACCACCACAGACATGCCTATAGACCAATCTGGTGGAGGTGATTCCTGATCGGAGGGACGGTCCCTCTTCCCAGGTGTGCCAGGTTGGCAACTAATAATAGCCATCACAGGTGGTGATGCTTGGACGTGTTCATTTGACTGCTTGGGTTTGCTAATACTTGAAACAGCACTAAGACAACTGAATGTCAATTACACCTCTCTTAAATTGAGTGTGTGTTTGTGTGTGTGTGTGTGTGTGTGTGTGTGTGTGTGTGTGTGTGTAGCTAACTTTCCAGCCTAAACAAAAAGTTTTGTTGGTGAGTGTGTGTCTGTAGAGAAGGTTATGTGCATGTGTGTCTGTACTTGCCTATGGAGGCTAGAGATTGACACTATCTTTCTCTGTCACTTTTCACTGCAGAGGAATTTTAATTCGGATCATGGCTGCTCTGGCAAGAGATTGCATCCAAAGGCCTTCTAGGTCTGTGTGATCAGGCTGGACTACAAACACACCTTTAATCCAAGAGACAGAGGCAAGGAGATCTGAGTTCAGGGCCAGCCTGGCATAGAGCAAGTTGCAGGTAAAGAAAAGTTTAGGTTCAGGTGTCTCTGGACTCTGATCGCCAGTGTCTATTCCTGGAAGCCCAATTGAGAGTCAGAGTCCAGAGTCGATGCAAAAGCAAAGGAATTTTATTGAGCTGATGCGCTGGGGTCCACCAAGCTCCGAGGAGATGGAAGACCTCATTCTGTAAAAGCGGAGGGTTTAAATACCCTTTACAGAAGCAGAACTCAGCAACCGTGGTTAGGCTAACAATAGGTGACCTTTTAGGTTGAATGGGGGTCTGAGGTAGTAAATTCCAAGTAGGGTGGGACAGGGGCAGTAAATTCCGATGGCAGGGTGGAGATGGAGGTAAATTCCAAGTAGGGTGAGATGGGAGCAGTAAATTCCAAGGGTAGGGTGGAGATGAAGGTTAGGGGACCAACGCTATTGTTATGATGGCTAGCCAGGCCATCTGCACACAACTTTAATCCCAAACAATGAAGGTAAAGATAGTTTGTAGAAGGAAAACACATGTCTGAAAGTGATGTCTAATTGAGTGGCAGAAAAGGTGATGAATCAGAGAAAGATTTGACAGATTAGGATATGCCCAACTCTCATGAGAAGAGAGAGGGAAGGAAGCTACTTAACAGGCAATGTGGGGGTGGGGTGGGGCAGTTTTACTGTGCGAGTTTTACAGAGAGAGGTTGAATGAAAGAGCAAGCTAGACACAGGTGAAGACAGAATGAGCCAGAGAACGAGAAGGAGCCAGAAGATTAGATGATTGCTGGAGTTAGTCTGAGGCCAAACAAAGCAATTCAGAGGTTGAGAGAAAAGCGAGGTTGAATAAGAAAGCTGGGAGGGAAATCTGAGCCAGAACAGCTGAATTGAACCAGCCAGCTTTGAGAGCAGGAGAATAAAAAAAATAAAAAATAAAAAAAAACCAGAAGGGGTGAGCTTATTAAGCAGTAAGTCTCAGAGGCTAAAACACTCTAGGCCTAGGTTAGATTGTACAGAGGCTAGAAGATTCTAGAAGTAGGGCTAGGTTAGCAGATGGAGACAGTAATCTTTTGAAACAATAACTGAAACAGGTGAATAAAAGTTCTTTTTACACTTCCATATTTGTTTTTGAAGCAGAGTCTCTCACCGAACCTGGAACTCGCTGATTAAGGTACACTGCCTAGCCAGTGAGCCCAAGGCATCTTCCTCTCTCTGCCCCTCCAGTGCTGGCATGACAACAGACCCATTGTTCTTCATATGACTGCGTGGGATCCAGCTCTAGGGCCCACATCTATGCAGCAAGAACTATTGCAATTGAGCTGTGACCTGAGTGCCAGAAACTTGCTTCAAATACTAAGATGGTTGCTTTGATTCAAGGAAGATACAGCTTACCTTCTGGGTGGAACTGCAAGTCAGTGGTCTGGGAAAGGGTTCTACAAGGCTGTGCACTGTCTGTGTTTGGTGGTTTTCTCATAGAATATGGGGTGGGGGGGAGAAAAGAAAAGTCTCAACAGTGTTGAGGAATGTGTGTTGTAGGAATGTTTTGTTTTAACTTGAGAGCCAACAAGACGGCTCTGCAGGAAAACACAACTGCCGCCAAGCCTGAGGACCTAAGTTCTGTCCTGGAAGGTCACATGGTTTAAAGGAGAGAACCAACAGCCACAAGCTGTCCTTTGGCTTTCATGTGCATGCTGTGGCACACATGCACCTAATCATACGTACACCCAAAAATAAACACCTAACTGTAATGTTTAAAGCTGAGAATCCCTTTGATTGAGACCCATTTCTTATTTTAAAATTTTTTATTAATTTATTCATATTACATCTCGATTGTTAGCCCTTCCCCTGTTTCCTCCCATTCTTCCCTCCCTCCCACTCCCCCCCCTTCTCCCCTCCCCTATGTCTGTGATTGAGGGAGACGAGACTCATTTCTTATAACTGTTAATTTGCTTTAGGAATGACTCAGCATCCCTGGAGTCTGGGGCCTGTGAGCAAATGCTTCATTTTCCAAAACTTTTCACTCTTATAACACACGAATGCGTATCTGCTATTCTCAGGGTTGGTACGGAGTGAAAGTGTAAAGTAGAACATGTGTCCCTGGGAAAGGCAACGTCAGAGGACAGTGGGTCACAGAGCACCAAGCAACATGCTTACCAGCTGTTGGTGGGGATCAACGTGGCCAGGAGCAATTGCACGAGGCTTTTCGAGGAGGAAGAGACTGAGCTACACATGGAAGACAGAGTAGAAGCCAGAGGTGGTAATTCCAGTTGCAAGCACAGTGACTTAGGATGGTTTAAAGGCGTAAACAGGCATGATCAGATACTCAAGTCATCCTCTGCCTTGGAAGCTGAGGCATATCTTGTCTGAAATTTGATACATAGGCACTTTAATGAGCCTGATAAGCCTCAGGCTGAGCAGGAGGAGCCCTTGCCAACCCATGTGCCCCAGAGCAGCCTGGGCCTCCTAGCTTATACACTGTGCTTCTGCTTTGGAGTGGATTATTAGTTCATAGCTTAGGTGGCTTTGGTTGAAAGGGGGGGGGGCTGCAATAACATATTTGCTGAACATGCAGTGTGTACAGGCATTGTATTGCATTTGCAAAACAAATGGTTTTCCCTGGGCTCTCTAGGGACAAATGTTAATTTTTGCATAAATACACATTCAGATGAGGATAAAGAAAGCCAGAAAAGTTTTAAAATAGCTCCTACTCCTCAATGCAAAGGAAGCCTCAATATTTAATTTTAGTGCATTTTAAGATTATGAGGGACAGGCATCTTAATTTTATTTTACACTTATGTGTATGTGTGTGCGTACAAATAGATTGGTCCCTGCACATAAGTGTCCCTACCCAGAGTCACAGGGATAAAAATGTTCCCTCCAGAGCAGTGATTCTCAACCTGCAGATCAAGACCTCTTTGGGGGTCGAACAATCCTTTCACAGGGGTCACCTAAGACCATCAGAAAACACAGATATTTACATAACAATTCATAACAGTATCAAAATTATAGTTATGAAGTAGCAATGAAAATTTTATAGTTGGAGGTCACTACGACATGAGGAACTTGTATTAAAGTGTTGCAGCATTAGGAAGGTTGAAAACCGTTACTCCAGAGCTACTATTTCAGGTAAATGAGATAATGTGTTTGAAAACCACGCAGCAATATGCCTGGTGTGCAATCCACACTTAGCAAATCAACTTTACCCCTAGGATAGTGCAAGCATCTAATTTAGGAAGAAAGCATCACCAGACGGGTATCTAATCTGATGACTCCTGGGTTAGTCAACAAGTTGTAAGAACAATTCTACCAACTTTGGAAAATGACCTCAGAAAAAATTTCCCCATTCTATTAGAAACTCAGTATCCCAGGGACAAAGCATGTAGTCACCTTCCCTTCTCAGAAGGTGGGAGGAATGACTCATGGATGAAAGAAGCCAAGAGCTCCTTCCTGCATAAATTATTCAGAAGTCACGGCTGGCAAAATATGGATCGCACATATCCATAAAATACATATTTAGTCAATTCAGTTACTTAAAGTGATAGAAAGGCTATGCCAAGCATGCAAACCAAGTGAAGAATATGCAAATCACACAGCACTTGCCAGACCTATCTTTGAATTACATTGAGGGAGGAAATACCAAGATACTTCCAACAAGAAGGAAAGGGAAGCCATAATCTTCAGCGATACAAAATTATACAGGTGTATTTTGTTGACAATGAAAATAGGTGAAGATGGAGCCATGCAGTTTGTGCACTTTGAAATGCAAAGTTTGTGTGTGTGTGTGTGTGTGTGTGTGTGTGTGTGTGTGTGTGTGTGTCTGTGTGTGAAGTTATTAGGGAGTTGGCTGCCCAAAATTGGTGGCAGGGTGGCAGGTATTTTCTGTTGACTATATCCACTCTGATCATTCCGATGCACTTCCCTCTGAGATGAACCCCAACCTGGGACAGGGAGGTATTCAAGATTGTAGAAAGGTTATTAATATTTAATATTGATTCATATGATAATTAATACAATGGTTATTCCTTAACCCACTATTATATAAATAACTGGACACAGAGACCCGTCAGATTTTTAATAATCTTAAAGCACTAGGGCTGGGCAGACATAAATCCTTTAAGCTATCTTGTCTACTCCCCAGCCAAGATCCTCGTAAAGGCTTGCCCATGTTTTCCATTTGGGCGGCTTCTCTCCATCATGCCAATCCTGAGAACAAACTCCTCCTGGCCACATGCTTCTTGTTCATGCTAACCCGTAGTGGCTCCATCTCCTTTCTCCTTCCTCCGTCCTCTCCTGCACCTGTCTCTCATGATCCTTCTGTGACCACTCAAAGCCAAAGCCCTTGAACCTTAGCTCCACCTACCTCTCTTCTGCCCAGCTCAGGTATAGGCAACTTTATTGGACAATCGGGGATAATTTGGGAGGTATACGTGAGAATGTGGGCATACGTGGGTATACGTGAGTATGTGTAAGACAGTAAAGATCTTGAGGGACAAGCAATTAATACTTGAATGCATAGTAGCTCCAGATCAATAACAGCGTAAGATGTAGAAAAAGAGAGAAGTTTATGGGAAAAAAAAATTCAGTCTGATATTACAGAATCTTAAAGCGGTGCCAATGAGTCCAACTTCAGAAACTCTAGAAAATGCCTTCTACAAGTTGTAGTTCAGGAGATACGAGCTCAGATGGGCTCAGATGGGTCTAATCAGCGTTCAAAGCCGGGACAGGAAAAAAAGGGGATCGGGTGCGCCTACGCACAAAAGCTCACTATTCATTAGAAAGTAATTACAACTGCTTAAAGACAAGCCCCTACTGATGTTGGAAAAGCTAGCTACGTCACCAGCACTCAGTAAAAACGTCCATAAAGCAGGCCTCTGACGTTCTTCCTATGCGCACCCTGAGTCTCCAGAGGTTATCAGGCCTTCGCAGACATCTCCAGTTGAAGGGAGGAGGCTGTCACCTCTCAGCCTGGGCCACAGCTGGAGACCACACAGGAGCTGTGTCCTAATGCCTACTCCCCCCCCCCCGCCCACCCGCACACCCCTCTCCCTCACCCCCTCCACCCCCTCACCTCACCCCCGCCTCCACCGCACCCCCCACCTCCCACCCCACCCCCGAGCACAAAAGCTCTCTGCAAGCTGCTTTCCTGGCTGGTTCCTTTTCCTTTCACATTAGGACAGTAGAGGGAAGCTACAGCCTTGAGTGCAGCCTTCTTAGATTGTCTCAGAAGCAATTAACTCTTAGCTGTAGCTTGCAGAATCCTAGCGGAGAGAAATAGTAATGGCATAACTAAAATAAAAGTCATCCATCGCGTTCCTACCACATACTAGGTCTCAGGCACAAAGTAAATGCTTGGAAAAATCTCACCTCCACTTTTCCCAAGTTTCTATTGATGTTTTCTGAGAACTTACTGATCCACTTAGGGATCTCCTCGGGGACTCAGCTGGTTACTTCCAGCTCACGGAGGCAGCCATCCATCTCCTCAAAGGCTAAGACATGCAGGGGAGATGTCACCGGCTGTAGTCCTTGTAAGCCTCAAACTACCTGGCTGCTTTCTCTAGAGACGCAGCTGCCACGCCCATGTTTTCTGTTAGCCCCGTGGCTCTGCCGGTTCACCAGCCCTTACACACCTGATGAGGCCAGACTGTGATCCATCGCAGAATGAGAGAGACCAAAGTTCTTCTGGATCTCCACAGCCTGAACTAACTTGAAAGAATGAACTGGGCCAACTGGCAAGGATGATCAGCAAGTAAAGGTGCTTGATGCTGGCCTGGGTTCTGTCACTGGGACCCATGGCTTCCACAAGCTGTCTTTTGACCGCTGCACACAGACTGTGGCGCATACGCATGCCACAAATGCACAAGTAAATAAATAAGGTTTAAAAATAAACCGCTAACCACTTGATGCTACTCCTTTGACTGCGTCAGCTGGATTCTGATTCAGTGAGGGTTTTTTTTTTTTTTTAAGTTTTAAAGAATTGTTTATTTATTATTTTTCTGTGCATGGGCGTTTTGCTTGAACGTATGTTTGTGCATCATATGCATTCCTGGCGCCTGCAGAGGTCAGAAGAAGGCATCCACTCCGATGAGACTGGCGTTACAGACAATTATGAGCCATTATGTGGGTGCTGAGAATCAAACCCAAATCCTCTGGTAGAGCATAGCCAATGCTCTTAACTGCTGAGCCATCTTTCCAGCCTCTGATTCAGCTTTAGATGTGGTACCCAGGAGAGCCCAGACCTTCCAAAGATATTGTTACTCCTGGGAGTCAGGACAAATATTTTTGAGGAAGCGTACTCCCCCCCACCCCATAATGACTTTAAAAATTCAATGGATTAGTAACTCTCAGGTTTAGCCCAGGAACAGGTGACATGACATTAGCCTTAGCATACTGTCCTCAACACAGTGAGACAAGCTCTCTCATTCTTAGCACACGGTGAAATAAGGTCTTGCACTCCGAAGCAGCCATCTTGAACTCATACTACCAAATGTGCCAGGCCCTCTGTGAGGTACAGCTTCTAGAGTTCTGTGGTGGTGTGCATTGACCAGAAGAGGTAAGGTGTGAGTATTCACTATAGTTTATGGAAAGAAGCCATTCAGACTCCTGATAGCACATGAGGGGGGGGGGGGAGGTTTCTACGGCTGAAAATTGTGTTTGGATGGAGTTGCTTAAATGACAAGTGACTACGTGCGCAGTCCTGTCTCAAAACAAAACAAAAAAATAAAACCCTCATTTTCCAAAGTAAATCTTCAGACAGTCTCAGCGTCCCCCTGGCTTTTCTTCAGCTTTGGCTGCTGAGAACCTGTATGAATGGCCTCTGCTTCTTTAACAGTAAGGATCAGGGTAAGCAGTGATGCCTGGCCTGTGAAAGGCTTCGCCCAGAGATCTTTGTTTGGCCTCTAAGAACAGTGGGATTATGGCTGTAAGTGCCCCCACTTATTTTATTCTCTCCTTCCGGTTTCCTCCCTTCACCAGAGCTCTCGTAGTTTCTGAGGAAAAAAAAACCTCTTTTGCTCTCCTTTAAAGTTCCCTTCAAGCCACAAGTCAAGAGGGAAAAAGAATCTCAAGTGTTTGGTACACAAGGAACTCCTTGATCTGTGTCAGGGGGTTGGGATGTCGAATGCTTCACATTACCAAGTCACAGGAAGGCTCTGTGAGGTGACACTCAGGCCTGTCCCTTGCTTTCTGAGGACTTGACCTCTGTCTACTGTGCCCGGCCCCACAGCATCCCCCTTCACCTGTGCCCCCCTCTGCTTCATGCTGCATAATAAGGCACCTTTTGTCAGATCTCCACCTCCGCCATGCTTAAAAATAACCATTAAATATTGCATTCACTGCTTTCCCCCTTGCTGTGACAAATGCCTAGCAAAGCAACCTAAGGAGGAAAGGATGGGTTTATTTTAGCCTATTATTCAGGGGATACAGTTCACGGTAGGTCGGATGCTTGGCAGGAGGAAAGTGAGGGGTACTCAGAAATGTACACCCACAGTCAGGAGGCAGTGAGTAACAGACACTTCCTTCATTTTAATAAGTCTGAGGTGCCAGCCCTGGAGTGTCCCTAACCATATTTAGGATGACTATTTCCACCTCTGATAATGTAAGCTAAATAATTCTGCACAGACACGCTCAGTGGACTGCTTCCCTGGTGGTGGTGAACCCTGTCAAGTTGGCAATCCACATTGACCATCACAAACATCTATCATATGGCGGTGAGGAACTGTTCTCAGTTTATTGGTAGTTATCTTAGTTAGGTTTCTGTTATGATAAAAACACAGTGACAGAAAGAAACTTGAGGAGCAAAGGTTTTGTTTCATCTTACAGTTCCATGTTCTAGGCCTAACAGTGCAGGAACCTGGAGACAGGAGCTGATGCAGAGGTCATGGAGGGGTGATGCTTACCAGCTTGCTCCTCATGCATTGCTCAGCCTGCTCTCTTATAGACCCCCGGGCCATCAGCCCAGGGATGTCATCACCCACAAAGGGCTGCACTCTTCTCCATCAATCACTAATTAAGAAAATGCCATACAAGTTTGCCGACAGTTCGATCTTAGGAAGGCATTTTCTGAATTGAGGTTTCTGCCTCTCTGATGACTCTAGCATGTGTCAAGTTGACGTAAAACTAGCCAGCAGAGTACTTTAAGGCCCCATTCAGTAATTTACCTCCAAGCAATAGGTCTAGGCTGAAGGAAGCATTGGGAGAATGTAGAATCAAGCTCACATTGTCCTTGCAGGACTTGCACCCTCCTGTGCACTCTCCCAAGAGTCACTTATTTCCAGTCATGGTTTGGATGGAGGTTTTTCAGCACCTCTGACACATCAGAAGCGTGGGCCACTGTTTCAGGCATTTGTCACTGTGTACAGCTAGAGTGTCTTAAATAAATCCAAGGAATTCTGGGATATAAGAAAAAAAAACAAAGGAGGTTGTTTATTATGGCTTAGATGCAATCATTCAGACATCAGAACACCATCAGTCTTCCCCATCCTCTTTTCCCCCTTCTTAGTGGAGAGGTCTGCCTTGACAAACTTAAGTGACTTTGTGTGGAACCAAAAGTCGGTAGGAGAGCAGAGTTTAGGTTTTATTGCTGTAAGAGACACCATGACCACGGCAGCTTTCATAAAGAAAAGCATGTAGTCAGGGCTGGTTGACAGTTTAGAGGTTTAGTTCCTTATCATTGTGGCGGGAAGCATGGCGGCGTGCAGGCAAAAATGGTGCTGGAGAGGGAGCTGAGAGTTCTACATCTGGATCTGCAGGCACCAGGAAGAGAGAGCCACACTGGGCCCGAGCAACATTGAGCTTGTGAAGGCTCAGAGACTACCCCCAGTGACACACTTCCTCCAACAAGGCCACACCTACTCTTACAAGGCCACACCCACTCTCACAAGGCCACACCTACTCTTACAAAGCCACACCTACTCTCACAAGGCCACACCTACTCTCACAAGGCCACACCTACTCTCACAAGGCCACACCTATTCTAACACGGCCACACCTCCTAATAGCACCACTCCCTATGAGCCTATGGAAGCCATTGTCATTCAAACCACAAGTACAGACATGGTCTATAAGTCCTGATAAATTCACCAACTGGGACACAGCTCTGATTTGTGAAAGAGGCAAAAGACCAAAGCTTCAATTCAGGGCTTTACAGACTGCGATTAAAAAAAAAAAAAAAAATCAAGCATACAGCAAAGCTTTGTGCACCAGAAATGCAGCACTTTTTCATATACATTCATCTTCAAAACATTTAAATATTATGGAAAATTCTCCCTAATGTGCATTTGAAATTACCATATTTGAAATATCCGTCTGTTTGATTCTAAGTTGTATGGCTATCCCAGTGACATGTAAATGACAGGAATGTCATCACATATACTCTTAAATCTTGATACATCATTCATTATGCACAATTAGCCTTAACATAGCTAATCATTGTAGGTTACATAAATGATAATTAAAATCAGATACTGACGTTATACCTTAAAAAAAAAAAAAAAAAAAAGCCTTTTCTTCCATTCATTTAGAAATGCTGAATTGGGATTGGTTTCAATACTCAAGCCATAATGGAGAAAACTAATCCAAAGGGCAACTCAATTGGTTGTTTTTAGAAATGAGTCTTCATACTATATTAAAACCATAATGTACGCTGACGATGTAAATACAGCAACAGCTGTTAGCTCTGTGTGGCCAGGCTGACTCTCACGGGGCTATTATCACTTCGTGGGGGTGGAATAGACACAGGTCAAGTTGGATGAGCCTATGAGGGACCATTCTTCCTCTCAGTTGTCCATTATTAAAGCATGTACTATGCCCGTTATTACAGTATGTAATATGCCCATTGTTACAGTATGTACTGTGTCCATTGTTACAGGACTACTGTTCCATACTTAAGGTACATATACCAGGAAAGGCATCTTCTGCTTAGACTGATGCCCTACTGTCCACACTTTCAGGAACAAGGCCAGGGATGTTTTGTTTTCAACCACACTGCATGGAACCCCATGTAAGAGCCAACAGTGTGGCCCATGTGTTGTTGGTGAGGCCTACCGTCTCTGCTGAGGTCATGGCCTTCAAGTCCTGAGGTTTCTGCACTGAGAGAATAAGTACACTTTGTATGGTAACAGATGAGCAGGTGGCCTGCGACTTCACACAGGCTTGTCTCAGAGGCCAAGAGGCATCTACTAGGACATGTTGAGATTCCTTCTCTATGTGTGTATCTTAATGAAGATGGTTGCTAATGAGGCAGGACAGAGGTAAGGCTGAAGAGTCACCCTCAAGGCCCATCTACTCCCCAGAGATTTACCACCTCCAGCAAGACCCCACCTTCCAATGTGCCCACACCTTCCCCAAACAGTGAAGCCATCTGGGAACCAAGTGTTCAAATGCAGGGGTCTTCATGAGACGTTTTCCACCCAGCCATCGCAGGCCTCCTCCCAGAACTCATTGTGTAAATTTCATTGGCACAAGCTTGTTCAAGACAGATACAGAAGAAACCTGAATCTTGACACTTGTATAGCATATTAAGATCTCAGCAACATCCATGTGCTAATCAGTGTTTCCAAGGAGGTGAGACTCAGCTGGTGGGGTCACTAGACTGTCACCACATCATCACCGAGTTAGCAACTTTGAGTTCCCAAGTCATATCCCTTCTGAAGCTAGAGAGAGAGATGTCTTATTAGCTAAAGTTATTCATGATTTCTCACTGTTAAGCAGTACCCAGAGTTATGACTCATATGAAGACACATGTTGCTGACATTAATCAGATCTTCAGCATTGTAAAGGCCATGTGGGCCTCTCATGAAAATGAGATTAAAAGGCTTTAAATAAAATTTTGATATTTTTACAACTTCCAGAAGCACTTTGTAATTCACTTTGTCTGATTTCATATAATCATACTTAATGATAAGTGAGAGTTTTTTTTTTAAAAGAAATCATGACTTCCCTTCATATAATATGTAATTGATAGCACAAGGAAAGAGGAAAATCTTCCAGAACAAATGAATCTTTTTCTTCTGTTCTCATATAGCCACTGCAAGTCAAAAGTTGACAACACATATCGCGGTGAGGAACTGCTTTTAATAGACTGGTCACTACTGCCTCCGAGTGGTGGGTTATGTTCAGAGTTTAAATTTTATTCTTTTCAAGTCTTCTTGGCTTAGCCGAAGAGTATTCTAACACCAGGTACACATCATTTTAAGCTTCAGCTTTAACCTTAAGACTCTAGCTTAAGAATATGAAGAGTGTGTTTTATTTGGAGAATTTTTTAAAAACCTCATCAATGTCACAGGTGGCCAGGGTGATGGCCAATTTGACTGAAAACTTGATTGGATTAAGAAATACCTAGGTAGCCAGGGGTGGTGGCGCATGCCTTTAATCCCAGCACTCGGGAGGCAGAGTCAGGCAGATCTCTGAGTTCAAGGCCAGCCTGGTCTACAAAGTGAGTCCAGGATAGCCAAGGCTACACAGAGAAACCCTGTCTCGAAAAACCAAAAAGAAAGAAAGGAAGAAAGAAAAAGAAATACCTAGGCTGGGCGTGCTGGTGCATGTCTTTGATACCAGCACTCAAGAGGCAGAAGCAGGTAGATCTCTGTGAGTTCAAGGCCAGCCTGGTCGACAAAAGCAGTCCAGGGCTACATGGAAAAATTCTGTCTTAGGAAAATAAACCAAAATAACAGAAAAACCTATGGTGAGTTCAGATCATCTTGGAGTATGTCTCTGAGGATGCTCCCAGGGAAGACTGCCAGAAGGTAATGTACACTCTACAACAAGTCATTTCATGGGCTGACATTCCTGAGCGAACGAGAGGGGAAGAGAAAACCCATCACATCACATCTCTTCCGAAGTGATGCTAACCAGATGCCTGTAGCTCTACCTGCCCCACCCCCCCCCCGGCACAGAGCCGTCACACCCTCCCTGCCACAGTGAACTGCATCCCACTCAATCTATAAGCCAGAAGAAAGTGTTTCTTCCTTAAGTTGGTTATTATCAGGTGTTTGGTCACAATGGAGAGAAAAGTAATAAATATACCCAGCCGTGACCACAGAAATCCACGAGCTATGGACAAGCAGCAGCCCACAGTACCCAGAGTATTTCCTTCAGGAAACACTCCTGGACCACCATGCTCCGCTGGCAGCACTGTCATCTTCAATCCCTGGAAAGGCAGGACCACCAGGCTCATAATAATCCTCCTGGCTAATGAAATATCCCAATGGGAACAATGTGTTATTATAAAGCAGAGAGTATTTATTGTCATCTGTTAAGTTTTTGCCCAAATGATGGATGCACGCTTGAGCTGGTCAAAAGTAAAGATGTGGATACAGCTGAGAAAGGCTGAACTTCAGCGAGTGGCATTGAAGGTCTCTGTTCCAACAGATTGTTCACACATGAAGAAAACTGCCAGCCAACAATATAGTTGGAGCAGGTCTGACCCAAACCAACAATTATCGTGACACTGGAATTTTTATTAATGGATAGATTGTAATGCCTTAGCTCTTTCTTAGACATGTAATAGGCCATGTAAGCTAACAAAATGAAAGGAAATGTCAGCTCCATCTTTGAGAAAAGGAGGAGGTAGTAAACCTGAGTCGTGGGCACTTCTGGGGCAGCTGGCAGTGCACAGCATGAACAGATGGATCATTTACTGTGGCGGTGGGTTTTCTTCACAGCCCCAGGCTCCCAGAATAATGACTCATGAGACTCAAAATACATTGATAATACCTAGGTCATATAGCTGGGCTCTTCTCTGTCTAGCTCATAACTTAAAATAACCCTTTATACTAATCTACCCTCCGCCACTAATCTACACTCTGGTTACCTCTGTTCAGATACCGTGTATCTGTCCTCCTCACATCTTCCTAGACCAATCTCCTGCCTGGCTCTATCCCAGAATCCTTTCTGCCTACTGGATGTTCCATCTTATATTCTAACCTTTCCTATAGGGCATAGTTTTTGTTTTTGTTTTTTAATTGACAGGCAATGCATTCATACAATACACAGGACACTCTCTCGACAATCAGCAGGCCAGGACCCTGTGTGCACTGGAAGCTCTCTGAACACCTGCTGAGCTGCAGGGTGCCAATGGCCTGTAAATCCCACCTGACACCACAAGTGGCTGAGTCAGGGAGGGACAGGCAGAGCATGTTGCCCAGGCGTTCAGAACACTTGGGAAGGAGCCAGGAACAGCATGAGAAGGTGCAAAGGCGGCCAGGAAGATGGACAGAACCAAGAATACACAAGAGCTTTGCCTGGAAAAACTACAAATTGCATTTTTAAAAGTATAAATAAACCATTGCCTGTTCTGTGGGTTTTCTTTACTGCATTGTACTCCTAGGGCCACTTCAAACATCTGGAGGAGTTTTGTCAAAAGTCAAAGAAAAGGGTTGTCATTGGCATATGGTAGATGGAGGTTAAGAGTGCTGATAAATGCTGCAGGATATTTAATCACACTGTGAACCCAGAGACTGTGTTATTTACTGGGGGCTGAGGGGGGCGGGGAGCACCTTTAATCCCTCTAGCTGGAATACAGACATTGCCCTTAGCACACACCTTTAATCCTAAACTATGAAGGTAAAGTTAGTTTGTTGAAGGAAGCACTCATGTTTGAAAGGGATGTCTATTGAGTGGCAGAAAAAGTGACGATTCAGAAAAAGATTTGACCAACTAGGATACACCCAACTCTCACAAGAAGAGAGAGGAAAGGGAAGCTACTTTAAAGAGGCGGCAGTTTTACCAGGAGAGCTTTACACATACAGGTTGAAAAGAAAACAAGCTAGAAAGAAGTGAAGACAGAATGAGCCAGAGAATGAGAAAGACCCAGAAGATTAGACCAGGTTGCTGAGTTAGTTTGAGGCTAAGCAGAGAATTTAGAGGCCAAGAGAAAAGCCAAATTGAACAAGCCAAGTGGGAGAGGAGTTTGAGCCAGAACAGCTGAGTTGAACCAGCCAGCCCATTCTCTCTCTCTCTCTCTCTCTCTCTCTCTCTCTCTCTCT
>OU015743.1:38165921-38183246 GCA_907169655.1 Acomys percivali
CACACACACACACACACACACACACACACACACACACACACACACACTTCCTAAAAGTACGTCAACAGTCTTCTTGACAGTTAACCACACAGAAATTTAAAATATTTATCTGTGAAATAATTTATTAAACAATCTGAGTCCCTCTCAGTCCATCTAGCGAATGCCTGGCTAATTTTGGTGACAGATACCAAAGTTGCTGAATTTAGTCCACCTGAGAACAGTTGTGGGCTGAAGCAACCAGGGCTTTTAATAGCGTTGAGTGGGTCCTTTTTGCTCTCTGGAAATTAAATTTGTGTTTTGTAGTTTACAAAAATTATTTCAAATATGTGTAGAGAAACAAAGCATGCTATGAAAGAACTTATCGAAAGCAAACTACAGAAAGGAATCCATTGAATTACACCAAACCTCAGAATAAAAACACTTCCATTTCTGCCCACAAGGTGGCAATAGAATCCCGCTCATTTACGGTAGATGCTGCCCGCAGCTCCCCAGGAACCTGTGAAAATGGGAGAGCAGGTCCTTAACACCTTTCCCCCTGTAAAGGTCAAAACATTTTTCCACGAAATTGAATCTGTTGAATGAGTATTTTCTGAACACTGCTCAACAAGGAGTAGACTCTTGTAGGGAGGGACTCTTTTTTTTTTTTAATATTTTAATCAAAATACAATTACATCACTTCCCCCTCCCCTTGCCCCCTTCAATACCTCCTATCTATCCCCCCTCAAATTGAAGGCCTTTTTTTCTTTTATTATTACTATTACATAGTTGCGTGATTAAATAAATGCCACCTGCTGAGTCCATTTCACGTAGCTTGTGTTTATATGAATTCAATGACCGTTTTGTGTGAGATAACCAGGGAACGCACCCTTGTTGGCGTCCAACCATCCTCTCTCAGCAGTCATGGCTATCTGTAGTTCTTTGACCCTGTGGGCTTTCCTTCTTCCCTGCTATCATGTCTATGTGGCGTTTTCATTGTTCAGGTCTTATTTCAGCAGCCATACTGTTGGGGTACCAGGAGTGTCGCTCTCCTGTCACTTCTAAGAGACACAATCTTACCACAGACTTCCTAGTCTCTGGCCCTAACAGTCTTTCTGCCCTTTTTCCTAGATATGTCCTTGAGCCTTAGGTGCAAGAGTTGTTGTAGATATATCTATGGGGGCTGGGTACCCCACAGGCTGTTGTGGTTTCCTTTAATGGACTTCTTGTGCTCCAAAGAGAAGCTTCTTTGATGGGGAGGGGCACACTTTTGTGGACATGAAGACAAGGTTCAGAATGTGAATAGGAATTATGTTGGCCTGTTTAAAAAATAGTTATATATATATATATATATATATATATATATATATATATATTGCATATATATGTTATGTTACATTCTACAGACTTATAAAATGAAGTTGTGGCACTTGAGCTGACAATGCTCCTGGTAAGAGCCATAAACTAACAAAAGTCCCAGTACTGGATATGAGGAACTTCCATTTGAGTAGTTTGTTGGTTAGGACAATCCAAGTAACTGCCAAAAACAATACAGGCTGTTGCTGTTGCCCTTGGCTGCCTCTCAGGGGTTGAGGGTAAGAGCCCCTATTGCTGAAGACACCACACACTTCACATATAGCACTCTGACTATTCTAGCTGGATCTAAGCTAAGCTTCCTTCCTGCAGTTTAGTTTTCACAGCACCAGAAGCTGCTGTGCGATCTGTCGGTAGACCTATCCAGCTCGGACACCTCTGAACCATGACAGAGGCCAATATGGCAAGACATACCTTATGGTTCTACAGTGCCACACATATCTCAGCGGCAACCAACAACTGTCTCATTGGACTTAAGGCCAATGGAGGGAAATCATGCCTGGTTCTAGAAACCCAGCCAACCACTTGGTGCCAACAAGGCCATGGGTCTTCAAGGAGAACCTTCTACTGCTATTTTTACTAGATTCTTGACTTCTATACAAAACCAGCTCTTCCAGAATACTGGTACTTAGCTTAGGCAGCTAGAACTGTACCGACTCTTGGGTGGGTCACTGTCCTGATTTCAGGCTATGTTGGCTTGGATAACCCTGATAAATCACCATCTTTGGGATTTCCCCAGAAGTGACTAGTCTGGCTTTGGCTTCTTTGTAACACGTGACTTTATATAATAGGGGCTGTGAAGACCTGCTGCAGTGGCCTTGTTCCCTCTCATCTGTGCTGGGGACTAAGTAGCCAATACATGAGTCTATGGGGGGACTTGGCATATTAAAGCCATAGCAGAGAAATATGATAGTATTCAAACAATGATCTTTGGCCTTCGTGGTCTCGTCACCCCTTTCAAGAATCAAGTACATGTATTTATAACTACAGTGTGTTACAGGAGACACCGTGGCTAGTGCAGAAGGTTGGAGAAGAGTCAGTTTGAGGAAGAGTTTTCCACACTGCAGATGGATTTCCAACACCATCATTTTCCCTTCCTCTTTTCTATGTTCCTTCATCATCTACAGCTAAGTCTTTGAGTATTTACAAAGACTTAAAAATTCTTCTTTTTGAAGTAATGAATGCTTTCTTCACTGACATTGATAAGCCATTCGCCACGTGAGAAAACATCTCTGTTGCAGTAGAATTGTGGGTGTTGGCTGCACATAACACAGGCTCCTAAGAGAGGAATGATTTGGTTTCTATTTGTAAAACAGAATCACATCTGTCGGCCACTTGTGTCTGGTTGCCGACTCACCTGGCCTTGTGATGGCGTAATGCTTCCCAGACAGGCAGTTTACCTCAAAGTGGAAATTAGCAAATGTACTCAGAGACTTTTCTTATCCTTTTATTCTTTGATTACATAATTTGATTGCCTCTGTGGGCTACAATTGCACCCCACTCCGCCTAAGAGTGAGTTTGTGATGAATAAAAAGAATATATTAACATTAATTTTCGATCAGATACCAATCTTGTCAGAATTCTCTTGAGATGTGATGTGTGCTAACAGGCGTGTTCCTACTCAGTTGCCCATCTTCCCTCTGAGCTGTTTCATGCAGGTAGGCATTCATCCCACATAATGAAACAATGCTGATTCTGAATGATCTTTGCACCCCACTATGCCTGTAATTATTTTCAAACATGGTGGTAAGTTCGCTAGCTTCTTGGGGTAAATGCAACTATATCTCACCTAGGCTCTTGGAACTGCAGCTGAGGAAGGGCTGGCTGTCATTGCAGGCAAGTGACTCACTTTTAAGCTGGTTTTCATCTTGCTGTGTCTCAGGTGTAATCCACTCATCCAAACGTATTTCTGCCAAATACATTGGGGTGAGTGGAGAAAAAAAAAAAACTTGCTGGCACATACCTCAAATTTTACTATTGAGTTATTTACTATTGAGTAGATTACAAAAGTTACTATTAAACACACCTATTCGAAATTTGTCTTTATGGTTTAGAGACTCGAATAAAATTAATTTTCTCTGCAAAGATCAAATCGAGTGAGTATGTACAAACTGCTTCACTGCCGTGTGTGCACACATGTGTGTTTACACATAGGGATGTACAATGTTGTATGAGCATGTGTGCGTGTGTGTGCTTGTGTGCTAAAGTTTGATGTTAGCATCTTCTACTATTCTGTACCTTACGTTCTGAGGCAAGATCTCTCTCACAGACCACTGACCTCACCACTTCAGCTAGACTGGCTACTGAATAAGCTCCAGAAATCCCCGTCTCAACCTCCCTGGTACTGAAATTACAGGTGCACAGCATCATGCCTCCATTGGACTCTGGGGACCGCAAAGCCTCATCCTTGTACACCAAACACTTCACTTACTGATTCATGGCCCCCACCCCACCAGTCTCAAGCCGTTTCACTTTAAGTCATTAGTATGTGGTAAAGTTCTCTAATTTCTGCTTCTAGTAAGGCACCGAAAACAACAATGGGTAGAGTTTTGAAAGATCTGTCCATTATGAAACTGCAGGGGTGCTGGCTCTTGTATGTAGGGAGGCACCTGTCGCCTTTAGCAGTCCATCGCCTAATTAGGAACAGTGGGGCACGAAACCCACAGCATCAAACAACATCAATTCTTAAAGACTCTGAGCTTGTTGAATCCTGTCTGTTCTCCAATGAAGGGCGTTTTGGAAGGCAAGCATGTTGTAATCTGTGGCGGGTCAGAGGTAGTACTAATCGAACTTTGGCAGGGAGAATTCCTTGCGCTTTGTATCTCAGTCTCACGTCAGCCATTACCAAAAGGCTCCATACCTGTGTGCTTGGAGAATAGTGTGGCTTCTAGATACTGTGTGTGTATGCTGTTCATTTCAAAGCTGGCCATGACTTGGGCAGCCCATGTTATTAATTTCCTCTAGAAACTCAGCTCAAATAACACCTTCCCAGGTGTGGTGGTTTGAATAAAATGGTCCCCATAGGCTCACTGAGAGCAGGCTTTGAGGTTTCAAAGGGCCCAAGCCAGGCTCAGGCTCAGTGGATATTCTCCCTCTCTGTCTCTCTCTGTCTCTCTCTCCCTCTCTCTGTCCCTCTCTCCCTCTCTCTCTCTCTCCCTCTCTCTCTCCCTCTCTCTCTCCCTCTCTCTCTCCCTCTCCTCCCTCTCTCCCTCTCTCCCTCTCTCTCTCTCCCTCTCTCTCCCTCTCTCTCTCTCCCTCTCTCTCTCTCTCTCTCCCTCTCTCTCTCCCCTCTCTCTCTCCCCTCTCTCTCTCCCCTATCTCTCTCCCTCTCTCTCTCTCTCCCTCTCTCTGTGTCTCTATTTATCTATCTATCTCCCCCCCTCCCCCTCCCCCTCCCCCTTCCCCTGCCTATGAATTAGGATGTAGTTCTCAGCTACTGCTCCAGTATCTTCCTGCATGCTGCCATGCTTCCCACCATGCTGGACTAGCCCTCTGCAACTACAAGCAAGCACCCAGTTCAATGATTCCTCTTATAATAGTTGCCTTGGCCGGGGCATCTCTTCACAGCAATAGAACACTGGTTTCTGTGTCCATTTCATATAAAATGACATACATCTCCAGTGTACAACCAAAGCATGCTACTCTTCCATCTTTTGTCATTCTCATATTTTTGGTTGTGAGCCTGGCTTTTAGTGATTGAGCCATCTCTTCAGCCCCTGTTGTCACTCTTACATAGCTTTTTAATCCCTTTGTTTTAGACTCAGAGTGAGAATGGCTGCTTAAAGGATTCCAACTTGGGCATTCAGGAATTCAGCATCCATGGTTATAACAGTAGGCACTATGTCTTTAAGGACTATCATCAGCACCACAGAGTTGAGCACCTGAGGCATGCTGAGAGGTCATCCTGGTTATCCTTACCTTACTGAGGACCTGTGCATCCCACGGCAGACAGACACCGGCACACAAGCCTCTTCTTGCCTTAGTTCCAAGCCTGTTGCCTATGAACTCTGGCTCTGCCGCCTATTGCTAAGCCCCATGTCTAAGATGCTTAAGGCCCTGCATGCCTCCCCATGGCAACCCCTGAACTAAGCAGTGGGGACCTTGATTCAGATCCTGTGGTGCTAAACAAAGGTTTTATTGCATGGCCATTGGCAGCCTATAAGGAGCGCTGGAGTTGAGCCCTTTCCCACTCTTTCTCTGGTGACTTGATTCTGTGCTGCCAGCTCGCTCCTTCTCACTCCAGTTTTCCCTTGTCCGAGGCGTAAAGTCACCAAACAGAGACATTCACTTTTTGTTTATTGTTGGAGGTTGGTCTGATATACTTGAAGATTGTTTGTACCTTGCCTAAGAGCTTATTCCTGTCTGACCAATAAAAAGCCATAATACCTGGGCAGGGCAAATGAGATAGGTGAGACTGAGGTTTCCTGGCTTTGGGAGACAGAGAGGATCTTGGGAAGAATGAGAGACTGAAAGAGAAGAGCAGGAGGAAGGAGACGGTGCCATGGGTTAGTCAGGGAGAAGCACATGGTTAACATGAATGGAGGATTTGGCCCAGATAAAGAGCATTACCAAGCATTTGGGATTATGGATAGGAGGTAGCTCAATAGAAATTATTAGAAGCAGATGTCATGGAATTGGGGGAGGTATGGGATACCTGCCCCAAACCTGCCCCAAACCTGCCCCAATATGAGATGTAGTTTAGAGGATTAATATCTGCTCTGCCCCAGGTTAACTAAAGTTATTTTAAAATATAACGTGTTTGTGTCTTGATTGATTGCTAGTGGATTAGAAAATATCTCCACAGTAATAATTATAGGCCTGATAATAAACACTATTAGGCCATACTGATAAATTAACCACAACAGTTTATTCACAGGACAGAATGGTTCCCTGTCCATCCCAGCTCCAGAGCTCTCCATCCTATGGCAGGTGACCCTCTCACTGGCCGCCTCATCCCCTGAGTCCCTCCTCACTCCATGAAAGGGTGAAGATGGGCCCTTTCTTGTGCAGGTTTCCACAGCCTCTGGAAGTTCAAGACAGAATGCCCCGAAATGAAGGAGGCATTGCTTATCTCTCCACTCAGCACCGAGGGCTTGGGGCAATTTTCACCATGAACTTTAAGGCTTCAGTCACAGTCAACACTTCCTGGGTCTTCTTCCTTTCGGCTGAAGTGTGAGAACTAGTCACAGTACTATGTGACAGCTGAGGGCACATTCCTTCATTCCACCATTGCCTGTCTTTCTCTCTTTCCTCAGCCAGAGTCTCATGCACTTAATAATTGGCGTCTAATTCATAATGGAGTCAAATATAACCTTGACTTTCTCATCAGCCTGCCTGCACTTCCTCCTCCCAGGTACCAGAATTACAGGCACATACCATCATACCCACTTTATGCAGTAATGGAAATGGAGTCTAAGGCTTTTTGCACACTGGGTGAGCACTCTATCAATTGAGCTGGTTAATCAGCCTCCAGCCCTCACTATGTGGCTGTTTTCACCCCTCCCGGAGCTTCCTGCTGAAGTGTCTCTATGGTACCTCCTATGATTACAGAACTTGCCATCTTTACTTAAGCATAACACAGGATGCAGACCTTTCCCCATACCTTATAGTGGCTACCCAGGGCTCAGTTGCACTTTTACCTCATTCCTAAGTAATGCTCACAGTGAAACATGGGGAAAAAAATGTTTAGGATGCAGGCTGAAGTGCCTCATCTCCTTTTCTTATGTGAACCAAAAGTCCTCACAAAAAGAAACCCCGTGTTAAGTGACTTGGCTCGCCCGGATTTACATGGGTGTGCCTGAAAGCAGACGTGATGGCCTCGTGACAAGCTGAGTCACCTACAGAAGGTGACTTGTTCACTGTGTCTCCTGGGAAACAGATGCCAACCTGGTTTGCATTCTGTCAGGCTTCTCTTCCGACAGCAGGCTGCGTAGTTGTTGTTTGTTTCGTAGGACAAAATTGACCAAAAGATATCTGTATTTTGTACCTTTGCAAAAGCTCTCTGTGGGTCTTCCTTTGAGCTTGCTCAGGGAGCACCTGCCGCGTGCAACCCGCTTCTCTCGCTACAGCGACTGCCTTCTTTCACGTATATATGAGAAATGTCTGATGGGAAACTGCAAGAATCAATCCAGACCAAGGCAAACCCTTCCCAAATATGCAGTGTGCTATTTTGTCGGAGAGAGGCTGGCTGAGTAGCATGAGCCTGCACAGAGCCCGGAGCAGAGCACTGGTGCTGCTTCCCAGTTGTCTTTGTAGCTGCAAAGTATAGAAAGTGCGATGCTGACAGGTCTTCCCAGTAGGTGTTTGAGGAGGCCACAGCTTATGTGACAGTACACCATCACTGAGGTTCTTTTATATAGACTAAAAGTGACTAGAAACAGGTTTTAGCCTGGGACCCAGTTCAGGGGTCATCCGAAGGTTCCCTTCTGTGCCTTAGCTGTCCTTGGTCAAATGGAGAAAATGAAAATTGGAGAAACTGACTGGTTTGACAAGGAAGAGCTAGACAGAAAAAAAGCTTCTGGCCACATGTGAATCCATGTTTGCTATAATTCAATATGAGGAAGAGACTGGGAGCAGGGGAGAAGCCCCGGTTACTTATCCCTAGGCGGACAATTAAGACAAAGCCAGGCCACCCAGCTATGTTTGTCTTCATTATTAATTCCTCGGGTAGCAGCTAGCAAAATATTTGGTCCGTGAATTTTATTGCTCTTAATTACATGGCCGAAATGATTGTCTAGCAGTATGGAATCCAGCCTCTGGGAGCTCACATGAAAATCAGGGTTACTCTCCCCTCCAACGATGATGCAATGCATGAAATAGAGCAGTGCATTTGTGGAGAAGGTGCTAAGCCATGCGATCCAAGGGAGTCTGCTCTGTAGTTCCGACTTCCAGGTGGGCTCTTCTTCCCACCATGTTCTGAACTTAAATGAATTTTTAAATATTGAATTTAATATAATATCTACCATGTCTCCTCTTGATGAAACCAAGGTGGGAGTGGGGAAAAGTTTACCCACATTCGCACCATATTCCAACAGCACAAAATTTTAGAGCATGTCACCATAGTACTTCTGGTAACAAGCTTAGGATAGAAAACAAAAAGAAAATTCAAAAACTCCTAAAAACCTGGCTGCAATTCTGTCATACTTAATTTTATTATTTAATTGGATCATTGCATAAAACAAGAGAAAATTTCAAAGTGCCACAGTAGCAGAGAGGGGGGAGGAGAGAGAGAGAGAAAGAGAGAGAGAGAGAGAGAGAGAGAGAGAGAGAGAGAGAGAGAGAGAGCATCATGACATATAAAGATGTTAAGTTGGATCCACACAGGGATTCTAACAGGCCCCTTGGATGGGTGTCCAGAGTGACAGAATCTGGAGAAGTGTTTGGAGGTTATCAGGTCTTGTCAGACACTTCTGTCCCTTTCTTCACTGTGGTGAGACCAACCTGAGCTGCACAGTGAGACCTCTACTTCCTTCAGCCCCCAACCTCTGTGGGTCCCTGAAACCAAACAGACGAACTAAGGAATAGAAAATATTTGAAGAACAAGAGAAATTCACACAGGAGACAAAAGGATAGGGAAGGGAAGGAGGTGGGTGAATACAAGGAAAAAGCATAATGGCTAGGGAGAAGGAATAAAAGGAAGGAGCCAGGGGCCCCTGCAGGGGCTTTGAGAAGGTTCTAGAAGGGCACACAGCCCTGAGCTGTTTCTAGAGCTTCTAAACATAGTCTGTGACATAGCAATGAAATTTACAGGTCTAATGACAGAAAGCTCAGTGTGAGCCATGGCTCTGTTCCCCTCCAAAGCACTAAGATTATAAACACTACCACCACACGCAGATCATAACTTACTCTGTTGCATATAATCAATTGAATGTTATGATGTATTCTGTTATTTACTGTATATCATCTTCCAGTTGGGTAAAACAAATAGCATACACAGTCAAAAGAAAATCTTAGGCAAATTCGTCTTTTTTTTTAATGAGCTCATTGATTTACTAAAACTGCTCTCATGACTTTTTAAACTATGAGCCCGAAGTACCAATTACATCAATACTACAGTATATGGTAAACTATAAAATATACTACAATAATAAAAAGTCTTCTACACTTACAGCACTTAATAACCGGCAATGTTTTCACATACATTACCTGAGATGTCTCTAACCTCGGTTACAGTGAATAAGGCACCAGAAGACCAAAGAGCAGCTGTGTTCAAGGTCACATACATAGAGGATTTTAAAACCTAACCCGCTTCACTGACATTTCCATCCCATAATATAAATTGAATTTTTACATTGAATAGGGGAGAATGGGTGACATTTTAAGATGACATTATTTTACAAGTCAATTTCCTAAGGTGAATATTTGAACTTCTCAATATAGTTTTATGATTTCTGTGGACTCATATCTTCACCTATGTTAAAGAAATTGAGATAACATCACAAAAAGTATAAGGAAAATTTAAAACATCTCCCTGCTGTGCTTTTATAGGCAATTCAATTGCTCAACTGAAATTAGTATAAGAAACAAACTTTGTTATAAAAAGTCATACCAACCTTAACTCCCTCTTTCTATTTTCTGAGATTAAAGTTTAATCTGTTAGGTAGTGAGAAAATGCAATAAGAATGTACTGGTGTTTAATGGGGAAAAAAATCAATTTAGAATTCCTGTCGTTATCTGTCCTGCAACTCTCCTCGGGTCTCTGAGTATTCTCAGCAAAGCTCCCAGTCCAGACTGTACAAGTTTCCACAAGATCCATCTGGACCTCAGCGAGGCTTTCTCTCCACTCGGGTGTGAGTGTTCAGGTCTTGACAGATCTAGCTCGGGTCTGAGAGCGCAGCACCCGGAAGATACTTGCCTCAAAGGCATCCTTGGGACCCTCCAGTTCCATCCCTAACAGGAAGGAAGAAAGAAAAGGGGGCGGGGCGTGGGGAGGAAGAAAGGAAAAGCCTGCAGCTAAATAAAAATGTTTTTTTGTTTGTTTGTTTTTTGTTTTTTGTTTTTTTTTACCAAGCTCTGAGTGTTTATTAACTGACCAGATGACCAGATTACAAAAATACCTTGGGTGACATCTTAGTTCATCCGTCTAATAAGTCTGTTTATCTGGTCCTCCCTGTTGCCTGCATCTCCACCTTCCGCAAAGTCAGCTCTCTTTTCCTTCATTCCACTGCGCGGAAAAGATGGTTTGAAGGGCCACAGGAAGTTATTTGCTTACTTGGAGTGTTTCCCAACTGTATAGATCTCACGAATTAAATCCTCCATGCAAATGGTACCGAATTTACCAAGAGATTGAGCAATCAGGAAATTGTTTGTCAAGGCAACTCACTTCTTATTGATTTTGCCATAGCTTCGCTTATAGAGGAGCTCTTTTACAGACTTCAGGTTGGGGTGCCCCCCCCCCACTGCCCCAATGTTCCACAATCCTCGGCATGTTCATTGAAACCATTTTGAGCTTAACAAAGATGCCTGTCACTGAAGCTCTGTCGAAGACGAAGAAGCTGCAATACCTTGCGGACCTTTAGGCTCACACCATTGATACCCCCGGATTCTGATGACAAAAGCCAATTTTTGCTTCTGCAGGCTTCCAGCTTTCCTTGCCATCCTAGCCATGTGAATCTCAGTCAGGCACATCCTCTTGCATCCTTGTGATGATAGTTCGTGGCCTTCTCATAGACCAGCTTCCTCCTTGCCTTTTGTAGTGTCTTCAGGGCAAACTGCTTCCTCGGGCGCTTCATCTTCAACTCTGTGAAATTCCTTCAGTTTTAAAAAGGGTTTCTGGCACAGCAGCAACCTTCTTTTTCTTCTCTGGTATGTCCTTCGTGATTCCAGACAGGGGAAAAAAAAAAAAAGGTGCGTGTACATTCTTATATAACGCCTATCCAAGAGAATGGTCACAGAATCAATTTAATATTAATTTATTTTATTTTACGTGTACGTGTGCACCACATGCATGCATGTGCTTGTGGAAAATGGAATGAGATCCCACAGAGCCAGAGTTACAGGCAGTTGTAAGCTGCCCAATGTGGGTAGTAGAAATCGGACTTTTGCCATCTGGAAAAGCAACAAGCTCTCTTAACCGCTGAGCCATCTCTCCAGACTCCATTTATTTTTAATCTCTTAAATCTCCAAATTCTAGCATCTCAGCAACAGAGAGTTTGTCCCTTGTGATTATGGCTTCAAGACCATACACTGCAATTCATAATATTTGCAGTTCCCACTTACAGGTTACGAATATTTATCTCTCACTGGTTAATATTGTCAGCATGATAGGGTTAGGAAGCAAGCCTCTGGCCATGCCTGTGAGGGATTATCTTGATTAGATTAATTGAGAAGGGAGGAATCAGCCTAAAAGTGGGTGGTTATTTCTCATTTCTCAGGCTGGCAAAGAGAAAGGCAGGTGCGCCCTCACACTCTGCTTTCTGGCCACTGATACGTTGGGCCCAGAGACCTCAAACTCCTCCAGCAGGAGTACCCCATCGTGAGAGACTATAGTCTGGAGTGGCTAGCCAAGATAACCCCTCCCTCCCTTAGCTTGCTTTTGCCGGGGTATTTTATCAAAGCAATGATACACATTTAGTGCATCCTTATATGACAAATGTGGTCCTGGGGTGTGGAACAAGTTTGCACTTCAACGCCTTTTTAACAGCTGGTTCAGTAGATTATCATAGTTGCAAAACCGGTAATATTTTTTGGGTTTGATGGCCATAAAATGCTTAAGTATCATATCCATGAATACTTAGGGCATGCAAAAATATTTATTGAGTGAACATATAACTGAATGAATAAGAAAGCCCCAGAAACCTCCAAAATACATCTAGAACACAAGTCCTGTTCTAGCAATTCAGTCAATACAACCTTTCTGCATGCTCAGTGAAGATCTGGAATTTTCTAAGCGTCCTGTGGCTTCCTTGTTTGTTTGTTGTTGGTTTTTTTTTTTTTTTTTTTTTTTTAACAAGATCTGCTGACCTCTTCAGAGAAGGACATGCACAAATGAAAAAGAAGGCCTGGAACATCTCAGGGTCTAGCATTCATTTTTATCCTAGCTTTCTGGCTTCAGGTATTTTGACAAATTAAACAGGGAGGCGGGTGGGTGGTATTTATAATTTTAAATTTTAAAAACACTTTGCGTTTCACTCATTTCAGATGCAAAGAACTTTAAAAGGCAAAACCACAAGAGGGTATATAGTAAACAGGGCCTACTTTCCAAAGGAAGTCACATAAAAATTAAAAAGCACTAAAGAATAAATAGTTCATAATGTCCAAGGGGATAAGCTATGCAACCTGAAGTAAAAATTAAAACCATATTACATACACTAATCAGATTTGCATAACACATCTGATTCATTTCACAGTGCCAATGCCTTGATAAGTACTGAGCCAACACTTGTAGCTGGGTTAGTGTGCCTTGGAGAAGTGCCGGGGTGGGCTTTCTTACCTTGCTGGATTCCCTTCCAGCTGGCCAGCAAACTGTCAGCTCCCTTGGACTTCTTTTTTTTTTTAAATATATTTTCTTAATTTATTCATATTACATCTCAGTTGTTATCCCTTGTATCTTCCCATTCCTCCCACCCTCCCATTTTCCCCTTACTCCCCTCCCCCATGACTGTGTCTGAGGGGCACTTCCTCCCCTTATATATGATCATAGGGTATCAAGTCTCTTCTTGGTAGTCTGTTATCCTTCTTCTGAGTGCCACCAGGCCTCCTCATCAAGGGGATGTGGTCAAATATGGGGCACCAGAGTTCGTGTGAAAGTCAGTCCCTACTCTCCACTCAACTGTGGAGAATGTCCTGTCCATTGGCTAGATCTGGGTAGGGGTTCAAAGTTTACTGCATGTATTGTCTTTGGCTGGTACCATAGTTTGAGCAGGACCCCTGGGCCAAGATCTGCCCATCATAATGTTCTACTTGTAGGTTTCTAGGACCCTCTGGATCCTTCTATTTCCCCATTCTCCCTTGCTTCTCTCACCTAGAGTCCCAGTAGGAAGTCTTCTCCTCTGTCCCACTTTCCTGGTAAGTGAAGACTTTCATGGGACATGCCCCTTGGGCTAGTGTCCAGATATAAGTGAGTATATACCATTTGACTCTTTCTGCTTCTGGGTGAACTCACTCATTATGATCATTTCTAGTTCAGTCCATTTGTCCACAAATTTCTGGAATTCCTTGTTTTTAATAGCTGAGTAGTATTCCATAGTGTAAATGTACCACAGTTTCTTTATCCATTCTTCTACTGAGGGACACTGCTCCCATGGACTTCTAATACTGAAAGGAAAAGCATTGTGAACCTGTGCATTGAGAGCCTGGGGCCCTCTCTGGCAAGCAAGAAACCAGATGGTCCTGGATCAGCATTTGTGGATCTAATCTTCATTGTCAACTTACCTGGACTTAGACTCCTCACCTTGGAAACCCACTTCTGGGTGTATCTGTGAGGGTGTTTCCAGAAAGATTCAACCGAGGAAGGAAGGTCCACCCTGAAAGTGGGTGGCACCTGCCCACGGGCCAGAGTCCCACACGAAATAAGGAAAAGGCGAGCTGAGGCCCAGCATTCATCCCCTCGGGTCTCTGATGCAGAAGTCACATAATAAGGTTCTTCACAGTCTTGTTTCTATGACTTCCCAGCCACGCGTGGACCTTACACTCAAACTGTGAGTCAAAATAAACCTTCCTTCAGTCGCTTTTGTCAGATAATATTGTCATCTCAATGAGAAATGCAATGAATACAATGTTCCATTTCTATAACATTCTATCTTGTGGCTTAGAAAAAACACGTTTGCTTTATGCTAAATAAAGAATTCTTCTTTTTCTTCACCCTGGACAGGCAGGTGATGGTAGCATTTTGAGATAAGCTTTTTTGCATCAAAGTCCCTTTGACCAGGAAGTGACAGAGGGCGGGGTCTATCCTTAGAGGCTCTTTGGTTTGCAGAGGTAGTCACCTCTAAGGAAGAGCAGGGCGGCTGGCTGCTCTGAAAATCCCTGGGGAATCTGCTCCAGAAAGATTGCCTGGGTTCAGAATTGATGACGGTGTAACCAGTGTCAACGTTTGTCTCCACCTCAAGTTTCTCGAAGCTGTTGTCCTTAAGGGCGCTCAATCTCGTCTCAGGGTCAAGGGGCATAGACAGTCGATGCTGCCGCCCGCCGGTGACTGAGCCTTCCACCAAGGAGGACCAGCCAGGGTTTCTCCACAAAGGGTGGCTAGTGTTTGCTAATGCCCCACTGGGCTGCGGAAGCTCCAGAGAATGTACTTTGAACCTCCGGCTCCTGTTCTTCCGGCTCCTTGGCTCTAAGGTTCTCTGCATGGAGATAGAATTCAGCCTGGAGCCCTGTCGGTGCACGTCACCTCTCAAGCTGCCATTCGGGAAGGGACGCTCACCATTTCTAACACTGAGTCCTGGCTTTGGCTGGACCTATGAGACAAGAAAAAGAAGAACCATGAAACATGGTTTCCAGAAGCACCAGGTGCCTTGTCCATCCTCTGCTATGGCAACAGTCCAGCAGACTTCAGTCGAGCCGGTTGAGCTGAAGAGAGACATAAACCTGATTGTAACGATCAACAAGAGGTTTCCAAACAGCCCACTCTCACTCTTAGATTTACTAAGACTTTGACAATGACTTTGAGACTTTGAGAATGCTCACTTGACACTGAGATACTTCTGACAACAGATCTAGTTGTTTAAACACTCACATAGCCATGGTTCCTATAGGCATCTACAATAATACCAGCTATTGGTGTTCACAGATGTTGCTCAGTGACTTCACCAGATAGTTTTAAGTGATATTTTACAATAGACAATAATCAAAGCCTGTGGCCACCATCAAGATAAGGACCAGAATGGAGATTCAATTTTTCAGTGCTGGTGGTACCTCCTCTAGATCATGCTAATAAAGGCATCCATTCCTCTTAGAAGTGTCTAAGACACCGGCTGTGGTGGCACATGCCTTTAATCCCAGCACTCAGGAGGCAGAGACAGGCAGATATCTATGAGTTCAAGGCCAGCCCGGTCTACAAATTGAGTCCAAGACAGCCAAGGCTACACAGAGAAACCCGGTCTTGGAAAAAAAATAGTGTCTAAGACATGTGGGTACCGCAGGCAGGCTAGTACTTTTAAAAACAACTATTCCTTATTTTCTTGAGGTATCATTTATACACAGTGGAGCTTAGCATTGTCTGGAGGGTGGGGAAGACTACTTATATGTATGTTCTAGCATTTAACACAAATTGCATTCTAGTTCTAACCTCAGAATACTGGTAAGCAAAATACCCGTTCTACAGGTGCCTGCCCTCCCTTTCCATGGGATGAAGTTCATTGGAACACCTTCCATCCTTGTATTCTTGGGATTAGGGGGGTGGTGGTGGTGGCAGGGAATGGTGTTCCACCTCAGTCACAGCACAGCACTCTCCCAAGATGATTTCTGCAAGTGACAGTTGTCACTATAGACTTTGGTGTCTAGGACCTCTCTATGACTTATTGTTTAAGGAGTCACCATAGGCATCTACAATAATACCAGCTATTGGCATTGCTCTTGTTTGCCTATCAGAACTACATACTAAGATGCTATCACGAAAGAAACAATACATTTTGTGCTGCAGAACATAGAGAAATCAACTGACTAGGAAACTGGCTGCCTGCTGGCTAGTGCTGAAAAGTGCTGAAAAGTGCTGCACAGGCCAGCGAGAGAGAAAAGGCATCAGTGGTTGTCTCCAGCACTAGACCCTGAATGCTACAACACCAATTCTAGGCAAAATATACCCACTGGTTCGAGAGTGGTGTGACTATTATGGGGGAAGCCAACAATTTGCAGTCAGATTTCAGGCCTTCACCACAGGACAGAAATTATGCCTGGTCAAAGCCCATGGCCTTGCTGGGGAGTTCATAAGCCCTAGGAAAGAACTATTATTTTACCAAAAGGTCACGTTGTCAGACTACCTGCTAAGCATTGATGTTTACTTATGTGGATTAGTGCTGCTTTCAACCTTAACTACAAAAGCTTCTGTTTTGCAGAGGCCAGGGGTTAATGCAAAGACTCAAAAATAAAGTGTCGAGAATAAGCTCATCCCTAAATGGGACATCTATATCAAGCCCATCTTTCCACACAAGCAAGACTCGGGGACATCAAGGAAGAGAGAAGTGGCGAAAACATAAGAGTTGCGGGAGGAGTATTGAGAAATGCTGCAAAATGAACATGGCGTGGCTGTTGCACTCACCAACAACTCACAAAAGCTATTGTTACCTGCACAAAGCCTGCCAGATCAAAATGCCAGCCTGGATCGGGGAGCCGCACACGAGGCCCCGCCTCTAGCTAAAGAGCTTTCAAAGAGGTTGATAGAAGAGAAAGCTGTGTGTCTGTGAGGTCAGGGTAAACCCTCTATGCTTTCTGTGCTGACTTTGATGTGAACTACCATGACCCTAAAAGTAGTCTGAAGAGGAAGAGAGAGAAATGTACATTTGTCTCCCAAAGCAAGAGGCAGAAGTCGGTGGGGGGCAAGGGGTTGGCAAAAAGCAAGTCGACAATGAGTCAATTGCTGAAATCATACACACACACACACACACACACACACACAAAAAAAATTTTTTTAATGGCAGGCATAGTCTCTTCTAAATTTTCTCTGTGATATAAATAGAGAAACTGCAAAATCGACCCTCTAAAATAACCGGGACATCTATTTCTTCCTTTAGAAGTTTCAAATGTGTCCTGTGAAAGGGTCATGTAGTGTCTGTCTCGCTGTGGAGATAACAGCCCAGCTCAGCCGAGCTGCCAGAGACGAGCCGCAAATGTGTTTCATTCCTATTTGTGGGCCCTGGAATTTGGATTTCGTGTCATTTTCATGTTTCATATTTCTTTTCCAATCGTTTAAAAATGGAAATCTATTCTTAGTTCCTGGACCATAATTGTCCAATCTCTCCTCTCTCTAGATCAATGAATCAGTGTTAATCATTCTCTCTCTCTCTCTCTCTCTCTCTCTCTCTCTCTCTCTCTCTCTCT
>OU015743.1:38183256-38216904 GCA_907169655.1 Acomys percivali
TCTCTCTCTCTCTCTCTCTCTCTCTCTCTCTCTCTCTCTCTCTCTCTCTCTGACAAAGTCTTTATTCTAAAATTCTTTACCTGGAAGCCCTAAACGTGAAGCCTCTTACTAAAGAAGTTTGGGGGCTCAGTTCTCCCACTTCCAGGTCTGTGGGCTTTTTAAAATATAGAACAAAGCCCACCACCCCAGAGTCTCTAGAGTCTATCTATGGGTCAAGCCAATTCCCTGGAGATCTGTACACGTCGAAATGCCCAACCCCAGTCCACCAATGAGATCCGAGGATGGAGTTCACCTGAGCATGGCGCTCTTGCCTGTGTCGGTTGCTGCCAGCACTGAGGGGCCTTTGTTGGCTGGAGGTCTGCTGCACCTTGATATGTGTGCCCTTTGACAAATCCATGGGAGACGCTTCTGTCTTCAAACATCGCCACACACTGCAATCGCCTGGGGATCATTTAAAAAAGCCCTACCACCCCTCCCCTGAAATTCAGGTGCATCCAGATAAAGATGTGATGTAGCCTGGCTGCTTAAAATGCTCACTTTTCCCTAATGTGTCTTTTAACGCATAAACAAGCCTGGATGCCACCTCCATGGACTCAGCAGAGCTGTGTCTGGGTGGTGTCTTGTGGACAACTGACATCCCAACACACTGCTTGTCACTACATCCCTAACTCCACTTCACTGTGCCTTTCCATTCTGTTTTCCATCCCTCCTTTCCTCCTCCTTCCCCTCCCTTCCTGTCTTTCTCTTTCATCTGCTTATTTTTTTTAAACATAAAAATATCTTCTTATAGATTGGAGATCCCTTATCCAAAATGCTGGAACCAGAGATGCTTCAAACTTTGTTGTTGGTTTTTTTTTTCAGGCTTTTTGCATACACGTAATGGGCATCTTGGGGATGGGTCCAAAATCTTAAGGCAAAACTCATTTATGTTTCACATATATTGTATACACACAGCCTTGAAGTAATTTTATACATTATTAACCTAACTGCCCTATCACATGGCATCACCCTGAAGCTCAAAATTTTCAGACTAGGAAGTAGTCCCACTTCAGAATTTTATATTAGGAATGTTCAACCTGAATAAAAGTAGTAATATTTAGTCTATAAAATACAAAGAATATAAAAATAATGTAATTACATAAGTATATATGATAAAAAGTAAGGTCTCTAAAATCTTTTTTGTTATTATTATAATAATAAATGCTTTGCCTGCATGTACACCTACAGGCCAGGAGAGGGAATCAGATCACATTATAGATGGTTGTGAGCCACCATGTGGTTGCTGGGACTTGAACTCAGGACCTCTGGAAGAACAGTCAGTGCTCTTAACCTCTGAGCCATCTCTCCAGCGTCATGTCTCCAAAATCTTAAAACATTCCAAATTCTCACTCTTTAAAGAAAACTATTCCGTGTGTCCTTTCAAAAAATATAGGGCAAAACCCATATGTACCAGTCCATGGGAGAATTCCCTCAACCCTGCAAACAGCCCAGTGCCGTCCCTACCTCTTACAGGACCTCTGAACATAAATCTTCATATTTGATCTAGAAGACATCTTTTACTTCTAGAATGGAAACTGTCATGGCTTTATTCATGCTTGGAAATCACTCAGGGATAATATAAGAATACGCAGTCTGCACAAACTCTTAACGTTTCACTCTGTGGCCCCATTTCATTTTTGAGTAACTTGTCAGAGACGCCTCTGATGTGTTAGCTTAGGAGTCTTCAGATACATATCCCAAAGTGACATCAAAAAAGCATACTAGAAAACCCACAACAGCCAATTTACAGAATCAGCCTTTGCCCATTAAAAGAATGGATACTAGCCAAAACACTAAGAATGTAACATTTATATAATTCCTGATTGTGTCACGGTTCTTCTTGCCATAGGTAATCGTGTGTGTGTGTGTGTGTGTGTGTGTGTGTTATAAAAATATATGTACAAAAATAAAATAATTTAAAAAACATAAAAGAATGGATACAGAAAATGCGACATAAATACACACAATGGAATACTATTCAGAAATGAACACAGTTGGAGATTATCATGTTAAGCAAAATAAATCAGACTCAAAAAGCTATACATCATACATTCTCTCCTTTGAGGATTCTACATATATACATATATGCTTATATATTAAATTATACTATAATATCATATGTTCTAGTATCATTCCTGTTGCTGAGATCAAATACCCTGACAAAAAGCAGCTTATAGGGAAGGGGATTTATCTGGCTTAAAGTTTCAAGCTACATCCCATCACAGAGGGAAATCAAATCAGGAATTTGAGTCACATTACATCTGTAGTCAAGAGAATAATAAAGTAAGTGCATGCGACCCTATTTTCTTAATCATTTGCTACGTTCTCAGCTAGTTTTCTTCGCTTGTAGTATTAGGACCCCATGTCTAGGAAACGGTGCCTCCCACAAAGGGCTAGCTAGGTCTTCCTACATCAATTAACAGTCAAGACAACTCTGTAGAGGCCAAGCTGATGTAGATGGTCCCTCACTAAAATTCTCATCCTAGGTAACTGAAGGTTATTTCAAGTTGACAGTTAAAACCAGCCAGTACACTGTACATACAGGTAAATATGACATGAAAATAGAAGTGAGATTGTACGAGAGGAATAATGAGAAAGGCAAGCATATGGAGAAAGGAGGGCGAAGATGATCAGAGTGCATCGCGTATACATGTATGACCGTGTCTTTGTGAGTGTGCAATGAATATACGCATGGAAGATGTCATATGAAAGAAACAAAGAGTGAAAACCACGGAGATGGCTCCGTGGGTAAAGCCCATTAAGCCAGATGATCTGAATGTGATACTCAGAACCCAGGAAGGAAAGAATGACTCCCTCAAGTAATTCTCTGATCTCCCCCAAGTTCACCATAATGCATGTAAGTGTGCACATGCTCGCACGCACACGTATGTGTCCATTCTCTGATCTCCGCATGCCCGTCATAATGGCATGCGTGCAAGCATGCATGCACATATGCACATGTGTGTGGGCGTCTCTGCCCTCCCTTGTTCTTTCCCCTCGTCCTCCTTTCTCTATATATCTCTTATGATAAACAAATAGTAGAGCTTTAAAAACTTGAAGATAAATCTATTTCCCCTTGCTGCATAGACTAATCTCAAATTAGAATGAAAGTAGTCTTGAAGCCACAGCTGCACCTATGCCAGCAGTCTCCTGAGCTTCCAGGTTCACTGAGCCCCTCTGAACCAGCCCTGTGTGCCCTCCACTGGTTCTGATTCCCTCGGGCTTTGGCCCCTCCAGCAGATCTCCTTTCCTATAAAATGCTCTGCCTTTGAAGCACCCAATTTGAACCCAGTCTCATGTTATACCTGATTTTTGACACCAACATGGTTCCCAGACTTCTACCTTTGTGTCCTGTCTTCCTACAACCAATTTCAGACCAAAGATGAGTATTGCTTCAGCCACTCCTCTGCCATCTTCCTCTCCCACATCACTTCCTTTCTGCCATTCCTCCAGCAAAATCTCCCATCCTTGGATTGGAGTCACACATCCAGGTCTTCTTAACATGGGCCCAGGGTGTAGAAAAGCACATGGCTATGAAAGCTGGTGCAACAACAAGGCTTCCAGCTTCAGCCAGGCTGCATTCTGTCCTCCTGTCCTTCTGTTCCCTCGGTCACCCCTCTCTGGTTATCCCAGCTGCATTGTACCCAGTCAACTGTCCTGAGAGCTTTCGAGGTACAGCCTCCCTTTGCTGTCCACTGCTGTCTCATCAAAGGGTCTCGCTATCTCTGTGAGAGAGAAAGCAAACCCCATCCTTAGTTATACCTTGCAAGTTTCCACCATCAAACTTACCTGCAACTCCATCCATCCTGCCCATGGGAAAGTAACGAGCCCCTATCTGTGTTGTGAACTCCATTACCCTCTGACTTCTCCATCCTTATCAACTGATAGACCCCAGTCTACCAATCAGTGTTTCTCTTCTCTCCTTCCTCACTCCCTCTCCTTCCCCACTCCCTCTCCTTCCCCACTCCCTCTCCTTCCTCACTCCCTCTCCTTGCTCCTTTGAATAGTTATCAGGTTTCTCAAAGTCTGCTATCTTCTCTCTTTCCTTCTATCTTTCTCCATACTGATCTTCAGTCAAAAATTTGTTTCTAAATTTTTTTCTAGCTGCATTTTTCCTATGAATCCCCTTCTTATGACTTCTACTTACTCGTAATAGTCAACAAACTGGCCGTCACCACAATCATCTGCAGTCAACGATGTTGTTAGCTCCTGGAAGGGCTGCCCTCTGTGATCTGTACCCTTCACATCTGCAGTTTTCTCTTTAAGTTTATAGACCAACCTAATCCTTTACATTTCTCCCTTTCACTCTGCCTTTTGGTTCCCACAAAGATGTCCTTTTCTCAGATGATTCATGCAATGTCACTGTGGTCCAGAGATAACCTGGACCCTCTTTTTAAAATTATTTGTATTTCATGTGTATGAATGTTTTGCCTGCATGTATGCCTGTGTGTCACATGTATGCCTCTTGCCTGTGGAGAGCAGAAAAGGGTGGCAGATCCGCTGGAACTGGAGTTACAGATGGTTGTAAGCTGCCATGTGGGTGCTAGGAATCGAACCTGTGACCTCTGCAAGAGCAGCCAGTGCATTTAACAACTGTGCCATGTCTTCAGCCCATTTCAACCTTCTACTTACTCTAGATCTGTGGCTCTCAACCTTCCTTTAATTCAGTCCCTCATGTTGTGGTAACTGTCCCCCCACCATAATATTATTTTTGTTGCTACTTCATAACTGTAATTTTCCTACTGTTGTGAATCATAGTGTAAATATTTTTTGGAGTTAGAGGTTTGCTAAAGGGATCAGACAGCTATGCCTTTAGTCATTGAGCTAATGAGGGTCACAGTAAGCCTATCTCCTGTTGCATCAGTCTCTTAAGCTTCATATCTACCTGTCCAGCCTCTCAAACACAGCACTCCCAGAAGCACCAAATCCATCTCCCTCTTCACAGCAACTCTGTTCTACTTCCTTGGCCCCCTGGTGACCACTGTGCTATCCAAGCAAGTGCTTCCTCTACCCTTTATCTGCCCCAGGTATAGCAGTCACTGTAGTCTTTGCCTCCTCACAATCCCACAGATGTTCCCATCTCCACCCACTGACATTAGTAGCCTTAAAACTTAGCAAGCCTTATCCGAATTCCCCATAGCAGCCATCTAACTCCCCAAGGTCCTCACCTCCCACTAGTCCACTCTCAGGCCCCTTCTTGGGGGAGCTTTAACCATCCTGTAATGGCTTCCTGCTTGTGAGGCAGTCAAATCTCTTTGATTAGCCCACTTCACCCTTCACTATCTGAGAACTCATCACTTTCTCCCTTTGACTCTTTGAACCCCTTGAGCATAACTCTTTTCCATTGCCTGTGTTCATCTATCCTCCATTCTGCCTAGATGGGCTTCCTTTGAGCCCTTTTCCTGGAAACTCTCATTTCTGTCACCTCCAAGTTTATATATCATCTTGTTGGAAGAACCCTGCTATTTGAGATTGCAGTTCTTCCGGTCTGGATAGCCATTCTGAGCTTGGAATTAGGTGTAGGACTCCCTCTCCCCAGCAGGGCCTCCAGCCCTCTGCCTGACTCCATCTGGAGAGTGTCTTTAGACATAGATCCCTGTAACCGCATTTGATATATGACCCCTGACACAGCTCCCTACTAGCTCTCCCTTCTCTGTCCCTATAGGATAATTAGGTACTGTGTTGCCATTCATATGTTAGGATCGTGCTGCCAATGCCAAACAGACATCCTAAAATTGCCTGGTACCCACCAATTATGGATGCCTATCCTGGAAACTCCCCATACACTCCCTAAGGGGCATATAGCCTTTGTTATTCCCAATTAAAGTTGAACTATCTCCTGAAGTGGTCCCCAGAGTGCTCCATCTCCATCGTGCTTACAGCCTTCCAGACCCTGTGTCTCATCTTCTGCTCCTCTTGCCTCTGTGGGCTGGTAGCCATCAGCCCCCCCTCCCCACCCCACCCCACCCCACCCCCCTGGGAGAGGAGAAACACCATTTCTTCATGAAAGTCTTCTCAATGTCACTGTGTTTGCATCAGGTACCCCTACATAGCAACTTTGCTCCTGACCAGCTAGGGGACTTTATACAAGTTGCTTCCTATCTCTATGCCTCAGATTCCTCACATGTAAGTGAAAACAGTAAGTGCCAACATCACAGGATTGTCTTGAACACAAAATGGCAACAGCGCCTGGTGTACGGAAATGCCACTTATAGCATGGCTGTGTTCGTCACCACCAGCACTGCTGTTTCCTTTCACAGACCTTAGTACTTGCCATTCTTTTGTGTGTTGTGCTATGTGTCTATCTCCTCTGCGTCTAGCCCTGGACTTTGGCAAGGTATCATAGACATCTTCATCATAGTCTCCCTAGAACCCAGCACAGTGACTCCAACATGGTAAGTTCCTGAACAAGAACTCAGTACCAGTTAAACAGGTGAGACTTAAGACTTAACAAAATCCATTTTTTAAAAATTTTTGCACAGAGAAATGAATGGAAAATGAACATCTGTAAATCAAGATCCTAGCTATCCTTTAGGTGCCACGTGAAATCGCATTAAGAAAACTCAAGCTTGGGCATGTAGTGCAGTGGTAGCTCACAAGCTGGGCATATTCAAAACCCTAAACACAGACAAGAAAACAAAAGAGAAGAAATCTGAAGTGAACATTGTCTTCTTTTTTTGTTTGTTAGTTTTTTGTTTTTTTTGTTTTTTTATTCATATAGCTGGGTGTTTCTGAAATCTTTCTAAGGCAGAGAGGGGAATGAGAGAGAGAGAGAAAAAGCATGAGATCTTTAGGCCATATGGAAGACAACCTTTGTCAATCTAGAAGTGCAGTGTGGGTGGTTGGAAGAAGAAATTTCCAAAGGAAACATAATTCTGAATGATTGGGACAAATCCCTGGAAGGGAGATAAATCTTCTCTTGGAAAAAAAAAAGAAAAAGCCCAAGTAGAAATGCCTTTATTGGAATTATGATTGCTAGGAGCTCATCTTTCTTTCTAAGAAACTGAAATGCCAAAATTGAGACCAAGTTCAGAGAGCACCAGCAGCTCCGATACAAAGGGAGAGCAGTCATCACTCACGTGCAAGTTTCAACTTGGAAAAGATGAGAAACTGCATCGGTGAAGAATGGCTCAGCTGCTGCGGAGCAGGCTTGCACCTATGAAGGGAAACAGCACGTTGTCTCACTGACTGGTGGTTTTCACCAAGGTAACTAGAGAGTTTCTCCAAGATGGGAAAAATAATGGGGTGTAGAAGCAAACTAGATAGATACAAATAGACTCTGCAATAGCCCCAGACTAGTAAAGAGTGGGAAACCTTCTCCACTTAACTGTGCTTTAAAAATTCCCTAATCCCCTGACAAACCACCAATGCTAAGTTGCTATTCTATAGCAGCCAATACCCCGAGCCGCCCCTGTGAAGCACAGCATAACCCAGGTTCCTAGTAAGTGCAGATGTGGGAGTAAGTGTGTCACTGGCTGAGGTGAGTCAGGTGCAGGGATGGAGTATAGCAACGCAAGAACAAAAAAAAGAAGAAGAGGGGATGATAAAGTCTGGGTGAGTACAGCTTGGAAACACAGACATTAATGAGTAACTGAATACGTTGCTTATTTCTGGAGAAATAATATTGCATAATTTCACTTATATGAAACGCTTTAAACAGGTAAAATTCATGAAGATAGGGTACAGTGCAGGTTGTCCAGCACTGGGACCAGTAGGAAGAAGGAATGGTGAATTCAACTCAGTGAGTGTGGAGTTTTGGATTGGGGTGATGACAAGAACTTTTATGAACAATATAACTTCTTAGCAAGAAGGCTCACAGCCCTCTGACACACACAGGTGGCAACTGCTCTGCTTTCACGTGGCTTCCAGAAGTTTCTACATTACAAAGCACTTGAATGTATGTTCTTTCATTTGATTCTCATAACACAAACTATACATCAGTGCTGTTCATTGGCTCCATCAGCAACTATATATACAGTATACTAATGTTAGATAGAATAGAAGCTATCAAGTATTCACTCATACCAGAAGGCACATGCCTCCCGTATACTTAGCACTAGTTTCAAGACTACCTTCACAAAAATGCACTAGAAAAGATGCCTTCCTTCTTGACGCTCATATGCCAACATGGACCATATTTCTGATGACCTGGTCTCTGGCCACCTGTCCATCCAAATACCACATCTTTTCCTTTACTGCAGCTACATGTGGCCTCAGGCAATGTGTTCTATGTGCCCTGCTACAGAAGAACTGTACCGCACACTGTCTCCTCCATTGGGAATACATTCCCTCCCTTCAATAGCTGGCTCCCTTCTGTGTCATCTAGCTCATGCCAGACTCCTCAGCACACCTCCTCAAGATAATGTCTCCATGCCCCCTGCCCCTGGATTTAGCATCAGACACACTCAGGCCATCCAAGCCCTATGGAGGGTTATCTGTGGAGCAGTTAATCTGTGATTATGGTTCTCTGGTGACAGACATTGTTTTCTTATCTTATGTGAACTTTGAAACATTCAGCACTTGTCTCTTCCTGCACACCAATCTTCATTAGGGAGGGGACTTTACCCTTTTGTGACTGTTCCATACATCAGTGTGAACATACACACACACACACACACATACACACACACACACATACACACACACACACACACACACACACACACACACACACACACACACAGCATCCATAGCAAAGGTCAGATCTTTGCCTCAGGACTAACTTCATCCGTTAAACTTCATTCTTTGAGTACAACCATCAGTTCAGAGGAGAGAACTGAGTCTATGCTGGTCTAGCTGGAGTCTAGCCTAGAAACTTTATTTAGCCGTTATGAATTGATTATAGAGCTAAGATCAAGGTAGCAGAGAGGAGAGCTGGGACCTAGGCACGTTATTTAAGGCCTAGACCAGTTAGTTACAAAAGCCACAGCATTCATCATTCATCCTTATTGTCCTAACACTGATCCCAAGAAAGTTTACACTAGGCTTTGTATCCTAAAGACAGTACTTCAGTCTAAGAGAAAACTGGCTGTACCGTAGCTACAACACACACAACACACTAGCTTCTATAGCACAGTATAGTCTAGCTTTGTACTCTTTACTCAAACATTCTTATGATAAGAAATCATGGTAGAATTTTCTAGAAAACAGTTCCTAATTTTGTTTGCCAAAAGTGTTGAATTGTGGGTGGATAAAAGAGATCAAGAAGTGGCCAAAACCAGTGTTTTGGACAAGTGAAGATGTCCAAGGGAGGCTGCAAGAATGAAAGACACATCCTGGGTCCCTACTTAACAGGTGTTGAAACTGCTAAAACATCCTGTGATCATGGAGTTATTTTTATATTCCTTACTGGATTTCCATTCATCAAAAAACTTCACAAATCTCCCCAAATTTGGCCCAACTTTCCAAAGTAACTAATTATATAGTGGTGTCTCCCAGATAGACATCCCCTAGCCTTCAGAATAGGAGCAAATAGGGACATGTTCCTTGCTACAAGCCAGGGAGGCTTAGTTTAAGTTCCAGAGAATAACCAGACATAAATGTGAACGTTCAGATGCCCTGGAATCTGGGGGGTTGTACATGAAGCATCTAAAAGTTCTCCATCTTTTCTAAGCAATTAGGCAGTTGCTTTGTGACAAAGTGTGTGTTTGGAGGTCAGAGGACAACTCTGTGGGAGATGGGAGATGCTTCTCGCCTTCTACCACATGAGTCCTAAAGATTGAACTCAGGTCCTCAGGTGGTTGCTTGGCTTCAAAGACATCTCCCTCACACTGGGTCAGCTTTTAAATTCTTAGTAAGTCAAAGAATCCACAAAAAAAAGGCATCTGGATTCCCCAGTAATATTTCTGACAACAGGTTTTGGGAGTCCCTTCCCAGTTTTCTGGAGCTTTTCCTTTTGTTCAATAAATATCTCCAGTGTTTTACCCAAAGAAAAAAGAAGATACTTTAGGAATTATTTATGATAGAATCTGTATAATTCACATCTTATGGGCTAAGGCAAATAAATGGCAGGAAAGCTACCTGAGGGGAAAGGCAACAGTTGCTACCCAAGGTTAGCTCATAAATTAAGCCTTAAGGGAGGATGGGGGTGGTCAGATCATTTCCCAAGGACAGACACCACAGGATACTTGCTTTGACTCTCATGTGCCTCCCGCACATTTATAAGCACATGGACTGCCACCACCCTGCCCACCTTTGTGGTGCCACCATTAGTCAATCAGACTTTAAAACCTAACAGGCAAGTCCTAGCTGTTTCTTAGACAAACAACTGTGTGTCCGTCTTCTCAACTGTAACTGGAATAATGATTTCAGAGGTTGTTATAAGGAATAAATAAAATTAGTGATTTAAAAATCTCAGCACAGCGCATAATATACTAAAATATAATGGTGTGCATCGTGTCATTTCACACAGATCAGCAACCTTAACACAGGAAGATGCCAGTATCACCTTCATTGAGCTAAGGTCACAACAGTTACTAAATGTCAAAGCTCAGCTGCCACATCATAGGGATGTAGGGACAGCACATGGCAGCCGTCATGGTTGGGTTCAGCCTCAGGAGGACGGCTGAAAAGAATGGTTTTCTGATTGTTTTTTAGGAGGCATTCTAGGTGTTGAACTTGATTTGTTCTTAACTTGGACAATGGTAGAAAATGCTGCAAAACGATGCTAGTAGCATTGCAAAGCTAACATTTCCAGACACCATTGCGGCTTGTTCTTCCTTAGGTCTGCGGAAATACCTCATGAAACTGTTGCCATAGCCCTGATCAGCAGCCTGTGGGGACTCAACGTTACTTCATACGTGTGGCGTTTCCTATTCTTCTTTCCATCCTTCCTCTCAGCGTGCTTTCCATAACACTTTGGGCTTTACCCCCTCTCTAAGGCTCTTTCCTTGCCACATGGCTTACCTCCATGCACACTTAAACAGCATGGCTTTTCTCTTTCTCTTCTCTACCTCCCTCCTCTGAGATTTACAGCTTGCCTTCCCTGAGCTGCTGCTGCTTCCTCCTCTTCCTCTTCCGCTTGTCCTTCTTTTCTTCCTTCTCTCTTTGAGTTTCCATTTGAGTCTGCTCTTAAATTCTTTTATTACAAGACTAAGAACCACAGAGGAGGCCTCCGTTACCAAAGGAACATGCTGGGACTCTGGCAAAATGCTCCAAAGTTTCCAGTGATGATAACTGCTGAATCAGAGTGGGCAGGCTGTATACGGGTGGGTGACAGGCATGGGGAAGGGCATTCTGGGGAAGGAGCATTGTCTGAGTCTCAGGCTTTTCAGCTACGAGTTCACACAAATCAGGTCTTGCTTACCTGTCACATGAGGAGCCTGTATAATTTGAAGTCTGTGACTGTTAACTGTAGCTAACATCCCCCCTTTCCGTGTGCTTGAGTGACTGTCCCAAGAGGAATGAGGCTATTTTAAAGACAAATACGTGTGCCCCTCCCTCTGGCTATCAGACTAATGACCCAGTGGAGTCCAAGAAACTCAAATTTCCTCAGGAATCTCAAGCTACAGACAGGGAAAATCTGGAGCCCTGACGTGAGCCTGACTCTCAAAAAACGAGGTTTCACACATTGTTGACGGCTTGCTAGGCAGTCCTGCCAGGGAGGCTGGAGCTGAGACAATGATGGGTGGACATTGGCTGGGGCCACACCCACACCAGGACACCAGGACTGCTTAGTTAAATAGGTATACTTCTTGCTGTCTACTTAAACCTAGACTTCATGTCAGGGGAGGGGCCGCTGAGCTTCTTCGTTTGTTCTTCTCCCAAAGTAGCCACTTTGAATAAATCTCCTTTCTCTATCTGTCACTATTACTCATCTTTTTAATTGGCCTCCTGAGGATGGATGGCCAAGTCTAGCTTGTTTGAGCTTCTAGGGCCCAGGCTGTGACCCTACCAACTCTGGTTAACCTTGGGTACACCCGGATAACGCAAGAAATGAAATACCTGCAGCAGAATCTTGTTGCCATCATAGTCCTGAGTCTGCCACCTGGTGCTACTGATGGGAACACACGGATTGGGTAGAAGAGGTACCAGCTGGCCGATCTCTTGAACCCTGAACTGAAGCACAGAAGACTCTTTGGGGTCCACTGGCATTCCCAGGGGCAGCTGCTTCAGAGAGAGCTGGAGGCTGAAGCCCTCGGTGGCATAGAGGACGAAGAAACAGAAGTTGCTCTTTTGCACGGTAGCGTCTCTCTGTAGGAGCATCTCATAGAGTCGGATGGCATCTTCGTAGCTATCAAAACTGCAGTACAGCGTCAGCCTGAGGACATCAGCGCCACAGTGCACCGGCCTCATGCCCCACACTGGCATCTGGTTGTGCAGGCTGTAGAATTCCTGATTGGCAGGGAGGTAAGGACAAGGCCTCCCCTGTGCATACTGGGTAGGGAAACCCTGCCAGGGTGAATGCTGAAGGAAGTCCAGGACTCGAAACAGCCGTTCCTGTCCCAGGCTTTCCTGAAGGAAGAGCAAAACAGACATCCCTGGGAAGCGGACCCTCCGGGGGTGGTATTTTTCATAGTAATTCACTGGTCTGGCCCGTTCAGACACCAGAAAGAGACGCACCTCAGGGCAGATACAATCCAGGAGTTGGTCCAGAGCCTGCTGCAAAAGTGAGCCATTTCCAGTGTCTGCAAGAAGATGCACAGTCAAAGCTAGAGGCTCCTGTGTCTCATCCATGGCAAGCCTACCGGAAGATGATAACTAAGCCACACACACCCTTCCCTGGCAGAGCCCACTGTTCAGCCTTCTAAGAACCAAGGCCTCCCACGGAGCCCCCAGCCTCTAGAAAAACTTCAGCAACTTCTGAACCAAGCTCTTCACCAGATCATACATGCTCCAAGCTTCCTCCAGTGCTCCAGCAGGGAATGTCACTCAAGTGTGGACTCTGCTACACACGAGAGCAGTCGCTCCATGTCATCCGGTCTGGGCAGATGGAAGTATTTGCTTGTTTTTTTTCAGGCACTCCCCAGGGTTTCTGTTTGACCTAAAAACCTATAATGCTGAGAACCACTCCAGTGGGTGGTTCTTACATTCAACTCAGTAGAGGAAATGACCAGGCCGAAAGGAACAGGAGGCGGCTCTGTTGTGCTGATAGCGATCTGTAGCTCTGTTACACTGAAGAGACGTCCATTGGGTGGACCACAATGGGCTCTGACTTCCTACTTAAATATCCTGATGTTTACCGTGGCCTGCCAGGCCACCTGAATAGAATGGCGCCTTTAAAACAACTCCCCAGTCTTGTCAGCTTGCCAGAGCCTTCCGCCACCATCTCTTTTATTTCGTTTTTCAACCATTTTATACTAGGTCACAAAGAGGAGATAATTTGTCTACGTAGTGTTAGCCTCATTGAAATCTGTTTGTCTGGCCTAACTAAGAGTCTGTATGCACTCAAAAGACATTAAGAAACTAAGCTGCCTTTGATTCTTGTAAATTTTGTAGACAGTGAGCCTTCCTATGGCAGTAATAATTGTGTCTTCCTATTGATAAACTGTACTGAAACTTTATCTGAATTGATTTAATCAGCCTATAAACCTACAAAGAAGAGAATAATTATTCCCAATGCTGACAAGGAACTGAGGCATAGAGAGAGAAAAAAAAAATCAAGTAACTTGCTCAAACTCACAGAGAAGTGGCTGAGGGAAGATGTGAACCCAGGATCAGAAGGGCCCACATTCGATGCTACCTCTAGGGCCAGGAAGGCCAGCCACAATTTCCTTTTTCTTTGAGGTGAGGAAAAGCAACTTCCAATTGACATACTTGTGGATACAGGTTGTTGAATCCTCAATAGAATATCACACCATTGACACGATCTCCTACTTAGTTCCCAAATCCTTCAGTAGTCAGGCATGCTAGCAAGTGTTTGTAATCTCAGGATTCAGGAGGCTGAGACAGGGGGATCACTGTGAGTTCAAGGCCAGTTGGGCTACATAGAGACCAGTCTAGGCAATATAGCAAACCCCTACCCCACAAACAGCAAGCAAACAAACAAAAAAAAATGTTATTCTGATAATTCTGCTGCCACTGGGTCTGGATGTGCACCGTTTTCTAAATGTGAATGTTTAAAAGGAAGTTGTTAATGCTACAGTGAATCACAGTAGGTTGTGACTTTCTAATTAGTCAAAACCAATGTTTATTGATAACTTCCTTTAACTTTGTATCTTATATACATGGGTTCCTTCAGTAGTGTGACAGCTATGATCCTGTGTTCTGATAATGGGCTAGGCACTCTAATTCTAAAAGGAGACGCTTAGCCCCTCTGTTATAAGACTGGAACAGTGGAGGAATCCTGGAAAGGAGCAGTAAGTCTGAGTCTACAGATCTGGTTGCATCTATAAGTTGTAAAACTCTCACAGGCATATGGGAGAAGAAATAAATTCTTTCTATCCCTGATTGGGCCAAACTGTCAGTTAATCCGCTTTCCTTTTCTAATCTAATTTCTGCTTGGTTTTCTTGGTTTTTTGTTTGTTTGTTTGGTTTTTTTTTCTTTTTTTTCTTTCTTTCTTTCTTTCTTTTTTTTGGGGGGGGTGTCGTTTTGGGTTTTTTTTTGGTTTTTGTTTAGTTTTTTAATTGTTTGTTTGTTTGACTACAGGGAAGCTAAGGTGGTAGGTTATGGATCTGCCCACTTGGTAATAGTAGAATAACCAAATTTAAAGTCAAAGCTTCAATCCATGGAAAGGAATCATCTCCGTTCAGATCTACCCACAATTTTAACCAATTGAATTTTATAATTCTAAGATTTCTGTATTAGAAAATTATAGAAACACAATTTGTAGCATGCAAATTGTTTTTAAATTTCCACATATAACTTAGTAATCAGATTCATTTTGCTTTAACTGTCTGGGAATCATTAGAAACTTTTTAAAAGAACTACCACTCTCAAACTTAAAAAGAAAGCCACCTCCGAATTCATGTCACATGCTGACATTTGAAAGCAGTAACTCTCCTTCCTCAGTACAAGACCCTTTCCTCTCCCACAACCTTCCTCTTAGAGAGCTGTCTCTTCTGAGTCACTTTAGACCAAACTCTGGTTTTTGAAAGAGCTTTCGAAATTCTTAAAATAGCATAAATAACTCTAGATGTTTGAAGAGAAAAACCTTACCCTTGAGTCAAAATGATTAGCTCATCAACCCGCGGCGCTTTGTCTAACACAGATGTTAGAAAGTGGTTTTGGGGTTTGGTTTTGGATTTTGCAGGAGCAGGTTGCTTAGCCTTTCATTCTTTCCCTCTTGGAGCTGTCATCTGAGTTTTTATGTAAAAGATCTCATTAATCCGTTGGCAGCTGAAGTGCCAAGCAATTGCAGTCGGGAGCAGGAGACAGGCCAGTCAGCAACCCGACTGACTGTTTTTGCAATTCCTTCTCCCGGAGCAATGTGACATCCTGACACCCCTGGTTGCTGTCTCTGCTCGTGGACGCCTCTTAGTTACGGCCCATGGTGAGCTTCGGTTTTGGCACAACGTTCCTGTGGGGAGCACAGATGAAAGCATCATTTGTTTTGACTGGCTGCGCTCTCTGCCTCGTTTTACCTAAACTTGGAAGCCATGCCCAGGTTCCTGTCAGATAGCCCGGTCCTGAACAACAGCTAGTTGGTCCACTCTTTACAGCAAGGCAGAAGCACAGTGACAGGAAATAACAAGAGATCAGCTACTTAAGAAAATGTGTTATGATCCAGGAGACCTTCCAGAGTTGTCCCTTCTTTAAGTCTCATAAGTATAGTGTGACACCTGGAAACCCTAAAGTTCCCACTCCCACACTCAGGAAAACTTTGAGAATGTTTCTTTCAATCTTTAACCTATCAGATATGCTTTTTTTACCCCCACACTCTAAAAGACTGGCTCCTCCCCCAGAGTAGAGGGCACAGTCACCTGGGTCCCACTTCGGAGAAGTAACTTAAGCCACTGGTGTCAGGATCAAGGGCATTGCAAGTTGCCTGGGAGATCCGTGGGAGGAGCTGCTGTGAGGTCTGGGGGAGGAAAGATGCTACTTAAGCCTTGATAAGACAGGCAGGTGGGGAGATTGGGTTTGGACTGAAGAGAAAGAAGCCTGTGGAAAGAGCTGTGGCCAAGTAGAAGTGCAGGTCCCTCACTATGCCTGGAAGGAAGCCATGGACCTTACAAGGGCAACTTGGGCTTTATTCTACCATAAACAGAACCATAGAAAGGTTGTCTTGGGCAGGTGGGCTGTGGAAACAGGATCTTACTAGGTAGACAAGGGTGCCCTCAGACCCACAGTCCTCCTGACTCTGCCTCTCAAGTGCTGAGGTTACAGGTATGTGCTACCCACACCTACCGTGTGGAAGCCCAGTAAACAGTCTTGTGAGCTGGTGGGGTATTATGCACTCAGTTTTCCCAAGGTGGTACCCATGGGTGTCTAGGTGAGGCTGTCAGTCCAAAATACAGAATAGGGCCTACCAGGCCTGAGGAGAAGGTGCACTGCAGGAACATGCTGAGAAGGAGTCTGCAAGACTCAGAGTAGAGATGTCCACTCCGACTCCAGAGTGGAGCAGCAAAACCAGGGAATGTGTACTGAATAAACACTGATCTCTGGATGTGATCGCCGAGAGAGAAAATATCTCATAGAGACAGGAGAGCGAGAAAGATGGGCCATGAGCACACTCCATTTCAGGGTCAAGAGATATGTATGTGGCACCTAGTGACAATTAGGGAATGGGAGGTACCATCCTAACTGGGTGGTGCTTGGGTCTTTGGTCATAAGGTCCCAGGACATGGCTTTGGCTGGTAGACGTTGTCACTTAGACATTTGTGAGTCATTCCTCCTTCTCAGCTAGGCAAACCAAAAGCAGCAGCTGTCTCCCAGCAGATCTCAGACCCATGCAAATCTCTCTTTTCTTTGTGCCCGGAAAGAGTTTAAGTCTGCACCTTTGATTCTGCACTGGAACACCGGGAGGGAGAATCTGGAAAAGAGGTGCTGGGGAGGGATCACAGCTCTCATACCTTTGTGTCCTGCTAATAGCCTCTAACTGTACCCGTGTTGTAGGCATGGCAACGCTCTGTCGCTCTGTCATGGATGCAGGATTGATGGCACCTCCTAGAAGGTGAGACCCCGCCCCCAGGGAAGAGGTAGGGTGGCTAAGGGCTCCTTGGCACCACACAGCTGTCTGCTGACAAAGCCTGCATTTCTGCGTTTGGGGCCATGCTTGTCAACCACATCTGAGGGAAACTACCCAGCAGCTGTGGCTACTCAGGTAAGTGTCGTGACTTCAGGACACATTAAAAAGGAAAATGAGATATAGGTGTAGCGATTAATTTTAGATTTGATCATGCCCAGTGCTCTACACCCCTCTAAAGTGTTTTTCCCTAACACGCACGCACGCACGCCTGTGGCTCTCAGCTCCTGGCTTCTCGGGAACCCTGGCAGGAAGAGCTGCACAAATCCAACGGAGACAGGGCATAGCCACCCATTCAGGGCTGTAGTATAAGCACCTTCTCTCAGCTCTTGGCTCTGTACTGAAAGCCTCCCTCCCAGCACCCCAAGGACTACTTCCTGCTTAACCCCAAACAATGCTATCGGGTTCCTAGTAAACTGCCATCTGTTTCCCACTTTCCTGGACCATGCGGTTCAGGAGAAGCGGTGAGTTGATGCCTAGTTTTCACAGGTGCGAACAAAGACGATGTGTTTCCTCCTGGCCCTTTGTTGTGCTCTGCTGCTGGTGACGTCACTTCCCATGCCCCAGCCAGTTGTAGTTCTCAGCTACAAGCTAGTGAGTCAGAGGCCTGGACCCTCCCACCTGCCTCTGCAATTTCAAATCCCTCGGGCTGGTTTCATCATCTGTGGACGAGAAAAGCAACAGTGGTAAAAATTGGACTGACTCAGGGGAGAGTATCTAATGAGTTCAAATAACCCAGAAGCCTTGGAGCCTTCGAGTGTTAACTCGAAGCCTGTGTTAACTCCACATAAAATCTACTTAAGTACAGTGGGGAATAGGGGAGTAAACTGGTGTAATGATTTTTCATGGAAGACTATGAAATAAGTTATGTTTATCATGCATGACTATGAAGGCAAGCATAAAAAAAAAAAAAATCAAAGAATGCAGAAATTACCAGTATCGAGTAAGGCTGAAAATGAGCATCTCCCAACCTTTGACCTCCTTAAAGAGGATTTCTAGGGAGAGTCTTTACACAATCTGTGCACAAAAGAAGGCAAGATCGAAGCTGTTTGTAACTGCACTGATTGCCACAAAAAGAGTGAGAGAAGACAGACCACGCAGCAATAGAGGAACAGGTGCAGGTCGCAGATGCCCTCACAAAAGACTCTATGTTGAAGGAAATGAGTGAAGCAGAGCTATCAATTTTATTTTTCATTTATCCTTTGACAGTTTCATAGATGCCAATAGTAACCTTTATTACATTCATCCCTCTTTTATCCCACTCTCTGGACCCCTTTTGCTTCCATCATATTTTCTTTTCTGTTTATAATCCACAGAGTTTCTTTACAGACACTTGCATGTGCACAGGTATGGAGTTATGTACTAGTGTCAGGTCCAGAGGGTACTCCTATTTCCTCCACAAAAGGGCAGGCCCATTGACTTGCTCCAAAATTGAGTCTAGGCTCAGCTTAACATGTCTGGTGCTTTAGAAAACACCCAGCATTCCCCAGGAACCTGTGTAATGGGTTCCCATTAGCCAAAGGAGGCATTTCCCTGGCCCCTAGAAGAAGGGACTTATGGCTGTATATTGGCATAAGTGGTGCCTACCAGCACGTCAAAGCCCATGCTTGCCTCCAGACTCCCTCAGTCCCTACGCAACACTTGTTATGCATCTCAAAGCCCAAACTAGCATTCTGGCCCTGCCCACTTCTCCTGGACTACAGCATCTCCCATGTTGCTGCAGTTCACAGGCTTCCTTCTTCCCAGATACCCATTAGTGCTCTCTATAACAGCCAGGTTCTCCCCCTTGCTCTCCTATGTTCTATCTTGAAAATTTCTACTGTTTTCTTTCTTGTTAGTCTCTACTGTTCTTTCTCTTGGTGGTCTCTGCTATTCCCACTTCCCTAGCCTGGGCCATATCCAGTCTGCTGCTGCTTCTTCTTCTTTTTTTTTTTTTTTTTCCTCTCCTCTGGACTCACCCAGATGCCTTTGGCTGTTTCTCTCCCTCCCCCCCCTCTTTCCCTCCCTCCCTCCCTCCCCCCCACCCCCGTGTCTTTGTCTCTCTGTCTCTTTCTCTCTCTGTCTTTGTCTCTCTCTCTCTGTCTGTCTCTCTCTCTCTGTGTCTTTGTCTGTCTCTCTCTCTGTCTCTCTCTGTCTCTCTTTCTCTCTCTCATTCAACTAGATCATGGAAAACTTACCAGTGGTTATACCTCTGAAGTAAAACAACTCCCTCTCCCTCTCAGCCATCAACTGCCAAACTGATACCAAACCAACTCCTCAGTTAGCAGTGGGGTTTCATGTATCCCTCCTGATCTGTGCTAGAATCTTGATTGGTTTAGTCTTATGCAGGTAACTACAGCTGACGTTAATTAATGAGCATAAGAGCCAGAACACAGCACTTCATAGCACTCCTCTCCATCCTCTAGCTCTAAGAGTCTCTCTGCCTGTTCCTTCATATGGTCCCTGAGCCTTGGAGGGCTTTGGGGGCAGGGGTGATAATGATATCCCATTTGGGTCTGAACAAGCAGTTGGTCCTTGCCGACACCCTGACTAGTTATGCACCTCTGCATTGCATGCAATTCACTACAGGAAGAAAAAAAGAGGCTTTAAATAAAAAAAAAAAAAAAAAAAGATTTATTTATTATGTATACAATGCTCTGCCTGCATTAGGCCTGTAGGCCAAAAGAGGGCACCAGATCACATTATAGATGGCTGTGAGCCACCATGTGGTTGCTGGGAATTGAATTCAGAACCTCTGGAAGAGCAGACAGTGAGTGCCCTTAACCACTGAGCCATCTTTCCAGCCCAAAAGAGGCTTTTTTGACAAAGTTGAGAGCATCCCAGGTTCTGCGTCAGATCCGTTCCACAACCCTGTGTCCAATTACAGTTTCTATGAGGCTTTTTGACAGATCCTAAGTCTCAGTTGTCCTCCCCTTCTTCCTCCTCTTTCCAGTGAATTATTTCTGCAACTATTCCCTCAGCATTTGATTTGTGAGAGTCATTAAAAACAAGAAATGGAGTGTGAAGAAATGCTGGGGAGGGGGCAGAAATGACAACACAAAAATCTACCATTGGTATGAATTTGAGAAATATGCCAAGATGCTTTAGTGATTATAGATAAGAATTTCAGTACTTAAAAGTAAAGGAGAGATAAGTCCTTAGTGGAGTGGATACATAAGGCATTGTAAACAGTGTAGAACTATGAGAATGGGAAACACCAACTTCAGGATGGATTGTGTAGACTGTGATTATCATACTAAAATTACTGAGCTGAATGGGGAGCCCACGTACAGTATTTTGTAATCATTTTAATGGCTGATGTCTACTGTCTGTAGACCTAGAAATATAATTATAGTACAGTGTTAATATATATGCATACAAAACAATTCAGGTTTCTGACAGAACCTACATACATGCATGTGTATGTGTGTCTGTCAGAGTATAATCCAAATTTGTATAAATAGTAGATCTCTCTGGGAGGTGAGATGGGGATACAGGAGCAGGTTCACTTATTTATATTCTGGAAGGGGTTTCCTCACAGCCCCAAGGTCCCATAATAATGACTCAGACTCAAAATATATTTACAAATACATAGGCTGTACATGTAGGCTTTTTTCCCTGATTAGCTCATAACTTAATAACCTATTTATTCCAAGTTCTGCCATGTGGCTGGTTACCTCTGCTCTGGTGCTGTGCATCTGTCCTCTTTCATATCTTCTTGGAAAGATCTCCTGTGTCTGGCTCTACCTCAGAATTCTCTGTGCCTGCTGGATGTCTCACCTCTTATTTCCTACCTCAGCTATAGGCCATTAGCTTTTTATTGACGGGTGATGCTTCCATACAGACAGAGGAGATTCCTTCTACATTTATGTATCTCTGCATTCTTGGTACTTATTGAAAATATAATATATATGACTCTTGTAACTAACTAATAAGTGATACATGGATTGATTCAAGCAACACATGAACATAAACTGACCGTCTAAGCTATTCTTTCAACACATTCCCTTTAAGTATGCACAACATAATTTAACAACGGAACTTGATAATGGGAATATTGTGATAAATTGTTTAAAAAAGAAACTGCCATTGTCTCAAGAGCTTATATTGTGATGGGAGAGACAAATATTAATCAATCACACAATTAAATATAAAGTAGCAGCCAGGTGTGGTGGCGTAGACTTCTAATCCTAGCTAGCACTCAGGAGACAGAGGCAGGTAGATCTTTGAGAGCTACCTAGCAAGTTCATGACAGCAGAGCTACACAGTGAGACCCCACCCCTCTCTCTTTCTACATGTATATGTATATGTGTATGTGTATGTATGTGTATATGTAGAGATGGGGGCACTTGTGATAAATACAAGACACTGGATTTAGTGTGGTAGCTTAATTGACATGTCCCCCATAAGTCTGAAGCACTTCAACACTGGGTCCCCAGTTTCTGACTGTTTGAGGGAGGATTAGAAGGTGTATATAGCCTTGCTGGAGGAACTATGTCACTGGGGGCAGGCTTTGATATTTCAAAGAACTCAAACCATTTTGAGTGCGTTTTCTCTGCTTCCTGTTTGTGGTTTGAGACATCGGGCCCCAGTTCTCAGCTTCTGCCTATAGCTGCCACATCGTCTGCCATCTGCTGGCTACTGGCCATCATGAATTCTAGCCCTCTGGAACCATAAGCCCAAAATAAACCCTTCTGACTAGAAGATGCCTTGGTCATTATGTTTTAGTGTAACAGTAGAATATATCTAATATAGGCTGATGGGTATCTCAGTAGACGAGAGCTTTGGAGAGGAGCACAAGACACAGAGGCCCTCTGCTCCCCAAGTGCTGGGATTAAAGGAATGTGCTACCACACCCATAAGATGGGAAACTCTACATGAAGTGCACACTTGGCTGGGGTGTGATGGGAAGGTTTTTGGCGAACAAGCCTCTGGGAAAATTACATGACTCAGAATGTTCCAGCAAATCTGGACAATTACTAGCCAGAAGATAAGAACTGCTTTAAACACCGACTCACATTAGCCAATCCTTGTAACAAGCTTCTGATGTGGATCTCTCGTTATCCCCGCTTTACAAATGAGGAAGCTGAGGAACAGATGGGGAAAATGCAAGCATTGAGATGTTAGTCCTATGGAATCTGCATATTGGAGCTCAAAACACTATTTAAGCAATGTTATAGAAATGCATTCATATATCCTACAAAGAGATGGGGCGGGGCGAGGGGGGTTCATGGAACTGAAGGAAATAGCCATCACTTCGGGGGTGGGGGGGGGGGGGGGCAAGATCACAAGCATAGGCCGCCACCAGCGCAGAGTCTGGCAGGCACTTTGTAAGTGTGTGTTACAGCGTACAATCAGCTGAATATATGCAGAGACGCTTGTACTTCATACTTACAGATGAGGGGTTCTAATCCTCTGATTTTTTAAAATGGTACTTGTCAAGTTTGAGTTATAAGTATCACACACAACAACAACAACAACAACAAAAACTTCTCTCATAAGAAATGTAAGAAGCAGCTCCTAAAAAACAAACAAACATACCAAACAAATGTCCTTCCAGAATTTACCAAAGGAATTGTAAATATAGAGAGCTCGCCTTGCTTTTAGGCAAGGTTCTTTCTGATGTAAGTGCTCAAATTCACAAACCAACACACCTATATTGGTTAGTGTGATGCTAACAAACTTTGAACCATGAAAAAAAAAAAATGTTAAGCATTTTACTAGCATATAATGTGCACCTTTAAAAAATAGTCTGGAAATAGGCAGATAGTATAATACCACACTTCAAATGCTGCCAAAGATGAGGTTCCAACAAAAAGTCTGGCTTTAATTACTGTGTAGGTTACAAATAGAGATGGATGGGTGCATGACAAGAGACCTGGCTTGCTCTGCCAACCTTTAAATCATTAAAGCCTGCTCAGCAGAAAGCCAGAGAGTCAATCAGACCGAAACCAGCATGCCTGGGCTAGTTGGTTGGCCCTGTGGAGCCCAGAGCCTCCCTGTGCTTAGCCAGCTGTTCCCCACTAATAGGCCTCCATCCCTATTTTATATTTATATCGCAGCTGCTTCAAAAGGCCAGGGCTGTGCCAACCACACAGCAAAAATAGAAAGAAGAAAGGAGAACTAACCCTCCACATTCACACCACTCCATTTCAAAATGCACAAGCAGGAATCTTGCTCTATTGAGTTTCATAAATGAAGTTTTTATAAGACACGACTTGAAGCTGTGGTTTCTGTGGCAGCCTGGCATGCCGAGTCTTTCTTTAAACATTCATCTATTTCTGAAGCTTTCTAAATGTGTCTATTCAGTTCTATAGGATCGCACACCTGAAAAGTGGAGACGGCTCACAAGTGCCCCAGTGTAAATATAAACAATAATAATATTGCTCAAATATGCAAATTGAAAAGTTGAGTTGTAACACTGGGAAGGTGGTTGATACAAAAGAAAACCTGGCTTGGGATCTCCACCCTGTCATATTACAAGATCAAGGTGCTGCCTGGCTCCCAGATCGGCCACCACACAGCTCTCTCCTGTGACACTGTGGTGTTAGAGCAAAAATGGATCAACATGCTTCTGACACTAGGCCCAGGAAAAACAGTGCAGTTCTTTTATTTATTCATTGATTGGTTGATTTTCTTTTTCAGGTGGGATCTCACATATTGCTGGATGGCCTTTAACTAGCTATGTATTGAATTCTTGAGCCTACAGCCCCTTACACCTGAGAGCTGAGATTATAAGACTGCACTTCTATTTTTAGTGCAGGCAACACGTGTGTGTTGAATTCCTACTTTCTTTCCATGCTGCCATATCTCTTGCCCCATATATCATTTTTCTTGAAACCAAACAAAACTAAGCAATCTTACACCAGCACACATTTTACTTTAACATAAATGAATATATTTAGGCCTTACATAGGAAAGTGAATCATCTCCATATGTGGGAAACATGAAGCATATAAACCCAGACATGAAATAACCTGCTTAGCAAAGTCATGCCTGACGATTAAGGAGAGAAGCGTCTTTACTCATGGCTGCCTAGCCAATCCAAAGGCTCCCAGGACACAGCACAGTAAGAGCCTTGTTGGCAGAGCTTGGTAATGGGAAAGGGGAAAGAGAGCATGCCGCTGCTATGACAAGGGACTGAGCTCATCAGCTGGATGGGTCCTTATCCAGGTTTCTGATTCTGGGTTGGGAACACAAAGCTACGAAGGTGGGTGGGTGACCTGGAGTCAGTGGGAACTAGGGTACAGTCTCACGGAAGCACTGCGCTTCAAAGAAATGACACCTAGTCAATGCCAGTTAATTAGCAGGTGGCATTCTCTTAATAGTCCATGAGAAACTCAAGTTTTAATAGCGGTTTCCTTTCCATGTAAATAAAGACCCAATCTATGACACCAAGACAAATGTCCCAGAATATTTGCACAGACAGCCATTCTATAAGCTTCATTTCTATATGAGCAAAGAATAAAAAGGGTCAGATATAAGTAAGTAGGAGGGAATCTCACAACTGTCTTTCCACTCGGCATAGTCACTTACAAGAAGGACATTTTCAAAAGCTGATAGGAGCTGTATACCTTCAAAAAGTCAGCCCACAGGGACTCTCCAATATACTCCTTCGTGTCCAGTCATACTCAAGTCAAGGTCACGCCTTGCTTGGTTTGTCTCACGTTGCCTAGGTGAGCCTTAAATTCACCATGTAGCTAAACATGGTCTTGAAACAACATGTGCCACGACACCTAGTTTACAGGTTTATAGAGCCGCATGCATGGAGACTCTCTTAACTGAGTTCCACCCCAGCCCAAGGTCAAGGTCTTTGTTTTCTTTGCTCTTGGGGTTGAGTTTTTTTTTTTTTAAATAAAGCCCAGATGGAAATTATCAATCAGAGAATAAAGATGCCAAATGATATTGAGATGACAGAACTCTAGGGTCCATTGTCACTGCATTCTGGGTGAGTACATAATAAGACAAGGCCCAGTGTCACAGAGCAGCCAGCTAGAGCACTTCATTAGCTCAAGGAGGGGGAAGGATGGGAAGAAAGCTGTTCTAGATTAAGAGGCCGGAGAAGGAACAGCCAGATGTAGGACCATGACTGGCTCCTGCCTCAGATAGGCCGACTGTAAGTGATACTTAAGGGACAATTGGGTAATCTGAAAGGAAAAAAAAAAAAAAAAAGACTTCCAAGGAGTTCCTACTCATTTTGCTAAGATGACAATGGTCTTATAATTAAGTAGGGATGATGTCCTTACTTTTTAGAGAGGCCAAATCAGTGCCCAAAGGAGAACTGTCATTATCTCTGTGACCAACATTAGGACAAATAGTAGGCTAACTGGCATATCTATTACTCCCTGCTGTGTGCATTGGCTACAGAGGCAATAGCTATTCAGTGGCACCCTCTAATTGATTTATCACATTCATTTAGTTGTGTCACTCTAGTATCAGTAGTTCATTACGGGAACGGACTATTTTGCAGATATGTCTTGGGATCTTTTGAAAGTAAAAGTTACTCAGAATGATAGAGGTGCTGGGGATCTGAACTTAGGTCGTCAGGTTAGTTCAGATGCTCCACCACCTACATTAAGAAAATTTTTTTAAAAAGCCAAGTGTGGGGGCAGATGCCTGCAATTCCAGCCCTAGAGACAGAAGGATCCCCAGGGCTCACATGCCAGCCGTGTTTTTCCAGGTTCAGTGAGAGACCCCGTCTCAAAAAGGTAGTGGAAAGCATAAAGACAACCTGTCGTTGACCTCTGGCCTCCAAACATAACACACACACACACACACACACACACACACACACATACACACACACACACACACCACACACACCACACACACACCACACATACACACACCACACACACACACACACACACCCCACACATACACACCACACACACACACACCACACACACACACACAACACACACACACACCATACACACACACAACACACACACACCACACACACACACCACACACACACACACCACACACACACACACACACACCACACACACACCACACACACACACCACACACACACCACACACACACACACACACACACACATACACACACACACACACGCAAATATATGCAAAAAGATTACTAACTGGGGAGCTGGAGAGATGGCTCAGTGGTTGCTCTTCCAGAGGTCCTGAGTTCAATTCCCAGCATACGCCTCTAAAATGTGATCTGAAACCCTCTTCTGGCATGCAGGTGCACTTGGAGATAGAGCACTCATATACAACAAAATAAATGCATCTTAAAAAAAAAAGATCACTATTTTGATAAATGTTTAATTGTATAGTATTGCTATCAATTTATAAAATATCTCTAACAGTGGCTAGGGAGATGTTTCAGTCAGGAAAGCACTTGCTTTGCTAAAGACCTGGGTATATCCACTAGTGCCTAGATGACAAAAACCTATGCTGGGGAGGCAGAGACAAGTGAATCCCCTGGGGACACTGGCAAACAGTCTAGCTTACTTGGCCAGTTCCAGGTCAGTGAGAGATCCTGTCTCAAGATTTTAAGAAAAGCTAGACAGTCCATGAGTAATGACACACAAGGTTGCTTTTTAGGCTCCACACATACATCATACATGCATACACCACACACACCAAAAAAGAAAGAAAGGAAAAGAAAAAAAAAAACAGTCTTCATCCCCCCCTTCATTTGGCTGTTTGAGGGTTTGTGGCTCTGGAATGTGTTGTGATCAGTAATGACAAACATGATGAGGAAAGAAGCAGAGAGTAAAAGCCAGGGGCAAACACTTCTAATTAACTAGAAGAATAAACTAGGCTTATTTTCAGTTCTCTGTGAACTTAAAGCCCCCACAATGCAAGGTTGTCATGACAACCTGCCACCAGGATGGGAGCCAGGAGGAGGTAAGTTCGGGGATCTTCTCCCTGTGGTGGATGTACACATGTTTTTGTTTTGATCCCAAGTGTGGGATATGTAATGGATGTAAACGTGTTTCTGTTTTGATCCCAAGTGTGGGATGGGAAACAGACTTGTGAGAGAACAGGTGATGTTTATCCACTAGAAGACGGACCACCTCCTGTGGGGGCTTGGTTTTTGCCAGCTGAAACACATCTTAGTTCAGAATCTGAGAGGAGATGTATATATATGAGCCCAAAAGAGGAGGCAGGGGCTTTTGGGGTCTTGGTATTGTTTGGCAGTTCATCACTCCACTTTGAGACACTCCTAGAGAGACCGCTCCAGAGAACACTTTGGGGCTCTGGGTTCTGGCTGCTATTCCAGGTTCCTGCAGCAACTTTGGTGGAATTGCTGGTCTGCTGAAATCCTGCTGACTACGCCAGGGGAATCACTCACAGGAACTGAGTCCAAAAAGGTCTGCTTCTCCTGTTCCCATTAACCTCTTTTCTCCCCTATCTAGGGTAGGTGGGTTGGAAGGGAGGTATGCATTAACGTAGGTTTCACAAAGGTCAATGCCATTTAATTTGATGTTGGCTATTGGCTTGCTGTATATGGTCTTTATTATGTTTAGGTACATGCCTTGTATTCCTGGTCTCTCCAACACTTTAAACATGAAAGTGTGTTGGATTTTGTCAAATGCTTTTTTTGGCATCTAAGGAGATGATCATGTGGGTTTTTTCTTTCACTTTGTTTATATGGTGGATTGCATTGATGGACTTCTGTATATTGGACCATCCCTGCATGCTTGGAATGAGGTTTACTTGGTTATGGCGAATGATATCTTTGATATGCTCTTGTATTCAGCTTGAGAGTATTTTATTGAATATTTTTGCATCAATGTTCAAAAGAGAAATTGGTCTGAAATTCTCTTTCTCTGTTGGTTCTTTATGAGGTGTAAGTATCAAGGTGACAGGTGGCACCCAACATGCTTTAGGCATAATGGGTAACTTCTAATCTTGTTGAGGAAGGTACAGGTTTTGAAGATATAGAGATTCTGTTTCAGGATGTCAACAAAATCGCAGCTGCTGTTGCAAAGTTCTTTCCTGCTTTATACCTCGAGGGACTTTTCTGTTTTTTCTTTGTCTTTTTACTGTATTACATTTTTTAAAAGATTGGAAAAAGACTGATAAGATATAAACATAGGAAGGGTCAGTAAATTCTATCATTCTGGAAAGGAGTGCAGAGTCGGCTGTACAACTAGAGAATGTGTGGGTAGAGGTTGAAGCATTTGGAAAGCAAAAATCACTGTTGGTAAAGGGAGAACACCTGGTAACTGAGAGCCAGTGTTTCCCACAACTGCTGCCCCGCCTTGCTCCACACACCAGGTGTTCAGAGCACCAGCGTGAGGAAGGGGGCAGAGAAAAATAGGAAACCAGAGAGGCTGTAAAGGTTCTAGAGGACCAGGAAAGCAGACAGGCCAAAAGGGCTTTGGAGACAAGTGCTCTGATAGAGGAATTCTCTAGGGTGTCACAGACACTTTTCCAGTCTTTGTGCAACATGTCCCTGCTAATGATGGTGGTAAGGCTTGTGATGAGATGGCATAGCATCCAGTAGCTATGGTAGATGTAAAGCATTTTAAAGAGGCTATTTTACTGTATGGAATGCATTTATCTTTTGTTAAACAAATGTTAAGTAACTAGACTACGCAGCATAGACTTATTACCCAAGATTGGAAGGGATTGGTGTCAGCTGTGTTAGAAGCTACTCAACAGTTACAGTGATTATCATGGTGGAGAATAGAACAACAAAATATAACAAGGTGGAGGATAAATGTGGTTAAAGATCAATTGCTTGGTGAAGGGCATTATGCTGACTTAAGAAAACAAATCCGATCTGAAGATGCAGCACATCTTTGGATCTGGCCTCAGATAAGTCTCTTACACTATCCCCATAGGTTGAATATTACAAAATAATCACTGGTGTTTATGATCCTTTACCTTCAGGGACAGTGGGAATAATCTTGGGAAGAAGTGGATTAACTTCTCAAGGCTTTATTGTGCATCCCGGTATTATAGATGGGGATTGTAAGGAAGAAATTAAAATCATGGCGTATGTAAAGAATGAGATGCTAATTAATGTAGGGGATAGAACTGCTCAGCTGTTATTGTTTCCTTACATCAAGGCAAAGTGCTCCAGTAGAAAGAACAGGTGCATTTGGGAGTACTGGAAGATGTGTGTTCTGGCAAACAATGGGTTAATGATCACAGAATTAATTTAATGGTACAATAAATGGTGTTGAAATAGATTTGGTGGATACGGGAGCAATGTCACATTCCTTTTCAAAATTTTGGAATCCTGCTCGGCCACTTCAGAAGGTTAATACACAATTTATAGGAGTTGGTAAATTATCGCAGATAAGACCAACTGTATGGTGAATTAAGTGTGTGGGACCAGAAGGGCAAACAGGGAAGCTGAAGCCCTTATGTGGCTGACATACCCATACATTTATGGGGAAGGGATCTTTTACAACAATGGGGTACTCAAATTAATATTCCTGCAATCACAGAGACAGACAATGATGAAATTAGAGGTGAAATGGTAGATGCTTCTGGGGAAGGTATTGATGTGTGTAATCAAGAACAATCACAAGCTGTGCCCATTGTCCAAACACAGAACTTCACAGGTATTGAGTTTCCAAATTTATAAAAGGGCCACTGCTGGGGCCTTGCCCCTAAAATGGATATCAAACAGACCTGTGTGGCAAGAGCCGTGGCCCATAACAAAAGAAAATTTGCAGGCACTTCAACAAATGGGACAAGAGCAGCTGGAGGCTCACCATATAGAAGAGTCTACCAGCTCATGGAATTCCCATGTTTGTTGTAAAAAAGAAATCAGGAAAATAGAGGATGGTAACAGATTTAAGAGCAGTAAATAGAGTATTTCAACCAATAGGTCCTTTACAGCCTGGAATTCCTTTACCTTCTTTGTTACCTAGGTCATGGCCTATAATAGTAATTGACTTAAAAGATTGGTTTTTCACAGTACCTTTACCCCAGGAAAGGTTTGATTTCTCAGAACCTACTCTGCACAGTAGTGGTCCAAATGAAGAGATACCATTGGAGGGTACTTCCTCAATCTATCATTTGCCATTACATGGATGATATTTTGTTGGCTGATTCTGACACAGATACTTTAGAGATACATCTTCCTTTAACCCATTTGCTCTCACAACAAAGAGCCTTCGGTGTGGGTTAGCTGGTCACAGTGAGCACAGAGGAGCATGGTCTATCTGCCAATGATGGAGTTGCTGTTCTTGTCTTGGGAGACCGTGCCCTCATTAGCACCACATTCTCACTGAAAGCGCTTGCTTCCTGCCATTCTCTTTATCTCTGGTTTTACAGACACTTACACATAGTATAGTCACAGTACCAGCAAACATGCTTAGAAAAAAAAGTGAAATTTTTTAGAAATCATTGTCCACCTGCTTGGTAACTAGTGAACACCCAAGCATGCCTTCAAAGGCATGCCTGACAGCGCCTTGATGCCATCACTGTGAGCAGTTCAAGCCCTCAAGCAAATGCTGCTGCTAAAGGCAGGCTCACTGTGCCGAGCTTCATGCAGAGATGCAAGATGATTTATCAGTCAGGCAGAGGCTCTCAAAACTAAGAGGAAACTTCCAACCTATGAAGATACACAGGGCTGCCTGATCTAGCACTCCACATCTACATACACACACACACATGTACACACACACCACACATGCATGTACACATCATACACACTCACACCAAACACCTATACCACACAAACATATGTATGCATGCAGCATACACATACCACACAATACACTCACAATAACCATTTATATCATACATACACTGACACCAAACACATATACAGGATATACATATACTCACACAAGCATATATGCCACACACAATCACACAGAACATACATATCATACATATTCTCACCATATACACCAAACCTATATACATATACATAACTCATACTATATACATACTCATAGCAAATAACACAGTCACAACATACACAGAGACTATAGGCATACTTTACACCAAAAGAACAACACAATTGCACAGTATACACATACTACATGCAAACTTTACAACAAATGCACATATTCTACAGACTATATTCATTCACATCAAACACATACCATATATACATACTATACACGTCCACACAGTATACACTCACATACCTCACCCACACACTACACACCCATAGCCCACACACTGTAAATTCACACAACACATATACACATCATGCATTTAATGTCTATACACACCATAAACACAAACCAAGACACACAAAATACACACTGTTCACCTGTTGTTAATCTGCTATATTATCATAATCAAGTTATTCAGGTTATCATCATATCAGATTATTCATCATAATCAGACTGATTCTGCTCTATGTTCAGCTGGCAGAAATGTTAAATTAAACAATCAAGACACAGATGGATGGGTCATGGCTGGAGACAAGTTTCAGGAGGAGTGCACAAAACCTTGGGCTAGGTTCAATTCCCAGCAACAAGTAAACTGAGCATGATAGAACATGCCTGTAACCCAGCGCTTAGGAGATGAAAGCAGCAGGATCAGGAGTTCAAGTCCAGCCTTGGCTACATAGTGAGTTCAAAGTTAGTGTGGGCTACCTACTTAAGAAACATTAAAAGAAAAGAGTAAGGAAAGAAAGAAAAGAAAAATAAAGGAGATGGAAGCATCAACTGTACTCACTTCTGACTCATCACGGGACTCAACACATTAAGTATAAAAATGGCTACCTTCTAGAAAACTTGTCAGCCCCTTGGAATCCAAGCATTCTCTCCTCCAGTTTAAACTTTTTTTCTTAAATGTCAGTGCTAGCTTTCAAGGGTATTTATCCTGGTGGTAGATCTGACAGGACACACAGCTGTGCAGGTAGAATTCACAAAGTTTCAAATCCTGTTTTCAAGCCACATACTAGATTTTCTAGGTCTTTGGCACTGTTTCTTTTCATCTCTTTCCTGAGGCACCATGGGAACAGCTACAATGCAGGCATCTGTTCAAAGATCATCACTTTTTGCAGGGGGGGAATTTCAACTAAATTACCTTTCTATTTTTCTTTCCCACCAAAATCTAAAAAAAAAAAAAAAAATTAGAGCTTAATTCTAAAGCTTTTTCCAAGAACAATGAAGAAAAATGCCCAGGAGGCATAGGAAGTGTTGGTTTTGGGTATCCATGCTTGCAGGTCATTTGTGACGCAAGACTACTGTAGAGTCAGCCCATCTTGCACCTTTGCAGGGCATTTCCTGGGAGGAGCCCAGCAAGGGCCTGACTCAAATCTATTTCAGACTGATATAAAGTAGATACGAGAATAGCTCTGAAATGCAGCAGGAGACATAGGCTTGGGGTTTCTCTGGGAAGCAATTAGACTCTGTCTTAATGAGGTGCTCAGAAAACAGCCAAGATACACACTACATGAAGCTAATCAGCACTGACATTCAAAGGCAGCAAACAGGCTTATGGAAATAATGAGTCTAAGGACCAGACTCAGCACCTACCATGCTTGGGGGGTCCAGCATTCAAGCCAGTTTGATGGGCACTGTGGACTGCATGTCTGTCTCCCCACCCGCCACGCTTCATGCTCTGAAGCCCTAATGCCCAGTGTGGCTGTATTTGGAGTAGAGCCTCCTCCATGGATGGTAAGGCTGGGGTCCTGGCATAGTTAATATTGATTTTCAATTTTATGGGATTTAGAATCACCATAGAAACAAGCCTCCTAATGTCTATGAGGGAATCACAGAGATGAGAAATTTGGGTGGTACCACTCTTGGGGCTAGGATCCTGGATTGAATGAAAAGGAAAAGGCATGCTGAATGCTAGCGTTTGTCTCTACGGGGTTCCTGGTTGTCAGTAAATATAGACAGCTGCTTTCATGCTTCCTCGTTTGACTGGCTGTACCCTTAAACTGTGAGCCAAAGCCAACCCTCCTCCTTAAGTTGTTTTTGTCACAGCAAGGACACAAGTAACTAACATGGATGCCTTGTTTCCTCTGGGATCTACAAAGGCCTTTAAAAGGACATGCTGATGGCCATCAAATAAGAACAAGCCTAACTCCCTATCTGGTGACCTCCACACACCTTGACACTGGCGTGTCCCATAAACCTTTCTCTACTGGGCCATAGGAACACACTCTCAGAGTTCATATTTGTTCATGTGGCTGGTTTCTAGTTACAAGGCTCTTTTCATGATGGGCCAAACACTGTTGTCAATGTTCTCATGTATCATTGAATTATCGAAGCACCCCCACAGTGTTAAAAGATGGGTCATGCTCCTGTCAGTGTGGTAAGATGAGGAAATGGAAGCACCCAAAGCTTCAGGAGTTCATCTCTATGATGCACACAACTGCCTAGCCTTTGCCCACTCTCTACCTTATCCATTTCTGAAATTCTACCTCAGTCTTCTTCTGCCTCTTCCCCACCTACTACAATCATCACCACATGCGTCACAGATGCTTAACCCCTCCAGAACTCTGTGGAGTACATCTAAGTCCCTGGCTGGACACCTAAGGCCCTGACACACACACACACACACACACACACACACACACACACACACACACA
>OU015743.1:38222030-38285720 GCA_907169655.1 Acomys percivali
CCAGTGAACTCTGACATGTGCATTGTGAGCTCTGTGCAGGGAACTTGGGTTCTATAGAGGGTACTGTGAAGTTCATAGGTTGCAGTGCATATTTTTAATCTATTTTATTGGGGTTCTTATATCTCTACCACCTTTCTCCCTTACCCACCCTAATACCTTCCAACTCCTCAACACTAGGTAAGAAAGAAAGGTTAGTGGGGAGAAGGGGTGAGGGTCTCTTTACTACTTCCTGCTGGTTAGGGTAGTTGTGTTCCTTGCGGCAGTCCAATCTTCATTTCAGGATATCTCCAACTTCTTCTAGTCAAACTGCATCAATAGCAACCAGATGCAGCAGGGGGGAGGAGCAACTGCCTCCTTTCCCAGAGCCCTCAATCCTTCCCTGTGCTCTGGAATTTATTCCTTGTCAGAGTCCTCAGAATCAAACTCTCTGCAGCTGGCAAAGATCACGACCATTTATAGACAATCCTAGTTAACAGCTGTGGACAAACAAACTAAAGCAGCCCATACACGTTGGATTAAAACAAAAGCACATTTACCTATCATAACTGAGTTTTTTAAAACACCGAAACTGCTATAATAGATATCATTATAGCCTCTGGTTGTGAGCAGTGTGAGCCACATAGAGGTGCACTATGGGCTATATAAAGGGCATTATGAATTACAGAGTGCTCTGTAAGCTCAACACAGTGTTCAAGGATGTATACTCAGGGCACCATAAGCTGTGGCCATGGCATTCTGAGCTCTATGCAGATATACTATGATCTCTGTGTGAATGAGGTTGAAGTTCAAAACAGGGCATTATTACCACAATGAAGATGCCAAATCAGCTTTAAACAGACTGCTCTGAGCCTAATACATGGCAGTATGGGCACAATATAGGTTTACTGTGAGGGCTATACAGGTCACTATAGCTCTATGCCGGTGTATATGACCTCCATACTGTGTGTGGAGTGGTTATAAAAGATGCGCTGAGAACTCTATACATATGCAGTATGATCTCTCAATGGGTGCACTATAAACTCTGTTTAGGTGGGCTATGGTCTACACCCAGAAGCCTTAGAGCTCCAGGAACTCTGAGCATCACAGTACATACACCCGGTACTCCATACAAGTATAACTTGAACTCAGCGCAGGACACCAACCCAATGGAGGTCCATTGTGGGTTCCAATATGACACTGTAGGCTCTAAACAGGGCACTTTGAACTTACTGATATCATTGCAATCACCTCATAAGTACACTTTGAGCTGTGGATTTTCAGGGCAGAAGTGGGATGTGCCTATTAGAATCTTCATAGCGGTCTTTGGTCTTTGGGTACTTAGATGCTGGAGATTTTTGTTTTGTTTTTTAATTTGCTATCAACCCTGATATCATCATGTAGCTTCAGTCTCTCCTGGTTCTCTTGATTATTGCAACGCCTAAAAGTCAACACATGTGAAGACTTTAAATCCTTTTATATTTTATTTTAGCTTAAGTAGTCAGATCTATTCAATATCTGTGGTGGGTTGATAAGAATGCTCCCTCCCCAAGGCTTATATAATTGAATGCTTGGTCCCCAGGCAGTGGAACCATTTGGGAAGGATTAAGGGATGTGGCCTTGTTGAAGGAGGTGTGTCACTGGGGATGATGAGCTTTGAAGTTTCAAAAGCCCATGACCTTCCTAGTTAGCTCTCCCTCTGCTTTGTGGTGGTTGTTTCATGATGTAAGTTCTCAGCTACTGTGAGAGCTTACCACCTGGCTCACTACCATGAGAGTCATGGAGTCATCATCTGGAACTGAGCCCCAAATAGACTCTTTCCTCTATAAGTTACCTTGGACATGGCATCTCCTTATAGTAATAGGAAAGTAACTAAGCGCCATTCTTTTAATGTTTTAGAGTTTCAACTTTTAAGTGGGGGTTCCTAGGTAGCTAGTGAGCTAATAGGAGGCTTGAACATTATTGAGGATAGACTTTTCCGTATTGGTAGCTTGTAAAACTAGCACCTCAAATTGCAAGACTTTACTTCCTTGTCAAAAGACAGATTGCTTCACTGGTCTAGTGACGACATTCTAAACTTTCCCAAAGATAACAAGATTACTATATAGTCTGGGCTTTTCTGGTAAGGAGCAAAGACACTTTGTCCCCTCAAAGACATACTATTAGCCATCCCTTTAAGAGTTAGTCCAAGTGGACAGATAGGTGAAGTGGATAAGAAAATACCCCTCAGGAAGCTGCCTTTTCCTATGTAGATTGACACAATGGTCTCTTGACAAGCTATTGTCTTCTTTTCCCATGAGAATGTTTCTCTCTGCTATGGACCTTACTACTGTCCACTTCCCTGCCTTGAGTGTACCCCACTTTACTCTGAAGTAAAACATCCATCTTCTACCCTACACTCTCTGTGTCTTATCTGAATACTTTGGGGGGGGGGGCGCGTTGTTTGGTTTTGTTTTGTTTTTCTTTAGACAAGGTTTCTCCGTATAGCCTTGGCTGTTCTGGACTCACTTTGTAGACCAGGCTAGCCTCCAACTCACAGAAATCTGCCTGCCTCTGCCTCTCCAAGTGCTGGGATTACAGGCACCACCAGTTTCTCAGAATACTTTTGATAGAGATTACAAATACTGGGGAGCTGAAGGGGGAAGCCAGAGTAAGGTTCCAGTAACAATAATTGTTCTGGTATATTTGATAAGTTCCCAGGCCTGTTGTTATGACACGGTTCTGATACATCCATGTGTCCATAGATGGTAATATTTCATTACCTCATAGTTTGTGCTGGACAGATGGTAGTTGTTTGTTTGCACAAACAAGACATACGTTCATTCTCCTTTAACACAGGTTCTCAAAGTGGAACTATCATGAGCATGCTGTGTCATAAACATAGTGGACACATTTGTGTCTTTCCAGAGTGTTAGAATGTATCAAATGACAGTGAGGTCACAAGCTACACTAGTTTCCCTGGCAGCAATTTCACAAAAGGTCCTGCTTTCCCTTGATAGGTGGTAAAGGAAATCACAAGGTTTTTTTTTTTTTTTTTATTCCAATGCTGACTACTAACATGAACTCCTACATTACACACCACACAGTAAACACGCACACGCACGCACACGCATGCACACGCACACGCACAGAGGTTAGGAATGGCTAAGTAGTACCACAATAGAGTGAAGGGTGTTTCAAAGAGGCCTAATGAAGATGCAGAAGTTGGAGGTGATAGGAATGCTAAAGGGATCTTTGCTGACATCAAATAATGAACCCTGCTGGAAGTCTGCTGGAGCGACTGCTGCTGTGGAGTGCTGAGGAGTGCTGCTGCGGAGAGCCAAGTATGGGATCCTGGAGACCATGGAGGTGAAGGTTCAGACTAGACCTAGGCAGATAAATGAGTGGCCCACACCAGATGAGCTAACGGAATGTGGATGAGTGGCGATTCAAATAGGTCACAGCACTATTGGGAACTGAGCCGAGTTGAAGCCCTGAGGGAGTCCTGAGTTCCCTGCCGTATCTTGAGTCACACCCTGGGTGGCCAGATTACAGGCTGGTGGGAACTGTTACCATCAACTCATTAGGCTCACGGTGTCCAGGGGAGGGCATTGCACCCTCTCCCCAGTTAGATAAGTTCATGGCCTGGTTTTCTCCATAGGGTTTTAATATGCCCATGTGCTCCTATAATGCCAGTCCACGTTGATAAATTATAGTGAAGTTGTCTATCAGCCTATGTCCCACAGGTAGCACTAGTAGACGGTATTATGTGTCCACCAAGGTGCACAGCCCAAGGAACCACTGGTTTTTTTGTTTTGTTTTTTGGTGTTTTTTGTTTGTTTGATTGGTTGATTGGTTGGTTTTTTTTTCTTGGGGTTTTGTTGTTGTTGTTTGGTTTTTCAAGACTGGATTTCTCTGTGTAGCTTTAGCTGTCCTGGACTCACTTTCTAGACCAGGCTGGCCTCAAGCTCACAGTGATCGGCCTGTCTCTGCCTCCCGAGTGCTGGGATTAAAGGCATGCACCACAGCTCCTGGCTAGGAACCACTGTTTTATACAGTACGAAAGCATCTCATGTAGAGTACAGCTTTTGAGAGGAGCTGCCCTGTATACTGGAGTCACTAAGGGTAAGGCACAGTTGAAAGCACTGATCTGCACACTGTGAAGCAGCTCAGAGCACAACCACTGGCCCACTCGCGTCCCACGCTGGGAATTCTCGAGCAGCTATAGGCAGCTCCCTGAATTTCTTCTGAAGCTTGTCATTGTTCTTCCCTTTTGACCCTTGTGTCACACTAAAATTCCTGACGGGGGCTTTAAGGCCTATTTGTAGCAGCCAAACCCTTTTCCAGGCTGACCTCCTCGGAGTAACTAAGCGGGCCACCCTCTTTGGATTAATGATTAGGGTCTTCTACTTCCTACTTCCGCACCATCACCAGGCAGGTCATCGAGATATGCAGGTCACCCTTCACTCTCACTTGGGCCAAGGTTTCATCCACGCAGCTGGGCCCTACTCCCACACACTCCTACTAGCAAGTCTTTTGAGCTGTATTCCGATGGTATCCATCACCTATTGTACCAATGTTCACTCCGTCTCCGGTAGAATTAGAAACCCAAATAAATAGTGTTCAGTGAGGCCAGGCAATGCTTTGCAGGCCTTTGCCTAAGAGGATTTAGTTACAAAATGCCTAAAAGACTCTTTTATGATGTAAATTCAACCTTTGTTGTGTAAATTCCATCCTGAGGTTCCTGAGAACAGAGTGAGAGCAATATTAACTTCCTGTTTAATTTATTCTTCCTTTCTCTCATTTCTGCTCATGACTTAAGGATTCCAGAGATAGGAAACACAGGTTCCATTTTTTTCATTTCCTCCCCCACTCCCCCCACACTCTCAATAGCACCTTTGCAACTGGGGAAGGACAGATGCTGTTCTTGAGAATGACACAACAAAATGGAAACTACCAGCCGTCCAAAGAGACTTTAAATCTTTACAAGGGGCCCTGTGAGCAATCCTATGGAAGTGCCCGCTCACACTCATTTGCCTTAATTCATTATATGCTTCACTACTGAATTGTAACCATAGTTTGTGAGCATTTCCCACCCCATCCCCCCCTACACACACACTTCAATATGATTGGGATTGAACCTAAAGCATGCTAGGCAAGCATGCTAGCAAATGAGCTGTGTCCTCAGCCCTCTGTACTTTGTGAGGCTCAGCCTTTCTGAATTGTCCAGACTGGCCTTGAATTTGATATTATCTTGCCTTGGCCTCAGGAATAGCTGGAGTTAAAGGCCCATATCATCAGACCTACCTTTATTATTCTTAGATACAACAAATTAGAATTAAGAAAATGTCAAGCTATGCCAAGAAAAGAAAAAGAAGGAAGGAAGGAAGGAAGGAAGGAAGGAAGAAAGAAGGAAAGAAAAAGAAAGAAAAGCATGGTAGTACATGCCTTTAATGCCAGCCACTGAGAGGCAAAGGCAGATGGATGTCAGTAAATTTGGGGCCAGCCTGATCTACGTAGTGAGTTCCACAACTATGCAGAGAGAGTCCAGAATGGCTTTTGAAAATCCATCCAAAGGAGCCAACTCCACTGGGTCTGGGCTGGCAGCTACTAGGTATGCACCAAGATGTTGAACAGCTGCTGGGTCTTTTAGGTCCAGTGTGGGAGGAGCATCAGGCTGTGCTGGCCAAGATCCAAAAGCTTAGTTTCTGTCCTTCTCTGTTCTGTGTAGGGTGGCCACTTTGTGTCCTGGAAGATGGCAAGAGGCACCTTCAACTCAGACAAGATGGATTTCAGGAAGTTGAGGAAGTTCAAAGCCCAAGGGGATCGCACCAAGGTGTCAGGAACACAGGGGAGGGAAGGAGACAAAGGTCCAATTATTCAGGCAAAGCTGGCATTAGGAGGCTCACAATGATGTCCTGCCCACACCAGTCCTATGGTACCAGGCAAGCCCCTATGCCCACACTCAGCCCCACCAGCAGATCCCGAATGTGCTGCAAGTGGCTGTTGCCATTTTTCTGTCTCTCTGGTGACGAGGGGCTGCTCAACTGTCTGGTCCCCTTGGAGAATCATCTCTGCCACACTGGTCACTGTGTCCCAATACCTCAGTAACCTATTGAGGTTGCAAAGCCCTGTCCCACCTGCGGGTGCCACATATGCTAGGTCTGCGTTCCCCTTAGAACAGGACCAAGGGCTGTGGGGAATCTGCCCATCCAAGCCCTAATGGGACCTTGAGAGAAGGAGTCACTCTGAAGACTTCCTCTCAGAGATGGTGCAAAGAATGACACTAGGTGTTAAATGTTGCAGCTCTGAAGGGCAAAGCTCCTCCCCCATAGAAGTGTGACAGCTGTGCTCCTGCTGCTGCAGGGAAAAGGGTTCCCCAATGCAAATGTGACTGTTCTGCTCTGTTGTAGTGGGGGTGGGGCGGGAGGTATGTTATGTTATGTATGTATGTATGTATGTATGTATGTATGTATGTATATATGTATGTATTTATTTATTTATGTATATATATATTTATTTATTATTTATTTATTTCCTTCTCCCTCCCCCCAACAAAAGTGTTACTCTGCTCTGGAGAAAGTGTTATAGTTCTGAAGGGAAAGATATCCTGGCAGTCTAGAGCCAAGGAATACCACAAAGTCACACTATTCAACAAACCTCACACAGAGATATCTATTGGGCGGGAAAACCTAGGAGGGTGGCCGCCCGCCTCTTCTTGGGTGTGAAGCAGCAGGGAACTGAGCAGAAAGCAGGGTTTATATTGGATTTCTTGTGGGGGCAGAGCTTTCTAGGGTGGAGATTTCCAGGGTGTGAAGACTGGTGGGATTCCAATCCCGTGAGCTCAGGGATTGATGGGTTTTCCTGTTCAGGTAGTTTGTTCATGCTCAGGGTTTGGTGGGGATTTGTTTCTTGGCCTTGGTCTTGGGGTCAAGTTGGGGTCAGCGTGTTTTTCCCTTGCCCTCTTATCCTACACTAACACTCCCCCTAGGCATGTTAAGTACCTAGTACCTTTTCTCCTTTTGGACTTTATGCTGTCTCCTGAGTTTCACACTTTTTTTTTTTTTTTTTTTTTGAGACAGGGTTTCTCTGTGTAGCCTTGGCTGTCCTGGATTTCTTTTGTAGACCAGGCTGGCCTCGAGCTCACAGCGATCCATCTGCCTCTGCCTCCCGAGTGCTGGGATTAAAGGCATGCGCCACCACTGCCCAGCCATACTCTTTTCTGAAAGCATGAGTCAGTCTTCTCTGCCATTTATTATGCAATGCAGCTTTGTTTGAGACCTTTCTGCCCTTGAATAGCCTGTGACTCTTTGCTCCCCCAAACAAACAGGAAACATTCAGAAGGCTCAGATTGTACACATGTGCGTTGTCTATTCCACCCTTCAGAGGACCGTGGACAGATGGATTCCATCACTTTCACTAAAGCCAGAAGTAGCCTAAAAGTCACCTCAGAGACACAAGGCCCAGTGTTCTGCTGCCGTTTGAGCTTCAAACTCTTCCGGTTGAGCCATTCTGCAGTTGGCTGCAGCTCTGTCCTCTTAAAAAAAAAAAAAAAAAATCAGAAAGGAACATTTAAGAATTCCCTTCTCCTTGATAATTTTTTTTTTTTTTTCTGTTTTTCCCTTCCTCTCCAACACCAATAACCTGCGAGGTCACTGCTGCTTGCACGCTGGCACGCACGCCCACTGCAGAGACTCACGGCCGGGTGGACTGCCCTCCAGTGTGGTCCTGTTGGGTTAGATAGGTCCCGGTTCTCTCTAACTCCCACCCTTCCCCAGGGAATCTGTCCAGCAGACCGCACCTAGCCAGGACAAGGGACCACAGAAGTGGTTTCTCCAGCTGCGAAAGGAGTGATGGATGCTGACACCAAACACGTATCTATAAGATCTTAGCGGTTGAGGGTTTCAGTCCTTTCCAGATCTCTCGTACAGATCTGACCCAAGTAGCTCTATCTATCTCATTTCCAAGGTCATCTCTGGAGGGGTTGGCAGGCTCAGCCAGAGCCCTGTGATTCTCATTCATGTGAGAGGATCTCCAGGCAACTGTGCACCGAACTGAAGACAACTGCCTTTATTAGTTGCTTGTTTCACGAGGATAAGCTTCAACGTAAAAAAGCCAGCCCGGCCGGACTTAGTGGGGGTGATGGCATGTGGAGGACCACCTGGCTTGTTCTCTCAGAGTGCCCCATACATTTTGAACATGCAGGGCTAGGGGGTTGGGAGCATGGGCTGTGCTATGCTGGGGAGGGGGCGGTCACAGAACCCAAAGGCACGAAAGGAATTAGGAACTGTGGCATTTTGAAACTGAAAGGGACTTACCGCCCACACGGATCAGAAGCCCACGGAAGGCGTCTTTCAGCCCTGGCTGGGAAGCTGTGTCTAACCCTGGATGATCTGCCTTCCAAAAATAGGAGCCCTCCACCCAGAAAGGGCAGCCAGATCACTTGTGATAGGACCTCTGTGTGGCCTACAGAAACAAATCACGCATCGGGTTACCGATCTAACGCTTGCCAAGTTCCAGGTGAAGATGGGTTTATAAGGGTTGGCCTTATAAATGACAGTGAACCTTTTTTTTAAAATACTCCCTTCAAGTGAAGACTCAAACCAACACTTTCTGTCATGTACCCGGGGAATCAATAGTGTTACTCAAGTCAAAGGATTCCATGGTAAAACAGGATTTTTAAAAATTGCCCTTTAAAAAATTTGATTAGGAAGGCACCTTATGGGTGTTAGAGCATTTCTGTTTATAGCAGTGTCAATAGCAGGATCCTAGTTATAAAATTGTGCTATATAGGTTAGCAATATGCTACCAAAGGAATTAACTGGGTAAATGGACCAGTGACTATCTCTTTTTTAAAAATATTTTTATTTATTTATTATTATGAATACAGTGCTCTGTCTGCATGTACACCTGCAGGCCAGAAGAGGGCATTAGATCACATTATAGATGGTTGTGAGCCATCATGTGGTTGCTGGGAATTGAACTTAGGAGCTCTGGAAGGGCAGTCAGTGCTCTTAACCTCTGAGCCATCTCTCCAGCCCAACTATCTCTTAAATTATGTATGTGATATATTGTATAACATATATTATCTAAGTATAATTATATAATTATATGATAAAACATATATCATACATATTGTTTTTTAGGATGAAATAAATTTTCAAAAAAATTTTATTTATTATAATTTATTCACGTTACATCCCAATTGTTATCCCCTCAATCATAGCTTCCTGTTCCCACCCTCCCTTCCTTTTCATCTCCTCTAGACCTCTGACAGGGGGCCCTCCTTCCCCACCTTCTGACCACAGCCTATCAAGTCTCATCAGTATAGTCTGCATCCCCTTCCTTTGTGTGCTCACAAGGCCAGCACACCAAGAGGAAGTGATCAAATCACTGGTACCACAGTTCCTGTGGTAGAGGCAGTCCTGCTCCTCTCGCCCCGCCCCCCACCAATCCCCTCCATATGGAGAATGAGCTGTCCATTGGCTACATCTGAATGGGAGTCCTAGTTCTCCGCATGAATTATCCTTGGTTGGTGCATCAGTTAGTGCAGGCTCCACTAGGTCCAGATCCGCTGGCCTTGATGGTCTCCCTGTGTGGCACCTGAACCTTCTAGGTCCTTCCATCCTCTCACTCTTCCATACCACTCTCAGTGCTCCATCCAGAGTCTGCTGTGAGTCCCAGAATCTGTCCCGATTCCCCGCTGGGTGGAGTCTGTCAGAGGACATGTATGTTGGGCTAATATCCACTTATAAGTGAGTATATACCATGTGTGTCTTTCTGAGTCTGGGTTATCTCACTCAGGATGCTCTTTTCTAGTTCCATCCATTTGCCTGCAAATTTCAAGATTTCCTTGTTTTTAGTAGTGGAGTTAAAAAAAAAATAGCAGAGTAATATTCCATAGTGTAAATGTACCAGTTTCTTCATCCATTCTTTGGTTAAGGGACATCTAGGTTGTTTCTAGATTCTGGCCATTATAAATAAAGCTATGAAAATAGTTGAGCAAATGTCCTTGTATGGTAGAACATCTTTCGGGTATGTGCCCAGGAGTGGTATAGCCCTGGTTTAGCTGGGTCTTGAGGTAGCACTATTCCCAAATTTCTGAAAAACCACTAGCTTGATTTCCAAAGTGGTTGTACAAGTTTGCACTCCCAGCAACAATGGAGGTGTGTTCCTCTTTCTCCACAACCTTGCTAGCATGCTCTGTCACTTGAGTTTTTGATCTTAACCATTCTGATGGGTGAAAGATGGAATCTCAGAGTCATTTTGATTTGCATTTCCCTGATGACTAAGGACATTGAACATTTTTCAAGTGTTTGTCGGCCATTTGATATTCCCATTGAGAATTCTCTGTTTAGATCTGTATACCATTTTTTAAATTGGATTATTTGGTTTGGTGGTGTTTAATTTCTTGAGTTCTTTATAAATATGGATATTAGCCCTTTGTCAGATGTAGGATTGGTGAAGCTCTTTTCCCAGTCTGTAGGCTGTCGCTTTGTTTTGTTGACAAAAGAAGCTTTTCAGTTTCATGAGGTCCCACTTATTAATTGTTGATCTTAGAGCCTGAGATATTGGTGTTCTATTCAGGAAGTTGTCTCCTGTGCCAATGAGTTCAACGCTCTTCCCTACTTTTCCTTCTAACAGAGTTAGTGTGTCAAGTTTTATGCTGTGATCTTTAATCCACTTGGAATTAGTTTTGTGAAGGGTGGTAAATATGTATAAATTTGCATTTTTCTACATTTTCTAGTTAGACCCATACCATTTGTTGAAAATACTATCTTTTTTCCTCTGTATGGTTTTGGCTTCTTTGCCAAAAATCAAGTATCCATAGGTGTATAGGTTTATTGCTGGGCCTTAAATTTGATTCCATTAATCCACCAGTCTGTTTCTATGCTGGAACCATGCCATTTTTATTACTGTTGCTCTATAGTATGGCTTGAGGTCCAGGATGGAGATTTGTTTGGAAGATCTTTTATTGTTCAGGATTGTTTTAACTATTCTGAATCTATTGTTTTTCCATATGAAGTTGAGAATTGATCTTCCAAGTGTGTAGAGAATTGTATAGGTATTTTGATAGGGATTGTATTGAATCTGTAGATTGCTTTTTGCAAGATGGCCACTTTTACTATATTGATCCTCCCAATCCTCAAGCATGGGAGATCTTTCCATATTTTGATATCTTCTTCAATTTCTTCCTTCAGAGACTTGAAGTTTTTTTTTTCATATAAGTTTTTCACTTGCTTGCTTAGAGTTACACCAAGATTCTTTATATTATTTGTGGCTATTGTGAAGGGTGTAGTTTCCCTAATTTCTTTCTCAGTCCATCTGTCATTTGTATATAGGAGTGCTACTGATTTTTTTTTTTAAATCTTGTGTCTGGCCACTTTGTTGAAGGCATTTATCAGCTGTAGGAGTTCTCTGGTGGAATTTTGGGGGCCACTTATGTATACTGTCATATGATCTGTGAATAGCAATACTTTGACTTCTTCCTTTCCAATGTGGATCCCCTTGATCTCCCTTTACTCTCTTATTGCTCTAGCTAGAACTTCAAATACTATATTGAAGAGATATGGAAAGAGTGGGCAGCCTTGTCTAGTCCTTGATTTTAGTGGAATTTATATGAGTTTCTCTCTATTTAATTTGATGTCGACCATCAGAAACTTAGTAAATGCACCTGTGATTATCTCTTAAATTATATATGTGATATATAATATATTATATATAATCATATAACATCATATATTATATATAATATATCCTGTATATGATCTATATTATAATTGTATGTTATATGTAGGATACTATATAATTGTATATATTACAAATAATATTTGCATACATACTTTAAGAGATAACCACAGGTCTGTTATACATATCATATATATATTTATATATATATATATAGTATTTTATTTTGTGACTCTATAGTTATCTCAAAGTAAAATGGTTATCTTGATTATGTTAAGAACTTAGGGACTGGGATGTAACTCAGTTGGTAGAGTGCTTATCTTGCTTACAGGAAGCCCTGGATACACTGAGCATGGTGGCATAGTCCTATAATCCCAGCCCTCAGGTAGTGGAGGCAGGAATCTTAATTACTTTGCCCAGGCTATTTTGCGCTACATGAGACCTGTCTCAAAAATTTGAAGTAGTAATTTTTAGAAAAGCCAATGAAATATGTGAGCCCTTGCTTTTTACAGCTATATGCAAGTCAGAAACAGAGCTAGTGTGTGTCAACAAGAAAAAAACATGCATGTGTGACTGTGAAGCCAGGTCCAACAAGGCATTAAAATCTTCAGGCGGCCTCCTGAAATACATTCTGTTGAGTTCTATTTGCTAGTATTTATTTACTATATTTGCATCTAAATCATCTACGTAATTTGCCTAAGACTTTCTTTTCCTATACTGTCTCCCATCTGAGTATTAAGGTTATGTTAGCTTTACAGAATTAGCTAGTAACTTCCTCTTTTTCTCCGTGAAATGGTTTGAAATAGATAAATGATCTTTTAAGAGCCCGACCTAAAATACTTTTTAGATGCATATTTTTCTGAAAGCACTACAATGTCCCCTTTATTTATTTTTTTGAAATGCATGTTTTTCCATAAATTAAGTTTGTTTGAAATTTACATTGTCAGTATAGCATTTTAGGATTATTATTTAATATGTCTTCTAATCCTCTGTTTTAATTTATCTTGGTGGCTTAATAGTATGTGTATCTTGCACAAGAAAACTATTTGCTGTGGTCTGAATGTCATGTTTTCCTTACATGTTGTCTCCAATACAATGTGACAGTGTTAAGAAGTGGGGCCCTTTGGAGATAAAAGGTTCCCAAAGCTACAATTCTTGTTCTTATAGAGACAACCCATCTTCATCCATCACCTGAGGCACAGCCAGGGGACTTCATCTGTGAGCCAGAAATAGAAATCCTACCAGATACCACTCTGCTGATGCCTAACCCTCAGACTCCCCAGCCTCCAGAACCATGAAAGACAAATGTTATTTGTAAATCACACAGGTTATAACATCTGTTGTTCTAAGCTGAATGCACTATATCACCACGCCAAGATTTAAAAACAAATTTTTGATCTTATAGTCTCCCATTTTTTTCTTTTATAGTGATCTAATGATATCTCAGAGCACGGGTTACTGGTTAATTTACAATGACTCTCTCTCTTGTTTTGACTTTCTGTTGACCATCTCTTTCTCCTCTCCTATAGTCCACCAAATTGTAAAACCTAGGGTTTTCCCTTTCTGTTACTGACCCTACAGGTGATGCTTCATTTTTGGACTACTTATCTTTACCTATTTAACACACATTTTAGACCATACTTTCCAATGAATCCAAAATGTGTAATAACTTTTTTTTCCTTGAACAACAGCAAAAGAACCCTCAGCACACCCTAAGCACCATCCGCATTGTTGCTTCAGTTAACCCACATCTAGAGTCAGTTTTGAACTTACTGAAGCAGAACAAAACAAACTTCGAGGGTTTTTTGTTTCGTTTTGTTTGCTGCTGTTTTAGAGCCGGCAGTTAGCTAATCAATGTTCACTTATATTTTATTAGCTTCTGGGCTTCTGTTCATGGTTTTGTGTTCTGTCTCGCTTCTCTTCCTAATGAGGAATATTCTTTGATAATGTCAACATAGGTCTTTTTTGGACACTGCATTTAATAGAGCATTTCTGGTCAATGTCTGGCCCACAAAGCCATTTATTTTGTTTTTAAACAGATTGTCTCTTCACAGTTCGCTTTTTTAATAGCATGTCTTTGATGGGGGTTCATAATTTAATTGATAGGAGAACCAGTGGAGTCATTCAGTATTGAAATCAGAGTTAGTGAGTATTGGGCCTCTAGTCCTCAGAGGAATAAGCAAAGCAGTGTCAAACAGACAAGGAAAAAAAATGTCCCTTTCACTTATATGTCTATTATAATTTAAAAATATATTTGGATTTTTAAAAATTTATTTTTAATTTATATATTCACTTTACATCCCAATCATAGCCCCTTCCCTCTTCTCCTCCTATTCCCCTTCCCTTTGTCCTCAGAAAAGGGGAGACCCCTCTCCCCACCAAACCACTCCAGCACATCAGGACTTAGCTCCTCTTTGTCCACTGAGTCCAAGCAAGGTGGCCAGTTAGGGCAAAGTGATGGAAAGCAGGGTACCAAGTCCATGTCACAGACAGTACCTGCTTTCAATTCATAAGATTGCTGGGGTGCTCAGACTTGGTGTGCTGACCCCTGGTGGATTTTTCAAGTGCTTATTTATGGAAATTTCTGGAGTGAGACTTCAATGCCTCCAGAGGCCAGACAGGTTATGTAAATGTACCAGACAGCCCTGTACATGACAGTAGGTTGTGTTGTCACCCAGCAGAACTGGATAAAGTTGTCTTTGCCAATGGCTTAGACAATCATGTTTTGTTTTGTTTTGTTAAGTTGGCAAAGCATATACAGGTGAAACCCAGAGTGAATGTTTAATTGGGCCAGTCATGCTGGTCCAAATTCCACACCTCAGTTACACACAGAAAAGTTATGCTGTGACAAGGCCACACCCAGAGCTGGGCTGTAAATTAATAATCAATGTTCTTTTAAGGATGAAGTCTGTCTTTGCAATGTGTATCAAAAACTCATCAATGCTATGGAAGGTTGTTTTATTCAAGTAAGGATTGGTATGTACTGACAAGACCCAGTGGGAAAAACATTCTTCAAGTGAATAAATGTATTACCTCTGTATTTTAAGCAAAAATTGCTTTTGGTATTTCCTGTATTATTTGGGGTGATATGCAGCAGAATTCTCTACTACAAAAGTTAAGTGCTGTGATAATTATATTTTTCTGCTTCTGTTGTGCCTGTGGTTGTTCATTTTTATTCTTATTTTGTTTTATTTTGAAACAGAGTCTCACTATGCAGCCCCGATGACCTAATATTATGAAGGCCAGGACAGCCTCAGACTTGTGGAAATCCTTCAGTCTTGATATCCCAAGTGCTAAGATTTGTGAGCCATTATACCCAAGCTTTTCTCTCTATGTTAGAGATTATACATATTCACACACACATTGTAGTTTACACACATATATATATACACATACATACAAACATATAGTTGAGTAACATCAAAACCCAATCCTGATATAATATTTTTTAAAATATTTATTATTATGGATATAGTGTTCTGCTTACATGAACACCTGCACCTCAGAAGAGGGTTCCAGATCTTATTATAAATGGTTGTGAGCCACCATGTGGTTGCTGGGAATTGAACTCAGGGCCTCTGGAAGAGCAGGCAGTGCTCTTAACCTAGAGCCATCTCTCTAGCCCCCGATATGATATTTTTATCTAAATAATAGCATAAGAGTAGACCACATTAAAAAAAAAAACAGCAAAAGGCAGAGGTATTGTTGAATATTTTACCAATATTTAAAAAAAATCCAAGTTATACCTAAAATTACTATAATTATCTAAGAACATTTACTTAGTCTCCCACCAGTGCTAATGATTTACACTTATCAAAAATTTTTTCTAGGACCTGTATGATGTCTAACTGCTATTTAGCTTGCTGACTCTTTGTAACTGGCATGCCTGGAGAGAATGAGAACATTCCAGAGACACTTTGACTCTCCCTTTGGCTACCAGACTATTGAAACAATGCACCCCCAAGAAATTGGGATTCCCTAGGAGTTTTATGATGGAAAAGGAAAAAGACTGAAGACTAGGCCAATCCGAGGTGGAATTTGTCTTCCTGAAAGAAGTTTACAACTTGTCAGACCATCTTGTAGAAAATACTCGAGTCTAGACAGTACTGGGTGATGGACATCAAGTGACCATCCCCTGACTGGGGATGCTGGGCTAGGCTTAGTGACACATACCTCTGGCCCTCTGCATAAACATAAGCCTCATTCCAGGACCCTGAAGATGATTTGGGTATTGGGTATCACTGCATCTCTTTGTTTCTTTTCCCAATGTGGTCACACACTGAGTAAATAATTTTCTGCTTTTTGCTATTGTCTCCTGAAGAGAGTAAAGGAATCTGGCTTATCATGGCTCCCGGGGTCCATTTTGTTAAGTGTCAGAATTTCCACCCTCATTCTCTACATCTTAAGCACATCTCCATCCTACTCTGTGGTCTGAAATTCTCCTAATGCTCTGAAATTTTGTTTCATCATGATAATGCTGTATTGGACCCATTCTTAGCAGTGAGTAGGTCCATTCCACCTGAGACCCCACATCATTCTGTCCTAACCTAAAGAAGGGGAAGGGGAAGAAGAGGAGAAGGAAGAAAAGGAGGCGAGGAAAAGGCAGAATAAGAATTTCTTTTATGTCAGCTTTCCCCTTATCTTATGCCTCCCTCCCAGTTTTCTTTGGAATTAATGTAGATTTCCAACATTTTAGACCAGTTGTTTTTGGTTTTTTTCCTTGCTTTCTAGCACACTTTATCTATTTTATCCTCCAATTCTTTCGCTGTCTTTCATTTCTATGATAGTATTTTGAATTCTAAAAGTACATCTTTACTTTCCAGTGCTTTGGGGAAGGGGCTGTTGCGCTATGTTTTGTTTTATTTTTAGTGTGTCTTGTTGCTTCATTTGTACTATATATTTTTTTTTCTTTTTCTTTTCTTTTTTTTTTTCCCAGAGCTGGGGATTGAACCCAGGGCCTTGTGCTTGCTAGGCAGGTGCTCTACCACTGAGTAAATCCTCAACCCCTATATTTTCTTTAGATTTTTTAAAACTACATTTATTTACTTATGTGTGTACTATGACATGCATGTGGAGATCAAAGGACAAATGTAAGTTAGTTAGTTTGGTTGGTTTCGAGACAGGGCTTCTCTGTTTAACAGCTTTAGCTGTCCTGGAACTTATGCTGTAGACCAGACTGACCTTGAACTCCCAGAGATCCACTTGCCTCTACCTCTCAAGTGCTGGGATTAAAGGCATGCACTTCCACCACCCAGCTTTTATCTATTATTTTTAGAGCAAAAAGTCAAATGTTTAAATCAGAGCAATCAATGTCTTGGTCTCTCATATGAAAGTTGTCAGGATCAAATAGAGTTACTTATGTCAACTCTAACTAAAAGTAGTAATAATGCCAGAAGACTTTAAAGGAAGAGGCATTGCATGTGGTTGCCTAATAACAGCACCTGTCACAAAAGGCTTTGCCAGAACCAGAGCCTTGCACAAAAGCCACCACAACCTTACAGAAAAGTAATTCCTGCTGTGTGGTGGCACGTGCCTGTGATGTCAGCTCCTTAGAAGGCTGAAGTGGAAGAATTGAGAGTTTGAAGCCAGAATGGGCAGTTCAGCAAGATCCTGCCTCCAAATGTAAAAGGACTAGGGTTGGCGCTACTGTTTAAAAATGGACAGATTTGACCCTTGTAATTAATTGATCCTGATAGTCAGAAAGTACTGTGTGCAAATAGCTTAGGCAATCTTCATTTTATCCTTAAAACTTTCCTCGTTTCAGCCTCCTTGAAGACAAACATTGTTCTATGACACATGTGTTACACTTGCAGTGTTATTCTGCTCCCAGGTAATATTTTTTTAATTCTTTTCTGTACATTATGTAGGTCGATACTCATATTTATGTGTAAAAATAGGGAGCCAAGCAGCAGATGAAAGCTCTGAATGTAACCCTGATCGTGACCTTTCTTTTGAGATGCTCTGCTCAGGTTATGGCTTTAGCGTGCTCCTGATGTCAACGTTGTCTTTCATCATGAAGGAAATCCATTCCTCTCAGCCTGCTAGAGGGTGGCCACTGTCTGCCTGGATTCTGGGAGGGAGCTCAATTTGGGAACAAACTGCAAGCTTTAGTGTGTCAACTTCTATTTACACCCTCTCTGCTCCCAGAAAAATGGTTTGTTCCCAACTTGTTCTGGGCCATTTTCCTTACTCCACAGTTGAATGTAACTCTAGGGCCATGGAAGATGAAGGAGAAGCATTTAAAAGGTCCTGGGATGCTTTTCAAATTGAATGCCTGCACATCTCCTGGCTCACAGCCTAACCTTTTCTTCCATATCCATAGGTTCCTGATATGTCTAGTACCCAAGAGATGGGGAGGTCCTAAGAGATGGGGAGGTCCTATAGAGTAAGTCCAATTGCTACCTGATTTTATCCAGTGCAAGCATGGTAAGAAAGACTCCATGATGTGCAGAGCAGATGCTAACTGTAGTCACAGCTCCCGTCTGCTTGCTTTGTAGTGGAAGAATCAACAGAAAGAAAACGGGAACTCCTTTACTGGTCTTCTGTTTGTGCAATTTCAGGTGAAGAGAGGTGAGAGCACGTACCTGCTAGGCTGAATGTAAGCAGCATTTCAGTCATTCTCACAGGTGAGCTTGAAGGCTTTGCTAAAACGCTTCTCTCATGGATTTAGCCTTCTCCAAAAGTGAAACCTTAGCATAGTCCCTCATTTCTTTATCCATTAATTGCTAATTTTATATTATATAATTTCCTTTCTTTTGATTCATTTAGTGGTTACTTTATTCCAGGCTTAAATTGAGTGTTTAGTCTGTTTCCTACTTAAAAGTAAAGGCATTTACTCCAGCAATTCCTTCACTGACTATTTCTGGCCATTTCTAGCTTTTAACAGCTAATAACACTATTGCTAGAAAATTCTTTTTGTTTGTTTGTTTGGTTTGGTTTTTCAAGACAGGGTTTCTCTGTGTAGCCTTAGCTGTCCTGGACTCACTTTGTAGACCAGGCTGGCCTCGAACTCACAGAGATCCACTTGCCTCTGCCTCCCGAGTGCTGGGATTAAAGGCATGTGCCACCACACCCAGCTGCTAGAGAATTCTAAAGAACATCTTCAGTTCTACTTTCTGCCTGTTCTGTGTTTTTAGAAGAGCAATGCCATATTTCTTTGCAGAATTTGTGTAATCTTTGTAATTCTTGTTACCCTTTTGCTTGTTAATGTGTCCCTTTGCTTCTGCTCACCCCAACGCAGAGCTGTGAGCATTTTACTAAAATATTTATTTTTATATCAATCTTATGTTAAAATAGTTTTATCCTTCTGTCCACCTTATAACTACCTTAAAAATCATTTTTGAATCTACTGTAAATTTTCAGTGGCATGAAACAGTATTTTATAAATGTGTACACTTTTTTCTTCTGCCTTTCCTCATATATGAGTTCAAGGTGCTCCTCTACCAAGAGGAAAAGCCAGGAAATGGGAATTATTAAGATTCCTTTGTAGAAATGAAATGTAACGAGGAACAAAGAGTTTTTCAGTTTCTGACATTTGAGTCTGATTTTGCAGTAAGACAACAGACAAATATTCGTGAAAGTTAGTTGAAGGCAAATGCCCAAATTCCTTTGCTTCTGTTTGATATACCAAATGCCTGGCCTAGAAGGTTGCAGAGATTCTTCTAGAATTAATACACAAATTATTCTGCTTGCTAGGAGAGATTATCCAGGAGGTCTTGGCTCCAGAGGGGCAGAGGGAACTAAGCAGAAGCAGGACATAAAAAGCATGCCTGGCCTTTGTGGTCCAGTGAAGAGCAAGAAGGTGGTAGGGCATGAGAAAGACACAGAGGTGGTGGTGTTCTTCCTCTTGACCCTTGCCTGGGTGACAGAATCCTGTGATGAAGTGTAGCCGTGCACTCTGTTCCTACATAGGCATGGAAGGAGCCTGATGTTTAACCCACCCTGGCTTAACCAAGGAGACACCGGTGAGGTCAAGACAGGTAAAGTAGTGACATGACTAGGACTGTAGTCTCATCCTGTTCAAAGCCGAGAAGACAGTGAGGACACTGGACAGCACTGGACTGGCAAGGAGCAGGTAAAGTCAAGACTGTAACCTGAAAAGTGTTACCTCCAGCAAGCTTCAGTGAAACTGAGGAGCAGAGAGGGGCAACTAGGACCAAGTAGAGTCTAGAAAAACAAACTCCTGGGTTCTCTCTTCCAAGATCCAGAAGCAGGTATCTGCAGCACACGCAGAGGATCACGGGACTGCCACAGTTTAACAGTGTCCAGCCAGTGGCACCCAAGGTCCAACTTGAGGCCAAAGCATTTCTTTTAGACCCAAATGAGTGTCTGAGGATCACAGTCTGTCTAGCCCTCTGTTCCAATAGCCCAGTGGGCAGAACAAGGGACGGAGGTGCATCAACCCACAGCCTGCCAACAAGACACCAAGTTAGGCCCAGTAGTGCGTAAATGATGGCTTCTCACCAAATGACATAAAACCAGTGGGAGTAAAGTGTAAAAGTGCTCCAAGGCTTACTGAGTAGAAAGCTTCTTGGTTACGAATCTGTAACATGCTACACTCTGATTTAGTCCTTCTGGGTAGGATATGACCATCATTGTCCTTTGTCATCAAGAGTTCATGCCCAAGTTTTTCAAATTGAAATTCAGATTCAGTTAGGCTGAAAGACTTCAGAATTCATTTCAGAGCATTATGTTTTTTTTTTTTTTTTTTTTTGTTTTTTGTTTTTGTCCTCACCAAGGACCCTTACATTTTTATGGTATGAAATTCTGAGATATCTGAAATTCCTCAGCGCTGCCTGACACCACACCCACTATCTGGAGTCTCCTTCCCCTGTAAGCAACTCTCAGCGTGTTGCTTCACGTGCAGACCTGGTACTTTGTTGAGAGAGGTCAAATGAATTCTACTTTGTTTCAAGTTTTAAGCGTCCCTACTGAGCATGTGTGAGGTGTTTGGAGCTTGAGTTCATTCATTCTTAAGCTTGGTGAGTTCTACTGCTGGTTTCCTGGTGTTCCTATTTCAGGAACTTGAAGTTCTTTCTCCTCTCTGGGTCTCCATTTTCCCTACAACTCCTCTGTTGTTTGGACTCTTCAAACCATTATTTCATTTTTGGGAACATACATTCCATTCAGTGTCTCTATTGAATTGAGAATATTTTGGCTTTTTTAAAAAATTTTTTCAAAGAGTCTTTATTTTTATGGTCAGAGCCTTTTCCCTGACAATATTAGTTTATTGTTCCAATATCCCTGAATCAGTGAGTCTGAAACAGTTTTTAAATACTGGTCCATTGTTCCTTGCCTTCTGTGTTAATTCTGTCCTGGGGCCATTTGCTGACTGTTCAGTTTCTCATTGTTTTCACTCAGCTGCTCCTGCCCAGGGGATTCTTATCTGTCCCCACCCCCACGTAGGATGGTGGGGTATAATTGTATTGCAGGAGACATGGGCTTTGCAGTGTCCATCCTGGTCAGACTGCAGCAGCCCCAGCTTACATTTTATGCCCAGTCAGGAAATATGTCTTCTCCTTTCTGAGATGGCAGTGGTCTGTGGTAGGTAGGCTTCCTATGAAGGCTGGAGTGAAGTTACCTAGAGCCGATCTGTCCTCTACAAAATAACTGGTGGCAAATATGTCAGCAGCGTTTGTCTCACTCAAGTAGATACTCGTGAGCAGCAGATGGAATTGGAATATAGTTCTCATTTCTCAGGACTGTGAGACTGGCCTCTTTCCATGTTGGCTGATATATATGGCTGAAAGGGCAGGTGAGAGAGAGAGAGGGAGCCCACACAGCAGGTCCTTAGACTACATTTAAAAAATAATTATATGTATACTTATATTTTTAATTGGAAATATTTTTTCATATAATATATTCTGATCAGTGTTTCCCCTCCTCTAGCTCCTCCTAGCCCACCTCCACATTTTTTAGCCATCACAGCCACTTGACAATTAAGAGGAGTGGGATGGACTTGGGCTTATTGCACCATGCATAATAGTCAATTTCATGCAAACAAGCGCAGGTTAGAGAGACAGAGGTCCTCTGAGCTCCCCACTTGAATCATGAAATGTACCACCAAGATGATATTCACTATGTAGGAAAAAAATAATTTCAGGAGGGAAGTCCATCTAAATAACACTTCTCATGTTTAAGTTACAAGCCTGATGCCCTGCTTCAAAACTTATTATAAACTTCTCACAGTGAAGATGATAGAGAATGGACAAACAAGTCAATGGAGCAAAATACAGTGGAGAAATATACTCAGTCAAATATAGTGAACAGGAAGAGAAAAGGAAATTCAACAGATAAAGATAGATTTTCCAACAACTGGAGCTTTAACAGAAACATTTACATGGGAAGCAAGCAAGCAGGTAGACCAAAGGAAAGAAGAGAAAACAAAGAAACTTGCACCTTTCACAGATATGAGCTTAAATAGGTTATGCACCTAAATTTAAATTGAAAATCTATAAAGTCTTTGGAAAATTACTTAGGAGGAAACCTCTCTGATCTTGGACTTGGTGATGAGCTTTTTGATTGAACACAGAAACACATTCCATGAAGGAAATGAAAGCTGAACTTTGCTAACATTTAAAACTCACACAGTGCTAAAAGAATAAAAAGGTAAGCCTTGCTGGTAATCCCAGCACTCAGGGAGACAGAGGCAGGAAGATCTCTGAGTTCAAGGCCAGCCTGGTCTACAAAGTGAGTCCAGGACAGCCAAGGCTACACAGAGAAACCCTGTATCAAAAAACAAAAACAAACAAAAAAGGTAAGCCTCATGTATCTGATAATGGATTATATAAAATACATGAAGAAATCTTAAAACTCAACAAAAAGAAAACAATCCTATATTTAAATGTATTTTATTTGTGTGTATGTGGGGGTGGGGAGGGAGAGAGGGAAGAGACAACGTTTAAGAGTTGGCTTTCTCTGCTGCGGACTCCAGGCATGCAATGAACTTATGCTTTCAGGCTTGTGTTGTTAACCATGGTTCCTGGAAAAAACATAACCTTACAGCAAGCCTTCTGCAAGGCTGATTAACTAAGACTTCAAAAACTATCAAAAGTTGGAATGTTTCAAGTCTAGAGCCAAATTATCTTGGCTTACTCTTTTGTGCTCTTCATAGCCACTTATTTCCCTCCTCTGTATGTGCCCTAAAATCTTTGCGACTATCAGGTAAATCCTTCAAAATGTACCAAGAATTCCCTAGCTTCCACCAAAGAAAGGGCCAAGACTGCATTCTGATAGCATCTGAGGCCTATCGCTGGGGTTTCCCTGAGCTTCTGAAAGCTGCATATCTAATGTTTTCACCAAGGTCATTGAAAAGTGTTTTGTTTGTTTGTTATGACAAAAATTTTACAAAACTGCTGCAATCTTGGGACACAGAATCTTAGGTAACCAAAATTTGTATTCCTGTGCCATGGCCACTAATACTTGGCTCTAGAAACAACCATCTCTTAGCACCTTTTAGGTAAAGGTTGTGTTTTTGCAACAATAGTGGCAAATACTTTTACTAGCCAAGCCATCTCTCTGGCACTAACCCAATTTTAAAATGAACAAAATGAACTTTTTGATTGAACACCTGACTTACTAAAGATATGTAAATGACAAATAAGCACACAAAAAGTTATCCCACATCGTATGTGATTAGGAAAGCTCACATTAAAAACCAAGATATGTCTTTTAGGGGAAAAAAAAAAATGAATCGATGATAACAAAAGCAGAACCCAAGACATAGCAAATTCTCTTACTCAGTGCTTTCAATCACCATGGGAGACAGTTCAGCAGTGTCTTGAAATTGAAGGTATTCTTTCCATACAATCCTGGGCATTTAACCAAAAAGCTGAAAACCAATGTCCATACAAACCCTGCACACTAACACAGCAGCTTTGTCCACAACTGCCAAACTGGGAAAACACTGAGGTCTCATTTGATTGATGAATAAAGCCAATAGCTCCTTACTGGGGAGTACAGCACTATTTAATGACAAAGGAGTGAGCTATCCACACACGAAAAGACATGGAGAGCTTTAAAATGCATCTTACTAAGTGGCAGGAGCCAGTCTGAGGAACCACCAGCTAGCTGCCTGGTATGACAATAGAGGTAGTAAGAGGATAAGCAGTTCTTTGGACAAGGGGAGGAATGGAAGACAGGAGTACAGGAAGGGATTTGCAAGGCAGTGAAGCTGTTCTGTACAACACTGCAATGGATACAGGACAGTATGTACCTGTCAACCCCCACCCCCATAGGAGCAAGAAGGAGGGATGTTGGGAAATGACTGAATCATGAGGGTTCTCAACTCACCAGTGCATTAATCCATTGACAGGTTCATAATTTGATGGGCTATTGGGAAGCAGCAATATTTGGGAAGTACGATCTAGTTGAAAGGAGTAGGGCAGGATTTTGTTGTTCCTCAGCCTTTGGTAATTTGCCATCATTGGTAAGCAGCCTGCTCTGCCATATACTCCTCAATGGTACCCAGAGGTCCATGGAGACATGGGTTGAAACATCTGAAACAGTGAGTCAAAGTAGACCTTTCTTCTTTCATGCTGTTTTTTCTTGGGGATTTTGTCACAGTGATAGAAAACTAGTAGGAGTCACTGTCATGAAGGCCTACAGTAAAAAAGGGAAACGACTATTTCACATGAATATTTCTGTAGAAATTAGGCCAGGCAACTCCCTGTTCAACTATGGTCCTGCTCTGGACATTGATGTGCTTTTCCAAATTTTATCACTATGCTAACTAGTGTAAGCTTTCCAATAGCTGGACCTTTGCAGTTTCCCCATAAGTCACTGAACTGAATGTACTATGTTACCTTTTCTCGTTAAAAAGTCCTAACTCATCTCAGGTAAAACAATAGGCTTTTAATAGGACTTGTATCTCTCAGTTTGTGGATCTATTCTGTGTACAAATAAAATGTTTTGTTTTGTTTTGTTTTTTTTTATATGTGTGTGTGTATGTTGGAAGACAACTTATGGGCATCTGATCTCCCCTTCACCCAGGTGCGTCCTGGTGATAGGATGGCTGCAAACATCATTTATCTATGGAGCCACCTCACTAGGCTTTTTGGAGGATGGGGATTTAGAAAAGTCTCACTATGCAGAACAGTCTAGCTTTGAACTCGACAGAGATCCACCTACTTCTCTCTCTTGAGTGCTGGGATTAAAGGTATGTGCCACCATGCCTGGCTCCCTTTGTTTAATTGTTTTTCCTTTGCTGCCATTGTAGCCCCTTTGTGGCCTTAGTTCAGAGTTGATGTATTCTGTAAGATGGTTGTATAATCACCTTCATTTATGTAGGGGATTCTTGACAGCTTCTGCTAAACCAATCTCAATCTACCTTAATTCCTCTCATTGCTTTTGGCTTTTCAAATGCAAGGATAATGAGTTGTCACATACATTTCATCAGCACAAAAATAATTAAGCTATAAATTTACACTCTAGACCTTCAAAGGTGGCTTCCAACCTTTCTAATGCTGTGACCTTTAGTACAGCTCCTCATGTTGTAATAATATCAACTATAAAATTATTTGGTTGCTATTTCATAACTGTAATTTTGCTACTATTATGAATCATAATGTAAATATCTGATATGTGATCCTTGTGAAAGGGTCATTTAGCCCCCAGAACCACTTCTATAGCCATTAACTTGACATTCATTTTCTAGTGATCAAATACTTTTAGGTAGCCCTTTTTAAATGACTTGTACAACAACAGTAAAGGGTAGCCTTAATTATTTTTATATTACGTGTGTGTGTGTGTGTGTGTGTGTGTGTGTGTGTGTTTATGTTTATGTTCACCTGTGAACAAAGGCCAGAGCACTTGTGTGAACTGGTTCTGACTGTATAGGTCTTGGTGACTAAACTCAGATCATCAGACATGGTGGCAAGCATCATTATCATCTGAGCCATGGCTAGTCTTTTACTAAGTCATAATTTTGTATGTTATAAAGCAACTGGAAGAAACAAATCAATGTGAAGGGAAAGAATATACATTGTCCTTGTTATGCTAATCAACACACAACACATTATTAAACAGAAACTGTTAAATCCCTTAGGTTCCCATTTGAAACAAAAAATAAAGCTTGACCTTATTTTAATGTTTATTTCTCACAAAAGTAAAAATAATTATTTACTTTGTGTAGTACACAACATAGTAGCTTCCTCAAGATGTTTATATGCCAATCCCCAGAGCAGCAGTGTGACCTAAACAATCTTAAAGAAGAGTATCCTGATTTACCTACTTGGGGCTGACATTATCTTCGGGTCTCTTCAAAGAGGACACAGGAACAGTAAAAGTCAGGAAAAAAGATGGGTCAGGAGAGGGAGATGGAGGTGAAGATGCTACACAGCTGCAGGAAGAGACTGAGGCAAAGGTTAGAGGCTGTGGAAAAACCAGTGAAGAAAAAAGTATGAATTCTTCCCTCGTTCCACCAAATGTACAAGGCAAAGACAGTCCATGGGACAGTAACTTTCACCATGGGTCATATTGAAAGTGAGGGAAGCAGTCTAGTCCACCCAGTGCCTCGGGGACACCTAGGAGATCTGTGTTCGATATAGGAAGCAATTCAGACTTAGTAGCCAGGAGGCTGCATTTAGAAGTGGTGCCCTTAAGACTTTCTAGTTCTTTTCTTTATTATGAGAGTATGTTTTAGTTTGTTCCAGTTACTATGACAAAATGCCACCAACTGAGAAACTTAAGCAACAGAAATTTACTTGTTGAGGTTCTAAAAGGTAGGAAGAAAAGATAAGGTGCAGGCAGGTGTAGGACCTTGAGAGAACTCTCAGGATATTTCATACAGGACATCTCTTGCTGTGTCCTTACAGGTTCTGTCCTCACGACTTAACCCTCTTCAAATACCTCAACATTGCAAACACCTTGGAGATCAGGCTTCAGCATAGGGATTTCCAGAGAAGACAAACGCGGTAAGGTGGATATATTCTGTGGGCACACATGCTTTCTAAAGGAACTACCTCCCTTAAGGTGCTTCAGCTTAGCTGGAAACAAGAGGAACACACATAACCAGAAGTAAAACAGGCAAATAAGGGGGAATAACAGTGAGATAATTTTTATTTTTTAATTTTGGTTTTTCATGACAGGGTTTTCCCTGTGTACCCTGGCTGTCCCAGAACTTGCTCTGTAGGCCTCAAACTCAGAGATCCGCCTGCCTCCCAAGTGCCATGATTAAAAATGTGTGCCACCTCTGCCTGGCTAGTGAGATAATCTTTAAGTATAAAAGGAACTTCTCATGGGATAGTTAGAGCCCAGAGTAATGGTCCAGCTTTCTGTCTAAGGCAACAGAGCTCACCCTCTCTATCCCCATCATTCCTCCTTCTGTCTTACATTTATCTCCCGGCCACCATTCTATGCTTCAGTTGTCTTTTATCTTTTCCAACCGACTCTACAGAGCCTCTCCTTTGATTGCCATATAGTCTAGCAAAGATGCTTTTTGCTCAAAGGTTTTATTTTTGTTTCTAATACCTCTGTCAACATTTGTCTCAACTTACATGCTATCTCCTCCAAAAGGACTTCCTAAACATGGATGCCATTCTAATCTATTCCTGCCACTCTTCATGCCATTGCACAAGTCCTTCAGAAAACATACTTTTATGTACTTCTTACCATGTTCACTGCTCATTTCCCATCCATAATGGGTGCTGTGGGATGACAAGCTCTTTCCTATCTTACTTGCTTAACTTTCTGGTTCTTAGAACAATAGTAATACGCTAAAGGCATACAAACACACACCAGGAGACTTCCTGATATCTTATGTGTTTTCTATTTACAATAATTGATGCTTCTAGTGATTTTAAAACCACACAAAACCCTAGAGTTTACAAATGATTTAACTAGTGATATTCCAAACCAACTTGCCTAGTCCTACACATAGGGAGAGGTTTGTCCCTGGAAACCTGGAAAGCAGCGTTGCTTTTGGTTGCAAGTTGGTTGATCTTTCCAACTTCTTACCAATTTCAGAGGCCTTCTCTTTGTTCTCATTTCCCTTGTCAGTTTGGGTATAATAGGAGACAGATTCAAATAGTAAATTATCCACAGCAAGTTTAACATGGAGAATTACTATTTAAATGATTTAACATATGGAGTCTCTTAGTCTGGGTTTTATGCTGTGAAGAGACACCATGACCAGAGCAAGTATTATGAAGGCTGTTATGTTGAGTCTGGCTTACAGTTTGAGAGGATTAGTCTACTTTCATCGCTGTGGGGAGCATGGCAGCATGTAGGCAGAAGAGCTGAGAGTTTTACATCGTCACACTAGGTGTAGCTTGAGAGCTTGAGCATATAAGACCTTAAAGCTCATCTTCACAGTGACACACTTCTTCCAAAAGGCCACACTCCCTAATTGTGCCACTCCTTAAGGGCCAAGTTTTCGAAGACAGGAGTCTATCGGGGCCATACCTATTTTACTAGCACACTGTCCAAGGTAAGACCTTGGTGAACACAGTTCCAGGTTTTGGGCCAGTGATAGCAGGAGGTGAGTTGACAGAAGGGGTTGGCATATCTCTAAAGATATTGCTGGAATCAAGTGCTAGAGACGCTACATCCTGCTAATTTATTGGGCAAGTGCGGGCACACGCGTACACACACACACAGACACACGCATGTGCAAGTGTGAGGTATGCCGAGAAGTGGGTGGGGCAGTATGATTTGGCGGGGGTGCAGGCCTACACACTGGTGGTATCAGGAAAGGTGCTGAACTACATTAAGGATGTAAGATAATGGTAGGAAGGGTTGGAGAGATAACACAGAAATTAAGAGCACAGGCTGCTGAAGGACCTGGATTCAGCTCCCAGCAACTACATTGTGGCTAACAACGACTAGCTAACTCTAGTTCCAGGGTATCTGACTCCTGGCCTCTGGTGGCATTACAAACACATGGTGCAGACAGAAATAAATAAACCTTTAAAAGAAAATAAAAACCAAACTAAAAACCCACAGCTAGAAAAAAACTATACTTTGCTGGCATCTAGTGTTGGAGGAGCTGACTGAAAGCCAATCTGTGAGTTAGAAGAGCTGGAACTTCACTAGAAATAGCCCTTGCTTCCCTGTGGTGCCTCATCAGTGCCTTGCACTGACAAAGCTGAGTGTCAGGTCAGCAGGCAAGTGACAATCCTCAAGAACCCAAGAGGCCAGTGCATTTGGAGAAAGGGAATGCATCATGGACATGCAAGGCCTTCAAAGCTTCTTCTAGCACTTGGCATTAAATGACAGCCATAGTCATGATTCGTACAGCTGCACTTGCAGCCACTTCCTTTCCCTATGCTCCAGGTGCACAGAACAGTGTTCAAGGGTCTCTTGGCCACAGAAACAGTAAGGGTCCACACTGACCCCTTGATTCCCTTTTCTCAAAATCAATTTTCCTGTGCATATAAAACTACTTCAAAAAGAAAAGTAGGCAGAGCTTACGGAGTTGTGTGTGTGTGAGTGAGAGACAGACTGAGGGAGCTGGCGGGGTCAAGGACACCACAAGAACTACCTACAGTCATCTAACCTAGGCCCATGGGGGCTCACAGAGACTGAACACTAACCAGAGTATGCATGGGTTAGACATAGGCACTCCCCCCACCCCCTGATATGTAGCAGATTTGTAGCTTGGTCATCATATGGGTCCCCTAACAACTGGAGCAAGAGCTGTCTCTGACTCTTGTTGCCTGCTTTGGATCCCTTTCTCCTAGGTGGGCTGCCCTGTCTAGCCTCAGTGGGAGAGGTTGTACCTAGTCCTGGTGTGACTTGATGTGCCAAGGCAGGTTGGTACCCATGGGAGGGGAGGGCCGGGAGGTGAAGGGGGGCTGTGACTGGGATGTAACTGAATAATGAAAATAAGTGCAAACAAACAAACAAAAAAAAAAACCAAAACCTACGTAACAACATCTCCCCCTAAAGATAAAGGCAAACTTTTTACTACCTCTTACAACAAAAGCTTTTAAGTGACACCTATGAGCTCTTCTTAACCTGGTCTCAGCACTCTTCAGTTTTCAGCTGAATAGTGACAACAGCCATACCCCAGCAAGCACAATGTGGCACTCCGCTTATATCCCTTACACTGGAGTAAACTCTGTAGCCCTCCCTCCCCGTGGACTTCACAGCCCTGTTATTTTGGAGTCCTGCTCCCCAACCCACCTCTCTCTTGTATTCTGTACTTGGGATGCCTTGCCTAGTCCTCTCCAGATGCTGTTGGCCTGTCTTCTGAACTTTTCCTTCTTATTGACATGACTCAAGGCCCATCTCAAAACATCACCTTTTCATTAAGACCTACTCTTGTTATCTTGTCTAGAGTGACAACTTAACCCCTTCCACCACGCTACTCCTTACCCCTTTGAGATAATTTGTCATCACAGCATGTCCATAAAATTCAGCACATGTTTGTCACACAGTATGTTCTTCTTGTTCATGGCTTTTTGCCAGTACCTAAAATCCTATCTAACACAGAAAGTGCTTGACAAGTAGTATTAAATGGGTTTTATGTATTGCACTACATTCATATCCTTTAAACTTAGGCTATGTATAACACACAAATCAACTAACAGATCAAGGATGTTTACTTTACAACAGCTGAGTTATGAATGAGAGTTCACACCATCTGCTGGCTTGTATGCACTGTGTCTTGGACAAATGAATGAATGAACTAGAACTTGGTGAGAGGCACCTGCATTCTATGGTTTTCTTTTGCTTCCCTCCTTGAGAGTCCCTTGTAAGTCTAGATTGAACTTTAAAGAATTAGAATTTAATCTAAGACAATTTTAAAATTTGTTATATAGTTGCCTAAGACTGTTTATTGGAAATTATGAAAGGAATATAAATCATATCTTTGTATTCAATTGATAAATGGAACATTTTTTGTACAGATGTACTTATCTTCCTATATTCTTGCATTTGTAGAACATTTTTAAGCAAAAGGAGTTATTTACAACATAAAATTTGATGATACGATTAACAATGGTTGATTACCTTACATAACTTTCTTAGTAAACAAATTTACTGTGAGGTTCCAGATATGTGGGTTTATATGTTTTGCATACTTTTTGCTTGGTAAAATTGTTAGTATTCTATAGTAGATTCTTAGCCAAGTTTAAAAAAACAAAAACCAGGGCCTTTTATTATTGTCTGATAGCTAATGAACTGTATGTAGTAAGAAAAAAATCCTTTCCTCATCGGTTACCTACTAACCTTTAAAATGTAGTTTCTGATCATGCATATACAAATAAGCTCACACAGACCCATGTTTCCAAATACAGACATACATGTGCAAAAGCTGACATAAAATTGGACCCAGTATAATTGTTTTGTAGGTTTTTATTTCTTGCAGTCAGTGCCCTTAGAACCTCTCCGGTCATCTCTCCAGGCCCTGCTTTGTAGCTTTTTTTGTTGTTGTTTTTTGTTTGTTTTGAGACAAGGTCTCTCTGTGTTAGCCTTGGATATCCTGGACTCACTTTGTAGACCAGGCTGGCCTTGAACTTACAGCGATCTGCCTGCCTCTGCCTCCCAAGTGTGGGTTGTAGCTATTTTAATATCTCACGTTTTGGTTATAATGATTGCAAAAAAACAGGGAAAATGGGACTTTATATTTTAGGAAGTTACACTAGCATAAAATGGAAAGATATCTTAATCAGGTTTATAATTCCTAAGTGATAAGTTCAGTTGATCAGGCATGATAAAGCATAGCTAATGGGCAGCTTAAGCTCAGGTAGAGTTACTAACTAATTATACAAGTGGGGGCACCCAAACTATTTAGTGCTTTATAAAAGACTGTTGCTGTCCTTTAATGGGCAAGAAGTGAACAGTTACTGAAAACGGACCAGCAGGTGCCCTACTAAGAGCTGTTTCAGTGAGAGTATGCCATCAGCTGCTCCTTTGTAAACCAAAACTTCAATCTTTTAGAAGAGGCCAGAGATGGAAAATAACTTCCCACAAGAGTTGCAGTGCCACCTGCTACCCCAGACTGCCACTGGATCCAGAGGCTGGAGAATAGTCATGGAGAGAAGTCAACACCAGGCTGTGCACTCATGTAAACTGAGAACAGCACTCACCATTGAGAAGTCTATGATGGGCAGATACATCTCAAGAGGGCAACACTAGAGGCCTAAATGTGGTATTACAGGTAGGGGGAGTCTGATTCATTAACCTTGAAAATTGGACTGGATTTTAAGGGCTTGTAGGTTTTATGTACTTAGATTGGATTTGTGCCAATCCAATGATGGAGCAAACATACCTTAACTTCTTACTGGTAAGTCTATAAATGCTCATTACTAAAAAATAACCAAAAATTTACACCAGGGAATTGAGTATTACGTTCTTCTGGAAGTTATCTTAATGTTAGATTATGTAGACAATTTCAAATCAAAGGCTAAAAACAGAATTGGCAATTACTAGGTCAATTATACTTATGGTCTTATTCTGCAAAGTTGGCTATACAAATCCCAATTTCTGTTACCCAGACTAAGTCACTTCTTAACCCATGGTTCTAGTGGGACAAATTCCAAACCCATTCAATAGGCACTTGCTTTTCAGTAATGTAACATTGCTGCCTAAACTTGGACTTGGGGAAGTCACTGAACTTCGAATGCTGGGTTTCTAAGCTCGTTTTCTTAGAGACAAGACCTACTAGAGACGGCAGGTTGTATTTCTTCTGTGGAGGCGCCATGACTCACGCTACCCTCTCCCAATGAAGACTAAGAACGGCTTTGCTGTGATGAATGTGATCTGTGACCACGAGACCATTTCGTTATAAAATCGTTTAACTTGAGAAACATGTTGTTTTAAGCACCTTAAGTCTAGTAAGTACAAGAAAGATTAAAAGATCTCACAACTTATCCCATGAATATTTTTAGCTAATTAATGAAACTGGGAGTTAGTGTAACACAAATAGCATACACAATAGTTCCCAAACACAGTTGTCCAAAGCTTTACCTGTCACCTATAAAACCATAATCTTCACAAGGGACAGCCCCTCCTCCCCAAGCTTCTCTTACATTCTGGTGTGAAATTAGCGTAAACACCAACAAAGGCCTGGCTACTATCCTTCTTGAACTTTTAGTTTCGGACACTCTTCTATAAGCTTGAAGACAACAAACCACACCCTTGAAAATGGTCCGTTCCTTTAATGGGCTCAAGTAAGATCAATTTAGATACCTTCTAGTAAGAATACAAACTTTTGTTTAAGGAACACCTTTCCTAGGAATGTTGCAAAACGTCTGTGGACAACCTTATAAGGGGAACCTCTGAAATGGAATCAAATCAAGATCTTTGCCAGCCTCTCCCTCACCTCCTACATTTAGACATCATAATCACGTCTTCATGTTTTGTTATACACAGGCTGTGCCTCTTGCTAGAGCTGCATTGGAACAGTGAAGTTCTTTTTATCTCACTCTACATCATGCTCTTAAGCTAAATTTCTCGGTCTTGTTTCATCTACAATTCTACCTGTAAAACATCAAGCTAGTAGTTATTTCATAATCTAGGCAACACAGAGAAAATATTAACTCCATAGGCATTGATATCTGACATTAAGTTCTTTTTGCAAACAATAGCAAAGACTATATACATACCATATACACTAATATGCCATTACAATTTTTTGTGCATGCTGTTTCAACATCAAGAATATTAAGAAGCCAGAACAAACTTTCACCAAAATATATGCCAAGAAATAAGATTCAAATTCAATTTGCAAACTATTGCCTACTCTGTGCAAACCACTGGTTCCTGAAGAAGGTGCATTAACAGTTGTTAAGAACACAGGCTTTAGGATGAGATGTGTCCAAATTCTGGTAATGCTCAAACAACTGAGATTTTTGCAGATTTTTCACTCGAGTTTAAACCAGTGAAAGAAAATGGGTCCTAGAAGCTTCAACGATCTAAGTAGCAGCAAGTTTGTGCATATATCTTTTGCTCTATTAAATTTACATTATCACACAGCTGGCACACTTCTTTTGCACAAAATTGTGTACTATGCATATTAATTGTAGTAATTTACATCCCATCCCAGGGAGGGAAAACCTACTTTTGAAGATAATTTTTCACTGAAATCAAATCAACTTAAGTGGGTCATGAGAGTATAAATGATATAAAAATATTTCAACATTTACCCATCAACTTAAAACCATTTGCCATATAAATTTTTGCAATTTTTAAAAGGTAATACATCCTACCTTCATATTTATCAAAGAGAGTGCACATCTCACAGAGCCAAGAAAATGTCTGGATTTTGCAATTACTCGTTGTGTTAAATGCACCAAATAAAGCTCCTGAGTTGATCTGTAAGGTGCTACCGTAAGTTTTTCAGGGTGAAGTGTCTTGTGCATATTTTTATTTCATGATGCTTGGGTTTCATTGTAGACTTTAACTTCGGAAGCTCAGCAATCCTAAGAGTTGTAGACACCTGCTGATGGTAAAGCACATCCAGTACTTATGAGTGCCACATCTACCACACCAGATCCTGCTAAGGCACTCGTTCAGGAACCACAACAGAAAAAGACTCTGAGACCCAGCATATTATTTTTTCACACTGCAAGAAAGCTCTATGAGCTGTACTTTATTAGAATGTTGAACTTTGACTTCATCAACTAGAAATACAGCACACACTACTTGGAGCTTCTCATATACTTCCAGGCATTTCAGTGAGGCCCACTCAGGATCAAATTAGAACCAAATATCAAAAACGGAATAAACTTATGTTTACAGATCTCTAAGAGTATTATATGAGATTCTGTTCAAGTTTGCCCAAAAACTATCTTCATGGCCACTCACTATTAAACTCACGTTATTTTGTGTCTATACCTCCTAGAAAACTGAGTTGGAATGGATAATCATGCAATTAAAAAAGAACTTTTAAAAATAGATTTTAATAATAACCACTTACCTTGTGAGCCTCACACTAAGAATTTTAGAGTATATTCTCCTTTAAATGGACATGTTCCAAAACAGCAGCCATCACCATCCTTGCTTCTTGCCTAAGGTTGGTATCAGCAAATATGGGCCGAAAAAACCATGCAGAATTCCATACTGAGATACATTTTCACATTGAATCCACTGCTTCATGCAAAATAAGTACACAAGGACAGATTTAAGTGGAAAACCATATCCATTTGCAACATAGACAAGCTCCAGAGTCCTAGCTTAGAATCAAACCAAGGTCCAAATCCTAGCTTGTACCTTGAACAACACTGGTCTAATGGTTATGTCAGAGGATATGACAACTGAATGAACAACTGGAAGAGCTCAGACGTATCTGCACATTGTAAACACCTGGGTGACTTGACTTTCTGCTCTTGGGACTAGAAATAATTTACAATTTCATTTAGATTTTTCATTTGTATTACTACAACATGAAGAATTTACTGAATAAAAAAGTACCATATAGTCTAACACATGTTTATAAATAGCATACACAGAAGCTTTCCTTCTAAGACTGACATAACCTTATGGTGTGTAAAACATGTAAAATGAAAAATTAGGCTACTCTCAAAAAGACAGTAGACAGGTAAGGGAAAATATCTTGTATTACCTGTCAAAGTGAATATCCAAAATTAAGACCCAGATAGAGAAACTAACTATTCAGAAGCTTAAGGTATCAGTCAGGGCACTAGGTTCTGGAAATGCAAACATTATCTGTAAGAGCACTGGTTCTTATCTAAGCCTTTCTGTCTGACCAGGATATAAAAAAACAAGCAAACAAAACCACACGCAAAAAACAAAAGTCAATAAGCTTTACTGTTCTTAAGATTCTCACTGCAGGGGTATATTAGTATTTTCCAGAGCTCCAAATGGTACCTTCCTACCCTGTACTTACAATGCCCCACACATGCACCCTTCAATTCTGTTTAAATTCACTGACATAAAGAAGTCTTGTAATCACAACCATTTATTTTGTGAGGCCATTTCCTAACTGGAATAAATTTTCAATACTTAAATGACAATTTAAAAATAAATTCTGTCCTAAGAAAAATGACAGCAAAGAATTGCTACTTAATGACATTTTTGTAGCTGGAAAAATTATCCATCTTCCCTAAAATTCAAGTTACACAAAAAAAAATCTCACCATATTCTTTCAAATTAAAGCCTTAAACGTGGATAAAAACGTCAGTGACCAACTGCTGAGGAGAAATAGCAAAATGTATTACATAAATTTTGTGAGGTAGCAGAGCTAGCATTGCCCAGCAAGTCTACTTTAACTCAGAAGCATCTACCAGCACAAATCTCTAATCTTTATGTTCCTACATATACACTAGACCTGATCTTTATAGCCACACTGAAGCTAATATAGACCAAGATTTAAAGGCTTGAGCTACAGCTTCATTTTGTCTTAAATGTCTGACTTCAGTAACTAAAGCTTTCAGAGCATTCCTTATTGCCGCCAACCTGAGTTGTTCTTACTTCCAAAGTGTTAAAATGCAGCTTCCTTAGTGAAAATTCCAACTATACCCAAAAGCAACTTTCAGTATTCATTGTACCTGTGCAAGAACAGCAAAGTGTGCTGAGAACCTGTCCATACTGGTCACGCCTTCCATCTCATGTAAAAGTGGAAAACACAGCGACTAAGATCATAAAACTTAAAATCATACAGTGCACAAAAGCAAATTTAAGAGCAATAAAAGCATATTTGCAGGTCTAAAAGGAAAATTATAATCCAAGACGCATGGGGAAAATATTTATGTGGAGTTTTTAATCCATATTAGAATTCAGTTAACTGTAACTTCATAAATTTAAACAGAAACCATCTTCTGAGACATACATTCTAATAAGTGTATCAACAGTATTGATACTCAACGGGAGAGTTAGTTACTTGAACTCAGTAACATTTCATTTTTCTGACAAACTATAGTGGTTTTCCCCAATTACATATCTAAAACATCATCTTGTAAGAGAAAAAAGTGGAACAAAATTAAATAAAATAGAAGATAAAAATACTCTCAAGTTAAAGCAAACTGTAATCCTTGGCAGATCAGTCAGGTAGAAAACAACTTCAGTGATAGTTGGAAGCACAGAGTGACAGACAAAAATCTTCAGCACAAAGCACATCTTTGAAAACATGAAAACTCTTCCAAAGACAATGGACAGCTAATATCCAAGACTCATCACGTTTGAAAAATATTGCTTAATCACTTTCCAAAACACAGCTGCAAGAACTGAAGACTTCCTTCAAACTATCAATGTAATCTATTTATTGCATCTTTAGATTGCATTTTGAAACAGACAATTAATGGTGTACCACAGCTTCACCAAAATATATAAATTGTGTGTGTGGAATGGGGACTATGATATTTATAAACAAAGGGTAGAATGTATGTGCTTTTCAAAGAGACTGAATTAAATATAACCAGCTGCCACCTTTGTGCTCTGACATACTTGAATTAGTGTATACATGAATACTAAATTCATTTATTTTGTCTACAATAAATGAAATAAAAACACCACCCTATACAATCCACTATTAGCAGTAAGTACAACAGCAAAAATTATTGTACAATTTATACATACTAAAATATTTTCTTTCTCTAGAAATAACCAAGAGCAAAACCTAATCATGTTAGAACTTAAATTGGAGAACTTCAGATTACAATGGGGGTTGGGGTAGGGGCAGGAACAACTCAGGGTATGTACTGATGTCCAAACAAAGGTCCTTGGTCATAAGGCTGTTAAGACTAGTAAGTGCAAGTGGTAGGAAAAGCATGCGCCAATTGTATACCTGGGTCTTTGTATATTTATCAAACCTTTAAACAATACCAGCTAAGGAAATGTCACAAGCATAGCAAGATAACTGGGAATTTTGCATTTCTTTTGCCATTTTTGCTACCCAACTTACACAATGCGCAAAGTGCTAATAAGCAACACTACAGAAACACATTTACATCAACACTGAAGACCTGGGGAAATGAAATCCAACAATTTTATTTTAATGAGCTGTGTTTTCTAAATTTGTTTTATTTTTTTCCTGTTTTCATACAATATTGAAAACAAAACGCGGCACATTCACATTTTCCCGAGGAACTGTAAAGATGATCTCTACAGGGATAACGGTGGAAAGCCTGAAGCTCAATCAACTGATGTTCAAAACTCTCAGAGGGAGTAGAGGCTTGATCTGAGTGGTCTATAACATGTACTGCAATTTAACAGAAGAGATGGTCGTCTTAATAGTAATGATTGAAAAGAACTTCCCAGTCCATGCGAAGAGTACAGTCCAAGAATAAATCAAAATTTTGAATGCATTTTATGCTACATATGTGTATACTTTGCGATCCTCAGGTGTTCGTGCCAAATATTCTCTCTCAATAAGTCCTTCAATACGTTTCTTAATAACAACTGGACTTGGTAAGAATCGAGCCTTCAACTGCTGAGTTACCTAAAAAGAGAAGGTAGTCTAATTTTAACACTTCCCCATAAACACACAAAATCCCTGTTTTACTAGAGCTGACATGCCATTTTAAAGCTAAGAAGAACACATTTTAGTGATTATATAACTAATATAAAAATACAGATGGACCAGGCAGAGTGACTAATAACTATAATCTCAGCACTTGAAAATTTGAGGCAGGAGGATTACCATGCCTCAACATAAAAGACAGATAAAACAACTAAAAAATAAAGAGTACAAGAAAACGTAAAAATTTTACTTGTAAATGTTACGGATGGTTAGAACACACTTCCATGTGGCAAAATGTAGATGCTAAAGATTAGTTGTATTTCACTACTCTGAACATACACCAGCATATAGTTTAACCATGGTAATGATATTACTGGGTAGCACAGTGTGGTTTATGAGCACAAGCTCTGGATCCAGATTGACTGGGTTCAAATTCTGATTCACCTCAGTACAGCTCTAGGATCTCAGGAGATGAGTTAATAGATAAAATGCCTCGCAGCAATGGCACCCAATACTATGAGCAACTTCTGTCATTCTTTGTTGCAGCTGGAGTCGTATCTTAAGCACGATGCTACCAGTAATAAATTAACTGTCTACTACTACCAATCATAATATACTTACACACACACACACACACACACACACACACACACACACACACACACACACACACACACACACACTCCCCTAATGCTTTTAACTGTAATGTGGGCTGTTTCATTTTATAAAAAAATTAACTAGTTGGTATTAACAATTAGTAATAGAACCTCAAAGCTAATGTTCATTTCAATAACCCACCCTGACTCTTATCATCCACCCACAAGTCAGATTTTCTTGTTGATCAAGGCTATTTTCCAACAACTGTTGTTGGAAATTCTTTGACCACTCAACTATGCAACTACAACCTATCATCCTTCCACAATTGTCATTCTACTATCAAAAACCTTGCTCTTGACAGTTCTTCTTTTTCAACTGTAGCCTCTCTGCATATCACAGTGTACTTAATAAACCTACTTATTAGAACAACAACAAAAAAATCTTGCTACCACCCACTTGAATTTGTCAATCCTTAACTTTACATTTATTTTCTTTCCTTACAGAGTCTAAACTGCATTCAAGATCACGTCAACTCTTAAGAGCATCTTCAACTCTGGATTCTTTGGTCCTATTTTCTAAGTACCATTTGATGAAATCACTATCAGTATAAACTAGGAATTGTCAAACTGTTCTCCACGTTCAAATACCACATAATACTTGTTTTTTTTATAAAATCACTTGTATCTAGCTATACTTGTATGTGCTACAGGGGTCCTCAGGTTAAAACTGGCCTTTTATAAAGGTTGATAACCTCTAGGGAACCCGAATACAAATTTATGAATTAAAATTCACTACTCTACTGCAGATAGAATCACTAATTCTGATGATGGGCTTTCCATGTGTTTTCCAACCGTGGTGCTGTAGAACCGCTACCTTGTTTTACACAGAAACAAGAAGCCATCTCATTTCACTTTGATATTCCTCATCTTCCCACCTTACATTGTGTGTTTCTACTTTCATCACTTCTTGGTCAGCACAGACTGTGAGCCCTATTGTGTTCTCAGGAAAAGACACATTCAGTTAGTACCTATTATTTCTACGACTGGCCACTAACATTCTTTTCTTTCCCAGACTTCACTACCCTCTTGTCCTATCTACCTAGCACCTCTTCCTCATAGTATGAACATCAATAATCTCCCATTTACAAGTAAAACCCAAATTCCATCACTTAGTCCTATGGAACACTTCTTTCTGATTGTTCCCAGGACCCACTGTCTCAAAGTACAAACTGCTCTTGGTGGATTCCACCTCCACCTCCTTCCCAGGTGCTCCATCAACTATCTACTCTTACCAAGTCAGTGCAAATGGATGGCAAAGTTAACTAATGATTGTTGATACAGTCATTCATCCAAGCTTTACAGTTTTTAGAAGTACTGACTACTCACTATGCTTAGTTTCCTTTATTTTTTCCTTTGGAAAGGCATCAAATTTGAACACACAATACATAATAACCTTTGTAGAGCTTTTTTTTGGAGACAGGGTTTCTCTGTGTAGCCTTTCCCGGTCCTGAAACTCACTCTGTAGACCAGGCTGGCCTTGAACTCAGAGATCCAACTGCCTCTGCCTCCCAAGTGCTGGGATTAAATGTGTGTGCCACCTCCACCAAGCTTTCAGAGCCTGTTAAAGGCCAGATTGTTGACCCTAGAATTTCTGATTCAGTAAGTTTGGATGAACTGAGAACTTCTAAGACTGGTGACAGTAGCACAGCTGGTTCAGAAAGAACCCTTTTAAAACAAGTGTTCAAGGGCTTCTTCTCAGTGTCATTAGGTATTCTCAGTGCTTGAATATGGTACTGTGAGGGGCTCTTCTTTGTAGTTTACCCCCTTTTTTCTTTTGTTACTTCCCATACTACTCCTGAGCAATTTAGTATGAACTCAGTTGAGACTATATCCCCAAATTATATGAGTTCTCAATTCAACGCCTTCTAACTTTTTAGCTGACCTTCAATGCCCCAATGAACGTCTGGCCCCACATATGCCAGTGTAGAATAAAGTCAACCGTGCCATTGTTAGTTAAGATATGGGCCACAGAAGCACACTATTCTTGCTCATTTTGTAGTTAAGGGGTCCAACCTCTATCTACTCACTCAAGCCAGAAGCCCAGGGGTGCTAAACTCATCCTTCTCATTTCCCATCATTAGTAATAAACTGAGGCTTTTGTTACCCAACTATGCTAATGGTACCTCATGTTTCCTAATTTGTAAAAAGAAGCTCTCAAAAAATGGTAACCATCATTAATGCTCAGAAATAAAGGCCATCTGTTTATAAAGGTATGTTTTATACACAGTATCTTGCTCTTGGTGAGCAGTGCTGTGTGACAATATAATGACATTGCAGTGCCCTTACCTCTGCTACTAAAACATTGTGCTGCATCTTCTTCCTAGACTTCATTATTCGCACTATAGCAGCTTCTATCTCGTGTTTTCTGTCATCATCTACTTTCTGTCTGGTTTCTTTCCTTTCTGGGTCAGATTCACCTTGTTTGGCCGCAACTAAAACAGAAATAAGGGCATTTATCAGAAATGCAATTAAAAATTTGGTTTATAATAAAACATATAATAATTCAGAAAAATCCATCTCAATTAGAGTATGCATACAAGTAAACACACAACAAGCAAACATTCATGTTCACCTCAATTAGAAGTTATTTAGATGAGGGTGTCCTCAAACTCACAAGAGATTCACCTGCTTTGGCCTCATGATTTCTGAGATTAAAATTGTATAGCACACAAGCCTGGCTGAAAGCCAATTATTCATAGACTAGCATAATTCCTATTTTGGGAGAAAAATGGTAGTGGACCTTTCCAGTGTTAAAATTAGCAGTACACAATTTGGAAATTGCTTTCAGACCTCAACTCCTAGTTTTCCAGCACGGCTTCAAGTTTTAGTTCAGTTAGGCAAGTATCTGATGTCTCTAACTCATAAGGCACTGTAAGAGAGGGAAGAGCAGCTATAGTCAAGATTCTATCAGTTAAACAATTAAAAAGCATTACTGAGGTATCAGTAAAGGGATTCTATAGCAATAAAAAATACTCCTCTGTAGGACTTGCCAATTACCTCCTTAAATTCTATTACCTAACAAAATTCTTTTCATAATCTCATTACATTTACACTGTATTCCAGCCTTTAAAGAGAGTCTCACTTTGTCTTTTTTATAGTGTTCAAACTAACCAGAAAGGGGAAAAATAAAGACTTAATGGACAACAATGCTGTAACTGATATAGCAAAACCCAGAAAATCTCAACGAAACATATGGCTGACTTATACATAGACATGAGATAGCAGATTTGTAATTTATGAGGTTATTCTGATATACACAACCATTTAGCTACTACAACTGTAGGCAAAGTTTCTTAGTTAAGAATACTGCTTTCTGCTGGGGACAGGGTGAGGCCCTGGATTATAGCCCTAGTATCTTACCATATATATCTATGTATCTACCTATGTTTCTAAAAAATCTATTCATTCATCCATTCTAATCATATCTCCATCTTTCTCATTCAGACACACACACAGATATATGAGAAAACTACATTCAGTATTATTTGCTAAGAGGAAAAGTAAAAGCAAATAATAATAATCTACATAAAGGAAAAAAGAATGATTAAGAGAAATAAAATATAAGTGGTAAAATGTGGAAACCCTGAAAGAATCCCAGTTCCAAAAGCTAAGACAGAAAAGGAACCTTAAAGACAATTCAGAATATACAAACATAGGTAGTATATATGAAATTATTTTTATCAAGTGTGATACTAAAATTATAAGATATAGAAAAACATCTTACTTTAAGGAGATGTAAGTGCTGAAGTATGTCTGGACTAATATTAACCTTAAAACTAGGTAGTGGAATGCTTTAATTCTAAACATTGGGGAAAAAAAGAGGTAGGCTTTTGCCATTTACAAACACAGAAAATAAAAACCTTATACTGATTATATATACTGAGCAGTATTTTCACTATCAACATAAAAGGCTTTCTTAAAAACTGTTCATAATGGTTGTTACTTATACTTTTAAATTAAAGGTAATACTGGTTTTATAATTCCAAAACTTAGAAAATATCCAAAGATCAAACTTTCTATAGTTTGATCAACTCAAGCTTTGAAAAAAAAAGAATTACCCCATCAGTGCTAACAAGACTTTAGGGTTGTATTTCATTTGCATTTGGGCTCAGCTGCATTTTTCATGCTCAGGTATCCATTCACCCTGTTTCTTGTCTTTGGGCCAAGTACAAACATACTACAAAGCATTATTTTTGTTAACAATGAAACAATTACTTTTAAAAAATAAGACATCCATCAGATGAGTAGATTTTTTCTACATAAAGTATACATCATTTTTAAGAGGAAAACTTAATTCCAGGTACCTGTTTGAATCTTGACTCTGTGTAGTTTGGATGTGAACTGATCATTAACTGTAAATATGTGGCCACTTTCTATCTCCTTTGACTTGGGTTCTTTTGTGAGGACCCGCTGTGTTGGTTTACCACAGGCGAGGGACTGGAGGGCTCTAACAAGTTCTCTTTCAGGGATATCTGTCTCTTGTTGAATTTCCTGAAAAATTTCATTAGATTTGACATAATTAGATTTCTCCCCCAAAGATTAAAAGTACATAGTTAATCAGCAAATAAATCGATCACGAATAGCTACAGAAAGGTAAATTCTATTAAAGAATTAATTATCTCCTGACTATTATGACTTGCTACTAAAATCTCATTATTTGAACAAATTATAAATTGTTATAGGCAAGGGCATTTCGGCTTCAAGAAATACACAATGCGTTCTCTAAAAATGCCATCTGCAGGCATCACTAGGAATTTGAAGGCATTCAGGCAAAATAAACTACTACAAGAATCAGTCTCAGGAATATTTACTATATTCTTTCCCAAGTTTACTTATAGCACACTTTGTTTAAGCTTTCATTATGAAAAGAAACAATAGAATTTGGATTGACCATATTCATTGCCTCTGGGATCTTAATAGGATTTGACTACTAGAAATTAACACTAAATGCAAAATCAGTAAGAGATCTAGTTGATAACTGTTGTGTATGTTATGTATGAATACTGTGTTATGTATGTTATACTATGAAAAATATAAAAACACCTGGGGAAAGAACTGTAATTTTTAACTCACTGTTCTCATGTCAATGGGATAACTAAGAGAACTATACACTCAGATGACTTAATTCACATATATCTATGAAAACATGAATTAGGTAAAAGTCAGAATTCTGTGAAATGCTATTTTACACATATCTTTGCTTCACATAATTAATGCATACTACTGTAGATATGACATATATTTTATGAATTAACAGGAAGTTAATTGTTAGACTGCAGATGGTTAGTTATAACATATTTCAGTTATCCTGAAAAAATGGAAAATACATTCTTAGGTGGTGTCTTTATACTTACAAATCAACTTTTGAATTTATACACTTAGCTTGATTCTTCCTTTGTATATGATGTGATATGATACTAAAGTTCCCCTACTGCTTTCTAACACTTCCAAACATTATCCAGACTGACTATAATGATAAAGTTACCATATCTCAAGCATCTAAAGATACAAACCAATTTGTTTCTGGAGTCTGTTTTATTCAAACAAGTTTGTCATCTACGATCTTTATCATCATACCAGCACTTGGGAGACAGAGGCAGGACAATCGAGGATAGGCTATCCTGCTCTAGCTACAGAGGGAGTTCCAGGACAGCCTCTATCATTTAGAAAAAGAAAAAGAAAAAAAATATTTTTGTTTAATCTTATGTACTTTTGCATCCAGATAAATTCTGGATCAGCTAAGCTCATTAAAAAAACAAAAAGTTTAAGTTTTAAAGTTCTTCAAATTAATAGGTGATTTAATGGAGTCCTCTCATCTGGTACCTTCCATAATTTTTGCTTTTAGTTTATTTATATAAATCCTCTATTTCTTGCTACAATGATTATAAGTAAGGTTATGATTCCTGGTAACATAGTTCTCTTCATGTCGCTTCCTATGAAAATCTTTTTTACAGAAAGTCTGATGTTCCACACAATTATTTTGAGAATACTTCGAGTGATCAACCAAGCTCATAATGACATAATGTCTGTAAGTTTACACATTTGTTAATTCTTTGCTGATATTTATAATAACCCAAGAACCTTAGAGCAACTGTGCTAGTAAATGTAGGCATCATCCCCAAATACTTTCAGTGTATCTGCAGAGACCAACAACTGCTTTTTGCCTTAAAATGGTGTCTAGCAGCTAAAAAGTGCTTATTTTCCTCCAAGACATTTTAACTGTTTTTTAACTCATTTTCAAGCAGATCCTTCTTTGTATTCCAAGGAAGTATTACTAAGACACTTGTGCATCATTCTTTCAGTATACATACAACATCCATCTGTAAGAGTAACGTCTCTTTCCTTTTCAGCTGTCTGAATTCTATATAAAGGTTTCAACTGTACTTTGTGCTGTATCGTATAATCATCTATATTCCTTTTAATTATTTTATTATTAGTCAACAAGTATGTTACTAAGATTATACATCTATTTCCCTATGAATATGTTTAAGTATTTCCCTATAACTATTAGAGCATTACACACAGTAACACCAATGATTGCTATCAATTTCAGATGGAATTCACCCCCGTACACACAAGGTTTCTCTCCGTAACCTTGGCTGTCCTTGAACTCAGAGATCTGGCCTTGACTCTTCCTCTTTTGTGCTGGGATTAACGGCGAATATCATCACACCTGATAGAATGTTTAGTGGTTTTCTCCACTTCAATTATATCTGACATTAAGGTCCAAATTAGCTCTCATACTTGAGACTCAGAACTTTTAAAAAGCACAATATAGGAATTATTACTCATGTTGCTTTACAAACCAAAGTTATTAAAATTAAATATATAAATTACTATCCTATGCTTCTTCTAACTATTTTAGATAATAGTAAACTTTATTCAAAAACACATGAAAAAAGAAAAAAAAACAACAACAAAAAACCTCAACAACTTTGTTACTATGGACTAAATATGACACTCCAAAATCATGTCTGTTTTCAGTTTTAAAGACAGCTCATAACCCATTTGGTAGTGTTGCTTTTAAATATTTTTATTACATTTATTTATTTATTGGATCTCTGTGCATATGCAGGAATGTGCCTCATCTGACTTGTAGAAGCTGGTTCTTAACATCTACCATGTGGTTCCCAAGGATCAAACTTAGGTCAACAGGCTTGGACTTTTGCACTCCAAGCCATCTCACCAGCCCAGACTGACTGGGTGATCAAACAAGGAAGGGAGGGACAATACGTGACTAGCCAAGATTCTACAAGAGTTTCTTCTTGGAGCTCTAGGAGTGCTCACTCTAAGACAAGTGAGGCACTAGGGTGTAATGGTGACCAAAAGGTCAAGTAGAAAGGCCTACATAGAAAGAACTACAAACTACAGACTTTCACCAACAGCCCAAACCAATCAGCCCACCATGCAACACACCTTGAAAGTGCACCCCCTCAAGTCCAGTCAAACCATTAGATTTTCCAAGCTCAACCTGACATCTAAATTCAACCTTGTCAAGAACCTTAAGCAAAAAGGGTCTTGTAAGGTCCTTAAACCACAGGTATCCCAATGAGCTCTGGCAAGCACTCAACTCAGAGAAACCAAGAGATAACAAATTATTAGTGGTTGTTTTAAGTCACACCATTTTGGGATTTGGTTTGTGGCTGACACACCTACCCTACTGACCTCAGAAGACTTTATAAAGTCAGCTTCCTTTAAAATGACTAGTATTGTATCTCCTCTAATTTCTGTAGCTGGTTAATGGAACTTAAGAAAAACTTGATATGGTGAACCATGCCTGTAATTCCCTCATATCTATAAAAAAGATAACTCCACCTCTGTAAAAAGCTTTATTTATACTTTAGATACACCTTATGCTTGCTTCATCAATACTGTTATGAGTCCATATAATTTGTGCATGAAAATTAGTATTAAGTATAATCCACTTGTTAAATATAATATAAAGGAGTTTCTTCACTTAGTCACTGAACTAAGACATTTAAGTTTAACAGCTTTCTTTTAACATATCATATAAAAATGGCATTCTCTGAATGTTTGCCTGGAAACAAAAGCATGATGGTGAGTACTAAAACAGATGTTGAATTTAATCTTCTTCCTTAATTTCAAACTCACACTTTTTTCTTCCTGTCACTGATAGCTAAACATTGGCTTACAATAAATATGAAGACAATAAAAATGTAGTAGTTTTAAAAAGCCTTGTTGTAGGAGGGCTTTCACTAGTGGTAGGATTGAGTTTTCAAGAGATTAATGCTCTCTGCCTCCTACTTGTGATTTGGTGCTCATTTCCCTAGTGCTTGGACTATATGTGTATACCACCATATCTGGTTTTAACGTGGTAGTGGTAGTGGTTAAAGTGATCAAACTCAGGTAACACAATGACTATGCTGACTGAGTTATCTTTCCAGTTCCATGGTTCTATTCTTAACAGACCAAATCTGGTACTGACCTAAAAACTTGTATCAGCAAGTGAAATAATAAAAGAAAATATATTAAATCCACATACTAAGATATTACTCAGCAGTAAAAAGAACTACAGACATAACATATCAGGGACCAATTTAAAATAAAACACTCAATTGTTAAACTTCAACACAAACAACACATATAATTACATTTACATAGAATTCCTTAAAAGGCAAAACAACCCACAGAAATAAAACTTTAATTGTTTGCTACCTGGTACCAAGAATGGTTGGATAGAACTGACTACAGATAGACACAAAGTAATATAGAAAGTAGTATTCATGAATATGACAATGGATTCAGAGGTGTCCCACTTTTAAAGCTTAGCTCTACTTATATAAGATAAAAGCTATTCCTCAACAGTGTCAATGAAAAACAACATAAACAAAACACAACCCAGTAATGGACAATGCTTCCAAAGTTGTATGGCTGAATATGCAGCAATGGTCAAAGCGTATATTACTATAATCCATACCTCAAATGTATATTTCTCCCTATTATTAAAGAGCATTAATATAGTCATCTGGAAAGTGGAGACTTGCAGTATGTGCTTCCGTGTATTAGAACCAGTTACTTGTGCACCGCCAACGCCAACCTCAGATCCATCTTCCTATTGAATTTTTAAAAAAATAAACAAGACATTATCTCTTCCTACCAACTTTAGCCATGTTTTTAGAAATCCCATAATTTCTTCTTGCCCAATAAAATTGTAATGCACACACACATCTGCCTCTTTAGTAAGGGATTATCCCCATTTCCCTATACAGTAAACACTTCAATAGCCAAGAAAGTGGATATATACTTAAATAGGCAACAGTGCCAAATATTTTTCAAGTAAATAAATTAAAATTTCTCATCTTTGTTAATTACGCACAAAAACAGCAATAATTAACATGTGTTTAGCAGTACTAAAAATGCTTTGGTACATAGCAATTTGTCATATGAAACAAGTTGAGGTTACAATCTAGATAAAAATTTTTTGCTGCAAAAAACAAAAACAAACAAACAAACAAAAAGACCTTTTTGCTGCCTAAGTTTTTTGATTAATTTTCAATTTTAAAGAAAATGACCATGGCTTGATTCAAACCAAGTAGTAAGAATAAATTATTACTCTAGACCTCAAAAAAATTTTTTTAAGAAATTACTTTTCTAAAAAGAAACAAATTACGAATACATCATTTTTTAAAATGATTTTTTGAATATATACACATGTCTAGTATATCAAGTAATAATCTCCTAGGTTTTGTTTACCAGAAATAAGAACTGAAAGACAAAATTTTGAAAAATGGCACACAGCTTTGCCTTGTTTGCCTTCAATCAACTTACATTATACTATTTTCAGCAAGGTCTCTGACTTAATCTTATTTTAAAAAATACATAAGTTATTATTTTATTCTCTAAAGAAGGCATGCTCTTGATATTTTCAAATGCAGTTAGCAAATAAAGAATAGAAATAGTAGATAAAAGCAGGCTTTCTAACGTATGTGATGGGGAGTAACATCTATACTCAGAAAACCCCAATCATACACCAGTACTGTACTTGAATTTTAAGTTACCCTGCATGTTGAAAGTGTCAATATTTACCTTTTTAACTGGACCATAAAAAGTGGCATTGAGATCTGCAGACCCCATATGATGCTGGAGTGTGAGTTGTCGACCACTATGTTTGGCTAAGTAGAACCTGTAGCAAAGCAAACCAAATTTTAGGAAACCATACAACTTATGCATTTAATAAGAGACATTAAAGATAAAGGGGGCCCTGGGCAGATGGGGTAGAACTTGTCTGTAATCCCAGCACACGGGAGGCAGAGTCAGGTGGATCTCTGTGAGTTCAAGGCCAGCCTGGCTACAAAACAAGTCCAGGACAGCCAAGGAATTGAAGTCATGCGAAGACATAATTCAAATTTGGTTATTTGTATTCAGAAAAAGAGCCTTATTTAGGTGTTACCTTCTAAATATCTCAAAAGCATGTCTTGGTGCTGGTGGGATGTTGCACTTTGGTGTGGCTGACTGAGTAGGCCAATATCCCGTTGTGAGAACCCGGACTGTGAGATCAACACCACCTAATGATACCTATACAAATAGAAAGAAATGAACTACAAAAGACTAGATTCATTACCTACCCATACAGGCTCTATTACAATTATCAAAGTAGTTGTACCAAAGTAGGTATCTTCATGTCTAGAATCTAATGAAGACAAACAAATCTTAATGATTGGATCTATTTAATGTTTTTCAAGTGATTAATTATTGCCTAAGCTATTAACTTAAAAATAATGAACACAAAGTAATTCTTACATGTGAATACAATCGTTTTAGACAAAAACCGTATCTTTCATCTGCTTTTCACATTTTTATATTAGACAGCTAACATTAGCTGTAGGCACAGTGTTAAGGATCTGTTTTCAATAAACATATCTGTATGACGGATGACAACTTCAATAAAATATTTATTAGTGTCACACTCAACATTAGGCTTTCTGTCCTTTTTACAAACACATAGGACAAAATGAATACTTATAATTTATTATAGTACTATAAATAAGCACAGATATTGTTAGATTTTTTAAAAACAAAGTATTCGTTGCATGACTCCAGAAAGTAGATCAAAGTCTCACTATGGTGAGTAGACTTCAACAGACCCTTCAAAAAACTTAAAAGAATTGTCTTCAGCTTGAAGATGCACACCATTTAACAGAATTCAAAGACGTCAGGATGCTGACACTTTGCTTAGCTGACTCTGCTATGTCATCAACTTTTCAATACAGGGAACGGCTTGGGAAATTTAAAGTTTAAGGTCTGCAGCATAAATAGTTTTCAATATTTTTTAAATTCTTAAGTTTCAACTATGTTTATCTGTGCGTCTCTATGACTTTTTGCACACGAGTGCAATTGCTCTCATGACACAGAAACCATGTCAGAGACCTTGGAGGTAGAGTTATAGGTAGTTGTGAGCTGCCTAAAACATGAGCTGGGAAGAAATAAAAGCTCTTAACCAATGAGCCATCTGTCCAGCTCCAGCTACTTATGACTGCATGAAAAGAGTGAATGTAAAGTATATGAAACTGCCAAAGACACTAATGAAACTGAAGGAACAGACATTCTAAATATAAAAGCAAAGATTCAATATTTGAGATAAGAAATTAACATAGGCACCATCAAAAGGACAACATGGCAGCCTATGTGATGGGAAAAGATCTTCAACAATAAAAAAAATGGGGTATAAATCTCAACAAGAGAATTCTCGACAGAGGAATGGCTGAGAAGCTCTTTAAAAATGTGCAACATCCTTAGTATCAGGGAACTGAGGTGTCAACCCAGACACAAAACCTTTACCCTACAATTTGTCCTGCCTAGAAGCTGTGCAGAGGCAAAGGCAGAACAGAGGTTGAGGGAGTGGTCAAGCAATAATAAGAGGGAGGCCATGCCGACACTGTTAATAATATTCTGCTATACTTGCAGATAGGAGCCTAGCATAAGCATCATCAGAGAGGCCTCACCCAGCAACTGACGGAAACTGTGCAGAGACCCACAGACAAACATTAAGTGGAGGTTGGGGAATCGTGTGGAAGTGTGGAGGAAGAAGTGTAGGAGCCAGAGGGGTCAAGGACACCACAAGAAAACCCAGAGACTGAACAGCCAACCAGGAAGCCTGCATTGGACTGACCTAAGTCCTCTGCACATGTTACAGTTGTGTATCTTGGTCTTCATATGGGACTCCTAACAGTGGGAGCAGGGGCTGTCAGAGAGCCCCTTTGGAACCTTTTACCCCTACTGGGCTGCCTCAATAGAAGATGTGCCTAGTCTTACTCCAACTTGATATGCCAAGGCAGGTTGATATCCATGGGATATTCCTTATTCTGAAGAGAAAGGGAGAAGGAGTGGAGGGGGAGAGGGAGAAGGAGAGGAAGGAGGGGAACTGTGGTTGTGAAGTGAATTAACTAATTAAAAAAAAAAAGGTAGAAGAAATTAATGCAGCCTCTTACCCCTGTTGCCTGTAGATGTTGCCTGAACTCATCCATAGTTGTGTTTGAGATGCTCATATCCCTAAACATTCCTTCCAGCTTCGATGTGAACTGACATCCACACTCAGTCTATGAGAAAGATGACAAATATGTACAAATAAATAGTGGACTTTACCATGAGAAAGTATAGAAACAAAGTTATTCATGTTATTGCCTTTCCCGATTATCTCCTCTGGGTGCCCCTCGCTGGCTGCTATAAGCCTCTGGCTATTAAAAATATAATTTCCAGGCTCTCAGAGATCCCAATAACTCCAGGGAAAGTGGGACCGAAACTCTGATATTTCTTCCTTTTTAAAAATTTTTCAAAGATTTAGTTTATGTATATGAGTACTTTATCTGCATTTATACCTGCATGCCAGAAAAGGACATCAGATCACATTATAGATGGTTGTGAGCCACCATGTGGTTGATGGGAACTGAACTCAGGTCCTCTGGAAGAGCAGACAGTGCTCTTAACCACTAAGCCACTTCTCCAGCCCACTTTGAAATTTCTTACAAACATCTCAGGTGATTCTGTTACAGGTTAGTTTAGAAACTAGTCTATGAAACAGTACTAAAGAACTTTGATGTTCTGCACCTTTAACGAGTGGAAGCAACAGTTGCACCCTGCTTAAAACCAGACCACTTTTAATAAGTTTGCAAGTAAACATTTGAAATGAAACAACTTCTAATTTTATGTTGGTGTTGTGTTCAGACACACGATCAACATTAGTTAGGCATATTACATTCATCTTAAATAAAGCTTACCTTTAGTTTAGAGATCATATTTTTTTCAGAGTCATCAGAAACACTTTTATTGGTGAGCAGTCTCCTTGCCAGGTGTTGTTTATAATAGCGCTCAAATACATCTTTTTCTTGCATAAACCTAAAAAGGACCATTGCCTTATCCAATATCGTTTCTACTTCTTGTTCTGTTAGCTGAAAAATTAATCAAAAGACAGTCGAGTTTGAAAACAACCAAACTACTTGGTTAAGGGAATGAACATGGTCTGAGAGTATGGCCTACTCCCCACATTCCTATCTATTACATTTAAGAATGGAGCGCTACTACTCAGATGAGAAATTCATTATTACAGGACTGGGCTAAGGGATGATCAAGACCAGATGAACTCTCATTGACAAAGAATAGTAAAACTTTCTACAGAAATTTACATAGCCATAGAGATATTTTAAGCTCATTAAAAATTCAAAATTGGCAAACAAGTAGGTAAATGTTTGTTATATCCAAGGCTAAGAAGACTTCTTTACCTTATCTCTTAAATCAGAGAAGAAAATAGCATAGTAGACTGCACTATGCTTTTTATTTTAGAAATGAGAGATTAAATTGGATGTGACTTCCCTGCAGTCAGTGATTTTGTTCTCATACTCAGCTGCTGCCTCAATAACCTGAAGTCTTTTGGTGCTCTTCTTCATCTCAAAGTCTCTCAGATGACATTCTAAAAGACTGCATGTGATCAAAATAGCTTAACTGGATTTTCTATAGTTCTAAATGAGCTCCTAAGGCCCCAAGAGATGAAATTGAAAATTGAGATTCAGTATGTAGAACTTTCAAAGTATTTTAGAACTGTTCTTCTAAGTATGGCTTTAAAATTCCTCAAAACCAAGCCCTGCTTGATATCCTATGATCAGAACCAGATAAAAGCAGAACAATCTACAACTCATGGCAAGTTCTCCAGTTTTGTCATCCCTCACACTGATTTTCAGCTACAAACTCAATCGCTGTGATTTTTGTGCTTTTTCTTTTGGGGGCATTTTTTTTTAATGATAATCATACAAGAACGTATATGTGAACTGTCTAACAACTTTTGAGCGTGTCTAAGACATTAACATTTCTTAAATTTATTTCCAAATTTTAGATTAGTAAGTAGAATCTAATGTACTTTCAAATGCATTATGACTCACCCCTTTGACTCCCTTTTTCAGCTTATCATCAATAAATAATGAGAGGTATTCAGGGGACCTGGAGTTGAGGTTTAGGAAATACTCAAAGTCCCCAGCAATAGTCTGTTTGAAGAGCCGGTCATTATTGAAGGATTCTTGGAGAAAGCGATCAAACCTACTCTTCAGATCCAATAAGCCCTTACAAATAAAAACAAATTTAAGAAACATTATAAAAATGTTCTTGTAAGTAAAATACTTACGATGTATGTTTACCTTACCTTTGTTGGTAATTATGTGTTGAATTAATTTTACAGGCTATTATTTTCCAGTTTGTGAATAAGCTCAAATGTTAGTGATGGATGGTAAGGATTCTAATAACATACAAAAAAAAAAAAAAAAAAAAGGAAAAAAAGCCTGCTCCTGTTTCTCCTAACCATCTTGTTGGGACCAAACAGGGTAGCCAAAGGAAAAAAACAAAACCAACAAACAAACAAACAAACAACCTCCCAAAAAACACCTCACAAAAGACAGATTATTCATATTAAAACAGCTCTTAGAATATAATTTAGTCAAAGTACTGCTTAAAAACAGAACACTTTGAGATTTACGCATTTAAGAGACAACTTGGCTTTTCTTGTATTTAAATACTAACACACCATAAAATACAGCTCTTATATTATTCAGATTAAACAAATTTTGAATAGGTTCCAAAAAAGCAACAAAACCCAGCAGTTGCAAAATATTTATCATGAATGTAAAGCATTTATCTACCTGGATATAGTCAACGGGATTCTTCCCTTCTCCTTCCTCAGAAACAAGGGCTTTTCCTTGTTCCCGCAAGTAAGAACTCATACATTCACACATGGTCTTCAAACCATTTGGCACACGGCTAAATAATTTGTACATGCAAGCAAGGTCTGGAATTAGAAATCAAACAGATTGGTTACATTAAAGATAAGGTAAAAACATGAATATGTTAAAAAAGATTATCAGTTATCACCATTTGCTGTCCACATGGCTATTTAAAAATGAGGGTTAGTTGAAAGTTATAACAATTTATGAGCTACAGTGCTTAGCTAAATGTGTTGAAAGCGCAAATAAAGTATCTAGCATATTTTAACTTATACAGAAGAGACAGAATTGGAACAGTATATTAAACAATGCTACCAAAGTGACAAATATCTGAACAATTTTTCAATAATTTATCCTATTACTCTAATATAGAAACTACAGATACTACTCACTGACTGCTAAAAGGTATTGCTAGAAGTCACAACAAGGAAGAAATTTAAAACCAATTAAAATCTTATAGCTGTATTGGCAACCATAATAAATGAAATGTATCATAACATTTACTACTTCATTGTATCTCATGGTAAATTTTACATAAAATTTACAAGCTATATAACCCTCCCCCTTTAAAAAGTTCTTACCCTGAGCAATTCTGGGAAACTAGTAGTATTTCCCAGTGGCATTGTCTGTATCTGTGTTTTAAATAATGGGTTCACCATGCTACACTGTTTCAATTTAGACTCTGCTCTTCACTCATTTTTCATACCATTTTCAACACCACCACAGGAATATCTGTAGCGATTTTCTCCCATTTGCCTGGTGTTTCTCTCAAGAATTGTTTACTGGGAGACTATAAAGTCAGAACTTTATGGATGATAAGAAAAATTTTTACTGTCAGTAACTTTTGAAAATGGTGTTACAACAGCAGTTTCTAGGTCAAGGTTACCTAACAGTTTCCTATTCAGCACCAGACAATAAATATTTTAGGCTAATGGGTCATATAAAGAGAAAGAATGAATGACTGACTGTGACTGTGCAAATAAAGCTTTATGAATAAAATATATATATTGTGGCATATTATTCTCATTTTTAAATTTTAAACTAACATGCCAGATTTGACAAGCCATGATCTGTCTATCTTGAAGAGCAAATTAGTACCTAAAATTGATGTTGGTCTAGTTTTAAAAATAAATAGCTTAACCTACACAAGTCACTAATATTTGTTTCACTGAATTAATCACAAGTTACATCAACAAATTCTTATCTAAAATACATTCCAGGGTAACCTATATATATCGTGTGTTTATTGCATTATAATCAGTTTCTCATATTAAAGTCATTACAAGTACAATAGCAATTTATAAACTACAGCAAGCTGTGCACGCCAAATACGCAAAGTGTTTCTACCACTATTTTGTTTCTATGTTTTAAGTTCTACTTATTTGTACATTTAAGTTGCATATTAGACAATATAATCTCATTATTCTGTTTGATTCACTGAAGTTAAATAAATGGAATAGGAGAAAATGTGAACAAGTAATTGGAAACTATTTGGCATTCAAAAATTATGTATTATTTCTCTATATTTAATTAAAAATAAGCCAATAATATATCATTTGAACTTATTAATATATACTGCTGTATCTAATGATCAATGCACATTTATCTTCTCTTCATATTAAGTTATCTTTCACTTTCTGATTAGTAAGAATTAATAATGATCACACTGTCTGACAACAAATGCTTATAAGCAAGGCCTACCATAATTAACACATTATTCAATTAAGCTTCTAGTGGAAGGGCAGGGAAGTTAAAGGCAATTTAAAAATTAAATTTAGAATCGCAGGTAGCTACCTACTAAGGACACTGAGAGAACTAACTAGAGCAAAACCATGCATGGTAAGTAGCTATTCTGCTCTTTAGAGTGCATGCCATAATAATGGGTATACCTAACACACACATACCTATTCACAACACAAATCTCCACACAGCTTACAGAATTACTGTCATTCAAGCATATCCGGCAATTTCAACCATTCCCCGGCCCCTAAAAGTTTAATTTCCATAATGTAGTTTATTTAAAAAGCCAAGCACTTTCCTTCGGTATCAATGTCAGTGGCTACTTTTTCACTGAAGTAGCACACAAGTCTGAAATATCTGCTATCTATCCCTGTGCAATGCTTGCTAGGAGCCTATGATATGGCTCAGGAGTAAATGCACCTACTGCCAAGCCTAACAACCTGAGTTCAACTCCCAGGATTCACATTATGGCATGATGGAAGGAGAACCGACTTCGGTAAGTTGGCCTCTTGACGTCCAAGCATGTATTGATGTATGTATGTGTATATGTATATATATGCATGCATAATCAGCACTTGGGAGGTAGAGGCAGGCAGATCTCAGTGGGTTCGAGCCCAGCCTGAACTACAAAGCGAGTCCAGGACAGCCAGGACTAGAAGAGAAACCCTGTCTCAAAGAAAGAAAAAACCAAAACAAAAAATGTTAACATCCAACTTAGACAAGTAGCCAAGATTACTGTACTTTAGAAGACATGGCAAATAAGCCAGAAGATGTTTGTTTTCTCACAAAGATTTACAAGGACACTTCTTATTTAACGAGGAGAATACACTCTCATTAATAAAAACAACTTGTATATAGTTTTTTGAGAACTTGTCACATATTTAAAACTCTTAACTAAAGTCTAGGATCCCATTGGAGATTAAGAGGATGAGTCTTTTCCTGCCATTATTTCTCTAGCCCCGCCCTTCTGTGTCTTGTCTCTTGATAATTCTGTTTTTAAAAAAGGAAACTTTTTTTCATTCTTTATCTAGCTCATCCAAACAGGCAGCTAGGATACTGCAAGGATTTCATCAAGGAAGCAGGAAAACAATGGTGGCTATTTAAAAAAAATCATTGGCATATAAAAGGAAAGCTTGAAAGCAAAGCACCAGAGACCAAGAATTTCTTAAAGAACACTATTCATTTTCCTAACCTCAAGACAAATATGGCAAATTAAAGTTAACAATAACTGCTACAGTTGAATGTATTATCTCAAAAAAAAGCTAACTTTTTTTGCTTGTCTACTAGTTTTTCTAAATACTCTAATATGAAACACAAACATACACACAAGTACACATGCACTCACACCCACCACCTTGTACAAACACATACGTGAGACTAGAAGAGTACTCAAATTCAACACGGAATTCACTAGAAATACATAACATTTTCACGAATAATATAAGTTTTAACCCAACCCTAGTGCTCACTGGGGTAAGTTATTACTATAAAACATAGCTTTTTGAAAAATGAGATTCGTAAGTTAGAATTATTTTTAATTGATAACACTTACCTTCTGTCTTTCCATTTTTCAACATATGTACTAGTCCAGAATTCTCCATTTCTACAATAGTCTTCATGTGCTTGGAAATGAGCTCCCTCTCAACCACCTTTACAATGGGCTCTTCTGTGGATTTGTCAAGGCAGTGCATCACCCGTTCTATTTCCTCATTAATTCTAGCTTCTACTTTCTTTATATATACTGAAGCACTGTTTTCTGCTAAAAATTTCTGGCTTTCCATCTGCAATTAAAATTTTTTTAAAACTTAATTTAAAATGTGTTTCTATTCTAACAGGGTTTCTATAGCTTTTACAATGAACCGACCTAAGTAGTATAATAGCTAAAGACATTTCACATAGTTTCTTACTACAGAGATTTATTTAGTCTAATCTTTAAAGCATTTATTGATGAAAAACTAAATTAGCACATTATCTATAAGCAGTGTTTTAAAGATCTGCTAATATACAAGTTTAAGCATCTGACCCAAGTCAGGAGAAGAGTTTATTCCATTATTATTATAAGCTATAACTAGAAAGATTCATTGTGTCTGTCATAAGCTTTGCTGATACACCATTGTTTCTGAAGTTCTTTTACCACTCCATTCCCAAGCTTAAAGTACACATACACACAGTTTGAGAAAAAGAACTTTTAAATAACTACTAATCTTGTCTGCTAAACACTAGCCTTACTGGTTTCAGAGTTACTAGTGTCATCTCAATAGATTTTAACCCACCTAATAGCAGCATTCATTAATACATCTAAGAACTACATAATACACGTTAATATATGTTATATAAAAAATAAGTTAACATTTTCTACCTAGCAAAAGTAGTTTTTATCTTTAGAATCAAGTTCCTAAGAAAAGACTTCAACACACTAAACACCAATCTTGGTGAGGCCATCTCCATTCATCATAAACACTGTAAGTGTGTCTCTAAGTATACTTGTAATACGCATATAACTGTAGTGTATTTTGGAGATGAAAGAAATTAGCACTAAAACCAGCTGAAACATTATTTAAAAAACATTGTTTCCAAGATTATAAACTCATAAAGCAAAAAACAAACAAACAAAAAACTCATAAAGCATGACCCAGCCTCTCCAGTGGGGGCATAAAGATCTTCCTAATGGCTAGCTATTTGAAAGAAAACAACAATTCTACCTTTTTTATGCTTACTGGTAAATTATTTTAATACACATTAATGAATTACTGAACTTCTAAGTTAACTGATTTTTATATTGATTTATTTTTAATATCATATATATTATCAGCATAAAAACTTAGTATTGTAGTTAGGCACCACTACATTTGCTCTGTAAAAAACAGTTAATGTTTAAGGAAGGATGCCTCGCTATCAGTATTTTAAAGCTATGCTTACATTTGTCAGTACTCAGTGTTGTTACCACAGTTCATCATTAATTTGTTTTACTATAACATCACTGTTAGAATTAACTGGTTTGAAACTCTATGGGATTAAAAAAAAAAACATTTTCCTTGTTTCAGTTCAGCTTTTTAATTTCCTAATCAGTAACCTTTAAGTTAGGCAAATATGCCACTGGAATCTCATAAATTGCCAATATTTATTGTATTAATAGCTGATAGCTAAAAGCTTTGCAGAGATTCCATTGGTGATACTGCCTGTGAATTTATGGTAATCAGATAAATACAATAAAGACTTACGGATACTTCTAAGCATATTTATTTATTTATTTATTTATTTATTTAGGTTTTTCAAGACAGGGTTTCTCTGTGTACTTGACTATCCTGGACTTGCTTTGTAGACCAGGCTGGCCTAAAACTCACAGCAATCAGCCTGCCTCTGCCTCCCAAGTGCTGGAATTGCTGGCATGCGCCACCACCACCCGGCCCTAAGCACGTTTTTAAACATACAATTTTAAAGTTCAAAATTTTCAATTATTATTAATAAGCACCTCACTGGTGTATCAGAACATAGAGTAGAGATTCTGTGAATATTTTTTGAAGCATCTCCTCTCCAATGGGTTCTAATCAAAACAGGTCAATGCTCAGATTAATTAACTATATTGAATAATGTTATGATCATCATAAAAGAACATTAATCTATAGTCACTGATTACCTGAAAAAATTCTGCAGACATTTCCAAAAAAGGAGCCTCAAAATCTTCTTCATAGACTGATCTTCCTTCAAGACCTAAAATCATTAACATCTGGCAAGCATTTCTTATTGCTCCTCTGTCAAAAGAAATTTAATTACTTATAATCAAATACATTAAGGACATGTAAAATATGCAAAAGTTGAGAAATACTTGTATAACGTTTAGCTTTTAGCAAAATGACCAACCAATTTTCCATAATAAACTCATTCAAAAATATGGATATGGAATTTTAATAAAAAATCCTATCCTGACTCTACAGCTACTTTTACCTTGTCATATAAAAATTTTAAAGAAAGTATGTTTAAGGTAAGAAAGGTTTTTATTTATTTAAAAAATACAGAGGTAGTTTAATGGGTGTGACTGGAGAGGAAAAGACAGACAGGTAAGGCAGGAGGACAACCTATATCTAATATCAAAGCAATACAGGATTTTTCAATAAATGGCTATTGGACTATCCTGATTAAACACTAAGCTAAATCAGTAAGAACTTTATTAGCTCAATTCTCCTCTGCAACCAAAGAGAGAAGGAATTCCACATGTTTCAAGCCACTCTAGCAGTAACATCACAAAAATGGTACTGGCATGTCAAGAAAAGTGATAGTATAGGACTTGGAAGTAGTCCTGGGGTATTTTAGGCCATATTCAGTATTTCTACAAAAGAGTCAAAGTTAGACAAAATCCTACCAGGGCACAATAATATATGCCTATAGTTTAGGCTATCTGAGAGACAGAGAAGTTCAACATTGGTCTGCATAGCAATAGTGAGGCATGCTTCTACAACACAATGAGGCAGACTATAGATGCAGCATTGGCAGCACACTTGCCTAGCATGAGGTCCTAGGTTCAATTCCCAGTAATACAAAGAAAACAAAATACACAAAGTAAGAGAAAGGGGAAAAATTTTTTTTAAAGCTCTTAAAGGGGGGAAAAAAAAAAGACTAAAGTGTCATTACATAGCAAAAAGAAACAAATGACAGTAGGAAAAACCAAAACAGAAGGCTAATTTATTAAAAATAAATCAAGAAGTTTAAGATAAAGTCCTTAACAGTAAAACCCTTTGAAGAATTCAGTAAATATTGAACATACTCGTTTTTGTTGTTTTAATAAAATTACAACATCAACCAGTGCTTATGATATAGACATGAAAAACCAAAACCACAAGTAAGGATAAATGGTATTACCTGTCTACAACTTCTCCTTTCCGTTCTCTGGCAATCATATCCAATAAAGTTTGCCGAAGATGATCCCTAATACACCCATAACGTACAACTTGATCTCGAAAAATTATTAATCCCAAATTGTAGACATTCTCTACATTATTTTGTTGTACATATACACGGTCCTGCAGTTAAAACAAAATAATGTTAAGCAAAATTGTTGCAAACATAATATAATAATTACAACCTACAATAAAGTTTTTTTTAAGGCACTTTGGAAATTTCTAGTACTTCTCATGCTATGTAAGATTAAGCCTTTAAAAAAATTTTTAAAGAACTTTTGTCTACTATACAGTTAAAATGGAAAATACCGGTAAGTGCAAGAAGTCTTTTCTTTCAGCTACATTACAAGCGTATGAACATTAAACAATTATTATGAGAAATACCAGAAAGCCAATGAAAGTATAAAGAACACCCTAGAAACTTAAGTAACTACATAAAAGTAGTAATGATCATTTATAGCAAATACTTGACATGTATGGGTAATTATCATCATGTAAGAGAAAGGCTGTAATGTGACTAACTCATGTATCAAGGGCATATGTTAAACAAGCTCACAGGATCTGCAAGTAAAATAGTAGACAGTGTGATGAGATAGATACATTGAAATATTTGCTGAGTGTTTTGTTATCTGCTTATTAACACTGAGAAGGAATTCAGCCTGTAGGTACACAAGAGCATTTTCACAACTTACTCCAGTAGTAATCTCCCTTTGTTAACTACATTGTTGATTTTTTGTTTTTGTTTTTCTAGATAGGGTTTCTCTTGTGTAGCCTTGGTTGTCCTGGCCTCACTTTGTAGACCAGACTGGCCTTGAACTCACAGCGATCCGCCTGCCTCTGCCTCCCAAGTGCTGGGATTAAAGGCGTGCACCACCAACACCTGGCGTTACATTGTTGATTTTATGTAATACACTAATAATGTAGCTCTAACCATTTAAATTGCAGATGGTTCCATGTTAATGTATAGTCTCTTTACTGATCTTAATGGAACTAGAACTTTAAAAACCATCCCCCAATGACAGATAACACATCAAGGACTAATTTTAAATCTTTTAACATCAGGATTAGAACAAAGTGCAGCTATGTTTAACTCTAACAGTAGTAACTATGTACTGTAAAGAGTGAAAATAAAATTACCTGCTTTTAACTTGCCCTTTAAAATCGCAAATGCAGACATTTTAAATATAAAATATCCTGAAAATATCTAAAAGTTCAATAAAGGAGTATGCTTTTCATTCGCATAGAAATAAACCACATTGTAGTTCTGTCATAGAACTTGTTCCTTGCCCACGCAGTCTGTAGTGGACAGGAATCCTCCCAGGCTTGGGAGGCAGTGCTTGGGGGAAAGGAGACAATCAAATATGGGGACAATTCCCATGCTTGACCTTTCACAGACCTGGGTAGGGAGCCAGATCCAGCTTCTGACTTTACTCATAGTTCATTTCATAAACCAACTTGTAAATACATCATTTATATTATATCTATAAGAATAGTTTTTCAGACCTTGCTAATAGTTATAGTTATAAAGACTAGATAACAATTTTTAAGGAAAGCACTACTTGTTTAAAAATAGCAATTGGGGTAGAGAGATACAGTCTACCTATATAGCTTTAACCAGGTCATCTCCAGGTCAAATTCCTTCCACTAATAGCTAATTAAGGCCTAGGTGGTCTCCATTATCTCCAACAGGGAAGGGTTAAGGAGCTACTTGGCTCTACAAGGCCACAGATACTAAAACTTCAATCATTTTAGCAAATATATCCTTTTCCTACTGATAGCTCAAAAGCACCAAGAAGACCCAACTGTTTATAGGTTATAAAAGATCAAACTCAGAATGCAAAAGCATGGCTTGAAGTGCCAAAACCCACTATGCAAAAGTACAGTTTTCTAAAAAGCTAACTAAAATAGAGTCAAGAAATAACTCTGTAAGTGAGCCAAATAGTTTTATTACTGAAGAAATGGTATTAAAAGTCATGCTACAGAAAAGGCTCCTGAGTTATCAGTGTGCAAAAGGAGGAAAATTTAAGTTCTGGCATTTCTATCTAGTGTTCATTTGAATAATGTTTGCTTTCAAGATTAAACAGGTGCTGGGGGGTTGTGGTATATACCCACACCCCAACAACAAAATGCCCCCAAACTAAGCTCTTTATAGCTAGTCTGTCAGAATATGTTTGAACCTGTCTCACTCAACAGGTTCAACACAAGGCAATATTGTTATCAAGAAAATAATAGAGGTGTTTTCAAACAAGGTTCCTTTTAAGCCATAAAATAGAGGTTTAAAAAGGCTTCACAGAATAAAGTCAGAAACAACAACAAAAAGCAAGAGCACAAAAACGTTTTACAGAATTAGAAAAAAAGTCTAATTAGCTCATAGTTTACAAAATAAACAGTACTTCCTCAATGTAACTCCCTGATTTCAATTTTGCAAAAGGTACCAGGGGTAAGGTGTAAAATACTTAAGGTGTGAATACACAGTACTATATTCAGATAAACTCAGTAGAAAAAGCACAGGATATATTAGTGAAAAACAAGGTGTGGTGACTTAGACACCTTAAGCTCAGTCATGGTTTCAATCACTGTAAAGAGGGCTCAAAATCTTTCTCAAGGCTGTAAAAAGTTTAAATTATAACATTCTAGTTGTTGAAAAGTTTAAATTATAACATTCTAGTTGTTGAAAGTTAAAAAAAAAAAATCTTGTAATTGTCATTCAGAAATTGCCTATCAAAATACAAGATAAATGAAAACTACATTTCTGTGAAGCTATATAGAACTGTACCGAATCATACTAAAATGTATTGTTCCCCACTGTAAAAGTTTATATAATATATGAACAGGAGGGGTAAAAAACACTAGGAAGTAATTTCCATTAGACCTATTTAAGTTCAGAAGATATGTGACGCAATTCAGTGGTTAAGAGCACTGACTCATGAGCTGGAGAAATGGCTCAATGATTAAGAGCACTCGCAGTGTTTGCAGAGGATCCAGGTTCAATTCCCAGCAACCACATGATGGCTTATAATGAACTGTAATGCCAGTCCTGGGGATCTGATGCTCTCTTCCGGCCTTGGCAGGCACTGCATGAATGTGGGGCACAAACACACTTCCAGGCAAAAGAAAGAAAAGAAAAGAAAAGAAAAGAAAAGAAAAGAAAAGAAAAGAAAAGAAAAGAAAAG
>OU015743.1:38285730-38298774 GCA_907169655.1 Acomys percivali
AGAAAAGAAAAGAAAAGAAAAGAAAAGAAAAGAAAAGAAAAGAAAAGGGAGGAAAAAAAGAAAAGAAAAACCCTGATTCAAGAAGCATAAAGTATTTCTTTCAATCAGTCCTATTTTTGCTACTTAATAACTATGACTTTCATATCTGTAAACATCTACCTGAAATGGCATCCATTTGTAATATTAACAACAACAGACTATGACTTCCCCTTCAAATGTAAAAATAAGCTCACTGTTAAAATAGAAAACCAAAGCTGGGTGTAATGGCCCATTACTTGATTCCCAAAACTCTGAGTTTGAGGCCAGCCTGGTCTACAAAGTGTCAGGACAGCTAGGACTACACAGAGAAACCCTGTCCCAAAAACCCAAATAAAATAAAAACTAAACAGAACAAAACAGGAACAACAAGAAAACAACAGCAGTAAGTGCACAGAATGCAGGGGAACTGAACTCAATATTGCAGAGTAGGAGCTGTGGAAAATAGCATCAAAGTTTGTCAAAATCTAAAACCAGAGTCAGCCTATGACTGAGTAGTTGTACTTCTTAGTACACACATAAAATACAAAAAGCAGAATCTCGAAAAGGTTATGCATATTCCAATTCCACAAGCTCCAAAAGTCACAATTAAAATGACCATTGATGAATGGATGATACAAACAAAATGTGGTTTATATATAAAGGGAGTACTATTCAGAAAAAAAAAAAAAACATAAGTATATTCTATAACATGAAGGGGCATGTGCTAAGTGAAAAAGAACAAATACCGTATTGCTCCACTTATATACAGTACCCACAGCCGTCAAATTCACAGATGCAAAGAGCAGAACTGGGGACTGGGAGAGATGTTGGTAATGGGTAAAGAGTTTCAGTTTTATAAGAAGAATTCTACAGGACGCTGTTACCATAATCTTAAAATCTAACACCCCAACCCCTCAATGTTTGAAATTATCACTGCGACTTGGGCTTATGGGGGCCAGGAGAGGCAAGTACAATTAGAACAGCAGTTTGTAGTAGCACTAAAACACTTACTGTCGCTTAGTATCCCCTGTGTAGTTAGGCACAATGTTAGTACATGAGGGTTGGCTATCAAACAGGCAAAGGTTCTGAAGAGGAAAGAAACACAACCAAACTCTGTCACTCATGAGTTAGTTACTTGAGTATGCACTGCTGACATGAGCACAGCCATGTCAAGGACCCCAATACTTCAGATGCATGAGGACTGGCAAAGCCTTCTTCTGATTCAAATGTGAATGTAAGAGTGTCTATCAACCACAGTTTTCTGCTCTAGGATGACTGCAGCCTGAGATTACACCCCTACAAGGGCCTCCTACCAAGATGAGATTAGCTAAGCTACCTGTCTCTTCATTCAGTTGTGTACTATAAACCTGACTTCACTCAGATATACAAAATGTAAGTGCTGAGTTTGGTGGGTCTCCATCAGAGTACACAGCCCATCCCACTTCATTCTACTACTGTGTCTGTATCCTTTTGGCCCCAGTCAGATTTCCAGACTGGGACTTAGGCAGTTACTGACAGACAAAAAACAAAACTAAAATAAAACATCTCAAGACACAACAGAACAAACAGAACACAACACAAGAGGCTAACTGGCGGGCTTGCTGTCTAAGAGTCAGGCATGGTAATATGGATACCTCAGGCTTTCAGCTGAGATCTTAAAGGAGCTATAGCCACTGTGTAGAGAATTGTAGACAAGAAAAAAGAAACTAAAAACATATTAACACTAGTCATGCCTTAAAGGAGTTTCCACTAGATGATGTTCTCCTAGTGTGACAGCCTACTAAAGCAAAATTAAACTTTCTTCAGAAGGTATCATCCTCTGCCTTCTGTTTTTCACATACAACACTGGCATTCAATCCACAACTATTAACACTGCTCTCCCGCAACTCAAAACTACAAATAACTCAGACTCAAATGTCTGAATACTGCAACAGGGGTCAGGGATGGGAGGTGGTGTCAAGGAGGAGGATAGCACACAACCCAGAAGTCCAGTGTTCTAAGACCCTTACTTCACACAGAAAGTGGCTTCAAAAACCCAAATACTTCATTCAGGCCTCCCATCTCCACCCCTGCGCTCCTCCACCACCATTCCCCTTCCCACCCAGTTCTCTCTCCATCCACTTCAGATGTCTGTTTTATTTCCTCTTCTGAGGACCCTCCTTGTTACTTAGCTTCTTTTGGTCTATAGATTGTAGCATGGTTATCCTATACTACATGGTGACTATCCACTTCTAAGTGAGGACATACTATGTGTGTCTTTCTGGGTTGCCTCACTCAGGATTGTATTTTCTGGGACAACCTGGAGACCTGTGACAGGGGAGGCTCATGGAAGGATATGGGGGTGACTCTAGCTAAGACTCCTAGCAGTGGGGGATATGGAGACTAAAGTGTCCACCTCCTACACCCAGGCAGACCTTCTTCCTCCAGGGGAGGGAGTGGGACAGCAACCCACCCACAAAAACTTCGACCCAAAATTTAACCTGCCAAGAGGGTGTGCAGGATAAAAATGAAGCAGAAATTGAGGGAAGGGCCAAACAATGACTGGCCCAATATGAGACCCACCCCATGGGAGAGAGCCAACCCCCAACACTATAAACAATACTCTATGTTTCCAGACAGGAGACTAGTATAACTCTCTTCTGAGAGGCCCCACCCAGCAGCGGAATGAAACAGATGCAAAGACCCACAGCCAAACATGAGCTTGGAGAGTCTTGTGGAAGAGTTGGGGGAAGGACAGAGGGACCAGAACTCCACAAGAAGATAGAGTTAACTAACGGAGGACCATGGGAGCTCACAAAGACTGAACCACCAACCAAAAAGCATGCATTACACATACATAGCTGATGGGCAGCTTGGTCTTCATGGAAGTCCCCTAGCAATTAAGAGTAGGGGCTGTCTCTAATATGGATTAGGTTGCCTGCTTTTGCATTACTTTCCCCTGCCTTGTCTGGCCTCAGTAGAAGATGACATATAAGTCTGATGCGACTTGATATGGTGGGACAAGCTGGTAGTGGTGGCACTCCCCTTTTCTGGGAAGAATAAAAGGGGGGAAAAGGGAAGAGAGTAGAACTGAGATGAGAGGAAAGGAGGCTCTGATAGGGATGTAAAGTGAATAAGTAAAACTACTAATAAGCTGGACAGGGTGAAGCACGCCTGTAATCCCAGTACTCAGAGAGACAGAGGCAGGGGGATTGCTGAATTCAAGGCCAGCAAATCCAGAATAGCCCAAGGATACACAACAAAAAAAACCAAACCAAAACAACCCCCCCCCAAACCCAAAAACACCCAAAACATCAACAAAAAATAATGATAATTAAAAACAAACATACAAAACCTCTTGAGACTGTCACGAATGTCCATTTTAACTGCTACAGTAACCACAAAAGTAACAAGGGACTACATATAAATCTTTAGCTAATAGGTCAGGTAATAAAACCTAAACCAAGGCAAAAAAAAAAAAAAAAAAAAAAAAAAAAAAAAAAAAAAAAAAAAAAAAGCAACAAAGAAAAAAATTTAAATGTATAAATACTTATGAAGTATAAGTGAATATTAAATATTTAAAATTAAAATAAAATACTGCCTTATGGCTGTGCTGATTACCGCTAATGGTCAACATGACAGAATCTAGAATCAACTGGGAGATAGGCCTCTGGGCATGCCTGTGGGGTATTAAGTTCACTGAGGATCCCAGATGACTGTATAAACAAAGAAAGGAAACTGAGCAGCACTCTCTCATTCCCCATTCAGCTCCCCACCCCCACACCAGACTGGGGAGTGGCTGCTTCAAGCTCCTGCTACCTTGACTTCCCTGCAAGTACACCTTGAACTCACTTCCTCCCTGATTTTGCTTTTATCACAGTATTTTACCACAGCAACAGGAAAGAAACCAAGACAGATGAGGTTAGGAACCATGCTAAACATGGTACAAATGATATACTTTAAAATAGGAACCTGAAAATGGTAAGTTTGCCATTCAGAGGCACTAACCAAAGAAAGCTAAGAGCAGTTTCAAAAACAGACCCCAAAGTAAGACTTATTACTGGAAACAAGAAGCAATTCCATAAAAATTAAAGACAGTTCAACAGGAAAAAAAAAAATCTTAAATTTATATTTCCTTTTTATCAGAACCTCAAACTACAAAGTTAAAAGGAAAAAGACCATTTCTCAGCAAGTGGGAAACAAACTGTCAAAAGAATGGAGCAAGAATCTGGAAGACAGAGATCTGGTCAACAGACCTGACCAAGGGGGCATCCACACCATAATCCACCTAACACATCTAGGTTGATATATCAAGAAGTAAGGAGGGCAGGCCTAGAATGAAAGACAATACATGAATTACAATTCATGTATCTGACAAATAAATTTTATTCAAAGTAAATACTGAGACAACCCACGTTAAAAAAAAAAATGACCAAAACACTTGTTTGCTTTTACATTACACACATGTTCTAATTTCATTCTGCTGGTGTGATAAAATACTCTTATAAAAAGCAAGTTATAATTCAGCTTACAATACCAGGTTGCAGTCCATCACTATGAGGAAGTTAAGTCAGGGACTTCAAACAGCTTACAACATCCACAGTTGAGACCAGGGAGAAATGCATGCATGTTCATTTGATTGACTTTCTTCCATTCTTACAAAATTCAAAACCCACTAGTTTGAAATGGTACCGTCCCCCTACACTGGGCTGGATCTGCCTATCATCAATTAACTTACTAAAACAATCCACCATGCACATGTCCACAGGCTAAGGCAATTATCTTGACCCTCACTGAGACTCTTCCTAGTTGATTCTAGGTTGTGTCAAACTGATAATGAAAGCTTGTCACTCTTCAAAAAATTTTAATAGGCATACGCTTATAATCTGCTGATGGATGGTGTAACTGCCAGAGTGACTATGGTTTCAGAGCTTCTAAGTACTCCCATGGTGGTTTTAAGAACTTCTGATCTAATCTTGGAAACTGACTTCTTCAGAGTAAGATTTACTATCACTTTCACCATAAGCAAGAAAATCATTTTCAATGATTTCACAGATTTAGTCATTATGACCAAATTGGGTATGGGAAACAACAATTTTGAAAATTAAAAAAACAAAAACAAAAACCAACCAAAAAACAAAAAACTGATTGAAAGAAGAAACTGGAAAACAGAGCCAGTCATTACTGAAATCTGTTGTCACAACACAAAGGTGAATATTATTAGTTCAACTATGCATTCACCACCAACTTGACTAGACAGAGATGATCTTTATTACTGACTATGCAACCTCCAAAGTGAGATAGCCAAGTGGTGAAGAGCACAGGCATGGGGTAAAGACATGGAAATCAGCTCACTGCTTTGGTTAAATAGAGACTGAATAGTCTTGCCAAATCAATCTCTCTAACCCCAATTCTTAATTACTACACCTCAAATTTCTTTATTGACAAAACAGAGGCAATAATATTATATTTGTGAGCTGAGTATTTAAAGTACTGAAAAGAAAGAGCTATGTAGTAAAGAGATATTTACTGCCATATACTCAGGAAGCATTTTATTTTTATTGCTTAACCACTTTTAGTACTCTACTTAAAAACAATGAAAAAACATATATTGTGAAGACTAAATGATAAATAGTGCCTGGCTCACACTATGGACTATGAAAATGTTGTCAGCTATCATTAAATATATTACTTATCTACTTATCACTAAGTAGATGTGTTATTACACAAGGCTGCTAACTTTAAAGCACCTAAATTGTGATCCACTTAATACCAATCTACCCACTCTCCCTGTTTTCTTCCTTTTCCCCATTCTCCAGATATTATATCTTGCTGTTCACTTTCAGTATTAAAATAGTTCAAAGCTTCAGAGCTGAAAGAACCCTGAAATGTTAATGATCTAACCAACATATCCTTTCCAGGTTCTACAGATGGCTTCATGTTCCCTGCCATGCAAATAAAAGCAAGTCTTGTGCAGTACATGAACACACATATGACTATTTCTAGGACAGGATCCAGGAATTCCATGCACTGATAGTTCTCTGACTCCCAGAAAGCACCAGAACTCTTACGCAATATATCTGTTTTATAGAGAAGGAAAAACAGGCTCACCTAAAGGGTTAAATAAGTAAATTAATGACAAAGCAGGAACTAAAGCTAAGATTCTCTTAACTCATCATTAAGTATTTTCTTATTGCTTCAAACTTCCCACATACACTGGCAGCACCCCACCCCAAAGGAAAGCTTTATTCCATGTGCTCCATCAAGAAACTTTTGCTCTAAGCACAAGCCCTGCACACAGGTTCAAACCAGACAGAATCCCAGCACTGAAGTGAGAAGGGTAGTAGACACAAAGCTATCTGCAATTGATACCCTCTGGGAAAGGGAAAATCAGTTTTCTACAATAGAGTGTCACTTGGGTCAATCATCCACACTCCCGATGCTCAGGAGTAGTTAGCCAACACAAAATGTTGGGTTTTGTGTTTTGTTTTTTGGTTCATTTGTTTTGACTTGACTCTTCTTTCAAGCAAGAAAGAACACTAGATCAACAAGAGAGCATGAAGTTAGGTGGGTAGGATCTGGGGAAAATAAGAAAATGATTAAAATGTGTTGAAAATAAAATTTTAAAAAATATATACAAAATCCAGTTCAGAATACTCTAGTAAGGTTCAGGTGAAGTGTAAAAGAAGGTTACTGTGATATATTATGGGCCCTTGTCTGCAGGGAGGAGATGCTCCCTTCTGGTAAGCTTCTTGCTGGAACATAGGTGAGCAGACGCCCTGCTGACAACAACCCACCAGACCCAAATGTGTTAAAAAGATAGTTCCTTGCAGACCCTAACCCACACAAAAGGTGCCAAAAGCTGGTTCTTTGAAGAAAACATATCAAAGGTGCCCTGGAGACAAGGCCCGCCACCCCCCAAGTATCCCGGGGCTGTCTTCTGCTAGTCAAGGACACTTAGTTTAAAAACCCAGAGGCTGGAAGGTTTGGGGCTCACTCCCCACTTCTCCCCCATAGCTCTCTCCCCTTGTCTTTCTTTTATCATTAAGCTTAGTGAATTAAAATCTAGTTCTTTGACTCTTGACTGTTCTTATTTTAATCACGTGTGGTCTGTCCTTTCACAAGCCAGAGGCTCCCTTTCCTCTCTGGAAGGGACGCAGATTTTTATTGTCTCAACCCAGCTGTGAGCGGCTGCCCAGCACTCTCTCCCTGCCCAGAAAGCCTTCTTCGAGACCGGTTCTCAGGATGGAGCCTTCTTCAGCTAGCCAACAGATGGCTGAAGAAAACTCTGTGACCAGATTCTCAGCCCAGCCTCCGGGAGAAAGGAACCCACAATCCATGTGAGCAAAACCCCTTCTGTTCCTTGGAGAATTAGGACAAAGTTATCTGGGAAATTCTACTAACACTTTGCTGTGCTCCCAGTTTTCAAAGACCAGCACAGAATGTATTGGTTGGAATTACTGGTCACAGTTTCTAAGTGCTTACTGTGCTTCTGATATATAGGTATGGTATAATGTTAATAAGAGGAAGATAAAGATAAATTTCAGAATACTGAGAGAGGGAAAAAAGAAAACACAACCTGTGTTGTACAAGCATAGTAGTATAGGCCTCTAGTACCCACCCCTGCAAATACAGAAATGGTTCTTTTCTATTCCTTTGATGTTAACTCTAGTTGCTAAAGGCAGCCTACAGAACACTTATAAAACTTCTCCTTTGTTATTTACTTCCATAGGATACAGGGGGAAAAAAACAGGTGTTAATAATTACACAAATAACTATTAAATACAGTCTATTAGTATGTCAAATATACTCTATAAACATTCAAAAGGGCTAGGAATGTAGCCCAGTTGTTAGAGTACCTGCCTAAAATGTATGAAAGCCTTAGGTTCCCTCTTCACTACCACAGGCATGACGGCACAGTCATCTTCTATCACACAGTGAATTGGAGGCCAACCAGGACTATATGAGATTCTGTCTCAAAGAAATTACAAATCTTTTCCCAATTATTAGTTTTCTGAATAATCCAAAATGAAAATAAAACTTCCCCAAAATGGCCCCCAAAGTATCTTAAAAGCTACATATAAGGCAACAATAAATGTGGGGCTGGAAAGCTCAGTACTTAAGTGCACTTGCTCCTAAAAGAAGACTGGTGTTTGGGTCCCAGTACCCACATGATGGATCACAACCAAATGTTGACTCCAGTTACAGGTGCCCTAATTCCCTCTTCTGATCTCTAAGGGCAACAGGTAGATACACATACATACACGCAGGCAAACTCAAACACAAAAATTAATAAATCTTTAAAAAAAAAAAGCCAGTAACAAGGAAAAAATGAATACTAATAAAGTCAGTTTAAATAAAGCAGTTAGAAACTAATGTCTTCCCTAGCCAAATAGGTAATGCAAATCTCACATCTCCTCATAAAGGCTGAAGGATCTATGTGAAAGAGGGTAGAGAGATCTTAAGAGCCTGAGGTGTTGGATTACTTCCAAGGAAAGAAACTGTTTCCCAGATACAACAAAGATGCACATCAAATGTGACAGTACACATAAGACCTGAATAAACTGAAACCACACGAAATCCCAGTCTGTAGGAGCGGCTGTAAGCATGAAGTCCCATCCCTAACTGAGGAGCTACTGGCATTTGACTGCTACTAGAAGAAAAATCATGCCATTTCAAATGGCAGCAACACGTGGTGTATCAGCAACTACTCACACCCAGGCTGGACTTGCTACAGAGAGAGGACATGAAGTAAGTAAAGAAGCAGAAGAAGAGCTGAGAGGAGTTGCAGAGAGGGATGAATATGATCAAAACATGCTGAATGAAATTCTCAACTAATAAAAATATGAAATAATACATATTTAAAACTTCAAAAATTATTTCTCTTCAGCATGAATACGTTTTTCTTTGTTTTAAAATGTCATTTCTGTTAGATTTTAATTAAAAACAGAACAGTGCATGCATTTAAGTAGTATGAAACAGGAGGATGAAGGACATAAAACATTTTGGCTTATGGGATGTGAAGATAATTCTTTCTGAATCTAAAATAAGACTGTAATAAGCATTTTGAAAAGACAATCAATTCAAAAGGATCATATATCTGCTTGCACGTGTCTAGTTTGCACAAGCAGCTGTGCTACGTGTTATGACACACAATGGTTGTACAGGCATTGTTCCTGTCCTTACTTCAGTCTAGCAGATGAACCATACAATACAGTTAGGACAATAGCCCACCTTTTCTGAAGGTCTGCTTTCAATGGCTCCAAATATTAAATGGAAAAAATTGAAAACAAACAATTCCTAAGGTTAAAATTATACATTTAAAATTAAGTAAGAACACGAAACCTCACTGTCTCACTCTGACATACCAGAATGAATCAACAGTCTGTCTAAAATTTCCACACTCATTTCATTAGTCAACATCCTACTCCCAGCCTCCACTTAGGAACTCAGTTTTCAGACCCACAAGTCACATGAGCACAACTGTTTCTATTCAAGTAATTCTCATACTAAATAGAAGCTCCAATTTTCAGTAAGTGAAGGGATGCTATGAATGTTACTAAAGAAGAGTTCTGAGTACAATGACAGCACACTTTTAACCTATACGGCAAACCGCAACGGAGACCACTAGTAAGAACTGTTTATTTTCCTTGAGGCCCACGTCTGATAATGGCTTTCAAGCCCTGATCCTCTTGACTCTGCCTTCCAAGAAAAGGGATCAAATGTGGGGTCACCACTAATTATACCCCAGCAATGACAAGAAATTTCAAAATATTAAATCCTAACAAGGACAGATTTTTCAAAACTTTTCACAGAGGATGAGGGAATTCCAGCGGTATGATTTTTATAAGAAAAACAAACAAAAAACCTCAACAACAAACAACACATACCTCTGGGAGAAATATGTAAGACAGAACAGAGAAGTGTATAGTGGATGCTTTAAGACTAGTATGTGTACACACACACACACACACACACACACACACACACACACATTCTTTTAAGACTAGTTACACTAATTTCAAGAAGGAAAAAATAAATAAAAGAAAGAAAGAAAAGGAAGAGGCCTGATCTTGACCAATAGATAAGAACGTAAGAATCAGATTCTAACCAAAGAAGATGCAGGGAGAAGGAATTATAGTAAGTGCCATGTTTCTGCATGAGCAACTAGATTGACTATTTTGAGGTGCCTTGCAGACAATAAAGGATGCCACCAACCAGACAGTGTCAGCCAAATCTGAGAACAGTTATATCTGGGAATTGTGTACAGAACTACAAAGGATTGTAAGGGTAAGTAGGAAAAGGAAAATCAAAATGTCCAAGGATTTCTTGACTTATGAGGAGGAAGAGGAGGACATAAGGAGAAAACAGTAGCCGAGAAGGAGGCAGAAGGAAGGAGGCACACAGTGCTTTGTCACAGTAACCAGGGACAAGTATATTAAAAGTGCGCCCAGCTGTGCCAATTGCTGCTGAGAAGTACAAGGAGGAGGACTAGCAGTGTTCTCTGTATTCAGATGTATAGCTTCTCCACCGTGATCCCATTAAGGACAAAAGAACAAAAACTGAGGTAGATGCTTAACTGAAACTCATTTAGACAGTGAATATTTTAAAAAAGAGAGCAAGTTTCAATATTTGTTAATGAGACATTTACCTGAGAGGCAGGTAAGAGCCCTGGGAGATGGTGGTCCATCAGAAAAATCTAGTTGAATTTTATCCTGAGCATGAGTGGCTTGAACATGCTTAACCCTGACAGGATCAATTAGAAACAAAAACAAAAACATCAGAACTCCCAAGCATTAAGGATATAGACCAAGTAGTAGGGGATATGGCTCCCTAACACAGGTTAAAACAAAAACAAAAACTGGCCTGTAACAGAAGGAGATGCCTTCTAGCATTAACACAGGTGAAGGGAGTAGCAGGGAGGGGAGGAAAGGACAGGATGAACCAATGAATGGATGAATGAACGAACAAACGAACACAGGTACTACCTAAGAGGAAAGTATTAAGATCTCTTACTAGGAGGAAAGCCAAGGGACACAACTGCAAGATTGATGAGCAATAATCAGGAGAACATTGGACCCAGAGAAAAGGTATTTAAAACCCAGGCAATGTAGAGGGCTGCCAGAGGTCTGTGTGAGTGGACAAATCCTGATACTGACCCATCTAATGTACTCCAGTAGAGTATATGAAATGGTTAAGATAGGTCACTGGATTTATTCAACACTGTGCTATACCATATGGACTAACAAAAATATTAAAGGATAAGGAGTATTAATACTAGTTAATTTTTACTGAGTTTATTACTATGGCCGTGCTTTATAGTAATAAATGGTTCATCTTAGTCTCAAGAGTACCCAATAGTAATTTTTTTTCATTTTAGAAATGAGCAACATATGGTATGAATTAATAAACTGTTTGACCTAGTCAGGTAAGAAGTAGAGCCAGTATACAAGCCTTGAGAGTTCACTGTTTTTGAAAATAAATGAAACAATTCCAAAAATGATTACACAAATTTTAAAGTAGTTCATTTAGAGACAATGGCTAATAAAATTCTGATTCCTAGTGGTTTTATAACTATTAGACAGCTGGTACAGAATGTAAAGACTCGGTCCTCTTAAAACTACAAAGAGGACAAGAGTGGCAACCTTCCTTCAGACTTGAACATCAGGGATTTTTTTGTTGTAAGATTTTACTTATGTACATGAGTGCTCTGTCTGCATGTACACCTGCAGGCCAGAAAAGGGGATTAGCAGGTATAAATGGTTGTGAGCCACCATGCGGTTGCGGGGAATTGAACTCAGAACCTCTGGAAAAAGCAGACACTGCTCTTAACCGCTGAGCCATCTCTCCAGCCCCTAAACATCAGGCATTTGTTTTCACAAGCTACCTCATTTATCCTTAAGTTGTTAACACAGAGTGAACCCATAACCTCACAGAAAGCAACACTCAGAAAGCATTAGTTTGTTGGACTTCATGCCCTAAAAATAAGGTAGAGTCTCCCTCACCTTTTTGGCACTAAGTAGTCCTCACAAAATCAGAGGTAAAAGCTTGCCTGAATTCATTCAGCAGAAAAAACAAAAACAAAAACAAACAAAAAACTGCCTACTTGTTTTACTTTGAAATATTTTCCAAATGTTGCTTTATTCTAGTAAGTGAAGAAAACTAGGACAACCTTTTGTTGTTATAACGCAACTAAAGAACTGAAAATAAAGCTGAAGAGGGTAAAGGCTTGAACTAAAATCACTATGCCCAATTCTCCAACATCAACACTGATAACAAGCGCTGAAGAGAGACAGCTCAATGGTCAAGAGCACTGGCTGCTTGTCAGAGGACCTGGGTTTGATTCTTAGCACCCACATGATGATTTACAACCATGACTCCTGTTCCACAGTATTCAATACTCTTTTCTGGCTACCAGATGCAGTGCATGCACATGGTGTACAAACACACATGCAGGAAAAACACTCATGCACCTAAGCAAAGAAGAAAAACGTGGATAACAAATTATTAGACTTACTAATTTTGCAGTGGCACAATAAATTAAACTGAAAGTCTTAGATTCATTCTATAAACTTGCAAGTATTTTTTAATTGATGGGAAATTTTCAGGCTGGGACCATGCCTTTTATCCAAGCACTTCCTTGGAAGGCAGAGTCGGGTGGATCTCTGAGTTTGAGCCCAGTCTGGTCTACTGAGTTTGTTCCAGAACAGGTAGAGCTACAAAGAGAAACCCTGTCTCAAACAAAACAAAACAAAAAAGAAAAGATAAAGAGCAAGAGGCTTCCTAAGCCATCTTTCAAAAATCTTTTATCCCTTTTCTCGTTTTGTTTTTGGAGACAAGGTTTCTCTGTGTAGCCTTGGCTGTCCTGGACTCATTTTGTACACTAGGCCTAATTCGAACTCCCCAGAGATTCACCTGCCTCTGCCTCCCAAGTACTGGGATTAGGGACATGTACCACAGTGTCTAGCTTGCTAACATCTTTATCCTTGACTGATTAAGGAAGGAAGGAAGGAAGGAAGGAAGGAAGGAAGGAAGGAAGGAAGGAAG
>OU015743.1:38298784-38322219 GCA_907169655.1 Acomys percivali
AAGGAAGGAAGGAAGGAAGGAAGGAAGGAAGGAAGGAAGGAAGGAAGACAACAATACCAAGTGAAACAGATTATATAGACAATAAAGCCCATATCCTTAAGCAAGATTGACTGTGATAGCACCGCAAGAATTTAGAGAAGAGACGGATGGCAGCTATGAAGAATACAACCATGAGAAACTGATTATATGAATATGACATTTTTGTCTCTGAAAATATTTACAGTTAGGTTTCATAAACTTAGAACATTTACCTTTCAACTCACGCTGTCATTTAACTACCTTTGCCTCAGGAAGAGGTATTTAGTAAGACTTTTTAGTACTTTTTGGTTTGAAGCATACGTGCTAAATATTAAGAAAGCATTGTTGTCCTCTCCTTTCATATGCATGCTCCTACATGTGGGTGCCTGTGGAGGTCCAATTCTTTTGGGGACAGGATCTCTCAGTCAAACCCAGAATTTTGACAATACACACATAGTACAACAGATATCTCTGTGGGCCCATAATTCCACCTTTCAAAGCTGGAAATACATACAGATGAGCCACTGCACCCACTGAGCACTGGTATGGGTTCTGGGGATCCTCAGCCCTCTTGCTTGCTTGGCAAGTGTTTTACCACTGAAACATTGCATCTCTCCAGCCCAATAAAACAATTTTTAAAGTTATGCCTTTTCAATGTTTTGTTCTAATATTATATAAGTTTGAGGGATTAAGACTTCATTTACACAGGTTGACAGTGGCCTTTACTATAGTGGAAGTCTTGGGGTCTGTAACAACTCACTTATGTTATGTAAATATATTTTTGTTTTAATCCCAAGAATAGGATATGGGCTGCTTTAGTTTATCCGCAGCTGATTAACTGCTTCCTGGGCTCAGAGGGTTGTGGTCTTTGCCAGATGGAGATAGTTCAATGAGAGCCTAGAGAGAAAAGGGGCAAGGGCTTCGAGGAGATAAACACAAGAGGAAGAAGGCTGCTTGTTCATCCTGTGTTTGCCATTGCTGAACTGCTAGATAGCCTGATGACTGAGATTGATATTTTCCCAAAGAACCCAATGACCCTAGCCAGCAGGAAGTAGATAAGAGACCTAGATCCCCTGTCCCTTCTAACCTTCTTTTTCTCCTACCTAGGGTTGGGGCTGTTGGAAGGGAGGTAGAGGCTTAAGATACACAAAACGGAGATAAAATCTGGCACCAACAGTTTGCAAAGGAAGTATTTTTACTAAAACAACCAGGGCCTGGAGAAATTGCTCAGTGGTAAAGAGCATTTTGTGCTCTTAAACAGGACCTCAATTCAATTCCCACTGCCCACCTGGTGGCTCACAACTACCTGTAACTCCAGTTCCTAGGGATACAATGTCTTCCTCTGACCTCTATGGACACTGCAGCACGTGGTGCACATACAAGCATGCAGGCACAATATTCTTAAAAACAAAAACAAACAAGCTACAACAAAACTACCTTCAACAAAGATGTAGCCAGCATCCAACTAAATTGACAGAAAGTCACTGTTTTGAAATGTTGGACTTATAAAGGAAAAGACAACAAGAAAAACTCTACTTACCATATACATTAGTATGTCTCTAATCATCACCATGGCTGTTTGATGATCATTCCAAGCTTGATTTAGTGTTTGAAGAAAGTTGTTATTCAATGAATTTAGTACATCTTCTCGCACCTATTAACAGAACAGTTCATTAGTTTATTTATGAACATAAACAGTCATACATATACATGCATGTATAGTTGTTCAATAAAGTAACCAAGTAGAATCCTTAGCTATAAATCAAAGAAATGTTATAGGCCAGGCAGAAGTTAATCTATAACCTACACATAGCAGACTACCAAATGTGCTCATGTAATTCAGATTTCTATCTTGAGTTCTAGAATCAAAAGTAACCCTCCTCGGCATTCCAAAATACCCAGTGGCTTAACATAATATAAAAATCTCAAGTCTTTACAATGAACAAGGCTTTGTTCTTGGCCCAAGAATACCATGCCCATGAAATTTGCTAGTACTTTTTTCCCAAGTATGAAGCTGAAGGTCACTGAGATGGAATGCTAGGTCACTGATAGCTCTGTGACTCTAGTTACTTCGCCTATGGACAACTGCTTCCTCACATATCAATAGTATCTCCTCGGAGGATTGAAATGAAGACAAATACTAAGGTACTGAGAACAGTGCCTGTAATTCTCGAAAAATAAATGTAAACCTCCAGCAACAACCATGTTTGCCACGGTCCTGTTCATTCAAATCACATGGCTTCACTTCACTTTCTTCTACTCATATTTTACCCCCAGTTTTCCCTTACCTCTTATTCCCTCCCTTTCTCCACCTACACTATTTCAAAAATCTCTCTATATACACTATTTCTACCTCTATATAAGTATGCTCTAATTCTCTATCTCACTATATACATTTTATTTCTATCTCTTTACTTCTTTACCCTCTGCTTTGTTTTTCTTTGTACTATTCACTGCTACCTGACGTTACATATCGTTTTATTGCTTCTTCCACTAAAATCTTAATTTCTCCATGGTGGCAGAATGTTTTTTAGTGTTCTACACTAGTCCTCTACAAATAATAGTGTCTGGTATATAGAAGATGATATCAGCTACGAGTCACTTTCAACCAGCTAAGCATTTTCATGAAGTTCCCTCATCTGAAATGTCTTCTTAATCCAATCCTAATAAAAGATCACTCAACTTTAGAAGTCTTTCCTAATCTAGAAGGTTGCTACCACCTTTTCTAGTTAAGTTTGCTGCTATGCTATCAGCCTAATGCAAAGATTATTTGCCCAGAAAATAGACTTTCTTCTACGCTTATAGCTTCAGAATGAAGACGTTAACATAGCTCTATCCCACGTTTGTATAATTCTTTGAAATTACACAGTTGGACCTTCATATCTATGTGCCCTACATCCACAGACTCAAGCAATAATTCATCAAAAATATTTGGGAGAAAAAGCCTATGTTCTACTGAAAATATACACAGCTCTTTGTCATTCCCCAAACACCACACCACAAAAGCCTTTTCAGAACATTTGCACTATATTTGCTACCCATAACTTAGAGATGAGTTCAAGGATAGGGGAGGATATGCTAGACAGCAAGCACATATAGATTTTACATAAGAGAGCTAACTAAACATGAAGATTGGTTGCTATAGGAGACATAGAACTAACCAAAGAGGATAAGAGATGAGCACTACACTGACAACCTCTACAAATATTTAATTCCAACAAGTCTTCCACAGACAACTCAACTCTCATTAACTCCAGCCTAAACAGATTTGTAACACCAAACATGTTAAACCTCGTGCGGTCAGAGAGAATCTCAAGTCATGGTACATTTTTGAAACGTCAAAAACACGTCAATTAATGAATTGATAAATACATGTAAATAAAATGCCATTCCATAGTAGATCAATTAAGAGGGTACAAGGAAAGAGTAAACAAACAGAACGCCCTCAAAGTACAACAGGCTAAGTTAAAACCGAGAAAATTATGTCTAATTTATATTTTAACATTGGAATAACAGTCTAACATTTGTTTACTTACTTATCTGTTTACTTATGTGTGCACGCATAGATATGTGTATATGGGAGTGTGGATGACAATCTGTTCATGTGGAGGTCACAGAATAATCTATGGGATTTGGTTCTCTCTATCCACTATGTAAGTTTTGGGGATTGAACTCAGATCAGACTTGACAACAAGTGCTATCCCATTTTTTCTTTTATGCTGGAGAAAGGTAGTTATATGTATAATATGAAAACTACTAGCCTATATCATAAACCCGTATTTTAGCTTTTGTTACAAGATTGAGCACCTTAAAGTATAGGCCCTAGAATTGCTCCTTGAGTACACTGACTTTACCAAAAGAGGAAAAAAATGCATGTTAGTTGACAGAGCTATGTTAATCAAGTACTGTCACATAAAATGTACATGATTGTAAAATTGAGTATTAATGAGTGTGTGCGCACACACACACATATATATATTCTATACAAGTAGCTCAAGGGCTTGTCAGATGCAAAGTAGATAACACTCAATCAATCAATCAATAAGGCAGGCAAGCTGAAACTGCCTTAATCAAGCCTCATATACTTCATCAGATCACTAAGCTTTGAGCAGTAATTAAATGAGCACATGACAATGCAGGGCAGGTGTGGTGGTAAATAGCTAGGACTCAAGCACTGGGAGGAGGCACAGGCAGAGGATCCCAAGTTCCAAAGACAGCATTGGGTTACACAGCAACTAGAACTTTATAGACCATCTATACATCAAAGTCATATGAGTATTGCAAATACCAAAACATCTAGCCAACTATTGTTAAAAAATTTAAAGTGAACTTTACTATTATAAATCAACTTAAATGTAAGCTGTAGTAAATCACTGTAGCTTGGAAATGCATTTCTTTCTTTTTCATTTCTTCCTTCCTTTTCTTTTTCTTTTTCTTTTTTTAATAGACAGGGCTTCTCTGTCTATAAAGCTCTGGCTTTCTGGAACTAGTTCTGTAAACCAGGCTGGTCTTGAACCCAGAGATCTACCTGCCTCTGCCTCTGCCTCCCAAGTTCTGGGAAGGCACATGCCACCACTGCCTGGGTAAATATACATTTCAATTCAGGAAATAATTCTTAAATGTACCTAACACATTTGTTGAACAAATGAAAAACTGACCACTCAAATTAGAAGTTAATGTTTGAAATATGTTCTGTAAAACGTACTGATTTATACACTTAAAAATATTTCAACATAGCTGGAAGCGTTGGCACATGCCTGCAATCCTAGTATTTGAGGAGGCAAAGACAGGCAGATCTCTGTGAGTTCAAAGCCAGCCTGGTCTACAAATCGAGTCCAGGACAGCTAAGGCTATACAAAGGAACTCTGTCTCAAAAAACCCAATTCCCCACCACCCCTCAAAAAAAAAAAAATCCTCAACAAATATTGTATGTAATGTAATGTTTACACTGTTTATGGTGTGGTGGTTTGATTGAGATGTCTTCCATAATGCTTGGCCATTTGAATACTTGGTCCCTCGTTGGTGGCTGTAAGATTAGGAAGTGTGTCCCTGCTGGAAGGAGTATGTTGCTGGAATTGACTTTGAGGATTCTAAGCCACGTGCTGTTTCTTTTTTCCTTTTTTTTAAAAAAAATTTTATTTATTTATTATGTATACAGTGTACATTAGATCACATTATAGATAGTTGTGAGCCACCATGTGGTTTCTGGGATTTGAACTCAGGACCTCTGGAAGAGCTGACAGTGCTCCTAACTGCTGAGCCATCACTCCAGCCCCCATGTGCTATTTCTAATAAGTTCTTTCAAAGCTTCCTGTCTGGGTCTGAGATAGGAGCTCTTGGGTATTCCGGCTGTGTGTCTGCTGTCATGTTTACTGCCATGCTGTCCAATCATTATCGATCCTAAACTTCTAGAATTGTAAGCTGTTCTTCTAATTTATTCAAGATTATAGTATGAGAAAATTATTTTAACAATTTTCTACATATTTTTCTACCGTTAAGTAATGAAAGTGAACATATTTACCCAAATACACAACTAACAGTAAAAATAAGATGAAGAAAACCTTAATAAAAATTAACACATTTTTAAAGGAAGGTAATTTGACACAGAAGCTAAAACGTACATTAAGTTAATAAGTGACCTGTTTTTAAAATTAACACAAAAATTGAGACTAGAAGAGTAACATGTACCTATGTAATAACACCGCTAATATCATCCATTAACATCACCATTACTTTTTTTGTTTCACCAGACCTGTTGTAGAGACAGTTCTAGAATAAAGGGACTTGTATACACCAAGTACTGAGAGAAAACTTACATTAAATTCATCCAGGTGAAGAGTTGGCATTTGAAGAGCAACACAAGAAGAAACACGGAAGAAGTAACCACGGGTCAGAAGTTAAGAGTAAGATGGGACCAACTGTGATGAGAAGGATAAAATAAACAGTGGAGAACTAATGGCTGTGTGTGGTACTTGGGTGCAAAAGAATGAGAAAGTCTCACAGAACAGAGATCAGCCAGTCTGCAGAAAATTAAAACCACTTAAAAAATTTTGAACAATAGATTACAATCAAGAGAATGAGAAGACCACCACTGGCTAGAAAGACCTATCTGATAAAAATAATAAAAACAAAAACCAAAACAAACAAAAACTATTATTTTTCAAAGCATATAAAAAGTTTTAAAAATTTAACAAAGTACTAAATAATTTTTAAAATGGGCAATAAAAGGTACCTAACTAAAGATACACTGACAGCAAATAACTATACCAAAAAAAAAAAAATGTTTGGCACCATTCCACTAGGCACCTGCAAATTAAGACAATATGGTGATTCTACATGCCTATCAGGATGGCTAAAATAAAACAGTCAAAGCCACATGTTGACAAATATGTGTATCAGGAAGCCTCTTATTCACTGTTCACAGAAATACAAATAAACAGTTCTTATTTAAAACAAACATACAAACAAAAAAACCTCTTCCCACTCAATATGAAATTTGATAGACTGGCACATGAACGGTGAAATAGTACTAAGCACTAAAAGAAAATATGGAATCAGGCTGTGACGAAGAAAAAGACTTAAATGTATCATTCAAGCAGTCAATCTGAGCAGGCTACATGCTTTGTGATTATAATTACATGATATTCTGGAGGAAGGCAAAACTAAGAATTCAGCAAAATACTGAGTTGTCACGGGAAAGGATGAGTAGCCAGAGCACAGATTTTTAGGGTAGTCAAAAACCTTAGCAGAGTATAATGGTTCCATACATGCACTAAATTATACCTTTAATGCTACAGAATCAGCGCATACTAAAGGTTTTTGTAAGCTGTGGGCTCTGGGTGGTAATGAAGCATCAGTATAGGTTAACAAAACAAATGTACTACTCTGTAAGGAATGTTGGTCAAAGGGGAGGCAGTGAAAGCCAGGGGAAATTGATGTACCCCCCATTCAATTTTGCTAGAAATATAAAGTTTCTCTGTAAAACAAAGGATAATTTAACAAATTTTAGGGTGAGCCCCAAATCCAAAGGCAGACAATAGACAATTACCTAGGCAATTCTGATAAGGTCCAGGTGTAAGAGGTCACTAGTTTAAAGAACCTTTCTGGGTTTTGTACCACTTCAACGTCACCATTTTTATTTTGCTGTAACAGTATTTGCATAATTTGGGCTCCTGATATTTAAGCCACTGATTAACACTCTACACTAACCTTTGCTTTAAAAGAACAGTACTTGGTTTTATTTGCAAAGCATCATGGGAAAGGGCTTTATTATAATGAAAATGTATCATGTGATAATTTTAAGCAACTGCCCCCATGACTTATAAATATAGCTTAAAAGAGGATGGAGGGAGGGAGAGAGAGGAGAAACTGGACTCCATTAAAAAATCTTTTAAGTTTTGTTCCACAGATGATGTTAAAAATGAGAAAATTAAGGCACGGTGGTGCATGCCTGTATTCCCAGCACTCGGGATGCAGAAGCAGGCAGATCGCTTTTGAGACCATCCTGGACTACAACATTAGTCCAGGACAGCCAGGGAGGGCTACACAGAAAAACCCTGTCGTGAAGAAAAACAAACAAACAAAACAACAAACAACCCCCCAAATCCAACCAACCCCCCCCAAATCCAACCAACCAAACAGCAGCAGAAGCAACAACAAAAACCAAAAAAAAAAAAAAAAAAGTTGAAATTATTAAATAGCTTCAACATATTAAACTGATACTATAGCAATCCAAGTTTGCAAATTATTTCTGTGAATACAGCTTTTCTTATATTAAAAAAAAAGAGACAACTCAACTTTAGCTAGTATTAAAGTTGAATTGTTGAGTCAAAAGGAAATCTTTATTTTCAGTAATAAAGCCTGTTTACCCACAAACTATGCTCAAGCTATAATATACATGTTCTTAAGTCAACGAAACACCTGGGAAAGAGAAGAAATGGGACCTGATAGGACAGCTGACAGAATGCCCAATTCTTTATTCTTAAGTTTCTACATCCAAGAGTTCCTGTAGATGGACAAGAAGGATGATGCTAAGCCACTACTCTAGATCTAGGAAATACTCTGCCATAATATTCCAACCTCTAACACACACAATTTTAACCATTAGTAAAACTCTCACCTTTTAAATTTTAAGGCCCAAAGAATCAATGTTAACCAACTTCCTAGATAAAACAGAAATCATGATCTAAAACTAAATGCTAAGTTTATAATTCTAAAGTTTACCAAAACTGTAACCAAGCCATTTGTTAAAACAATTGTAACAAAGTGGAAGCAAAACTGAAGACTTCCTTTAAGACTCAAAAGTCCAGACAATATTTAGTCCAGATATAGACAAACTTCTTCTATATTGTTCACTGAAAACATAATTAAACATAAACATAATTGAAATGAGGGCATGAACCATGCAGAATATGTGCTAATTATGCAAAGAATGTTAAAAGTACAATGGAGGTATTGTCCTCCTGAATCTGTGGTATTTAAATCTTCACTGAGAAACCAAAATAACCAAAATCATCATTTTCAGACAACTCTATGCAGGTCTCTGACGGAGTCACTCAACTGTCCTCTTTCTTACATAAAGTATGTCTGTGATTGATCAGATCTGTGTCTTCCTATCATGCCTGACTGAGATGCTATACTAGTAAGATTTTGCTTTATTCAGTTTTTATTGTTTTTGTATCATTTTTTAAAGGGGTTTTTCTAGGATTTTTAAATAACAGTCTGCTTTTAAACTCTAAGACATAACAGTCATTTCATCTGAGGGCTCCAATGTAATAAATATGACATCCCACATTTACATGACCTATAAAAACAGCATCTGTTTCTAGTTATAAACGTTGAGTCTTATATTAACTATACATGGTCAGGTAGGGTCCCAGTTACTTCACACATTTTCCTCCCAAGAAACGCTTTAAATAAGTTATATACCATATTCATAATTATGACCAGTGTCAGCAATGGTTACTATCCTTCCCTCTAAACCAGAAATGTTAACATGATTACTTTCATACTTTGTAGAGTTAATGTATAACACATTAACATTAATTTGGTGAATAGATGTTGCCATTATTCATTTACATATTTTAGATTTGTGTATCTCAAACTAAACATCTATCAAGGCTAGAAGAATAAAATTTTACACTGTAAATTTTGTATCTTTTTCATGAATTAACTTCCTGAATGTCATAAACTCATTATTAGCCAGGCTAACCATATTCTAATTACTTTTCATAAACTATTAAAAGTAGGAACAAAAAATATCATCTCTAAAAAAAAAAAAAAACACTACTATGTTCACTACAACTTTCTTTTTCTGATTGATGCATGATTTTCCTAGAATTTTACTAACGTTCAGTTAGTAATACAGCTTTAAAAACTTCACAAGAAAGCCAGGTGTAGTGCTCACATCTGTGATCCCAACCTAGTCTACAAAGTGAGTCCAGGACAGCTAAGTCTACACATAGAAACTCTGTTTAGAACTTCACAAGAACTTAAAGTAAGAAGCAATGAAGCACTGAAATGGGATTGACACTAAGCATTTTACACTGTCAGCTTCAGCTGCGGTCACCTTCTTTTAAAAATTTAAAACTAATGGCTTCTTCCAGGAATACTTAAGACCCAAAGCTCTTTTTAAAAAAGCTCTTTTACAAGTCCAGCCTAGCTGCCATCCTCATTGCTAAAGATTCCTCGGAAGATCTTTTCTACCCCAGCCACCTACACACTGACTTCTTTTACATGTAGTATTTTCCTATTAGAACTGTTTTGTCTTAGTTTACATGATAAATCACTAATAATATTTTAGTGGTTGTCCAAAATTGACCTCCTTTTTGTATCTCGTCTTAAATTCCCCAGACAGAATAATTTCTCCATCAATTCTGATTACCTTATTAAAGCTTCTTTTTGGAAGGCAACCATGTCTCATTTTAGGGTGGCTGAAAAGAAACAGGAGAAACTTGGTATCTGTGGGTATATATATGAACTAAAGCTAATGAAAATGAGGTCATGAATCTGCAGATACGCTAATGGAAATCTTTTCCCCACTGTCCTGACTAGTAGTCTTAATAGTTGCTATCATTGTATTTTATGTATTAATGCAATTAAAATCTCTCTCTACATTGCTTTTCATTTTGCCTAAGATGAGAGGAAGACTCAAAAAATTAATATAAAAGGTAAGTCTTCTCAACTAACTGGCCTACAAAACAGTTTGAAGATTAAAAAATAAATAAATCACCAACTTCATTTCTACAACTAGTACCCTCACATAAGTATACTCTAAATCATCTATATACACAGCATTTAATACAGTGTTTCTCCTTCCCTCTCCTAAATTGTGGGAGAACACTCAAGATATTGAGAAATTAGTTTACACAGACACAATTTTATACCAAATAGGGCAGATAACAAAAAACAGAAGCAAAGTATTTGTTCTAAGTAATGCAAAGTAAGACTGCATTTACAATCAATTCCAAAAAGAAGGTCACCTAAAATTTTAAACTATGGCTCCAATTTTCCAACTTCCCTAGCATTTACAAGTAAGCTCAGAATTACAACCCACAGATCAAAGTATGTGAACCTCAATGCACACAAAGGCTGTGAGCTTTTCTTAATTGACTACAACTGCCTAGACCAGGGCCTGGAATATACTAGGTCTCCAGTGAGCAGTTTTCTGATTGATGAAAAACTGAACAAAATGAACCTTCTCTTACTCTCCCTTCTTTCCATTCTGTCAAACTCAAACAGCATTCAACAAACAAGATGCTTGGATAAGAAAGCTTTGAACTCCCCTGAAGTGCTCTATATAGCAGTAAGAAGCTTCTAGAGTTTAAAAGTCAACTTGCTTTTTTCTTCAGCTATAGCCAATCCAAAGCTTTCATAGGTTCATTCATAAAATACTACATTACTCAACTAATACTATTGGATATTAGCCCTGATAATAAGCCAAACTCAAGAAACATGGTATGTATTAAAAACAGATAGTAAAAAGTCACATCAAAACTAGTTTATTTTTGTATTTAAAGGAAAAGGTTTTACTCTAAACATATTTATGGTTTAGCTATGAGTCGAAAGCATCACAAAATGTGGTGGATCATGCCTAGCACAGAAGTGTTGCAGGATATTTAATGTCATTGTGAACCCTGAGACTGTGAACTGTAAAAATCTGTTTCTAGTTGTGTAGTGGCTCAGCACCAGGTACAACCCCTTTAATCCAAGAACTTTCTGTAGACAAGAACTAAATAAAGTTAACCCTAGGTCAGGGGACAAGCAAGAAACCAGTTGAAGGGATTAAGTAGTAAGGAGGGACTTTGAGAGAAGGGTATTAAGACAGTGTCGAGGAGAAGGGGCTTTTGGCTTTTCCATCTGAGATGTGAGCTGAGGAAGAAGGTCAGCTAGGTGCTTTCTCTGCCTCTCTGAGTTACTAGGCTTTCAACCCAGCATCTAGCTCCTGAGTCTTTATTGGTAAAATGAACAATTGGGGTTTTACTGTTTATAGAGCCTGCCTGAGGCTAATCTGTGTTATACAGACAGACTATCTATCTCAAGACAGAGAAAACAGCCTGAAATGATGACGCATACCTTTAATCCCAGAACTCAGGACGCAGAGGCAAAGGCAAAAGTGGAGCTGAGGCAGGTGATTTCTGCCAGTATAAGGCCAGTCTGTTCTACACATCGAATTTCAAGACAGCCAGTTATATAGTCAAACTGTCTCAATAAATAAATACATAAATATTAAAAAGGTAAAAATTTTAAAGAAAAAGTCATTAAAACAAACCAAAGAAACCAACAACAGATCCCTAGATTTATCATACAATTCTTATTTAACTAAACAGTTAAGATTTAAAAAGGATATATTCTAGCCTCAGTTTCATTTTAGAAATCAATAAAAGTTTAGACAAAGTCTAATAATTTCTTCAAGATTACTAGTAGTAGAATTAAGCTTGTAAGTGCAGTTCTGATTTCTACTTAGTACTTTTCCCACTGCAGATATATCCAAGTTACTTATTAAATAGATGCTCAGCAGAAGGACAACTTCCAAAGAGGTGTCAGTTACATATAGCATCCCAGATAGGAAGCACTTAGGAAGCTGGCTTCATCCTTAATTACCCTATCAATAACTGGCCAGGCAAATGGTCACTATTTCTAAACAGAAAGCAAAGTTACCTTTGAACATTTATAAATTCCTTACATCCAACCATCAGCAGATCACACCATACATGTGAGATGCCATGTATCTGACAACTTTTTGTACTCTGTAATTCTTATTATACTGCTGTATATTATTACCATCACTGGTATAAATCATCAACTTATGTATTACTTCTGCCTAGTCTTTACTCTTAAGCCCTCTTAATTCTCCAAACAGTAGTACAAGAAAGATTTTAATAACCTATATGACAGCATGTCACCATCTTGTTTAGACCATAACTGGCTTTCTACCATACATATAATTAAGAACCAAGCCATTCTGCCACAGCTTCAAGGTTGGGCATGATGGCTTCTGACTGACTCTTCAACTTCATCTTCCACTGTTCCCATTACTCTTACACGTCTCCATTCACAGCAGATTTCAACAGTATCATTACTCTGGAAACTGGTAAAAGATGTCTTACTGCCTATTTAAAATCAAGTTTCACCGGACTCCCACCATAAACATTCACCTATATATGGTATACTGCTGTTCTGTGCTTCTGAAAAGCTAAGGAGTGTGACCGAGACAGGCTCAGAAAAACAAAAATACATCTGATTCTATACAGAAAAACATGCTGAAGCATTCTCTTTGCCCAGAGTGCTCTTCAACCCTCTCTTCTTTTGAGGGTCGACTCATCTTAAGTCCCAGGTTAAACATTACCACTTCTTCTAATTAGCCCTAACTCTCATTATTTTTCCTCTATAGTGCTTTTACTGTATTTTTTAAACCAAGCATGCTTACTCCATGAGTAGTGATCAGGTATGCTCTGTTTACTAATATATTCCTAACACTCAACTCAGAGCCTAGCAATTAAGAAATATCCAGTATACTGAATTCTGTAACAATAAGCTATAAGGATACTTCTAAGGCACTCACAAACTAGTATGTAAAACTCCTTAAATATAGAAAGTATCAAGAATATTTTTAGCCATACTTTCTTCTCTTTGAAAGGTGAGAAAACAAATCTGTGGAAAAACTGAAGTTTACATGCTTACTAAAATCAGACAGTATTTTTCTTATGGGAAGACACAAAGACCTCATACCCATGTTCTGCTTTATTTTCTCAAGTATTTCACTAATTTGGGGGGGGGGGTCCTTGGTTTCCTAACAGGAAATAGCACTTGGATTATTTGAACCTTTTTTCAATTTTGGGAAATTACTTAAATTAATAAATCAGCTACTTTATCCTACGTCTTCTCTACAACATCTCTTCATCTACCTTCATTATCTGTACTGCTCTAGCAAAAAACATTATCCAAGTGTTCATTATTTTCATCTCAAAATTGAAGCACTAAAAAGTACATCCACGTAAAAATTCAATTTCCTTTTAAATATTCAATCTGAAAAGATAGCTCTTGGTTAGACAATGGCTCTGTCTGTCTGTCTATCTACCTTCCTATTTATCTTATTGATAAATTGTATAGATAGTTCAGGTAGCTATAGGCAGTAATAAAACGCAATGCAATGGTAGGTGATTCTGGTTTCCATGCAGAATATACTTGTGTACACTATTATATCATACGTAACATTGCTGAAGAACTTATCCACTGAAGCAGCTGATACTTCCCACATCCAGAGACCAGCATTCTCAGCTACTGTACACTTGCCTCTTAGTTCTCCTTGGTAGTGGCCTGTTCATATAGTAACTGTGTTTGCAGCTATTACCTTTTGTCCCGTAAGAATAAAAATGAATATAAAGACAAAATTGAAAGAAAGCACAGATACTAGCAGGGATTCAAATCTAATTCATCTGAAACAGATGTGCAGAGCAGTACACCTCCTCATTTAAAACAGCTTGTTACATGTGTTGGGGGAAATAAAAACAGCATTTCAGATGCTAGAGACATATTAGAGATTATGCACAAGAAAATCAGAATTTATTGTGTATACTTTAAGTTTTAGAATAATCAACTTGAATGAGTGTTCTTTAAGAACATACTGAGGGTAGGGCCCTCATGTACATGATTCATAGTCTGTCTCTGCCATGTGAAGATATAGCAAGGAAGAAGCTATGCTCAAACCAGGCCAACAGCTCTCCTCAGGAAACCAATCTATGGATATCTTGCTCTTGGACTATATAGCATCTAGAGCTGTGAAGAACTGTTGTTCAAGCCATCTGGGCTGTAATATTTGTGATGGCAACCCAAGCTGAGACAACAGTTATGGGACTACATAAACCTAAAATCTCTTAACACTTCTCATGGCATGATTATTCTTATGACTTTATTATGTACTTAAATCATATTTCAGATTCCAAATATTATTCACTTAAACACTGACCTCACTTCTCATCTCCTTACTTTTTCCGTGAGCCAATTTTCACCAACACATGACTGTAGATTTTTTTTCTGAACCTACACCCGTTACAAAGCATTGTTTAAAATAATAGTAATACTACCAAATTACACCTTCTAACTAACTCCTAGTAAAATCCTTCACCAACTCTCTGGTGTAGTCTCCACAAGGACCACATCAAGTATTTTCTTATGTTTTCTTCTCTTCCCCTGCCCACTCTCACTCTGGAGACAGGGTTTCTCTGTGTAGCCTTGGCTGTCCTGGACTTGCTTTTTAAACCAGGCTGGCCTTGAACTCACAGAGAGGCACTTGCCTCTGCCTCCCCAGGTGCTGGGATTACAGGCACATGCCAGTGTGTCTGGCAAAGATGATCTATTTATTTTTAAATTTTAAGCACATTGGTATTCTTCCTGCTAATATGTGTGAGGGGTGCCAGATCCCCTGGAACTAGAGTTAAAAACAGTTATAAGTTGCCATGTGAATGCTGGGAACTGAACTTAGGTCCTTCGGAAAAACAGCCAATGCTCTTAACCCCTGAGCCGTCTCTCCAGGCCCTCTTCTCTTGTTTTCAAAAGACATTATTTAATTCTTATATTCAACTAACCTGAAAGGCCACCCACTAGGGGAAGGTCTAACACATAGTAAATACAAAAGAAAGTTATGATCAGTATTATCATCATTATTCCCTGACAAATGTGAACACAACTTTCTTAGATCTCTCCATGATTCTTGATCCCACATACAAAAACTCCAATATTCCAATCGTCCACTATTCAGTAGCTTTAGGCAAACACTCTTCTCTTTCCTTTAATGTCTAACCTCTTCAATCTTCCTTGTTTACAGCAACTACCTGTAAATTTCCTGCTCAAAACTCATCCCTTGACTCTGGTCATTTCACTCTCTGAATATAATGCTCACTGCTCAGTACCCACTACCAAATACAAATATCCACATCTAGTTCTGAGTTTGCAAGTGTATCTACAAATATGTACTTGTATTTAAGATCTTATGACTCACAGGTAAAATGACTCCTAAGGTATTTTCCAATGATAAAAACTGTCAAACAGAAAACAAAACTAAAATAAAACTAACTGCCCCTCTTTACTTGCTACAAATTATTCTCTATTCTGTTTCACTGTACTCCTACTGGGTGTACCACAATTTTCCTAGCAAACTAATTTTGCCTGTCTTATTTGCATTCACTCATTTCTAGTATTTTTGTTCAGGGTTGTCAAGGCTTTCTTCAGGTTCTAATAAAGACTCTCCCAATTCTACATCTAATATCTCTTTCTTATATTAGTAATCTCCAAATACTGTTATACTGTCACCAACTTGTACTTCTTAAATCCTTCCACTTTTTAATTCAATTCCTTAGAGATGCATTCAGATTTCCTTAATTTTTTTCCCATGTTCTTTGCCATATAATAATAAATAATCCTATGATTATCACACTTTCCAACATCCCCGTTTCCCGTAAGAGTTTTTCTCTTAAAAACTATATACTATTTACTATACTCGAGTGCTTCCCAGTGTTCAGATACAACTCCTAATCTTTTCTTTAAAAATTTGGTTACTAAGTTCTTCCTTTCTCATGAAATCTTAAAGCTCAGGGTAATTTTTCCCACACATAATCCGTAAACTACTATCACCTACATTTGCCATTTAATGCACAGGGTTTCACATTATTACTAGAAGTGTATCATCTCTCACATGACAGTAAAAACAACCCCAGGAAGGGATAGTATACTCTATTTCTGTGCATCTGTTGCATTTTTCGTTTATTGGAAAGCAAGCAAGTAGGGGGTATTTAACAAAAAGTTGACTGCACAATGAACATAATTTTCTTAATGTCATGAAATACTAAACTATCTAGCTCATGTAATCTCTCCACTCCACCTTCCAGAGAAAGACATTCCAGAAGACAGACAGGAACAGAAAGCTGCTATTTTGCAGCCCTACAGTGATGACTCATCAAAGAACCATCAATGACTCATCAATGAATGCTGAAACCACCACATGGACGTTTCTACAGGAATAGGACATTCATACAGTATCAAAATATCACTGAACAGATTACTTAGGAATTACAAAGGGAAAAATGGTACCTTTACAGTGAAGAAATCTGGCGGACACCAAGTGATCAAAGTTAACATCACCAATAATGGAATAAACTGACAGCATGTGCCTCCTGATGTGATGCACTGAGGACACAACATCACTTATGTATTATTCCTGCCAAAAATGCACAACCTGAAACTAGTCATGAGGAAACAATCAGACAAACCAAAAACTGAGGGACAATCTATAAATCAACTGACCTACAGCCTTCAAAAATGCCAATGCGCAGACAGACGAAGTCTGAGGAACTTAGTATGTGATCCTGGATTGGATCATAGATCAGAAAAAATTACACCAGAGACATCACTGCTATATAGAACAACCAGTGAATCTGAATGTAATGGTAGCATGGGACTACACTATCATTATCAAAGTGTCTAGTTTTCTTCGTACCTCTTTGTATATATAAGAGAACTTCCATATTCATAAGAGAAATGAAACCAAATAATTTAAGGTAAATGAAATGTAAACCTTCTTCTCTAATTGGTTAATAACAATTACAATAAATAAAAAATAGTGATAGAATGATTTGCAAAAAAATATAGCAAAATATATAGGTTAAAAATATAAGATCATTTTACTATTCATAAAACATTTCTGACTTTTCCCTAAAAAATATTCAAGAAATGAATATAACCTAAAAAGTATCAAAGAAAGATTTCATATTTGCCACAAAACTTAACTAAACTGAGCAGTCTATTTTAACTAGTAAAAAATCTTAAGAGAATACTTTAAAATAATAATATAGTTTTCAAATATACAGAAGAGAAAGCTTAAAAGGCTGGTTAAAGAAAAATATTTATCTATAATTAGCATTTAATAAATAAGCATTTGTAAGTCACTTAAATGTTTGCTTCATTAATTATGAAGCAATTCATCATAGACCACAAACTTCATCTCAACTATCATAAATTGTGATTTAGCCAATTATAGGTTTTCAGTAAGGTTTTACACTACAGTGACATGTTAAATAGAGGCTTCCTGTAGCCTTGAATAGAATGTTCTGGTAAAAATACAACAATGTAAGAATTCTCCATAGTTAAAATTGTATTAGCAACAGTCCTTTAAATTGGATACCTTATTTATGAGATGTTCAGTAACAACTTCTCTTAGTCCAGTGTAGAGCTTTTCTCCATGTTTATGCAAAACCATTGTATATGCATTTCTATAGAGCTCCTCAAAACTAAGACCACTGTTATTCTTACGCTGGATTTCTTGAATTGCATTTTTCAGAAGGTCCCAAATGCTGTTTACATATTTTTCATCCATGGTCATCTGCAATATCCAAGAGAGAGAAGGGAAAAAAGGTTGAAAAGATTTCTATATTTGTTCATATCATAAAAATTTGACTATGACTACAAACGTGCATCATTTATAGAGATATTAGCTTTTATTTTAGCAAAATCAGGGATACATTAGAAGTTGCTTGAGCTAACAGAAACATTCTTATTCAATCCTTTAAAAACTCCTCCTCTATAAGCATACTAAAACTCTCTAAACTCACAACGATTTATATATCTACAAGTCACTTAACCCTTCTACCAAGGTACTTGAGAAATAAAAACTGTGAGACACTGTACTAACCAACCATATCCACCAACATTTTTGGCTATATGCCAATATTATCTGTTAATTCTTACACTCCAAGTACAGTACAGTACAGTAATCAGGCCCTATACCCCAGGTCTACAGAAAAAAAGCCTGCAATTCTAGATAAAATGTAAGCAGAATGAAGTCTTTCATGCCAAGTCACCTACTGAAGAATATTTTTTGATAATCACCTTTGTCACCATCAGTGATTTTTCCCTCTCTATCAAATCATTCCTGTTTACATCCAAAATTAATAGCTTTCCATCTTAAAAACAAGTCTTCACAATCCTTTTATTACAACTTCTTTCCATTTACAGTGAAATAATTAAAGTGCAGGGGATTGGAATAGTCCTTTACATTGACTGTCTCCAAGTTTCACTTTGCCATTTTATCTTTAATCCACCTATTTCACTGGAACTAATTCCTAAAAAGTCACAAGTAACTTCTACATTCATAAATCTAATGGTCAAAGTTCCAATTCAGCAGTATTTTGAAAGCTTACTAAATCTATTGTTTACAACAAAAACTTCACTTGCTTTCTAAGTGCTATATAGCCATCTATTTTTCTTCCCATTTCACTGGTTCATATTAGAGACCTCATGTATTTCTATAACTTTAAGCTACTCCCCAATGTTCTATGTCCCATCTGCCCCTGCCTTTTGCACACTAATGATATTCCTAGCTGCCTACTCAATTTCCCCACCTGAATGCCTAAGCATCTCACACTTCTCGTTCTCATCTTTTCCCCACTTTCCACTTGTCCTGTAGTCTTTTCCAGATGAACAAATGTCTACTTCTTCCTTCCAGGTGCTAAGGGCAAACATCTTATAATCATCCTTAGCTATTCCCTCACATCAATTCCAACCCAAAATACAAATCTTGTTCTCCACCTTCAGAACACAAAGCAGAGCACATCCCCTTCACATTAGTTCTATTAATGCAGTCATGGTAAAGCCATCATCTCTCAAATAGTTCTAACAGCTACATCACAATTCTTGGCCTGCCTCCAGAAAGTGAGCTCCTGAAAACATAAATCCAATCATGTCATTATCTATTCACAACCCTCAGATGACTTTTTCTTTTCCCGGGAGTTACAGTCAAATGCTTGCAAAGTTGTTCCACAGAGATTTGTCTGATCTTACTCAACTTCATCTTCTCCCTTTGTCCACACCCACTTCCCAATGTGCAATTCTTTGGAATACATAAATAAACTCATTTTAGGTTTTGTGCTTCCTACCCCTTCTGTCTGGAATGTTTCTCCCTCAGACATATCTGAATCTCTCAAATCTGTCAACTGACAAAGAAATGCTAAGTGGCCATCCTATTTACAATAGCAGGCTCCACTCACTACTGACCCCCAAATCTACCCCTATTATTTTTCTTTTTCTGGTGTCTCTAAGTTAAATGTTAGCTTCACGAAGGTAGAAAAAAAAGTTAATAGCCACCTAAGTAATACTTGGTACAGACTAGGTATTTGTAACTGCTGACTGAGTCGTCTTTCTGCTAATACTTGAGCAAGGAGGTCCTTCTAGTCAGTCAACACCATTCCGGCATAACTGGGTAAGAGTTACTGAGTTAGTGGAATTCCTTCCAAGTCATGTTTATGCAAAAAAGTGTGAGAAAGTATGTATAGAAAACAATTAATTTGCTTACCCTAGCTGTAAAATAGCAGCTCAACTGAATCAAAGGATCCTTAAACAGTTAACTCAAGCTCAGTATAACAATTCTAGCATGTTAGAGTAAACTACAAAATGAGATGCACTAATAAGTGCCTTCCTTCCATCCACCAAATCCCTCTCACATCTGAGAGCTACTAGACACTTTAAGGGAATCTACCTCTATACCTAGATTACTTTTGAAATCAGATATCTTGACTGACAAAATTGCATGTCTGTAAAATGTAAAGGTGTGGCACATACACAAAATGATACAAATAAAAAAAGATACAGAAGATGATGGCTTCAAATACTTTATTCATATACAATTAGGTTTTAGTCTATTGCTGCCTATCAACACTGTAATAACACAGAGATCTCTTGACATTAAATAGTAAGCATACAAAAAGAATATCAAGAACAATTTCAAAAAAATATTTAACTTATAACTCTAAAAATAGCTATATCACAAAATGTCTGTCAAAAGATATTTTCAGGCTCTTTACTATCCAACAAAATCTAGACAAAGCACAAAGGCATCACTACACAGCACAAAGTACTAAAAAGATTTCTAATATCACCTAAGCACTCTCACACTATTACGACAAACTATTTTTAAAATTTATATACTTAAGAGTGGTTTTACAAGCCAATATCGTAAGTAGAATTTTCTATGCCCATGCCTTATAAATAAAGTAGTGATTGGGGGCAGAGGACAAACATGTTACTTTTATTGATTAAGAAAAATTTAACAATCAAATAAAAATAAATACAAAAAAATTACAAAGTTTACCCCAAATCACCAAGTACTACAAAATCCAAAGCACTGGGTTCACCTTACATTTCACATGGTAGAGTAAATCAGACTGTGAGTCACTGACTGACTATATCAACAAACACAATATGCTGTAATAGTAAAGAAAATGGTTTTGTTGTCAGAGTTGCCTTGATTTCTACCATGGCTTTCTCCCTGTGAAGTCACAGGACCTTAGATAAATCATTTAAATCCTTTAGATCTTGATTTCTTCATTTTAAAAATAGGTTAAGATAGCATTATCTATCTCAAAGACTGTTATTAAAAGTAAATTGACAGTGTCAGAAAATTCAGCATGATTCATTCTTGGGCACAGTATAACCCTCACACCCGGAACAACAAAGGAGTCTTCACTGGTAGAATCTCCTGAATTCTCATGTATTCAAACAAAAGTTAGAAAGTAGTTTTCAAACTCTCTGTACATAAACAGGTAAACATTGAAACAAAAGTCCTTAAGAGCATAACTATTAAAATGCCTATCAGTGTTAAGCAGCTTTATTTCCAAAGCATTATTTCTCAACTTGCACCTCTAGCTCTCATTAGTCACTTAAGTAATTTTCATCCCCATTACTCTTTGGCTCTCTTTTCACTCTCTACAATGGGTCCCTTATGCACCTTTATTCATTATTAAGGCTACAACTACTATCCACACATACTGTTCAGATTCTAGATTGGTTGCAAAAAAGTCTAACGTTTCCCAAAACTGCATATAATATTTTGCAAATATAACTTGCGTGCACTTCTTTTCTGGAAGGCAAGCAATTAGTTTTTAATCAGAATTTTCAATCTGGGTTTATTTTTGTCTCATTTGATTGTGAATATTTTTTACCTTAGTAAAATCATAAAGAAAATACATAATTGGCTTATGTGGCTCCCAAATCCAGAGTGCCAGCTCAGATTTTGCCCCAAAGCCTAAACCTCTGTACTCAACTACCTGCTGAATATCCCCAGCCAGCTCCAGAAACAGATCTAACCAACCACGTGCACATTCCAAGTAAACTGACAATTGCATACACATGCCCATATCTTCCTCTATTATTAAATCTTTTATTAAATCACGGCATTATAAGCCACTTCATTTTATAAACTAGGAGCAAAAACTGCACCGTGCATTCCTTCCTACTCTTCTACAGGGGAGGGTGGGATAGAAGGAGTACCACAAAGGGGACAGACGCAGCCTTTCAAGATCCAGTCACAGAACCTCTTACTTACTTCCTAGCCTCTGTTTTATTTTATACCCTCTCTTTTCTTAATCTGACTCTTTACATGATTCTGAACCCAGGCAGGTACTACACTTCTGATTTTCCCCCCTGGCCACACCAAAATTCAACGTTTGTCTACACCTCTTCCCTAACACTTAGGGTCTACCAACCTCTACAATCAACTATTATTCTGTTCCACTTCTTCCACCTGACCACAGGAATCCTAAAGGACTTGTGTTTCTCCAATGTCACTTCAGTGGTAATAAACCAATGACTGTCGTTTTACCTCTTGCATTTTGAAAATATGAACCAGTACTAGGCAGAAGGATAGCAGAAAAAATTAAATGGTTTTTCTGTAGCAATCAATCAAAATTTTAAAATATTCAAGTGTCTTTTTCAAATGGAAATAAAGAATAGTAAGGGACGAAACAATGGGTTCTAAAATCTCTTGTCAGGAACTATCTTCATACTTACTCATTTATCTTACCCACTAGAAAAGACTCCAGAAATCTGCTTACTCACTGCTTTCATTATTAAGTGTTAGTTGGGATGAACTAGTGGACTGACTGAACCATTTGGGAAAGGATCAACAAGCTATAACTTTCTTTCCCTAAGCAAAGAGGTCTAAGAACAAAACAAATACAACAGGCTATCAATATACATTCCTTCATGATTTATTTCTGGCATTAAGCACATCAATACTGACAAAATATTTTTTAACCAATAAGCTTTGATCTCTCACTCAATACTCACTCATCAACTTTAATCATAGGAATTTAGGCTGAACTTTACATAGGATGAGGGGGAAAAAAATCCCAAGGCTCTATTCTAGACACATTAAAAACAAAAAACAAAAATCAAAACTGTAACTATCTAAATTACTCTAGCAGAATTTTATCAGTCTCACTGAAAACACTTATATGCTTAAATTTGTTGTAACTACATATAACTCAGGAGTTTTGAGAACCAAAGTGTTTTTTTAGGGGGGGTTACATGTATCACATACATACACACACCTTAATTTAATGTCTGCTATGCAATTATAAATACATTCAATGTCTTGCCTCAAGGAGGTCAAGCTATAAAAAATTCTTTCAACAAGGAAAAAAAATCACGATCTTTAAAGGAAAGATACATAATTATTTTTAGTTTATAATTCCCTCATTAGGCAGTATCAATAAAACTAACTACTGTCTTTTAAAAAGCTGTAACTGTTCATCTACACTATTTCAAATGGCATAACCTCCAAAGACCTGAGTTTGAAAGGATGTCTTGTTACATACTTAAATATCTTGATGGTGCTGCAGTTATTAAAAGCTTGGGTAGAACTACATCATTAAACAAGTTAAAATTAAGATGAAAAGAATTGTATTCTTTGCATCCACTACGTATAGAGAACAACATTTCAATCTTTTGTGAATAATCTTCTTCTACCAGACTTTGGAATAAGGTCGGTGGGCAAAAAGGGTGAAAGTTTGAAATTCCAAGCAATTCATAATTGACACAACTTAGATAGATAGATAGATAGATAGATAGATAGATAGATAGATAGATAG
>OU015743.1:38322229-38335921 GCA_907169655.1 Acomys percivali
TAGATAGATAGATAGATAGATAGATAGATAGATAGATAGATAGATAGATAGGCAGGCAGGCAGGCAGGCAGGCAGGCAGGCAGGCAGGCAGGCAGACATCACAGAAAAAATGTTTGCGTTTAATCGTAACCTTCACTCTCAATGAGACTTTCTTGGTCTATTTTTTCTGAGGAATCTATATTGTTACCAGCTCCAACAGACGTACTGAAAGGCAGCTCTCGGATTTTAAACACCTCAGACTAATAAGGCAGTCTCTCTTCCATTGTTATTGTATGTCCTATGACATACATGCATATATGCACATGGCATAAGTAGGTGACATTAGCTAATATTTATAAAGGATGTTACTTGATGACAGGATCCAATGACATGGTATCAGCAATAACCACTTTGCACCCCTCCCAAGGCCCCCTCGCCGCATTGACCACTTAAATAATGTTAACAATCAAAGACATAGCCAAAGATCCAAGTTTTGAGGCAAACTACAGAGTAAAGACACTGAATAAATAAGTTATTAAATTTACAAACTCTGCTTTCCTTCATCTGTTTTTGGTGAAGAAATGGGAGATAGTGTCCAGAATAACAATTGAGAACATTGATGAAAGCACCCAGAACATAGCATTTGCTTAATAAATGTAAATTTGATTCTTCCTTTACTGAACAAGAGAGTGTTGCTTAGTGACTTTGAGTATAAAATGACTGACGTTGGCTTAAATACTTTATTCTTTTAAGTGGAGTCCATTTACAAATAAAAATGTGCTGGCATGCAAAAACTAAAACAACAAAAACACCTTAATAACTATGACATGAGGAAGAAAAAAGACTGAAAGGGGAAAAAAGGATTATCAATAAAGCACAGCAGCATGAAACAATTCCATCAAAGCACAAAATAAGCCTATGTATACCCAACTTGCCTCTAATATCTTACAGGACGGCTACATCTGTAATAAAAAAATGTCAAATCCACAGGAGGTTCAATTATGCCCAGTATTTCAATCTTCAACACACGAGGATGCTCAGGTATCATTACATTGGACATGTTGAAAATTTGGAACTTACTTTTCAAAAACAGAAGATTAAGTTTCCATATTAGTCTATTGAAGCCCATTTGGTTAACAGATCTGACTTACAAATATTAATAATTTATTTCAATTATATCCTGAATGATTTTTATATATGAGAAACATTTCACAATTCAGTATGTCCATAGTAAGAGCCAATTATATTCATGCCTAGAATCCGTTGAAAACTGGTTCCAAGAACCCTGGGGATACCAAAATTTGAGAAAGTACATTATCTTCCCAGATACTTTTAAGTCATTTTGTATTATTTATAATATTAATGCAATATAGATGTTATACAAATAGTTTAGGGACTACAAGTAAACTAAGTAGAGATGTAAGATGTCTTAGGTGACTAGACTCTCTTCCTCCTGAAGCACAAAGCTGGCCAGTATCTTACCAATGGTGCTGTTTTCATTGTTGATGCAAAAAAGACAGACTCTTAAAGTAGTTTTTAGAGAAAAATGCATTGAATGCATGACTAAAATCTATTATTTCCATAATCTAAAATTAGTTGTTTTAATAACAGTGACATTATCATTTTTTCCTTTAGCTGAAATCACTTTTTAAAAAACAAATAAAACAGCTTTTCCAAATAAAACCTCTACTAACTATATTACCGAATTGTAGCTAATTGGCGAGTCAATGATACATAAGCCAAAGGGAGAGAGGAAATACAAATATGGTGGTGTAATGCTTGGTCCTTGAATGCACTAACTGCAGTAAGTTATGGCAGTTAAAGACCCCACACATACATTTATTACAAAGATATACTGTGGAATCTTCTTAACCTTACCTAAAATGGTCAGTTCACAAACAAAGCATGCCAGAACTTAGCTAACTTCCACACTGTTTCATGAGAACTGAGCCTTCATCAGTGGAATACAACATCCCATTTTTAAGAAAAACTGAATTCTGAAAAGTTAAATAATGTCTGCAGTGTAAGACAAAATGTTTCAGAAATTCCAAAGCACACAGGCATTACTTCCCAGATTTACATATAAAGCAACCCCCTTTCACTGTAATTTTTTAAAGAGCTAGAATGTGCCTAGGTAAACCCTAAAGTAAAAACTTCTCTCTTTATTTTACAAAATAGAAAACAGACTAGGTAGCTTAAAGACCACAAAACTATTAGGAGCAATGAAGGAACCCCAGGTATCCTCCAATTGTATCATGTCAGCTCAAATTATCAAGCCTCGCCATAATGAGAATTTTTCAATTAAGAAGTCCAGTGTTAACAATGAATTACTATGGCTACACATTTATTTTAGTCTGGTCTACAGAAACAAGCTTTAAACTAAAAACCAGGTGTTAGTAGTTGTTCAAGTAATGTGCAAGTTCCTGGGTGAAATCACCTTATCTAGTCTTCAATTTTCTCATCTGTAAAATTGAAAACCAATGTTCCCTAAAGTCCTTGTTATGGTTTGAGTATCTGTGTCTGCTCCAAAGCTTTTAATTCTATGAATATACCAGTACTAAGAACCCAGGCTTCAAGGATGTAGGTGGTTCCCTCATGAGTAGAATTAGGTAACCTTCCAAAAAGGCTTAATGAAGAGAGGTGACCCACCTTGGCCCTCTGCTTCTGCCAAAAGAGCAAACAGTATTCCTCTCCTCTGGAGTATGTGGCATCAAAGTGTCATCTTAGGAACAATGAACAGCCTGCAACATCTGAACTTATGAAAACCATGATCATGGACTTTCCAGCATCCAGAAGTATGAAAAAAATAAATATATGCTCTTTACAAGTTGTCCAGTCTATGGTATGTTGTTTTAGTTACTGAGACAATCCTACCTAGATTCTTAAAATTAGGAGCTGGGGAGACGGCTCAGTCCAGAAAATGCATGAGGCCATGAGTCTGGACCACCAGCACCAATGTAAAAGGCTGTGCATGGTGGTTTATACCTATAACCCCAGTGCTAGGAAGACAAAGATAGAGGTATGATTGGGCTGTAGGCAATCCTGTGGAGGATTTTATTAATTAGTGACTGATGGAGGAGGCCTAGCCCATTGTGGGTAGTGCTATCCCTGGGCTACTGGTTTGGGGTTCTGTAAGAAAGCAGGGTGAATAAGCCATGAGGAACAACCTTTCCATGGCTTCTACATCAGCTCCGGCTTCCAGGTTCTTGCTCTGCTGTTTGAGCTCTTGTCCTGACTTCCGTTGATGATAACAGTGACATGAAAGTGTAAACCAAATAAACCCTTTCCTCCACAAATTGCTCTGGTGATGGTGTTTCATCACAGCAATAGTAACTCTAACCAAGACAGCTTGTCTCAGAAATAGTAAGTGGAAAAAAGACTGAAGCCAACTTGGACCTCAGGACTGCAGAAGAAAGCACACAAACATGCACTTGTTTGCTTGAACCCACAAACACAAGTGAGTGGGGTGAGGGGAGAGAATGAGAATGAGAATACAGTTAAATCTGGCTAATTTAATTCATTTAAAATCTACATTTCATGCTTCACTTACATATACCAAGGGAAATACTGACTGACTCCAATCCTTGTGCTTTATGCTCATTTTACTGTTCATTATTACTTAAGTATACGCTAAATCTTTTTAGAAGTACTTAGACATATTAACTTCAAGGAATCCAGTTTTCCTAAGTATATACTTCAGATACACTGTACTGTGTCATATATACTGTATAAGCTCCAGGGCTCCTGAATCTGTCATCAGCCAATAAATTCAACAACCTTAGAATTAATTTTCCAATATATTTCTAATTAAAAAGTACAATATCCCAGAATCTAAAAAAAAAAAAAAAAAAAAAAAAACCGTAACAACATAAGTATGTAATCTAGTATACATAGGATCAACCTGTGCTCCATGGGCTGCATGCACACATGCTTAGGGTACCTATGAACGTGACTCAACACTTCACAAATCACAATACCACTGGTTTTTTTTTTTTGAGTCAAACACTTGGGTATGAATCCTGGCTCGACTCTTTCCTATGTGTGCATGTAATATTACATATATTTTAGTTGGTCTCTCAGAACTCCAACTAGATTTAAAACAGGAGTAAAATATCTCAACTAAAATTTGTTTTCAGGATTTGAGATCAGTCAAAAAAAAATTTTTTTTTAATCCAGAATAAAGCAGGTGTTCAACATTTAGCTGTTTACTAATCTTAAGAAGTGACTCATCTTTATTGGAGATGGAAAAGTAACTGAACATAAAGAGGAAAACAGTGTTTATTATTACTTGGAGAGAATGTATCAGTATCAGAGGCTAAAGGTTCATTAAAAGTTAATCTTGTGTTTTCCAAAGAAGGTCGATTCTCCCTTTGAAGTTTTTGTTTACTTGCTCAGCCATAGCATTTCCCAGTTAAAGAGCAAAATAGGTCCAAATCTTAAATGTAGACAAGTCAAATCAACAAGTTTTACTTAATTACTTCAGTTTTGGTTGGTTTTAGAAACATAAGCCATGCACTAGTTTAGACTATAGGGCTAGTTCTCAATTTCCTATTATTACCCAGTTAGGCAATTAGGGCACTGTCAAGTAAGCTGGTAATTAGTGATATTAAGGCAACGGCTAACCTTTTTAAGTGAAATCTATTACAGAATCCTGTATCAATGGCAATATGGAACCAGCTCTAAATGACCAGAGGACATTTCTGAAAATGCCCCTTCTATTTCCAATCCCTCTAGTTCTCTGCACTCTGTGTCTGAATGTGACTACCCTACAGAAAAGACTTAAGCATTTTAAAATGAAAATTTTAGCTTTAGCAATTCTTTTAAATCTCCCAGTTACACCACTATTTATTAGAAACTAACTTTTATACTATACTATCTCATTTACTAATAATTTTCTGTGAAAAAACTGTCCTTAGCTGTGCCATATTAAATATGAAGAAATGACTAAAGAATATTGAATGTATTACTTCATTTACTGAATAGTGTCTACTCTGTGTTGTGTACTATTATAACTAGACTGATGAAAATCACTACAAAAAGACTTGATGTTTCCTCTAAAACCTCCTAAATAAAGATATATAGACCATTCTATCAGGAATCTTGGTTATGATAACAAGATGAAATTGGTAATGAAGAATAAAAAAATAAAGTTTCTGTCGGGCCATGGTGACACACGCCTTTTATCCCAGCCCTTGGGAGGCAGAGGCAAGCGGATCTCTGCGTTCAAGGCCAGCCTGGTCTACAAAGTGAGCCCAGGACAGCTGGGGCTGTTACATAGAGCAATCCTGTCTTAAGAAACAAAAAAAACCAAACAACAACAACAATTTCTTCTCAGACATGTTCAAGAACATAAATTCAGAGATTGCTGAAGAACTTTCATCTCCTGACAAGTTTTTCTAGTGTGTGTGTGGAGAAACAACTGTTAGATTTCTTGAGGGGAGGGTAAAAGAATTCTTAATAGACCAAACACCAATGCACATAAACCAAAAATAAATAAATTATTTAAAACTTGTTTTGAATACTGAGCAGGAAAGGTGAAGAGCTTACCAGCATGGTACACACACAGGCTTCAAGTCACCCAATGTCTAGCTAAATTAGCATCCACTATCTTTTAATTTTCTTTAGTACATCACAGCCTAGAAAACTTGAGCAATGAAAGCAAATAGGTGGCATCATCCAAGATGGTTTACTAATACTTCAGGAGTACATAAGCATTTTAAATTAAACAAATAAATATTCTGATGTGCAATGGATAAGAGACTTGAACTAGAGATAATTTATGTCTGTGAAAGAGTCTCAAAAGCTGAGTGTGCATGAATAAAAAGTTGGTCAGAAAGGAAAATAGTTCTTAAAAGTCTGAGACAAAAAAAAAATGATGGCTGTAGCAGTAAACAGCATTCTAGACCCAAGAGTGTGAGAAAAATAGGAACTTGAATTTAAGATAAGCCTATATCCTCAGAGCAAAGCCATGTTTCAGATGGTGAGAAAACAAGAAATTCCTGAGGAGAGAGCATAGTCTGTTAACATACAACGAAAGCAGTGGATCAGACTGCACAGTGAAGCAGGTTGAGGGAGAGGACATTCAAGTGTGTCCCAGCAGAGTTGCTCTGGTGTAGTGTGGAGTTCAGCTAAGATACAGAAAATAGCTGGTTCAAGATTACGACTCCTAATGATGAATCTAACCTAATGCTGAACATGGTAACCCATCATACTATTTACTTTCAAGTAATTTCTGTTGTAGACACTAAGGAGATTACCCTTCTAAGAAAAGTAACCCAAGACCATCAATGATCTACTACTTCACTTACAGACTCAAAACATTTCAAGCCATCATTTGCCCTAAAGTAATCAATTCCTACTGTTTTTCACTTAATCAATCATGCATACTGAATGCTAAGTACTCTAGTTCAAAAGGCTGGTATAAGCGCTGGGCAAAACCCACAATCTAAATGAGGAATGATACCAAAAAAAGGGAGGAGATAGGAAATAATAATTAAAACAAACAACAAAAAGTAGTCATGTAAATAACTGATATGCGACTCCTATTCCCCCAAGGGATCAGGGCCCACAAGTTAACAACTTTAATGCTTTAGATGAATATTTTAATGTATGTGTTAGGGTGTATACACATGGCAAATGAGTGTTTATATACTTGTGTGAGAATGACTGGAAATTCTCTCTTGAAGCCATACCTCAAGAACAAGCGCCATTCCTGGACGGAACCCCAGAGGTACCAACGCTATATTTTTTAGACTGCTCTATTAGGTGGCTCAAAAATTGGTTCTGCAGGCTTTCAAAAATGCTAAGCTAGAACTTGAATAAAATAGGGAGGGAGGTTACATCACTAATTTCAATATACCCAAAACAAACCACAGTATTAATAAATTTTGGCAAAATCATGACTCTGACATAATTATAGTTGACAGTGTGCTAGGTGTATTCTGAGTTTTACTTTATCTCACAACAAGCTGGTAAAGCATATCCTTTTAATATTCTCATTTTCTAGAGAAAATTGAAGCTAACTTAGGAGGCAGTGAAATTACAAAAAAGTGGACCTGCTGTTCAAACTCTGGACGTAAAGAGCCCACACTTGTAACTGCTATTTTCTCAGTCTATTTTTTAGCCACATACCTAACATATATGAATACTGAAAAACTAAAAGTTCCCCAGGATCTACCCAGTTATCCTTACTAATAGTGGAAAACAAAAGACAAAAACAAAACCATTTAAGTGTCTGACCAAGACTCAAAGTCAAACAACCTTGAGGTGTATACTTCCTAGTCACATTCCCCCAGAACCAATTATAAATAACGTGGTTCTGATGTTTACAGACAAACCTCAAGCAAATTAAATTCCCAAGCCGCCATCTACAAAACAGGTAACACTAAGGTAGTATAGACCAGTGGTTCCCAGCCTTCCTAATGTTGCTATCCTTTTAAACAATTCCTCTTGTTGTGGTGACCCCCAACTATAAAATTATTTTAATTACTACTTTGTAACTGTAGTTTTGCTGTTACGAATCTTAATGTAAACATCCAATTTGCAGATGGTCTTAGGTGACCGCCCCCAAGGCATTGTGACTATCACAGACAGGTTGAGAACCACTGGTAGAGAGCTTCAAGAATAAGTTTAGACTGCCCAGTACATGGAAAGCATTCCACAAGTTTCAGCTATATTTCTATATTGTTGGACAACCATTATATAAGACATTTAAACTCTATTTAGCTCAGTAAATCTAGAATCATACAAGTATTACGCAGAGTCCAAGCTACATTCTGTACAACAGAAAAAACAGACTTCCTAGAAGAAATCAAAATACCTTACAGGAGGCAAAGGATTAAGCTAATGTGGGGAATTATAAGGTATCAGTGACTAAAAATATTTTCAAAAATCTAAGTATATGCACTGTAGAAACCATCATTAAAAAGGAATACAGGAGTCTGGACCCTTAGTGGTTAAGGGCACTTGTAAAAGACCCAAGATTCGATTCCCAGCACCCATTTCCTCGGGCAACAAGCACACATAATTTTTTTAAAAGTGCACATGCAAGCAAAACACATATACGTGAAATAATAAAATAATAACAAAAGTAAACTTTTTTTTTTTTTAAAGGAAAAGGACTATAGCGTTGTAGATGTAAGAGTCCAGTGTTAACAGTGCCTGCCTACCATATGTGTGGCTCTGGGATCAAAATCCCTAATACCACAAAAAGAAAGCAAACCACAAAAAGGCAATTTACAAAATAAAACTCAACTAAACTATATAAACACATCATGATATAAAACATTAAAAAGAAATATCAAAATGTTAATATTTTTTATTTCCAAGTGGTAGTATTATTGAAGTTGTAAGCTTGGATATTTATCATGTTTTCTATCACTAGCATATATCACTTTCATGATTAGAAAATCTACTAAATTGTCAAAGCATAATACATCTAGTATTACAAATCATATTTTACCTCTGATTCTTAGTAATAATACTTTGGGGCTTATTTTGTAACAGGCAAACAATAACTTATTACTTTATTAACTTATTTTAATACCAAAGATGTTTCTGAGAATCCTGAGAGTAACAAAAAATACATTGTTACCCATATTTATAATACAAAGAAAAGTGACATTATTTCTAGTCATAATTCTATACTCTTCCTGAACTGGGCACAATAACTCTGTCCAGCTACTACCACTAAGCTACATTTAATGAATGGCTGATCTTCAAACAAATGACTATTGTATATGAATGATTCAACTTCGTAATTAATGTATATGTGAAAGGCCAAATTTCCACATTATAGCATATACTGTGCAAATAGGCTTTAAAATTCATGTGGCTGGACAGTGGCTCAGTGAAGAAGAATGCTTGCATAAGGATCTGATTTCAGATCCCAGCACCCAAGTGCAAAGCTGAGCATACTTGTGTGAATGAATACCTGTAACCTCAGCTCTATGGAAGGGTGGAGACAGGAGGATCCCTGGGACTTGCTGGCTGCCAGCCCATCTTCAAGTTCAGTGAGAGAACACATCACAAGGGAATATGGTAGTGACAGATAGGGACATCCAAAGTCCTCTGCCTCCTCAAACATACCAAAACAAAACACAACAAACAAACAAAAAAAAGAACAAAACCAAAAATGCCACACATGCCTACACCACACACATATTCCACAAGTAAATAAGAGCACCATCTTCTCATATACAATTTTCCAGAGACTTCTGAACTGCTATACCTAAAACATCACTGTAACCTAGAGCAGGAGAGCTGACTAAACCAAGTGTGTACTGCTCTTGCAGAAGACCCCAGTTTGGTTCCCAATAACCAAGTCATCAGTTCTCAACTTCCCATAACTCCAACTCCAGGGGATCCAACACCCTCTTCCCGCCTCGATAGGCACCTGCACTTATGGGCACAAGCATACACATATAATTAAAAAACAAAGATGCTGGAGAGATGGCTCAATGGTAAAGAGCACTTGCTACTACTGCAGGTGACTCAGGGTTCAGTTCCCAGAAGCCATATGGTGGCTAGCAACTGTCTCCAGCTCCAGTGCCATTGGATATGACGCTCTCTACTGACCTCCAAGGCCAACAGGTACACACACACACACACATGATGCAAACATACAAGCAGGCCAAACATTCATATGCACACAATTATTTTTTAAAGATGAAAATTAATATATTACACTTTTTATTTTCTCCAAAAACCTAAAACAAGGAGGCACTACTTGCTAACTATAAACACTGTTCCAAAACTATTAAGTAGGAAGCGTTAAGTTCCTTCCTAAGTAGGAAGTTAAGCAGCATTTTGAAATACCTTCCTTCATAATTTCTCTGTAAAAAAAATAAGAGAATGATTTAAAGTTCATTCCTGCCTTTGTGTGATTAAAACTGTTATTTAGCTCAGTTCTCTGTAGAAAGTGCCTGCTTTAGGAAATAAACCTATTGTGAAGATCAAAGATGTCCCTTAAATCTGGCAAATGCTACTGAGCTAAAATAAAAGGAAAAAACATTAACTACACCCAAGTCCTTATCTCTTTACACTCTAATGTATGTCATAAATGAGCTTAACATTACTGGCAGTCGCACTGTGGGCATCAGTCTCTGACCATGTTACATAGGTGAAATTCACCTACAATCATGGAGCAGATAACATCCAGAGCTGTCCCTGTTATGATTTAGCAAGCTTCATAAACTATTAACTCAAATTACATCCAGGACCCATGGTAGCAGTTTTACGAGACAGGTCACTTTGTAGAAGTAACTTTCACAGTGTGCCCTAAATCTTCTAAGGACAGCATTTTCATTCAAGAATCACAGCTCCAATTCTAACCACGCCTGTTAAAGCCCATGTGAACAAAATTCTAGACAATACAGAGAGGAATGGTTTTCAGAGAAAAGCCAACCCAGCTGACAACACAGGAGTTAAGACACATGGTAACAGAAAGAATCTCTTCCAGAGGAATTAATTAGCCCAAATCCATACATAATCTTCCTTCTTAATAATAATAGTTCTGTAGCCCCAGCTGATATTTTGTCAATAATTTTTACAAAAATATTATCTACAGGGGCTCAGTGGTTAAACATGCCCAGTGCTCTTGCAAAGGAGCAGAACTCTGGTTCCCAGCACTGGAATGGGAACCCCACATGGCCTGTAATTCCAGGTCCAGGGTACCTGACTCCTCTGCCCTCTCTGCAGGGACATGCACAAATTGACACACACAGTATTTATTTTAAAATCTTAAAAAAAAAAAAACACCAACAAAAAGATGTAAAATAAAATGTAGTCTATATAAAGAAATCAAAGTGTAAAAATTGAAACTTTTTTTCTGTCAACAGCTAAAAATACAGAATTATCTTAAATAAACGAGGGTTTACTTAAACTGGGGGAGCAGAAAAAAACTTAAATTGTGCATTAAGCTAGTATAGTACAACTTTTACTCTGCTGAATAATGTGAAAATAAACTTAAAATACCCACTAAAAATATAAGAGAACCTGATTTATTTGGTAAAACCATATCAAAAGTACTATTGCTTACATATGAAATATTCTGTAAGGTAACTTTCCACTATTGTACAGTGAGGCCACTTATTTCATTCCTTTTACACATCAATTTTGTAAAAGAACCTGAAATGAGCAACTGAAACTTTCGATTAACCCTGAGTTATAGCTAATTACACATCCACACAGTGTAATATACAGCAGTTGTAGGAATACACATCTGTGCAAGCATAAATGGCATTTTTTGTGTGTAAAATACTTTTTATTTACAACTTGTTTTGTTTTGTTTTTGCTTTTTTCAAGACAGGGTTTCTCCATGAGCCTTGGCTTTCCTGGATTCCATTTGTAGAGCAGACTGGCACTGAAACTGGGAGACTCATATGCCTCTGCCTCCCAAGTGCTGGGATTACAGGTATACACCACCACACAGAAGCTTATTTACAACTTTTGACTAGCAGTCCACTAATCTGAATGAAATGAATTCTGACAGTCTAAGGACTCCCTTCCCAGCACTCAATGAAAGATCTTGGGAGCATTACCCATCCTCAACAATGGCTGGTTATTTTCAATGGAACTACCTAAAATTATTTACTTATGAACTAGAAAAAAAATTCAGTTCCAATACTATGTATTTGCCTGTCACACAGTATTCAGGTAATGGGATAAAATTCTCTCCTGCTTCTAATCCCTAATACTAGCTCCAAAAAACACAGATCTTTGCCTTTCCACATCTACTGAAAGACCCTAAAGCTGTAGAAATGAATAGTGTCGGCAGACAGTACTCAGTGTATCTTGGACCAATGAAGTGACGGGAGAGGAAAACATATCAAGTAGAGAAATCTAGAGGTCAAGAGAGTTGCAAAGACAGATGGGAAACAACAAGTCACCTGAAAAATATTTACCGGTCAAATATAATCTCTTTCACATTTTACCAAACAACAAAGACGTCAGGAAACAGCAGCACCAAGAGCAAACATTTCCTAGAATACCAGTGTCACTGATTAAAAAGAAAAAGAAGAAGAAGAAAAAAATCAACTAATTCTGAATTCTGCTTAAAAAAGGGGGGGGGGGATCCGATTTGACAATCACTTGGTTGATTCAGTAGGAAAATTAAATTACTCAAATTCATAAACCTCATTAATTGTCCAATTACAAAGGAAAACATAATATTTAACTTTATTGGTGCTGTCTTCCCAGCATTTCTCACTTTCTGGTGTAATCTCTTATTTAGAAAAACCATTCATAACGCAATTAATATAAAAAGTACTTCAGTCTCTTGACTATACTGTACGTTTACATAGAGCCTGTTTATTTACATAAGTAAATATGTAAGTGCCAGTACCTAGACACTGACAATATGTTCCTCATAAATTCAGAACTCTGCATCAGCCGTATACTTTTCTGACACGAGGAATTCAGAGGCCCTCAAGTTCACCAGGGTAAAGTTACTCAACTCGGGACATTAATACTGTGGTCTTTCCTTTCCTCACTACAAAGGGTACTTCAGGAAAAGCCTGTTTAAAAAGTGATGACAAAGCCCCCTTTCCCTCCCACACGACAGAATGCTCACGAGCATTAGAAGGCAAAAACAACACCGTTCCCAGCTTTTACTTTTAAAAATCTGCTCCACTGCAGGTTTGTCTATTTGACTTCTACCTGTTTCTGTAGCGACATGAGCAAGTATGTCCTGTTCCTCTGTTACAACAGGACATTTTAATTGCCTGACACTGGCTATCTGATCGAGGCATGACATCCAAAACACCATCTACAAAACACCGTAAGCCTATGACTCAACGTTAACGCCAAGAGAAAAAGTTTCTGATGAGAAAACCTTCGCTGTCGCTTAAAAAACGTACAAGGTAGAACAAGTCTGAGCGGCGACTATTCTTGGGGGACCTCCTTGGCTAAGAAATGGCAAAGTAGGAGTCAGTTCGCTCTGTGGATGACCCTCCAAGAAGAGGAGGAACGATTCTGAGCACGAGTGGGCTAAGTACTGGGGAGGCTTGCAGGATCAAAGATGCTATAAATACTATGCCCCGTGCTAGTAGTGTTTTGCCGCTGGGCATCTCGTGGCATTTCTGTTAGTGAGTGCGGCAGGCGGATGGCAAGACCGCTCCTGACTGAGGAGGGGGCTGGGGCAGGCTGTCCTCCCCACCACCGTAAAAAGCCAAGCCGGGTCCTTCTGGAAACCACACGCTAAAAGTTACACACACGCCCCACGCGAGGGGTGCGGCGGCGGCGGCGGCAGCGCGCATCCCCTCAGGGCCGCGACACAGAGGCGGGCGCGAAGGAGGCCCGGGGCGGCCCGGGCGCGGGGAACGGCCCGGGAGGTGGCCGCGCCGGCCCGCGCCGCCCCGTTGCCGGGAAGGCTCGCGCCCCGCCACCGGCGGCCGTGGGGGAGGGGAGGCCGGCTGCGGCCTGTTGGAGGAGTTCAGCCCCGGCCTCGCGTGCGGCTCCGGGCCGCGGCTCCCGGGTCCCGGGCGCCGAAGACCGACTCACCGGAAAGGCCCGGATCCGCATCTTGGTGTCCTTCCGGCTGCCCGTGCCTTTGCTCAGATTCGACATGGTGCTCGGCCCCTCCCCGGCGGCGGCGGCGGCGGCGGCGAAGGCGGCTGCGGCTCGCACTCCGAGGCGCCGGTGTCACATTGAAGGCGGGAGGGCGGCCGCGGGGCTCGGCGGGGGGCGGCGGCGCGGCCCCCGGGCTGGGCTGGG
>OU015743.1:38336321-38354745 GCA_907169655.1 Acomys percivali
GCGGCCCCCGGGCTGGGCTGGGCGGCGGGCCGGCCCCTAGGCGGCCGCGGCAGCGGGGGAGGCGGCTCGGGCTCGACCGGGGGCTGCGCTGGCGCGGCGGCACCGCGGGCTTCCCCTCGCGCGGGGCTCGGCTCTCTTTATCGCGCTCCTCCGCGATGGCGGCGGCGGCGGCGACGGACAAACATCTCACTGCGCAGGCCGAACGTCCTCCTCCTCCTCCTTCTCCTCCTCCGCCTCAGCGAGACGAGATCCGGCCCAGAGGGTGGAGGGGGGAGGAGGGAGGGAGGAGAGCGGAGAGTGGAGAGATGGGGGAGGGGGCGGGAGGACGGGAGGGGAGGCGGGAGGCCGCGGCGGGGACGTCAGATCTCGCGAGATCAGGGCGGGCGCGCGGCCGGAGGCGGGGCGGGGCGAAGACCGGGAAGGGAGGGCGTGGGGGGGGGGAGAAAACGGGGCGGGTGGGCGTGGTCTACGCCCTGGGGGCGGGAAGGGGGCGGTGCCTGTGGCAGTAGGCGTATCTCCGTTTTCAAAAGAGGAGGGTCGGAGGCCCCCGGTTAGGCGGCGGTGCCTGCTGATTGGTGGAGCGGGAAGGCGATGTGTCACGTGGACAGTGGGCGGGGGAAGTTCCGGGAGCAAAGCCTGGAGTGTTCTGTTGTGGGCTCGCCCGCCTGAGCTGGGCTGGGACGGCTTGCAGGTTGTCCTGGGAAAGGGTGTAGGGTGTGAGTGGGACGGCTCTCCGTCCTAGAACTGTTGCTGTGTTTTTCTAGGGCACGTGGCCCAGGGATGGGTACTTGAGCCCCAGCCAAGGACTTGAAAGCAGTGTTTGTGCCTGAGTTACCTGCGGACCAGGAAACTAGTGTCCTGTGTTTAGCTAGATGTTGCAACGCCTCGGAATAGAGCCAACCAGGCTTTCCTACGCAGCGCCGGCTCCTGGGTTTGTTGATTGATACTTTTCTGGAGGATCCAGAGCCCGCTCATGTTAAAACCCGGTTTTTGTTGCATTGAAATAAAACAAGTGCCTGATAATTTGTGTTACACATAATAATAGACACCTGACAAATCATTTAAAACCAAAATCACCGTGAAATTAAGTTTGCTGGAGGTTTAGAAGTATTTGTGCGGGTACTCTTTATCACGTTATAGTCGGAATGTCTAGTTTGATAGCCCTTTGCTTTTAATTTAGTACGAAGCCTAGGTCCTAATTTCTACTTGCTCAATTGCTGTTTCCAACTCCACAAGGAAGTCTTGAGTTTCTTCCCAAGTTTTTGAATGAACTGTTGTTGGGATGTGCATCTACATTTGAAAACTGAGCTCTAAAATGCTGTTTAAAATAGAAAACTTGATAAAGCTTGTTTACAGTTGAATTGGCCCTAAATTATTTGTAATGGCTAAACTTACTGAGTTGGGCCCTCGGTCTCTCCGTGGTTGAAGTGCTCCCTTTGAAAAATTAAACCTAAAAAAGAAAATGCTTACCAATTAAAACAGAAGCTTAAAGCCTATGCATGCACACTGGGAGGCAGAGGCAGCCAGACCTCTGAGTTTCAGGCCAGCCAACGCTACTCAGAGAAACCCTATCTCTAAAAGACAAAACAAACAAAAGTTTCAGAAGAATGTGGCTTAGCTTGGTGGCACACCTCTTTCATCCTATTGGGAGGCAGAGTCAGGCGGATCACTGTGACTTCGAGACCAGCCTGGTCTACAAAGCAAGTTCAGGATAGCCAAGGCTAACACAGAGAGACTGTCTCGAAAAACCAACAACAACAACAACAAAAAGAAGAATGTTTTATACACTAAGCTTTTAAGAAAGAAAGGAAGGATTAATCTGGGCAGTGATGGCCCATGCCTTTAAATCTCAGCACTTGGGAGGCAGAGGCAGGCAGATCTCTGAGACTGAGGCCAGCCTGGTCTACAGAGTGAGTTCCAGGACAGCCAGGACTTTAGCACAGAGAAACCTGTCTTGGAAATAACCAACAAGCCAGGTGTGGTGGCACATAATGTTAGTCCGAGCACTCAGGAGGCAGAGGCAGGCAGATCTTTGTAAATTCGAGGCCAGCCTGGTCTACAAAGCCAGTTCAGGTCAGCCAGGGCTACACAGAGAAACCCTGTCTCGAAAAACCAAAAAAGAAAAGAAAAGAATCAACAAAACAAAAAAAGAACGGATTAAGTGAAACAAGGAAGAGCTCTTGACAAATATAAGTATCCAATAGGAGTTTATAATTTGTATACTTATTGATCTCCATTTCCATAATTATCAGAATATTAAACACTCTTCTGTTGGCTGCCCTGTCACATAGCTCTATTTCTTAGTAAAATTAAAATATGAATTCTGGAGCCATTGGTTTCTCTCTAAGCTCTGCCACTCTATTAACTTTTTATTAAGTGTCTTTGAGGGCAAAGACTTAAGACTTGGCAACTCGGTCTGGAGGGCTTCATGTTCGAAATGGAGACAGTACTTTGCTGTCAAATTTGAGCAGTTGAATACATTTTAAGAGCCGTCAGAGGGCTGGCAAGATGGCTCAGCAGGGAGAAGTAGATGTGCTTGCCTTACACCAGCCTGATGAACCTGAATTTTACACGCCCCCACACACAAACACAGACACACACAGGATGTTGTAGCATGTCACCACCCACATAGTCACACATACAACAATAATAAATAGATTTTTAAATTTAAAAGACATCACAGCAGCCATCCAATATATGCTGGCTATCACATTTATCATTTTACTGGATGTTATACCAGCCTCCTAAAAAATAAGTAAAAACTTGCATGCTTTTATTAAATGGGTCATATCTGAAAGCCAGTCTGCAGCTCAGATGCCACAAACCATGAAAACTGGCGAGCCCTTATGAAGCTGCCAATTTTATTTTGCCAAGTAAAAGAACAACCAGATAGGTGAGATGACTAGACGGATACTCACCAAGCTAAGGACCTGAAGGAGAGAACTGACCCAAAGTTGTCCTTTGACTTGTACATGTGCTAATTAATTAACTAACGTAGTGTTTGTTTTACTACTCAGGAAAATGAAGTTCAATTTGCAAGAACTTGGATGGACTTAGAATGCATGATATTAAGCGGGGTCACACAATCTCAGAAAGAAACTGTATGTTCTCTCATAAGAAGAATCTAGCCAAAAATATTTGTAATGTGTAGACAAATGTACATGTCTACAAAATTGTAGAAAAAAAATATGATGGAAGAAGAAGAAGAAGAAGAAGAAGAAGAAGAAGAAGAAGAAGAAGAAGAAGAAAAGGGGATGAGTATAAGGGTATCAGGAGAGGCTGAACACAGATAACGGACACAAGTTATGAAAAAGGGTATAAAGCTAATTTTATCTTTAGTTCTAGTTCTGTCTCTGATTTTTTTGCTCTTGTGGTGAACAAGTGCATAAGATATATTCAGTAGTAAGAGTGTAAAATTAATGTGAAGCGCCACAGCTTCCATCTGAATGCCAGTTCCAACTATAGATGTTCACTGGGTCTTACAACTGTGCTGCTTTTATTTTATTTTTGCAAGTTTTAAAAAAGTAACAAAAATTATTTATTAAAATTAAGTTTACAAAAACAACTACTCCTATAATTTTAATAAACAAGTTTGTTGTTGTTGTTGTTGTTTGTTTGTTTTTCAAAGACAGAGTTTCTCTGTGTAGCCTTGGCTATCCTGGATAGCTTTGTAGACCAGGCTGGCCTTGAACTCACAGAGATCCAAAGCATGGGCTTCCACCACCCAGCTAACAAAAGATATTTTTAACCAAGAAATTGGGAAGATTAAGTTTTGAATAAAAAACTGCCCAATGCACTGGTACATTTAGCCTTATGAAAAACAGTACATTGCCCTAATCTTTCTCATTTTTCCATGAACTTGGGAAAACACCAAAGTCCAGACTAGCGGAATTAACTACCTTAAAACCTATTCTATTTAAGTGTAAAGCTATAGAATCACTTTCATTTGTTTTACAAACACAGAGTTTCACATTTGTGTTACTTAAGCAAAATTCAATTACATTTAAACGAATCACTATCAACTGTTTCTTATATTTGAACCACAAAGAAACTACAAAAATGCTTCAAAATTTATCTCATTGAGAAATTTGCTGATTTATTTGTTCATTTATTGAAGTAGTTACTAAATTGCCAGTATATGTGCAAAGTACTAAAGTGAATAAATGAGTTGAGACCCACCATCACTGATCATAAAGGTCCTTTCTACATCTCAAAATTGGAAACCACAAACCGAAGTTGAATTGAGCAATAGTTTCCTGTATATTTCAGTCCAGAAGTCAGAGATGTTTTTTTTTTCTTTCTAAGGAAACAGCATCCTCAAAATGTATAGGAAGAAACTTCTAAGCATCAGTAGACTGTTCTTTGCCCTGTGGTGGTCCCCGACTTCCAAATAGAAGATGGTTTTACAGGATGCTGTCTTTCGTGCAAGCAGCTACCTTCCCAGCAGAGCAAGCACAGTGCAATAGGAACACACTAGATTTTGCATGGCTGACAATTATTTTTCCTACTCCTGCTGACAGTGTCCTGACACAGGCAAACAGTGGCCCCATTTCCATTATCCACATGGACGACGTGCAGTCAGACAGGTCAGGCCAGGCGGCTGGATGGGCCAGCTCCTCTTCTGAGTCCCCGTCTATAAAAAAGCACCATAAGGTGTGAAGAGCCTGTAAAAGGGAATAATAGCCTCTTCTTTGCTGTGAGTTTCTAGGTATCCAGGAAACCAAGTCTCTGTAATCACAGCTGCAGACTCACACGTTTGATTGTAAAGATACTGGTTATTAAATCAACTCAGAGCCTACCAATTCAATTAGAATTTGATGGTTTTGAACAGACCCTGGTAAGGGAGATTGCATGGTTTTCAGATTAGAAGACAGATGTAGAGAGAGTCCCAGTTGCGTGCATGAAGGGACTAGGCCTTCTTTCTTCTCTGTCTCCTTAGCTATTACTGGTCATTGGATGTGGAATTGTTTGGATGCCTGCTAACAGAAATAGGAGAAATAGGAGTAGACTGGCCATTGGCAAACTAACCACTTAAACCTGGCTGTGCAAGAACTGTACATCTTTACTGTGTACTTTTTCTTCTTACATCCTGAGACCAGAAGTGTATGAGACCTACAAGCATATGAGATAAACCTACAGCTTCAACTAAAGAAAAATTCTGCATGCCTGATTACTTCATAAAAATGCATCTTCATTTTCCATCACACTGTCATGCTAAACATCTTGAGAACAATTCTAGAAACTTTATAATTGACTTATACAGTGTTCTGTCTATTCCACTTTTACCCAGTAAGTGAATCTTTTGTAAATAAAAATATGAATATATTATCTTGACAGAATAAAGGTTCTCAATTAAAATTACAGACATTGCTCCCATATGGGTTTTTTTTTTTTTTTAACTTACTTATTATTAGCATGGGCGGAAGGAATGGATGATATGTGCTATAATGTAAGTTTGGAACTCAGGACAACTTCATGAGTCAGTTCTTTCCTTCAGCTTTATGTGGATCCTGGGGTTTGAACTCAGGTCCCCAGGCTTGTGTGGCAGGTGCTCTTTTACCTGTTGAACCACCGTGCTCGCTTCCACATGATTTTATTTCAAAGGAAAAATAATTTCCTCCTACCGATAACATTGTAGCTGTAACCATACCAAGAAGCCTCCAGGGGACAATTATGAATGTGAACTGCTTTCATTCGTGACAGCTAAAGTATATGTTGAAATTTATAGCTCATCAGCTCATTCTTTGTAAGGTAATTTTGGAGTTGAGATACAGAGTGATGCCAGAGAGCCATAAAAGCAAATAGTCTCAATTTTATTCTACATTCAGTAATTGTATAAACTAGCCACCTACAAGTGTAATAAAATAGCATTATTCTTAAACTTCTTCAAAAAGCTCTTGTCTTTGTTGTTCAGAGTGAAACCATATGCTTAATTCTTCTATCTAGAGCTGGTAGGAGTCCCGTGAGTGAATTAAAGCATCCTTGGTAGGAAAGAATTAACAGGAACTGATGAAAAGACATCGAGATCGATGGAGCCTTGTCCAGTGCCCAGTTAGTATAATGAAGTAATGAAATAATCCCTAGAGAGAAGTTGATTCTATGCCACCACATTCTGGATCCTCTCATTCTTTCATGGTTGGTTTTTAGTAAAGGATCCACTAAGTGGGCCGTGCTCAGATGCTGGCAACATGGGCATGTTGCTAAGATGAATCTGACGACTTTACATTTAACTGAGTTTAAAAAACAAAAACAAAAACAAAAACAAAATGAACAGCTGCATGTGGTGGTACAAGCATTTAATCCCAGCACTTGGGAAGCCAAGGCAGGTGGACTGCTGTGAGTTTGAGGCCAGCCAAAGTGAGGTCTACAAAGGGAGTCCAGGACTGCCAAGGCTACACACAGAAACTCTGTCTTTAAAAAGCCAAACAAACAAAACCAAACAAGAATTTTTACGTATGAGTCCATTAGGAGTAGGTCTTCTCTGTGGCTGAAGTTCTCATTGAAAAGTGCCTATCCTTACATGAACCTTCGGGCTTCTTAGAACAACTCCTTCCCATGCTTGCACTCTTTTTTTTAAAAAAAATATTTATTTATTTATTTACTATTATGTATACAGTATTCTGTCTGCATGTATACCTGCAGGCCAGAATAGGGCATCAGATTACATTATAGATGGTTGTGAGCCACCATGTGCTTGCTGGGAATTGAACTCAGGACCTCTGGAAGAGCAGGCAGTGCTCTTAACCTCTGAGCCATCTCTCCATCCCCCATGCTTGGACACTTAAGGTGGCTACACATTTGCATAAATTAATTATGACAGTGATGACAGTAGTGTTTCTTCTTGTGGGAAGGACATGCTTCTTATTAGCCTCCTGGTCTTTTGTTCTAAGGGGAATTTCTGACTGGGGATGGTCTTAATGGAGAGCAGTTCTCACTTCCAAGCGTGTTAGCCGAAGTGGCTTGGCTGATGCTTCTATCTAAGGATGTGCACAGGTGATACAGGTAGTCAGATCCATTCCTAAACACTTGCGTAGATGACTGAAGGACCCGAGGTAGTCAGTGGCAGTAAATAAGCCAGGCTTTGCCTGCTGGATGACTTTCACTGTCACTTGCTCTTCAGGTCCACTTGCTTGCACAGTGAGTACTTTACTCACTGAGCCATCTCTCCACAGCCCTGAAGTACCTCTTATTTCTATTGTGAGGAAGATAGCTCATCTTATAATTGTGCCCAGACCAACCTTCCTTCCATCCTTCTTTTCTTCCTTCCTTTCTTCTCCTTCCTTCCTTCCCTCTCTACTCCTTTCTACTTTCCTTCCTTCTCTCCATTCTTCCCTCCCTTCTTTCCTTCCTTTTGTTTGAGTCATTGTTCACCACTCTTTTGGATGAATTTAGCACACCTGCCACTTTGTGTTATGTCACCATGGATAAGTATAGAGAAGGTTCAAAAATTTAACAAGCCAGCCAACTCTTCTATAAATCCATAAGATTTTTCTGTAAACACACAAAATTAGCAATTATTGTGATTATTTGACAGCAATAGAGTAGATGAGTAACTAGAAAAAAAAATACATTAAATGAGATGGTTAACTACTAATATTGTCCGTGAGAAGAAGAATGTATCTGAATCAGCTAAATTGCTTTCCATACCAAGACAGAAAACACACTTCAATTGGTGTAAGAACAATCAGATCATTGTCTTACGTAACAAGAATCCCAGAGTCAGCTCACAACCAAGATATAGTACATGCAGATTCTAGCCCAACTTTATGACAGTTTTGGGGCTGCTCGCCTTCACCACTGGTTGGCGACAAGGCCGCTATAGTCACAACATATATATCATTTATCTTCTTATTAACTTGAAGCTAGAGCAGTGGTTCTCAACCTGTGATCTCAGGCCCAACTACACTGAAAGGAGAGCTCTCATATACAAATGATAAGATTGAGAGAAATGCCTAACAGCTAAAGACCTCAAAAAGGTGAAATCTACCCCACAGGCCTACCACAGCAAGATGACATAGGTGCACATGTTTTTACAGACACCCACACTCTCTGGGCTTCTCTTTCAGAGGCACTTAGCAAAACCTTATTCCCTGTTTTCTTTTGTCATGTGCCCTATAGATTAGGGTAGCCAGAGGCAAATGCAAACAAAGTGGTTGCCCACAGACTAATTTGAAAGATGGTCAAGAGGCCTCTTTGCTTACTTATTTTTAAAAATCAATATATTTTAAACCACTTGTAAAAAAAAAGAAAACCATGCACCTAGATTAATGAAGCCACTCGAATTAACGAGCCCAGACCCAAAGTCTATACATCTCAATGAACTTGCTTACAGTTACCATAGCTATTCTGAAATATTTAGACCTGACTGGTTCAAAAATGTATGCTAGTCACTCCAAAACCATTCAAATGCTTGAGGCTGTCCTACTGCCGTGTTTTCCAAAAGATGTGAAGAGGTGGCTGGAATCAGCAAAGTGTCCTTTTGAAATATGTTAGTATTCTAGGTCAGTTCGAGTCTCAATTTGTTGCCTTTTAAAAGAGGAGATTAACTTGCTTCTGAAAGCAAAACAACAGCTAACACAGTTTCTGGTGCTCTTATTCCAGCAGACCTTTATGAGGGAAAGGAGGGCTGTCATTGGTTAAACATGTGATCCGGGCACCGCTCATGACAGCTTTGCCTGCTGCTTCCTCACAACATAGCACTTGAGTATTCTTCCCGTAGAAGAGAAGAGTGCAGGGTTCCATTGGCTGAATAACGCTAAGGGCTCCCGAGAAAAGAAGCATAGTAGGATTACCTTCATAGTGGTCATAAGAATTAACTGGTGTAAGAAATGAGCTGTGCTCTTATTCAGCGCCCTGCTGATGAGGAGCATTTAGCCAAGGCTGCACAGTGAGCCTCATTTTATAAGTAAGAAAAGTCATCTCACAGAGGCTTGGCAACTTGTCCCACCTGATGGCAGTTAAGTGTCTTATGGACATCACCACAGAAGGATTCCCTCCTTTTTAACTAATGCCAGGTATGCTCAAGTACAGAGTCTGTATGCTCCCCACTATGTTGGTTTTCTGTTAGGTCATCTATTTGGGCCAATGGTCCAAAGCCATAGGATGGGATGAAATGCATAAAAGTTGGGCATCCAAAAATGGAACCCCAGCAGGAAGTGGGCGAGGCCTTTACCAAGCTCTTGACCTCTCTAATGGGTCACCCTCTTGCTCTGCAAAAATACTCCATGATCAAGATTGAATTTAGCGTTAATACACTCAATGGCTGGATCTTAAATGACCAGAGCCTCAGAAATGGAATCAGTTGATCTGGTGAGATAAACGGCATGATTGTGAACAAATAAAGTCAGTGAGATGACACAGCAGAGCAAAGCAACATACTACCAGCTGAAGGAAATGCCCGTGGGCCTGATTTGGGATGTGTTCTGTGCAGTTGGTCAGTTTTTGTGCTATTTGCATCCTTGTGCATCCCCATTTTCACTCTTAGGATCTTCACTCACAAAGACAATCTCTGTATACTGAAAAGTGCAAATTAAAGTCAGAAGATGTTGTTTCCTTCAGTATATTCTTCTCAGCATATTAAGGAAAGGAAATAAGTTTTCAAGGTTTGGAGCAAAATGAATTTAATTTGCCAGAAAAAGTAGATACATTTGAGTAAGCTATATATGCTTAATTGATGTTTTTTCTCACTAACTACAGTAGTACTTTATTGAAGACTGCTCGTGTTATGGATTTGGACAAATTGCGTGTGCCCAGGTAGGAAAATTACAAAAAAGAATCTGATGTGGTTCAGCTAACTGGTGAGAGTGCCGTGCAACATCAGAATTTTAATCTCTCTTCTCTGTCCCTCTCTCTCTTCCTCCCCTCCACATGTGTGTGTGTGTGCGTGTGCGTGTGCGTGTGTGTGTGTGTGTGTGTGTGTATGTGTGAGAGAGGGGGGGAGGGAGGGAGGGAGAGAGAGAGACAGAGAGACAGAGAGAGAGCATCTGGGGTCGCCTCCTCTCCATGTCCTATGTTCCAGTAGTTTTCCTTGGGGCTACAGATGCACACTGCCTTGTCAGGCTCTGTGTGGGTTTCAGGGATCTGAACTCAGGTCCTCAGGCTTGTGTGGTAAGCATGATACCCACTGAACCATTTCCTCAGTCTAACATTGGACTTTTAAAGGCTTTCGGATATATGGTGTAGCCAGTACATTTTAAAAATTATTAAATAACTGAAAAATACAAAAATAAATACATAATTTTTGTATGTGATATTTATCTTCAAAGGAAGAAAAAAGTACAACAAATGAACTATAAAATCTCTTTAACAAAGGGAAGCCAAGAGCAAAACCTTAACATCCAATACTGTTAGGCACTGTGTTCTAGAAAGGGCATGTTTCATCTTTAGAGTTTCTAGTTCAGTTTCTGCATCCCTTATTACAAACCTCTCTCTCTCTCTCTCTCTCTCTCTCTCTCTCTCTCTCTCTCTCTCTCTCTCTCTCACACACACACACACACACACACACACACACTGAATCCATTATCACCAGGATAGCAGAGTTTCTTGAAAGTCTCTGACCAAGACTTTTCCCATTCGCCAGGGCATTTATGTAACTGCAGTTTTGTTGTTCTTTCTCCCTAGAGGGATTCTCTTTAGGATTTCCTAACATAACACATTTACACTGCACTTACACTATAATTTGATATAATAGAACTTGGGCTGTATTCTTTCTCAGGTATCAACTGTGCCATAAACAGAGCTACCCTGACGTATCCACAATGTGTCTGAAAGTGCAACTGTGGCTCAAGCTTTCAAACGTGCTCAAGTTATGCACATTTCTCTACTGGAAGATGCACAAAATGCTGAATAAATATATATTGCCCCATTTAAATGAAAATGCTACAACTCGGATAATTCTCAGAGGTTTTTCTTGAAGCTGAATTCTAAGCCCACAACTTTCTGTTATTTGCAGCTTCACAAGTGACTGATTTACAACATATAAATTGCCCTAAAAAGACAAGAAAGGGGAAATTGAACAGTAAAAAACTAATGGCATATTTCTGAGGGATTCCCCTCAGTTATAAAGGCCTAACCTTTATTGCAGTCAGTAGTAGGGTTATTGTGAGCATGAAAGAAAAGAAATTATAAAACCTAAGAATAAGAAACATTCTTAAAATTTTTCACTTGTTTCTCCATTTCCATCACACACAGTATATGGCTTTACTTTGTGATAAAACCCTGACCATAATTCTTGATTTAAGTGTCAAAGGACAGTTTCCCATGAGTCTGGGCATTGCCCCACACTCTTCCCTTCCTTCTTTCCATCCCTCCCTTCCTTCCCTCTCCTCCCCCTTTCATTGCTTTCCTCCCCTCCCTTTGCTTCTTTCCTCCCTCACTCCTTTCTTTCTTTCCTTTCTTCTTTCTTTCTTTTTTTGTGACAGTGTCTCATGTACCCCAGGCTTGACTCACACTTGCTGTGTTGCCAAAGACGACCCTGAGTTTCTGACCCTCTGCTCTTACTTCCTGAGTCCTGGGATAACAGTTGTGTACAAACACTCCCCGTTTCTATGGTACTTAAGATCAAGCCCAGGGGTTTGTGCATGCTAGGTCAGCACTCAACCAACCGAGCTACATCACCAGCTTGTGCACATCTTTCAAGCGAGGTTACTGAGTTTTTTATTGAAGCAGATTCTCATAAGGATTTTTGAATAATAACCTTGAAAATCACCGCACCCCCTCTCAGAACAGATGTACCTGTTGTCTCTATATGGTAGTTTGAATAAGAGTGGCTCTTATAGATGCATATGTTTGAATGCTTGGTCCCTAGTTAGTGAGGTTATTGATTGCTTTTATTGAAGCTGATTCTTATAAGGATTTTTGAATAACAGCCTTCAAAACCATTCTCACTCTCTCTCATGCCTCCCTCTCATGTTCTCTCTCTCTCTCTCTCTCTCTCTCTCTCTCTCTCTCTCTCTCTCTCTCACTCTCTCTCTAGTTCTCGCTCTCTCTCTCTCAGAATAGACATGCCTGTTGTCTGTATGTGGTAGTTAAATAAGAATGACACAAAGCCCACAGTTAGGTTGTCTTAGTTTAATCCTGGCCAGGATTTTTTAGTTTCTGATCTGCCAGAAATGAACCCTGAGACAAGAATATGTCTACAGTGACCTGACCTTGGAAATCACGGCTACATAGTGAGATAGTAAAAAGAAGAATAGAGCCTGGAAAGATGGCTCAGTGGTTAAGAGTATATACTGCTCTTACAGAGGACCAGGGTTCAGTTCCCAGCACTCACGTGGTAGCTCACAATCATCTGTAGATCCAATTCCTGGGCTTCCGGGGCCCTTTTCTAGCCTCCACACACATGGTTCACATACATGCAAAATCACCTATACAGATAAAGTATAAATAATTTTTTTAAGAAAGAAAAAAAGAAGAGGACTAGAAAGACGTGGATAGATTATGAATTTCCAAGGAAGTCATAAGGGTGGGTGGCTGAAGCTTCATTCTACTCAAGAACTCTTGGTGGCCAATATAGAATGTGACCTTCAGAGATGTCCTATTCATGGGTGAGGGAACTGGGAGATGATGTACCAGATCCTACATGTCATTGGTTGGACTTTGATTCCCGTCCTGAACTCTGGCCAGTCTTGCATAGCATGGAGATGGCTACAAGAGGCCTTGGTAGTTGGAAGACAAGATTGGGGATATATCATGTGGATAAAGCATAAAGAAATACAATAGGCACACTTACAGCCTTTGCTACAGATTCCTGCTTGTGGTATATTCGTAGGACATTATTCAAAGATGTTTAATGTTCCTCTTTCCTCATTGGTAGAATGTAAATAATAATAATACCATTATGTAAGGTTGGTAAAAGAGTTAAATATTGAAATAATGGAAAACACTTAAAACAAGCTACAGAGTTCCTTAAAACCTCGGCAAATGTTGGCTCTTATTACAGAAGAACACAGCATATATTCCCTGCTAGATATTTTCTGTGTACTATTCTCTGACATGAGAATTTGACTTTTAATTCCTTAACATCATGACATTTTATTTTACTAAGTGTCTGTGATGGGACTCTTGGAGATTCAGTGTGTATTTATGTTTGACATGTGTCAAGGGGCACCAAGAATGATGTATTTAAAGCTTATTCCTATTTAAATTTCCTTAGAGAATTTATGGGGATAAGCACTCCTGAACTCTTTAATTTAAAGATTTACTGCTCTGTCAGAGAAACTAATTAAAACTTATTTGAAGTGTCAGTAACACAGTAGCGTGAGTGTCCATTTTTTTTCTTGTAAAATGTGAATCAATAGAAAAGAGAAGCATGTTTACTTGTTTAAATTGTATGTTTATGGGTACTTTGCCTTCGTGTATGTCTGTGTATCTTATGCCTACATAGGCCAAAAGAGAATGTGGGATGCCCTAGGATGAGAGTTACCAATGGTTGTGAGCCACCCTGTGGGTGCTAGGAATTGAACTCAACTCCTCTAAAACAGTAGCCAGTGCTCTTAACCCCTGCACCATCTCTCCAGCACCTGAGACGCATGTTTTAAACTCAGTTTTCTAGCATTACATATCATCTGTGTCAGACTCCTGTGAATCCACATGATGTTAACTACAGAATTCACCAGGATGCTCAGGACTTTAGGAAGGCTACTTAACTTTCGATTAGGATAAATTTGTACTATTTAGCCAAACAGCACTGATAGGAAGTCACCAAGCTTTTGTAAACTGTGTATTAGTTAAATCCAAATGCTTATGGCCTTTAAACATCTTAAATGTCCTTTTAATACATGCGTGATTAGTAAAATAACATAATGCCAACAATAGATGTTTAAAAATAGTCTTTTAGTGAATGTATGTGATTACTAAAAATAATGTAACAGTAGTGACAGAACTGAGCTCTGTTTCTTAGTCCATTGTCAGTTCCTCTTTGGTGAGACTAGCTGGAGCAAACTCAGGAACCTCGGAGCCTTCCAATGACTCTGAAGATTACTGCCTCAAATCAGGCCAGGAACGTGGTACAGCTAAGAACAGCATCTCTGTCACAGCTCAGGGTCCATCAGCCTAGCAGAGCAGGCATGTCCCTTCCCTCTAGATACCCAGGGTCCAAGCCCACACTCTCAGTATCCCAGGACCCATGAAATCTGTTTTGAGGACAGACTCCGGAGTAAAACAGACCCAATCTTTTAACATAAATCACTCTCATTCTATCCCATTCCTCAAAGGCCCCATTGTTTCTTCTGGGTGAGATATAACATTTAAAAGATCTATTTCTGCTAAGTGGTTAATAGAGATAATGCATCCAACACAGTGAGTGGGAGAATATAAAACATCTGGTGATCTTTGCAGGACACATAGACTCTTACAGGGATAACTTGGAGACATTTCTTAAACCATGGAGAATGACACCAGACTTTAAAGGCTCCACCGTCAGACAGAGTTGTGTTTGAGACTATGTTACCCATTTATAACTATTTTTTAAGTGAATGACCTTTTTTAAAAAAGTTATTGCTTATATGTATGGATGCTTTGCCTGCATGTATGTCTTCATACTACATGTGTGCTGAGTGCCAGCAGATGCCAGAAGAGGGCATTGGATCCCCTAGAACTGAAGTTATAGACAGTTAAAAGCTGCCACAAGGGTGCTGGGGCTCGAAGCCAGTTCTTTTGGAAGAGCAGCCAATACTCTTAACCCCTGAGCCACCTTTCTAGTCCCCTTCTTTATGTTTTTCCCCCTCTTATAATCTATGCATGTGGTTTAATGAGCCTAGTCTTATGGGCCAAATCTGATGTTATTTGAGTTTCCTGGAGTCTAAGCCACACTGTTGGTAATTCAAGGCTTGCCAGAGTTGTTGACTCTTTCTGGGCATCAGTACAAGCCCTAGAAGGGGAGATCAGTTACATGTTTTCTTTAGTAATGACATGAGTTAAATAATATACCCTCAGATTAAATATGTCACTTATTCAGCAGAGTTCTTGCTTTGATGCTTTTTATATGAAGTATAAAAACCAGAGAATGTTAACAGCTGCCAAACTGCCAAATATGTTTACACATTTTACATGCTGAGCAAGCGTATCACCGGTTTGTCTGACCAAACCGTCTTCTCTTTTTGAGAACCTGTTTCCATTGTTTCTTGTAAGTGGGCAGTAAACCATATAATGATACACTGCTGGGGGTTTGTTTGTTTGTTTGTTTTTTCCTCTGTGTAGCCTTGACTGTCCTGGACTCGTTTTTGTAAACCGAGTTGGCCTTGAACTCACAGAGATTTGCCTGCTTCTGCCTCTCTGAGCACTGGGATTACAGACATGCAGTGATACACTGCTGTTTACAGCGAACTGGTAGAGACGCTAGACAGACAAACACAGGATAAAGAAGGCTAAATAAACCGAGGTGGGGTTGGGGAAGCTTGAGAGAGAACACAGTTTATAAAATGCTTGCTACAGAAGCACGAGGAGCCAACACTTCTCAGAATCTCTGTAAAACACCAGGCGTAATATTACCTTCTTGTAATCTCCGTACCGGGAAGACAAAGATGGGCAGATAGATCCTGGGCATCCCAACCGGGCATCCCAGCCTAATCAACAAGCCCCAGGCCAGGAGATCCTGATTCAAAAAGCAAGGTGGATGGTAGATGAGGAAGAATGATACAGGAAGTCCCTGTCTTCCTCAGAATGCCCACACACGGACACGCCCACCGCACTCCACCCCGCATGTGCCTACAAAAATAGGCAGCAGAAGGAATGCGGTGATCAGGTATGTGGCGAGTGAAGAAAGGATAATACACATCTTGTTTGGTTTGTTTGAGAAACACTCCTGGGGAGCAGGCTTCACCGGAGTTTACCATCAACATGCAGAGTGCTCAGACTACAGATGTTCACCCCATCACACCAGCTATACATCTTCCCCCCCACTTGGTTTTTTGAGACAGGGTTTCTCTGTGTAGCCCTGGCTCTGCTGGGCTTGTTTTGTAGACCAGGCTGGCCTTGAACTCACAGTGGTCTGCCTGCCTCTGCCTCCCGAGTTCTGGGATTAAAGGCGTGCGTAAAGGCGTGCCCACCATGCCCGGCCCAACTATACATTTTGACTCTAGAGAGCTTTACAATTCCTTCTAGTTTGGGAAGTGTTTCCTGCCTGTGAAATAGGTAATCTGTTTAACATAGAAGGCTGATTGCCACAAGAGCATGATACAAAGAGATAACCTCTGAGCCACTTGAGTAGTTGTTTGTTTATTATTATTATTATTATTATTATTATTATTATTATTATTATTATTTGTGTGTGTGTTTGTGTTTTGTTTTGTTTTTGAAACAGGGTTTCTCTGTGTAGCCTTGGCTGTCATGGACTTGCTTTGTAGGCCAGGCTGGCCTCGAACTCACAGCAATCCACCTGCCTCTACCCACCAAGTGCTGGGATTAAAGGCGTGTGCCATCATGTGTTTTGTTTTTGACACATGTATGTAGTTTGGCTGCTCTGGAACTTACAGAAATCAGCCTGTCTCTACCTCCTGGGTGTTGGGATTAAAATGGTGTGCCACCATGCCCTGATTACTTATGTAATTTAAACTTTTCCAGAAGCCATGTTTTTTTTTTTAAAGAAAAGGAACCAGATGAAATAGATTTAAATAATATAATCTATCTCAATATATCAACAATGTCATTTCAAAATGCAATTTAAAACTGTTGATGGGGTGACCTGGTGGCACTCAGAGAAAGAATAAGCAGGCTGCCAAGATGAGACTTGATAGCCTATGACCATATAGTGAGGGAGGAGGTCCCCCTCAGTCATAGACCTAGGGGAGGGGAATAGGGTGAAAGCAGGAGGGAGGGAGGAATGAGAAGATACAAGTGATGGGATAACAATTGAGATGTAATCTGAATACATTAATAAAAAAATACTGTTGAGGTATTTGCATTCTCATTTCTATAGTAAACCCTCAAAGTCTGATGTGCCTTTTCCTACAGAACATATCGATTTTTAACCCACCACATCCCACCTGTTCAGTTGCCACCTGTGGCAAGAATACTTGATGGAACCAGGTGTGCTAGCAGGAACACCATTTCCATGTTGTCTTTTATCTAACACGGCCATGCGTGATTTCCACCGCTGTGACAAATACTTGAGAAAACTTAGAAAGAGGAGAGGCTTATTTTGGTCCCTGTTTTCAGGCTACGGTTCCCTTACTCATTGCTTCATGCTTAAGGCGATACAGAATCATGATGACAAAATGATGTGAGAAAGAAGAGCCGCTTACTTCGTGACAGCCAAGTAACAGACAAAGAGACAGAGAAGGGCCCAGCATCCACCCCAACGGCATACCTCCTGCGACCCCTCTGCACTCCAAATAGGCCCTCACCTCTGAAAGCTTCGTCACTTCCCAATAATAGCATCAAACTGTGAATCCACCAGTGAGTTTATTGGTTAAGTCAGAGCCTGCAGAATCCAATCAGCTCTCAATAAATGGAATCCACCAGCTGAGGACCAACGCTTTTCGGTGGATATTTCGTAGTCAGACTATAACACCAGGTGACTAATGTTATGCCAAAAAACACGAGAGTCCAAGCTATTTGTGTCATTTCCAAAATAGCCTGGTTAAAAGTCAGCTTGGCTTCTTTACTCTTTGTCCCTCTCTACCAGCTTGACAGGAGGGACGTGGCAGCCTTCAAAGCCATTTGTGACAGATGGCACAAAAAGGAAGGATCATATATCCTCTGAATCATCATTTGGAGAACAGCCTACCATTCACTTTGTATGTTAAGCAAGAAATAATTTTCCTGTCTTAAATGGTAATTTTTTATTTCTTTGTTTAGCTGTTCATCTACCCTATCTAGTATACTTATTTTTCCTATTTTTCTATTGAAATCCTCTTTTATTTCTAACAGTAAGTGATATCTTGGACATTGCGCAGAAGTGGGTACATGTACAAGAATGCAGATACAACACAAAGTGTTCTCAATGCTGCCTTTTTGTGTTTCATCACCAAATAATGTATCTGTGTGTGTGTGTTTTAGCCCAGGTATGTCTAAGCTGCAGACTTAGCCTGGAAAAATTAAAGCCCTTAAAAGCAAATCAAGTTAAAAAGATGAACAAACCATTATATAAAACCCTTGTAAGGAGGTTGGGGATACAGCTCAGTGGTGGAGTACTTACCTAGCATGTACAAGGTTCTGGGTTGAGTTCCCAGCACCGACTGAAAAAAAATTAAACAAAATCAAATAACAGTGAAAACCTCTTAAAAACTAAAGCCGGGGCTGGCAAGATGAATGGGTGGGTAAGGGCATTTGCCACCAAGCCTGACAACCTGCATTTGATCCCAAGAACCTGGCCTAAGGAGAAAACCAGCTCTCACAACTTGTCCTCTCACCTCCACATTTGTGCTGTGGCATGCAAGCACACACACACACACACACACACACACACACACACACACACACACAC
>OU015743.1:38354755-38397211 GCA_907169655.1 Acomys percivali
CACACACACACACACACACACACACACACACACACACACACACACACAAATTCTAAGTTGGGCTGGAGAGATGACTCAGAAGTTAAGAACACTGGCTGCTCTTCCAAAGATCCTGAGTTCAATCCCCAGCAACCACATGGTGGCTCACAACCATCTATAATGAGATCTGGTGCCCTCATCTGGCCTGCAGGCATACATGCAAGCAGAATTCAGTATACATAATAAATTAATAATTCTTTTTGAAAAAATTGTAAGTTACTCTTTTAAAAAACAAAGGCAAAGATGCACAACATTGACTTATTTGGCAGTAAATTCTTTTTTAAAAAAAAGATTTATGTATTTATGTATTTATTATACAGTGTTCTATTTGTATGTAACTCCTGCAGGCCAGAAGAGGGCATCAGATCTCCTTCTAGATAGCTGTGGGCCACCATGTGGTTGCTGGGAATTGAACTCAGGACCTTTGGTGGAGCAGTCAGTGCTCTTAACCTCTGAGCCGTCTCTCTAGCCCTGGCAGTAAATTCTTATATGTCACATCAAAGAGCCAGGTAACAATAATAAAAATAAATTGCATTTAAAACTGTTCTTGTTGTTGTTCATCAAAGACACAACAGAAGGCAACCCACAGAATGCAAAAAAAGTAGCTGGTAAAAAGAAAAATGTCCATAATGTATTGAGGACACCTAACCCTCAAAAACAACTAATCAGACAGGCTGACTCACAAACAGGGAGAGTATCTAGACATTTCTCCACAGAATAGATTCGAAAGGCCAGTTAGCACAAGGAAAGATGCTCATGTCATTAATCTGTGGGTAATTTCTAATTAAAACCATATACAGAGGCCACCTCACACCCGCTAGCCAGGCTACTATACATAAGCAGGCAATAGAGAAAACAGCATTTTTAAGAAAAGATAGGAAGAAATGGGAACCCTTCTGCCCTGTCGATAGGAACATAAAATGGAGCAAGCAGTTTGGCAGTTCCTCAAAAGTGTGAAGTAGAATTACCATGAGACCCAGCAGATTCATCTCTACCTTAAACAAATGAAAGCAAGCTGGATATGGTGGCACACACCTGTAATCCCAGCACTAGGGGAGGCAGAAGCAAGTGAACCTCTGTGAGGTTCGAGGCCAGCCTGGTCTACAAAGTGAGTCCAGGACAGCCAAGGCTACACAGAGAAACCCTGTCTCAGAAAACCAAAAAGAAAAACAACAAAACAGAACAACAACAACAACAACAACAAACTGAAAGCAAGGTCTCAGAAGAGATGTGTCTGTACCTTACCATGTTTATAGGATCATTACTGCCAAAAGATAAAGGGTAGAATCCACCCAATGTCCATTGCAGATGAATGGTTGGGGGAAATGTGGCAAATATGAACAACGGAATGTGACTCAGCTGTTAAAAAAAAAAGGAAGAAAATCCTACAGCATGAATAAACCTTGAGGACAATTTTCTAAATGAAATAAGCCAGGTGCAAAAGCCAGATCCTGAGGCTCCACTTATATGAGATACTTGGCATAGTGAAATTCATAGCGATGAAATGCAAAATTTTGTTTGTACCAAGGACTTGGGAGGAAGAAACTGGGAGTTATTGTTTAATGAGTCTAGGCCTTCAAATTTACACTATGAAAGGATTTCTGGAAAGGGATGGTGGAGATGTTTACTCAGCAGTATGGATGCATCCAATACCTCTAAACCACACATTCAGAAAGCACTAAGGAGGTAAATTTTATTCTGTGTGTTCAAATCAGAGCCTTCAGAATCCTTGAAACACTTGATTGGTAAACGTAATTTATAACTGCCAAGAAATTTCCAACCTCAATATAGCTAAAATGTGGAATATATAGTTCTACAATGACATGATGATTAAACAAGGTTTCTTTTTTTTCTCATGTGTTAATATAACTATGGCAGGTTAGGAAGGCCCAGGGCACTATATTAACTCTTGTGAGGTCCCTGTAGGAGATATATCTATTTTCACAAAAGGAGTTTTGAAAGCATAAAGTTAAATAACTTGCCAAGGTTGTTTGCCCAGGACTATAATAGAATTCTCTACACTGCACTGACAAAGACAGACATTGCTGTTATAAGGTGCAGCATGATTCCCAGCATTCTCTGCTCTCTATCCATCAGCACCGCTGCCCATCAAGTTGGGTAAACAGAGGATACCTAACATAGCCCAAGGGTGAAGTCACTCTGGGTTGAAAACCCTGCCCCAACATCAGCAGATTACTAATCCAAGCCTCTTTATGTGGGGTAGTGATTGGAAGACAGTGAGAATAGGAAAGGAGGCAGGTTACTGACAGCATAGCAAGGCAAGGCAAGGATTTTCCAAGCTGAGATGGATTTCAAAATGCACTCTGAAAAACCTGTCAGCAGAGTGGGTGTGCTGGTTAGTCCTAATGTCAACTTGACACACAAGCTAGAGTTATCTGAAAGAAGGAAACCTTAATTGAGAGAATGCCTTCATAAGACCCGACTGTAAGGCATTTTCTTAATTAGTGATTGATGCCGGAGGCTCAGCCCATTGTGGGTGGTGCCATCCCTAGGCTGGTATTGTTTTTTTTTTTTTTTTTTTTTTTTTAAGGAAAAGTTGAATGGCTGTAAGAGACAGAAACACTCTCCAATTCATTCTAGTGGAAAGGGAGCTTATTTTTAGGTGGAAGCTCAATGTTTTATATGAGACACAGCTGGAAAAGGAGCTGCACATTGGAGAATCCACCACAGACAAGAGCTGCCTTTCAGTGGCCACTGGAGCCTTCTATGCATGGTTTTGCAAGCACACGCTTTCTGTCCCACAAACTAAGGTTCTTTGCTATCTCTTGGCATCTGATCCCCATCCATGTGTTTTGTACTTGACTTGAGCTTGCTGGTGGTGTTCACTCAAGAACATACCTGAATGAGCTTTTACATAGCTTCCTCTGACTGGTTGGCTCCACGCCCCCAAATGACTCATCCCACGAGAATAGGAGTAAGTACGTATGATAAAAATGCTGTCTTTTGGCAGCCCTGATGGCTTGAGGTGAGTGATGGCAGTTCTCAGGGTAAAGAATTTAGGAGGCTATATCTCCGCAAACTCAGTTAACATGCAGCCTTTGGATAGTGGTACAGCATGGAAGAAATTAGCTATTAGAAAAATAAATGGTGAAAATAAATGTATTTTATATACGTGGAGTAAATTCTTCAAATTAACTAGATGTCAAAGTTCAAGTGTCATTATATGAACCGGATTTATAGAAGCTCAAGCTACATAAGGATAAGAAGGCGCCGGGCGTGGTGGCGCATGCCTTTAATCCCAGCACTCGGGAGGCAGAGGCAGGTGGATTGCTGTGAGTTCAAGGCCATTCTGGTCCACAAAGCAAGTCCAGGAGAGCCAAGCCTAACACAGAGAGACCCTGGCTCAAAACAACAACACAACAACAAAAAGCAATAAGACTAGAAATATGAACTGGTAGTTAACAGTCAAAGGCATTAAATGCCAACTTGAAACATTTAGAACTTTTATAACCAGAAAAAGACCTCGCTTAGTAGGACACTAAAGAAAACAGACTTCCTGTTATCTTAAGTCTCAAAAAAAGTTAACAGATCATTTTAAGTTAAATATTTAAAAAATTAAAGTATGATTACGCCACATTCTTCCTCTTCCCTGTCCTCCCTGTAAAATTTAGAGCCTAATTCCTGTTCGCTTCCTCTCAAACTGATGGCCTCTTCTTGATTATTGTCACACACACACACACACACACACACACACACACACACACACACACACACACACACACACACAGCCTCCCAGCTTCCTGGGTCTGTGCAGTGTGGCCTGTTTGAATGTGGCTTCATGGCAGACAGCTTTATATTGGATAACCCAGTAAGGAGAAGTGAATCCCTTCTTCTCTCGGAAGATCATTTTCCAGAAACTAATTGAGTTATCAGGTTAAGATACCTGTAGTCACTTCACTATTACCTCAACCAACCACAGTGATCAGGATTTTTCCGTGGGCCAACAACCGTTTGAAGCAAACAACTGTTTGTGTGAATGTGCAGGGTGATTGAACCAGCGTTTTGTTCACTGTTAAACATGTTTCAGCTGTGAAGAAAAAAATGGAATCATGAAAAATTCAGGAAACTGGATTGACCTAGAAAGTACAGAATTGGGCAAGGTAAACCAAATTCAGAGTGAAAAAGACCCTGACTGTTCTTCCATATATATTATGTTTGTTTGTTTTCTGAGACACGGTTTCTCTGTGTAGCCTTGACTGTCCTGGACTTGCTTTGTAGACCAGGCTAGCCTCAAACTCACAGAGATCCACCTGTCTCTGCCTCCCAAGTGCTGGGATTAAAGTCATGCACCACCATGCCTGGCTGGTATACTGGTCTTAACCATATATATATGAGATTATGAGATTCACGTCTAAACAGGAAGGGCTAAGAAAGACTACTAGGTGACGAGGAAAGACGAGGGGTGGGTATCAGGACAGATGGATGTGAAAGAGGAAATGAGGATTCTGGGGAGGCTGCTAGTCGGGAACAGAGGTACCAGAGGTGAAGACAGGGAGTGAGAAGTGTACAGACACAATCTGGTAGAATATGTCAAAAAAGTATCTAATGCATTAGATATTGGTTTTAAAAAACATTTTTTAAAAAAAGACAACAATCGTGACCAGCCTTATGCCTACATCCAACAGAGAACAGCTCTTCTCACCCACTTAGTATGAAAACTGCTTCCTCAGAGCTGGCCATACTGACTCGGATGGTTGGGTTGCTGGATTTTTTTGACCCTAGAGTCCACCTGGGAACATCAAAGAGTTATATAAAAGACAAAGCTTTGTGGAGAATAAAAACCCAACCTAGAATTTAATAAGCCTGTCTCTTGCTTCAAATACATTGCTGATGGAAAACTAAAAAGATTCCTAGCGACAGATAATTAGCGATAATGGTGACTACTGGCCTTACACAATCTTTCACCCAAACAGATGGTGGAGGGCTTTAAAAAAAAATAAAAATAAAAATAAGAAAGGAAAGCTTTAAGGCATGACTTTTTTTTTTCTCTTCTTAAATAAAAGTTCCTCTAGGGCCAGCAATAGTTTGTATTTAACACACTGTATTATGTTACACATAAGTAAATAACAATTTCTGGGCAATTCTGTCAGCCTGTTAATTTGCTAAGCAATTAGCGTTGAATGGATTTCCACTCTGAGTATATTATAAATGCATGAAGGCATGCTGTCTCTATTTTCCTCATTTCTTCACTTAAATAAGTAGGTGCCATCACATGGAAGGCTTTCAAAGCACAGGGCCCAACTCACTTAGCACACCTCTTCCTGGCCCCCAAAGTCCCCCTCCCACCACAGCCATAGCTTCTTCTAATGCATGTGAGTGGAGCCAGCTCTGAGATATTCTAGAGTCCCAAGCCTGTAGGTTGTATTTTCTGGAGTTATTTTATATCAAGTTATAAAAACATTAAAAAAGGTACCAACATTTAATGATAATTTATCAAATATTTAATTTGTAAAAAAAGAAACATTGGAACACCTCATTTTCTTCCGCCTTCCTTTCCTTGTTGATGTTGGTAAAGGGGGTTTGGCCCCTGCATGTTGTAATTCTTTATACTATGATCTGAGGAAACGTCAAGGGGCCCCTTCTGTCCTGATTAGGTTTTATTGTCAACTTGATGCAATTCATAGTCATCTGGGAAGAGAGAGCCTCAGTTGAAGAATTGTCTTGATCAGATTGGCCCATGGCCAGTGTCTGCGAGAGGTTGTCTTGACTGACAATTGATGTGTATGGAGGGGGGCGGGGCATCAGCCCACTGTGGGCAGCACCAGCCCTATGCAGGTGGACCTGGGCTATATAAGAAAGTGATCTGCGTATGAGCCAATGAGCATTCAACTGGAATGAGAAACCCCTCCCTCCCAATGCTTCTGGCCATAGTATTAATCACAGCCACAGAATGGAACTATGACAGCTTCAAGGCCTAACGGAAATTGGATATTAATGGGAAGAATATGAATTTCTATGTAAGACTCTCAATGTTTCAAGAGGAAATGAATATGTATTTTCGGATGTGTTTGTTTACACAGAGGAGGTATAGGCTCAGGGAGGCGGGTGTAGCCTGGAAGAAAACCTCTCACTTCTTCTCTCTTCTGTCTCTCCTTCTCCCAAATCCTTCCCTCCCTGAAACAGAGCTTTATAACCTTAGCCAGAGTGCAGCTCTGTACTTTTCAGAGTGGAGAACAGTGCTGGCAAAGGCAGAAGGTAGAAGAGGGAGTGGTATGGCCTACAGCCTGAGACAAGAGGTCTGCGCTGGAATCTCAGAACCCTGAGGCATGCAGGCAAGCTATGCCTGCAGCATCAGCTTCTTCTTATATAGAACAGAGTGCATCGCTTCTGAGCATCATATATGGTATAAAAGCACGTAGCAGTGACATGTGCTTTAAACCCTATTGGTTTTGTCACCAGTACTAAGTGTCTAGTGGGATTGATTTGGTTTTTTGTTTTTCTTTTTTAAAGTATGTGCTTCTGTTTTCATTTATTTGTTTATTGATCTATTTGTTTTGTGTAGTGTGTGTACACATGTGTACATAGGTGTGTGTATGTGTATGCACATGTGTGTTTACATGTGGAGGCTAGAAATTGACACTGGATGTCTTCCACCACCATTCTCTATCTTTCAAGAGAGGATCTCTCCTTGAGGTCGGAGGTCATCAGTTATACAGTCTGGCCAGGGAGCAATAGAGATCTGCTGGTCTCTACCTCTACCCAGAGTTAGGGTTACAGAGGTGAGTAATCACACCTTGCCTTTTATGTGGGATCCAAATTCAGGTCCTCATGCATTTTTGTTTAATACAGCAGGCCCTTTACCAACTGAGTCATCTCCCCAGCCCTTGGATATGCCATTTGGGAGAAGCAAGAAGTCCAAGAGAAGGCTAGGGAATAAGATCTTGGGAGGGGAAGGGTTAAAAGGAATGAGAGAGAGAGAGAGAGAGAGAGAGAGAGAGAGAGAGAGAGAGAGAGAGAGAGAGAGAGAGAGAGAAGATGGAGAACAAAAGAGACCCAAGCAGGACACTCCTGAAAGTCTCAGGTTCTTCTTTAGCAGGTGAACTCCCCTCAGAAAAGTAAGGCAGAAACCCTTACCACAAGTTGACAAAAACGGAGCCTCACTGTAAGAGCACAGTGGCTGGTTCCAGCCCCGTCTGCCTGGACTTTCTATCCAGTGCACTTTTGGAATAAACCCAGAACCCTGGTAGTAAACACCTGCTCTGGAGTTTCAAAGTCAGGTGCCACAGAAATAGCTCAAATATCAGTTGTGGCCAAGGACAGGGACGTAAAAACCTTTCCAGTAAAGACAATTATAGTTTCCCTTTGTTCTGCTGAATCTAGCTGTCTGTGACTTATTTGCAAGCTTTGGTTTAACTCTCTGAGAAGCCCTGTGTAAGTCATTTTGGCAAAAAACTTACAGGCAAGGCCTAAAAGAGGGAGGGAGATGGCTCCTGAGTCAATTCTCTCCTTAACCACTTCCCATATACATGGGGCCATCACCAAGGGTGACAGAGTCCCAGAAGAGGCACCCTTCAGACCAGGAATAGCTTAGCGAGACTAAAAGAGCACCCCTGTGTAACCCATGGGTTTGAAAGCAATTCGTTTGTATTAGGTAAAGCACAACTCATATTGTCTTACAGCTGTGCGGCAGGAAATGAATACAACACTCACGGGTGAAAGGTGGTAGTGACTGCCTGATGTGGCATCTTAGATTTTAAAGTTACTGAAGCCTCCAAGGGCCTCACATTTCTTGTTCCTAGACCAAGATCAGTCCTATCCTGTCAAAGGAGGCAACCTAAAACATGTTCCCTTTCTATTTATTTGCCTGTGTGCTCACTCTTGCATACCCTGACTTTGGTTTATCATTGCTCCCTTTTCTGAAAGATTAAATTCAGGGTTTATTGCCCATACAAGCTTGTTTAAACTTAGCATGATGTTTCATGCCTTTAACCCTAGCACTGAGGAAGCCGAGGCAGGAAGATTAAGAGTTCAAGGCTACGTGATGAAACTGTTAACATTTTAGACTCTAAAAAGGACACCTGCTGATTTGCTAGGCACTTTCTAAAGCGTTTGGCTTCCCCAGGAGTCCCACAACTGCTCTCACGTCTTTCTGTTTCTCCATTCCAATGCCTGCCTATACATTCCGAGGCACACTAAAAACCATTCTTTGTCGATGACAATTGAACTGAACAAAAAACAATGCCCAGGCTCAATACCTTTGCCCCAGGGGCTGATGTGCTGGCGTACAAATCTACAACTCAAACGCAGGACTGTGTGTCGTCCCACCATTCACCACAGTTGCAGACACTCACCATAGCCGAGGGGACTATGCGTTATTTGACACCCTCTTCATATCCATTTACTCATAAGCAAGCCTTCATGTACAACTAACATGTCCCACAGTTAGCACTCAGTGCTTTTTCCGTGACCAATTGACAGTTTTGCTTAAAGGACAATGAAAACAAAGGAAGCAACTGGGAAAGCAGAAGCTAGCCTAGGTTGCTTTGGTAGCGTTTAAGAGTGAGGGCGCTTATCTTAAGTCCCAGCCCCAATGCACAGGAGAGGCCACTTTAAAGAATTGGGGAACAGCAGGACCTGGGGCTCTGAGGTTTTCTGGGATCATATTTTCTTCTATTCAGTATATATTAGTATCCTTACCCATAGGACATATACATAACACACACACACACACACACACACACACACACACACACACACACACCTAAAGAGATGTAAGGAATTGGCTCACAGGGTTAAAGAGGCTGACAAGTCCTGGGGCCTGCTGGGAGAGATGGCAGGCTGGACACCCAGCAGAGCTGATGTCCCCTTATGCAGAGGACAGAAGACTGCAGACCTCAAGGGCAGTCAATGTTTTGATTGAGTATAAAGGAAAGATTTGTTGCTCCAGATCAAAGACGGTCTAGGCAGAAAGAATTCTCTTACTGCAAGGAGGGTCAGCCTTTTGCTAAGAATTGGTTGCAACGATTATATCTGTACACACGATAGACCAAGCTTTTGTGTTTTCTAAGAAAATAGAGGTCTTACTAACATAAGTAACCGTGTAAACAAAAATATTCAGCCTTAAAAAAAAAAAACTTAGTCATCTGCTGTTTGCATGCAATGTCCTAATTACAAATTATTTTTAAAATCTCATTATAAAATAGAAAAAAAAAAGGAGCATTTCTCTAAAAGCATTATGCTATTTAGGCTGAGTCCCTTATGGTCACCAAAAAGCTGAAAAAGGAAAAAAAAATCTAGTTAAACGGTAGAAATGACTTAACCGGTCTCTGGCTTTTAAAGGACATGCTTTGGACGGTTGTCCTTGCTTGTCCATGGTGTTCTTGTCAAGCTCTCTAACTCGGGGAGCCTGGGCTTGTTTAGGGGGAGGATACCATTTTGTAAAAGTGAATTAGAGTAGTGACAGAGTTCTCATTTGCATGAAGTTTCTTTTCTTTCCTCCTAAAAAGATCCCATCTTCATTATATCTTTAAAGTAAGAAGGTCACAGAACACAGATGAGCCTGGGAAACCAAGATTGCCTGTCACATCTAGGAGACACCTAGCAGTCTGATAGGGTCTTTTCATACTTTTGCACTAAAAGGAAACCAGAGCAGTGTATGCTTGTGACTTTTACACCTGTTTTCACTTTGATATATATATATATATATATATATATATATATATGTGTGTGTGTGTGTGTGTGTGTGTGTGTGTGTGTATTTTTAATGTTTCAATTTTTTTAAATTAACAAACAAACAAACTCAGGCTGGCCCTGAACTCCCTGTGTAGCTAGGGTGATGTTGAACTTCTGGGTTTCCTTCCTCTAACTCTTGGGGTCTCCAGGTGTGCACCACCACGCTTGTTTTATGCACTGCTGAGGATCAAACCTGGGGTTTTGTGCATGCTAGCCCAGCACTCTTCCAATTGAGTTTCCTTCACCACCCCAGATCTCTTATGCATTTGTTATTCCATGTTATTCCTTTGAGTCATAAAAGATAATAATTAGAATAAGAATGAAATAATTCTTTTTAAAAACTCATGCGATTTTTTAAACCAAATTTATTTTTATCTGACCAATATTTATTATTTGCTCTTAGAAAATGACCAAGGGAAATAAAATTACATTGCCTTTTGTCTGAAAATAATTTATGGATTAAAAAAAATTCAATAGCTTTGTTTGGTGGCACATGCCTTTAATCTCAGCACTTAGGGAAGCAGAGGCAGGAGGATTTCTGTGAGCTCAAGGCTAGTATGTTCTACAAAGCGAGTCCAGGCTACACAGAGAAACTCCTGTCTTGAAAAAAAAAAAGTCAATAATCTGTCACATTTGGGATGATGTAATCTGAGGGCATATTTAAATATTATATCCATAATTTTAAATTGGTTTTCCCTTTTTTTGTGTCTGTATGTATGCACACATCCTTAGAGATCAGAAGAAGTTGTTTTATCCCGTGGAGCTGGAGTTATAGGTAGCTGTGAGGTGCCTAATTCCCGGATGTGGGTGTTGGACTGTGAACTAGATCCGTGCCGGAAACAGCAGCAAGCGCTTTTAACCAGCGAGCCATCTCTCCAGTCCCTTACTTACCGATATGCTTTTGACCACCCTCTGCTACATACTTTTGAAAAAGCAGTAGCTCAGCATTTACACAAATCAAGAAAAATAATTAGAACATGGAACAGTAAAACTCTAGTGACTTTTAGCCATAGAGAAACAAAAGCCTCCACTTAAAGTGTATTTTTTCCTTGACATTCACTCGAGCGCGCGTGGGCGCTCTCACACACACACACAATCACACATACATACACATCTTCGTCTTTTTCCCCAGGTGACACTGGATGAAAATAAGTCCAGGATACAAACCTAAATGGCAAGTGTGGTGAGAGCACAAGCAGGTGTCTGAGATCCTACTAGAATAGATTCTACCTGTCCAAGATGTCCATTTTACATGGAGTTTTTGTTGCATGAGGCCATGTTTGTGTGTGTGTAAGCATTGTGTGTATCAATGCTTACATGTGTAAGCCAGAAAACAACCTCAGCTATTATCTACCTTTTTTTTTTTAAAACAAGGTCTTTAGCTGGTCAGCAAACCCCAGTCATCCCCTTGTCTTTGCAGCCCCCCCCCACTTGCTGTCATTAGAAGCATGAGTCTCTCTGCATGGCCTTTCTTTTACACTGGCTCTTCACAGGAAGCTCTGGTTCTCAGATTTGCAAGCTGTCACCTCACTGAGCTATGTCTAACCCCTGCTGTCTGTTAAATACCAGTTGTCTGTAACTTTTGCCCAGGATCTGAGTAGGCCAGCCTTCAGGACCAAAGAGAGATTTCTTTCTATATGAAAAACAAACAGACAAAAACAATGATCATATCTCTAACCTGGAAACAAGTGACTCGTGAGTAATGATAATAGTTAAATGTTTATATGTTATATTTGTATTGTATACTTAAAATCACTTTATGGTTCACATGGCTATGGTTTCATTTGTGAGGTGTACTACAATTCAGTGTTGTAGCTAGCATTGCTATCTCATTTCAGAGCCTTTTCATTACTATGTACCATTAGCAGTAATTTCATGGTCTCTTTCCCAGGTGCTGACAATTTACTATCTTTCTCCATGAATTAACCTACTCTTGTCTTTTACATGAATGGAATTATACAAACATGGCTTTTGTACTCTAGCTTGCCTCTTTTGGCACATTGTTTTCAAGCTTCATCTTTGTAGTAACAAATTAGTTCTTCATTCTTTTTTATGTTTGGATAATATTCTGTTGTGTTACAATTTGCTCATACATTCATCAGTTGACAGACATTCGATCCCTTCTACTTTCCAGATGTTAAAAACAATGCGGCTAAAACACTATACAAATTTGGTTTTTGCTTGTTTGTATAAAAAGTATCTTAGTATTTGGGATGATCTTTCAAACCTCTTGTCTCATTGGCACTCACAAATACGGTGTGTAACAAAACACTCTTACTATTTCTATTTCACAAGCAGAGAACTAGAGGTTCTTAGAAAGAATTGTCTAATTTGTGCTAGAATCAGCATTCCATGCAAGCTCCATTTTGTTTTTTGTTTTTTGTTTTTGTTTTTTTTTTTTTGTTGTTGTTCGTTTTTGTTTTTCGAGACAGAATTTCTCTGTGTAGCCTTGGCTGTCCTAGACTTGATTTGTAGACCAGATAGGCCTTGAACTCACAGAGATGCCTGCCTCTGCCTCCTGAGTGTTTGGGATTAAAGGTGTATGCCAAGCTCCATTTTTAACAATGGCTTAAAGAAGGTCAAAAGAGGGAACTGAGAAGATGGGTCAGTCAGTAATGTGTTTGCTGTGCAAGCAAGGATGAGGATCTGAGTTCAAATCCCTTGCATGTATGAAAAAGCCTGCAGCTCATGTTCTGGGGAGCAGATACAGGCTGATCTCAGGGACTTGCTGACCAGGCAGTCTAGCCAAAGTGGTGAGCTGCAGGTCCAGTGAGAGACACTCTCTCAAAAGTAGGTTGGGGAGCAATAGAAGAACACGTGATATAAGGCTTTGTCTGGCCTCCACATGCAAAAGGTGCAATTTGTTTCACATTTTCAGTTTTCAGACATGAATGTTTTTATCCATGCCAGTTGGAAAAACAATGCTAGGATCAATTTACAGCATCTAGATTAAAATGTTGCCATAACAAGTGGTCAAAATTTCCCAAAGCACAGTTGAAATAGAGCTCTGCTGGACTGTTGCGTAGGAACAGGGAATTTTGCCTTTGTTGTTTGGCAATTTTACTTTCAAGGAAAATGCAAGGACAGATTGTAGCTGTTCGCAGTTTTAAAGCTTCACAGAAAGAAATGGCTTCAGATTATTTTGTCTCCTAATTAGCATGCATCTTGGAGACACGTCGAAGGCTAGATTTAAGTCTTAACATGGTCTATTAATATTTCAGTTTTGGCATCAGACACATGAAATAGTATTATTCATGCAATCTTTGCCAAAAGCATTCTGAGTCAAAACTAGACTAAATAAAGTCCTTTTTTTCCTCCTCCTTTTTTGATCATTTGAATCATCATATTTCAACATTTGGTAGAGGGTTTTAGAAGTGATTTAATCCAAATCCTTCCACAATATATGAACCCTCGATCATAAACTGAATATTCCCTTGTCATTTGTCCTAAGAGCCCAAAAGCAGTGTTGTTTATAATGAAGGGCAGACGCTCAAAAGCAAATGAAAAAGTTGTGCTCAGCTTTCCCCTGCTTAGAATGTCGTTCTCACATGTACCCTGTCTTCCCATATGCCTTCTTCTTACTGAGCCATTGACTCTCATCTTGTGTCACTCCTTGTATTCCATTTGTCACACTGTATTGAGATATCTACTTTCTTTATCATATAATTATTGAGATTTGTATACTTTTGTTTATCTCTGGCATTTAATAGAATTCCTAGTAGAGTTGATTTTAGCTGTTTGTTTGTGTGTGTGTGTCGTGTATAGTGTTATATGTGTGCCTTTGTGTATGTAGGTGCAATTGCATGTGTGTATGTGTGGGCCACAATTTAATGTTGACTATCTGTATGTACCACTCCCCATCTTACTTTGTGGGACAGGGTCTATCACTGAACATGTTGCTCATTGACTCAGCAGGACGAGCTGCCTAGTGAGCTCCATGGATCCTCCTGTCTCTTTCCACTCAGGGCTAGGCTAGAGTCCCAAGCATGTGCACATGACTTTTTTTTTTTTATGTGGCTGCTAGGGATCTGAACTCAGGTCCTCCTGTTTATGCAGCAAACAGTTTACCAGTTCAGCCATCTCTCTAACTCATGGATTGGCTTTTTAATAAAATGAGAACTTTGAATTATGACTTAGATGGTTATGAAATCAGTACCTTCATTAGTATAAACTAATATGTACTGATCCCTTCATAGCTAAAAGAACTATGAGATTTATCAAACATCTTGTACACGACTCCAGCACTCAGGCAGTTAATGAATTCTATGAAAAGTAGAAGCCAAGCCAGACAAATATAGATTGAACATTAATATTTAGCAAGACTACCAATACCTATGCATGGAATTGATGGTGTGTCAATGTTTGAGATGTGTAAAATAAGATTGGGTCATGTAATTAGCTAACTTGATATAGTCCCTCCTGCAATGTAAAGTCATTGAGCAATTGTTTGCCAGGTGGAATCAACAGGACTTTTTGACTGGTTGGATGTGGGTGTAACAGATAAAAAGTTGAGGATGCCTCCTGTGCTTTGGATCCCTTGAAGGGTGGAGTTGCTGCCACTTGATGTGGGGGGAATCTGTGGTGGGGCAGGTTTGTGAGAAATAGTCTTGAGGCAGTCTGCTCTAAATAGACAATTGGGATACCTTAGGGAATAAAGTTAGGAAAGGTCTAGGGCCCTGGTGGTGTATCCCCACAGGGGCTGAACGTGAAAATGCAAAATGAAAGTTTATGGCCATTAGGTAGAGCAAAAGCTAGAAGAATGCAGAAGGAGAGCTGGTGTTGAGAGTATAGGGTACTTCCAGAAGGAGAAACACTTCAGATGCCCTAGGCACATTGGATTATTCATGCAAGTTCCTGCTAGCAGCGTTGGGTATGCAAGGGCTGGAAGGAGAGTCAAGGAAAGTGAGAAAAAAGCTCTGTGGACCAAGGGTCAGATCACAAATGACCTTCAGGCCACTCTGCAGACTGGTTTGTTTTACACTGCTCAATAGGTAGCCATTGGAAGGCTTGCTGCAGAATGGTGACATGAGTTAGTTGACTTAGGTAGTCAAAGCTTGCCTCTGGGTGTTCTGTTGAAAATAAACTGAACTAGAAAAGACTCAAGTGAAAGCAGGGCGATTTTTAAGGGCGGTAGTGTAGAACTGCAGGCAAGAGATGACAGTAGGTGAGCTGGGAACAGGAAGCAAGAAAAATCTAGATTCTGCATATATTTTAAAACTAGAGCCAACAGCAGTTCCTTATGGGTTGAATGTGGGGTGTGTTAGAAAAAGGGAAACAAGAAAGACTCCAAGGTTTTGATCTAAACTACTAGGAAGATTGGAGTTGTCCTCAACAAGATAGTATTGGTGGTGAAGGAGCTCAGATGGGGGAAGAGCAGACTATGTGGGCTGTTTATTCTTCTAGTCAGACACTCAAGTGATACAAAGGTTGGGGAAGACAAGAAGACCATTGGCTCAGAGCAAGAAAAAGAAGCAAACATTTAGAGACAGCTTGAGAATGTGGGGACCTACAAGGGATGGAGCACGGACTACAAAGGACAACTTAAGAAGATTTCTGAGCATGGGGAGGCGGAAGCTAGAGCTGAACAAGGGGAACAGAGCCTCGTGGACACGAGGGTGAGAAAGATCCCAAGACGTCCAAGCATGTGGCTCTTTTCATGGTTTCTAACATGCATGAAGACACAGAACATAATGAGCTTTACCATAGGAGTTCAAGACAAACGTGGTGAACATTTTTTGGGAGGTGATCCTGTTGGAAGCAAGGAAATCAGAGAAACATACTTTTTAAAAAATATCATTATCATCTGTTCCAAGAACTTCTTAGGAAGATGGATGCTGCTATCGAAAAAAATATGTTCTATTGACTTCTTTTTTGTATCTAATGGAAGGCCTGTGGTTTTGGAGTTCTTATTACATATAAAGTAAGCAATATGGGGACAAAGAGAAATGACATGGGTATAACCCTTAAACTATGCAAGGCTATCATATTAAAATCAAAGCAGTAGTTTCATCACAGGCTAAAATAACAACAACCAAACTGAGCCAGTACCAGGGAGCGTGCTTCTTTGTTACTGGCTAGACAGACTCCTCAGGAGCACATTGTCAGTGATGTTCAAGGTGAACAGCAAAAAAAAAATGTCTTCAAAAGAATTAAGAATAGCTGCCAACAAACCTGAGTTTAAAGTTTACTTTTTAGCTGCTTAAGTAAGACTTCTTATGTTCTTAATGTCTTCACCTTTCATGCCTTTTAATAACGGTAGAATGAAGACTATTTCATAGGAAAATGAAAAATAAAATTCAATACTGAATTCAAAGAAGTAATATAAACAGAAAAGTGGCACAGAAGCAGTAGTGAGAAATTTTGGAATATTTTCTGTATATTTAATCAGTATCTACTATGGAACTCTTGAAGGCACTCTTTAAAATCCTCAGTGTATGGTGCATGCCTGTAATCCCAGCACTTGGGAGGCAGAGGCAGGTGGATCACTGTGAGTTCAAAGCCAGCCTGGTCTACAAGGTGAGTCCAGGACAACCAAGGCTACACAGAGAAACCTTGTCTTGAAAACAAAAACAAAACTAAAACTAAAAACAAAAACAGAAAATCCAAAACAAAACTCAGTGTATTACACAGCCCATCAGTAGCAGCTGGAAGAGCCAACTATGCCCGTTGGAAATGGAAAATTCTTTATGGATTTAGAATCTAATAGAGAAAAAAATTGGGGAATAATAAAACTAGAATCATCTTCATTTGCTTTACTTGCAAACATAGACCACAAAGATGAAGTAAATTCTTTAAAAAAATCTGAACTTAAACTAAAAGCTGATGTAGAGATATTTTTAAAGAAAGGTGGTAAATACTGGGTTTCATTTTTAAACTAATACACTTAAACACTTTTGAAATAGGGAGGAAAGTTCTATCTATTGTTCTGTTTTATTCATTGGATATGCCCTTTTAATGTTAAGTGATATGACCAGGTCATTAGATAAATGGTTGCCTGTTGTCATTGTCCCAAAATGTGATACCGGATGTGGTAGTAGAACCCCCAAGATCTCTTACTCTTTAGTGTAGGAACTTATTTGATTGATGATTGTGATGGGTAACCAAGGCTAGGCACAGCTGGTAAGATGACGTCTTATGGTATTATCCTTGGTTTTCTGTGGGTCAGGAACAAAACACCACCAGAGAATTGTTTTTGTCACATGTCAACTACCACTCTCAGTTTGAATCTGTGATGACTCCTGAGTGGAATGAGTGATTTGAGATAGTCATACTGTGTGGGTGAACACCAAAGCTGCACCCAGGTCAGGCCTAGCAGATTCTCAGAATCAGAATTAGTCACTTCCGTGATAGAGCCCATTCTTAAACTGAGCCACCCCAAGCCCCATCCTTTTTCCACTTTTGATCCTTTTCTACTGAGGATAGAGATAAATAAAGTTCAGCTGAAATTTTAGCAGTGCTTGCTACAAAAGAACTATGGTTTGGAGGTTTCCAGAACAGGAACCCCTTTTGGGAGCTTATATATTTTCTCTGTACTCTCTGTGTTCTTGTTTTGGCTCAGCTACCTTTCCTCTATGCCCAATAAACATAAGCAAGTTCTAGTTTTAAAGATAGTTTTACCAAAATAATGCTCTTATGACTGACGATAAGCTTACAAGAAACCTATTTTGAGAAACTTTCTTATGCCTAACTTTCATGTGCTGTGGTCAAGTTAAATTAGGTAGGGATAAGGAAGAGACACTGCCACCAGTGGGCAAAGATGGATGGGAAGATCTTCACCAGCATCAAGTGTCTCAGCTGAGAAGCAGAATCTCTTTTAATCCAAATAGCTTGAGAAGCTTGCCATTGTAGGCCACTATCATCTTTGAGAAATAAATGGAATAAACTTTGAGTTTCTCTAATGGGGTAGCACTGGCCTAAGTATATGAGACAACTTAGTTTGTAAGTACAATGAGACTATAGTGCTGGGAGTGGGTAGTAGGATTTAAACACCGATTCTTCTGTTCCTGGTTTCTATAATATGTGCTGGTAAATAATGGTTACTCAATAATTCTCATTGAATAAGATAGACAAATGAATGTGTTTCACACACACACACACACACACACACACACACACACTTGTCCTTCAGTTATATATGTGAGTGTGTTTCAGTATATGTTGTATTATCATATATGTGTTATAATATACATGTATATATTATATATATACACATAGACACATATGACATATTTGGAATATATTTATTCTGAAATGTTCTGCAACAAAGAATAAGGCATTTGTAAAGTCTACTCTCTGGAAGCCACAGAGGAAGATTTACCAATGTGATTGGGACTCCAATTACACAGAATTTTATAACAGACCAGATGTCAACCGTTTGAATTGCATTTGGCACTAAGCACACATAAACGCTGCATTTTTAAACAAACAACTTGGATCAGGAGCCAAATTTGCTTCTGAATATCACATAAATGAAACTGCCAGATTTCCAGCCTGCATGAATAGGTTTAGAACTCTTTGGTTGGAGTTGGGGAAATGAACTCTCGGGTTGGCTGTTTGTAGTGTGTCATTCAGATGTTATAGTTACTGGGATAGAAACTCAATAAAAACAAGACACCAGCTTTTGGGAATTGTTCCCTTCTTCTCACTTCTCCCCAGGACTGTATCATCAGTGTCCTAATTTTACTAGTATTAGATTTCTGCAGGGAGGGAGGATTAGGAGGTAAGTGAACAGCTGGCTGCAACTTCTCGGCCTGAACGTGTGTCTATTTTTCTGGGCTGTAGCCTATTTCATTGCACTGGTGATAGCATGAGGCTCTCTGCCAAATGCTTCTTAATGTAAACAGTTCAACAAGTCGGTGACATTGGGAGGAGCCCGCTGCCATTCCTGCCAACAAGCCTCAGCGCTTCTGCCTCCTCCCACTGATTCAAAAGAAAACAAACAAGCCTGGTATCTGCCTCAGTCTCTGTAGGCCTGTGGAAGGCCAATGGTCGCTTCCTAAAGTGTGTGGTAACTGCTGCTCTAGGCCGTCATGGTCTGACAGAGGTCACAAGTTGGCAGCCGAGGTTGCATAAGGTGTTTTTTTTTCTTTTTATAATTGGATGTGAATGACTGTATTATATACCTACTCCTATAATTAGTATAAGGCTTCCTACTCCTGGCCTGACTCATTTCTATTTTTCCATTACCTGACTGGCTCCTAAAGGCCTTGGTCTTACCAGACCAAACTTCGGGAGGAAGGAAGTAACATTAAAACTAAGGTTGTTTAGGTCAAGTACGGAGATGCGCAGAATAGGATAGACACTTATACATTACCCAAAGATAACTGATTGTCTGCATTCAAATCACTGCTTCAAGAACCAGATTAAAATAACCTTACAGGACCTTCAGAGCTTGGCTATCAACATCTGGCTACATAAAACCAGCACTTTGGCTTCACTGACACTCAGGAATTTCCTTGAACTAAGCTAAAACCTTATTTCTTCTTGATTATTTTTCTTAGAATGTCTGACTTTTAGAAGAGTTTTGAGAAATTATATAAAATACTGTACAGGAAGTGGCTTCTTCATCCTTCCATTTACATGTTTTCTCTTGTATTACTATATACTTGCTCTTAATACTCCTATATACGTGAACTCAACTTGCCCAACACTTGCTGAGCTGCTGCTATAACCTCTGGTCTTTCTGAGCCGGGGATGCCAACCCTTGTTTAATGGGTGGCAGTTAACTCTAAGTGAGGACCTCAGAAGCTGGAAGAGTGTTGTTGGGAGTCAGTAAGGTACTGAATTTGGGAGATACTGAATTCTAACCACTTTTTGTTGTTGTTGTTTGTTTTTGTTTTTTGAGACAAGGTTTCTCTGTGTATATATATATATTTGAAATTATAGGCTTATAGTAGGTTGCAAAGGTAATATAGTGAGTTCCTGTGCTCAATTCACTCACTTTCCCCCACTGGATACAAAAACAAAATGAGGAAAGTGCTATCTATACGATGTGTATGTACGGTTCTATGCTACTTTGTCTTGTATGCAGACCCAGTTACAGTTGTTAAAATCAAAACACAGATTTAATCCATTTACACAAAGACTGCTCTTGGTACCTGCTCTTTAGCCACTATTCCCAAACTCTGACAATCGTTGAGCTATTCTCTATTTTTCTAAACTTGCCATTTTGAGACAGTTTTATCAATGGAAACAACAACAACAACAACAACAACAACAATAACAACAACAAAAATGCCCTTTTGAGGTTGGCCGCTATAATAGTCTTGGGATCAATCCAAGTTGTGTATATCAATAATTTATTCCTTCTTGTGGCTGAGTAGTATTCTATAGATTGATGACATTGCAGTCTGTTGCCACTTCAAATCCAGTAGCTATGGACATGCAGGTCTGAGGAGCACATATATTTCTAATTCTCTAGAACAAACGCTAGATAATATGGTTAAATGCGTGCTTAGTCTTTATTTTTAAAAAGGTGTAAATGCTTTTCAGAGTGGTCATTTTACATTCCCAGTATGCAGTTTTGTTTTGTTTGGTTGTCTGTGTAGCCTTGGCTGTCCTGGACTTGCTTTGTATACTGGGCTGGCCTCGAACTCACAGAGATCCATCTGCCTTTGCTGGGATTACAGGCACGCAACACTGGACCCGGCTCCATTATGCATTTAACAAATAGAGTGACTTATTAAGAAACTGAATACTCAAGAGGCAGAGGCAGGCGGATCTCTGTGAGTTCAAGGCCAGCCTGGTCTACAAAGTAAATTCCAGGACAGCCAGGGCTGTTATGCAGAGAAACCCTGCACCCTCAAAGAAACCAACTTTAAAGGTTCCTTAAATGAGAATTTTTGTGGATCTATTTAAAATTACTCTAACTGTATTACAGGCCCCTTGCAAGGCATCGTCATAATATAGAGATGAATATAAGTTACTAGGATCTGACCCACAGGTATGGCAGGGTATGGCAGACCCACAATACACTGCTACGTTGATTGGATGGATGGGAGCAGGAACGGAAACATCAGTCAATACACCTTCTTTTGTGGAGGTCACCTTATCAGCACGGGTGCAATTTGTTGTGGCATTTCAGATAATCCTGAGGCCTTTTGCTATCAGGAGGCACGAATCCTCCAAGATACAGAAAAGTCTAAATCATTATCTTCTTGCTTTTGCCATAGTCTTTTGCCATAGGAGCAAGGTCTTTTTAGTACCAACTTCTTGAAGACTGTGCAAGGATATGAGTTCACAGAGTGAATTTCAGAGACAGTAGTAGCCAAAGCTACAAAATAGTGCCCAGGAATTTTTAGATAAAATTTCAGGTGGTGTGCACGTAGTCATTTAATCCACAGAGTTCAAAAACACCTTGCTTCTCCAGGAGATACGTTTTAGGAAGGTAAGCCCGTCCTGAGCCACCTGTCTAGAAATGCTGAGCTAGCAGATGACAGCTTAGTTGATGAGATCATTCAGAAACGGGGTTCATGAAAGGCTAATACAAACGGGGGTGGGGTGGGGTGGGGTGGGGGTTGGTTTAACCACCAGAAGTCCTGGAGTAGACAGGACCACGAAAGTTGTACTCAGAAACGGCTCCAGGGTAGGAGGATGTTGGAAAGGTGGCGGCACGTGACCCAAGGTGACCTAGGTATAGGTGATAACCTCATCCGAGGCTGCCACAAACGTCTGTACTTTGAACTTACAGGTTGTTTTTACTTCCGCGATCAGGCTACACAGAGGCAGTATTGTTAAGTCCCACGGATTCCAGAGCCCCAATTGCACCTGCTCTGCATAGCTATGCATCATCCACATTAGGTAACTGCTTGCTTTTGTCTCGAGGCTCCTGTGAGCCTGTTCACACTCTGAAAGCAGGAAGACCTCACAAGAGCCGGATGTTGGAAGCCCACAGATAAGCTGAATGGGAGAACAGGTGTGTAGACAATGCTGCGCTTCATTAATGCGTTGCTTCCATTATCACGCAGCCATTAGCTTATAGTTTTCATAACTCAACAAGGCCCCATTAAGGCTTTATGATTTTTGCATAGTAATCTTCCATCTATTGGCAGAAAAACCACAAAGTACCATAAAGAGGAAACTCTTTGACGTTTATTGCTAAAACCAAAACTAAGAATCCAGCATCAGATATAATTTAAAACTTATAGGACAGTCCTAGTTAGTGAATGATTATTTTTGGTTTTGAATTTTTATTATTGTACACTAGTTGTACCTAATAACTGGTTTATATTATGACATCTTTATATATGCACATAGTGTATTTTGATGTTCCTCACCTCCATTACCCTCTCTTGTTCACCTGCTACCCCCGTAGATCTTCTTCTGTTCCCAACTAGTCTCCTTCGACTTTCATGTTCTGTGTGTGACCCCAAGAGTTTAATTAGATTTCCTTATAGGATCATGGATGAAAGTTTTTTTTTTTTTAATTATTCACTTTACATCTCAGTCATAGCCCCTCCCTCCTCTCCTTCAGGTCCCACCCTCCCTCCCAATTTCCCCTATACCCTTCCCCTAGTCCTCAGAGAAGGAGAGCATCTCACCCCATCCTCATCATCCCAGCCTATCAAGTCGCATCAGGACTGAGCACTTCCTCTTCCCTTTCCACAGCATGGCAGGACAGCCCTGCCAGGGGGAAGTGGTCTAGAAGCAGGCAACAGAGTCCATGTCTGAGTTAGCCCTCACTCTCCTTACCAGGGGTCCCATATGAGGACTGAGCTGCCCATCGGCTACATCTATGTAGGGGACCTAGGTCCAGTGCATGCATGGCCCTTGGTTGGAGCTTCAGTATCCACAGCCCCGCCCCCGCCCCCTCCCCCACCCCCACTCCCCCAGCCTCCTGCCAAGACCCTGGTGAGTTCCTTCCTCCAGCTTATACATTTTTTCCTGCCCCCTCTTTCATGTTGTTCATTGGGCCTTTGGGAGGGCAGCACAAATGTCTTCTTTAGGGGTAAGAAGATAGATGGGTCATAGCAAGGTACCATTTTTTTTTTTCCTGCTGAGGGAAGTTTAGCAATGTTTAGAGACATTTAACGTTCTCACAACCCAGGGGAGGAGTCTGTTATCAGCATGCAAGTGCAGCAGAGAGCAGGGATGTTTCAGAACATCCCATAATGCATAGGGCAGTAAAGAATTATCAAGTCCAATGTGCCACAGTGGCAAGATTAATACAATTGCTATAATTTTTAATATAAGAAATTCACAGATGCCATTATGAGAAGGAACTTTAGAAATGAAATTAGGAGCATAAATTAAAGACTGCTGCACAATGCACCATGATACAGGTGTGCACTATGTGGTTGTGACCAATACCTGTCCCTTCACGAAATCTGAGCTCAGTCACGCAAGCCAGTTACACATGGAGGGGACCACCTACCTCTTCTTATAGCCAAAATCCAATTTCTCTTTAAAAAGTTGCATAAAGCAATACAAGGAAGACTGCCAAAAGATGGATGTGCTGACACACAGAGTGATAATTATACAGATCCCATCTAAGTATACCTTGAAGAAAATAACTGAGGGTCTGCAGTCCTGCCCCGGGGGACCTGCCAATGATGTCACCTCCAGCAGCTGGTTGGAAGGCTTGCCTTTTTTGCCATTTGTTTTGTTAACAGATGTTCTAAGTATAAATAAATAAATAAATAAATAAATAAATAAATAAATAAAATGGCAAATAAATAGAGGCCAAGGAGTTTGTTTACAGTGTGCCACAGACTTAGTGTCTTCAGGTACAATATTTGCTAGGAGGTACCCCCAGAACTGAAGTTGTGGGCCACTGTTAGTGAAGGGGAGTTATTAGCCTGAAACGTAGACCAAGCTGGTGGTAAAATAACGAGTTTCATGAGCTGTTTGATAGGAAGGATCTACGCTCAGTGTGATAAAATTTTTTATTTTTTCTGAAGGATAACTTTGACTTCTGAAGTGTTTTTTTTTTTTCAATTAAAAAAATAGGCATTTTAATTTTACTGCAAGGGGTTGGGGGTGGGATATTACTTTTGAATGAAATTCACATATGACCTAATAAATTAGGTAGACTTTCTTCCTTGTCTATAAGCTATGGAAGTGCTATAAACCTATGGACGTAATATCAACTAGAAAAACCCCACAAATGTACACTGGATTGTTTACAGGAGATACTTCAGTGTTAAGCTTAACTGATGCACACATTGTCTTTTCAAGCTATTGTACCTCCCTGACAATGCCTCTTAGTCACCCTCTTTTTCATCTCTGACATAAGAAAGTAGGAAGAATTCACATTACAGACCAGATAACCACAAGTGCTTCTCACATAGCTATCTATAAAATCTACCTGAGAAGCATGGTCATCCAAGTTCTAAGATGAATGTGTGGCCCAGGGTGGTCAGGTAATTTGCTTAAAGTCAGCTTGTGAGTGATGTTGGTGTTATTGTCATTAGTGGGGTGCTGAGGCTTCAATCTAGGTGATCTAGTCCAAGAATGTGCAATTTACACATGTTTCAATACTGTCTTCTGCACGCTGGTCTGAAATCAAGGGTTAGACATTTCCAAGCCACCGGAAGCAGCTTTGCTGGGAGTGGGCATGTAAATGTAGAGACCAGGCATGTTTCAGAACATCCCATAATACACAGGACAGCTACCACAGTAAAGAATTATCAAGTTTAATGTGTCCATGGTGGCAAGGCTAAGAAAATTGCTATAATTTCCCCATTTATTTATTTATTCAATCACTTTACAGCCCAATCCCAGCCCCCTCCCTCCTCTCCTCCTAGTCCCATACCCCTCCTGCCATTCCCCTCTCTCCCTTCTCCCAGAAAATGGGAGGCTCCCAAGGGGTACCAGTCCACCCTGGCACCTCAAGTCACAGAAAGACTAAGCTCACTCTCTCCCACTGAGGAGTGACAGGGCAGCCCAGCGAGGGGGAAGGGATCCAGTGGCAGGTAACAGAGTCAGAGACAGCGCTGCCTCCTATTGTTAGGGCCCCCACATGCTGATCAAGCTGCAGGTCTGCTGCATATGTGTAGGAGGTCTAGGTTCAGTCCCTGTGTGCTCTTTGGTTGGTGGTTCAGTCTCTGTGAGCCCCCATGGGCCTGGGTTTGGATTATTCTGTCGGTCTTCCTGTGGTGTCCTTGACGCCTCCAGCTCCCTCTAGCCTTCCTCCCACTCTTCCACAAAACTCCCTGAGCTCTGCCCATTGCTTGGCCGTTGGTCTCTGCATCCGTCTCCATCAGCTGCTGGACGAAGCCTCTCAGAAGACAGTTATGCTAGACTCCTGTCTGCAAGCATAGCAGAAAACTGCTAATTTTAAAGGGGGAACCCCCCCCCCGTGTATTCTCCCTTTTTTTCCCCTGAGTTTTATTTGAATTCTCTTAACTGTTTTTGAAAAGTGAAAAGGAGAACAAATACTTAAACGTATAAGATGTGGACATTTGAGGCAAGTTTTGCAGATGGATGAATTAGCAGTGGGTAAGGGAACAGACTGTAGTAGGGAAGTGGTTTGAGTTCTAGTTAAACTGGCACACAGCGGTGCATGGCCAGTTAATATCTCTGAGCTTCAAAGTCATCATTATTAAAGTGAGTGGACACATTGCTCAGTCATTGTATGGATTCAATGACACCAGGTAAGGCGTCAGGCCGTGCCTGACACATGGGACGCTCTCAGTGGGTGCTTACGTGTGTGGGGAGGCTATCGGTGGAATTCTAGACTGGGCATGGATTAGCAACTAAATCTCAGATAAGCATTTTAAAACTTGGAGGTTCAATTCTGTCTTTGTCAAGGAGAATTAAACCCCTTGGAAAATGATTTGGGGACTTTAACTTGCAAGAACAGGTATTATGAACTGTATGTGTTCACAGTATGTGCCTAGCCATCATTTCTTAGGTGGTACCTTGCTTACCAGTAATGATTTGGATTTTCTTTTTCATATAGTAAAATCTATGTGCATAGAAACAAAACCAAGTAAAAGTCACTAAGAGGAAGCTAAGGAAGGGACTCCTAACGAGTTACTATAGCCATATGGAACACAGAGAAATAAAGTCCCATGAGGAAGATGGCATGGGTTGGTACACAGATGGAATGTCAATGGGTCAACATCATATCGATGAAGGAATGAAAACGGAAGAGGGTGGTATGGGAGGTGAAACCCAGGCTGTTGGTGAGCCACAGGGAGTTTGGAAGCTGTAGTGGTTTCTCCTTTCTTGTGGTCTTCACAGGCCATGGTTACCTAGGTTGAGGCTAGGGGAGCCCTCTAGCTCCTGCCTGCAGCCCCAAAGCCTATTAAAATTAGGAAGGCTCGCCCTCTAGAGGCCACACTAACAATTTTGTTGTGCACCAGTGCTGGATGTCTGGGTACCCTTCATGAAGACCTTGCAACGGAAAAGAAACCCCTAATTTGAGAGGCCACGGATTTAAGGTTTGCAAAGGGTGGAAGGCTTTACCACGTGGGGCTAATTAGTACAATTTAGGTAATTAGACAATCCAGTTTGCCTCCCTTGTGAGGCTTTCTCATCACACTAATTGAATAAAGCAGTGAATCTTTAATGACAAATCCCTTTCATAAGCAGGAAATTAAAAATCAGCAAACAAAAGAAACAACAGTTAATTAGCAGGAGGTGACATATTTTTTTTGACTCTGTCAAGGCTACAGGAGTGACTGCCTCAACATCATCTTGGTAATTTAGTTAACTTTTCAAGACTGGAAGGTATCAAAATATCAGGGCCACTAAATTTTGATTAGATATCATCTTATACTGTCTACCTAAGAATGTCCTAGAATTGACAAACTATTTGAATTAAAGGTGTGAAAGAGGAGGTCAAGGCTGAGGGTGTTTAAACAGAGAACAGGAGGAGTGTCTTTGAAGATACAATGTAGGTGGTAATTGATGAACATTTGTGGAGGCTGAGTAAGGTTAAAAAAAACCAACATTCAAATCTAAGCAGAATGTCTTTGCTCAAAATATATTTCATTACGAAACTAATGCACACCAAAGACACATGTCCACTTTGACCAGACAGACTCTAGTGTATTCATTTTAGCATGACGACATCAGCAGCACTCACTTTCAGAGTCATATGATTTATGTCTGTAATAGCCAGCATGTGGTGTGCAAGTGCTGCTGTTATTTCATCTCCGTAGCTAGGCAAAGCCCTAGCCATTTGGTAATGGGTACATGGCGGAACTCTGTAGGCAACGGCACTCAGTTCCCTGTCACATACTATTAGCATGTGTAGAAAACTGCATTCAAGAGGAGGAAAAAAAACCACCCCACATTTCCTTCAAGTTGTCATACTTCTGAATGTTTCTTTGGTTTCTCACTCAAAGGGAGCTGAAAATGAATTGCTGATTTGAGTCTTGGTTGGCAATTCTTCCCAGACCATAAATTCCAAGAGTCAGTCATAAAATCAGTAAACAAGACTTATAGTATCAGGGAAGTGCAGACCAGAGAGCTTAAAGGTAGGATGCGAAATTGACTTGTAAGATGAAGCACTTAGATACAGATGTGCATGACCAGGAGAAAAAAAAAAGAGTCTTTTTTGACAAAGCACAGAAGCACTGGGCCATTGATTTGACTTTCACAAGATGCATTGGAAAGTTTCACCAAGGATCCAGGCCTGAGGACACTCTTTTGGGAATTAGTTATACTGCAACTTAAATAACATGTCAACAAAAATTACCTACTTTATATTCCCTAAAGCGTATATTAATAAAGGAAAGCATCTCTCAAAAAGGTCCTGGAAATGTCTCTGCTGATCCTAAAGGATACTGAGTAAAATGATTACAAACCTGAGTTGATAAACTCTCTCTCTCTCTCTCTCTCTCTCTCTCTCTCTCTCTCTCTCTCTCTCTCTCTCTCTGTGTGTGTGTGTGTGTGTGTATTGTGCTTTATCTGTCTGTCTCCTTTTCTGTATAGTGTAGTATATGTACTTGTATTTTAGGAGTGTGCTCATTTGTGCAGAGACATGGGACCAATCTAGGCGCCCTATCTCCCCTCACCTCTTTTCTTTGAAATAAAGAATATCTGTTTCTTTCCCCAAGACAAGATCTCTTCAAACATGAAGCTTATTTCAGTGCATCTGGAGTAGGTAGCCAGTGGTATTTAGAGATCTGCCTTTCTTCACACCCTCAGTGCGGTTAGAGGCATACTCCTAGTTTTTATTTTTTTTTTACATGAGTTCTGAGGAGTGGAATTCTCATGTTTGCACAGCAGACACGTTACGAACTGAGCTGCCTCTCTGGACCCTGTAAATATTGCCTCTTGGTAATGATATTCTTTAGCTCTTAACAAGCAGTTACAATTAGTAAAAAAATGTAGTCTGCTGTGTTTGACATGGTCACCTTTTCATACTGAAAAGATCACTGTTACAGACCTAGTTAATGAGGTTGTGAAAGGTCTGGGACACATTTGTGGGATAAGTTAGTAATGAAACACAGACATCCCTTGGTGCACCATGATTCATATTATTCTTTACCTTCAACAAACTCAACCAATGCAGATATCATATATGAAATTGATTGACCAAATAGCCAACGGCTTAAGGTACAATGAATGATGCCATAAGTGTGCACCATAGGTACAATAACAGCAGCACATATTTTTATGGCTAAGGTGTAAGACACCTTATTATAATGTTTATCATAGTGGGGCAGTGTCTGCAACAGTCCAGCAAGACTTTTCTCACAAGGCAAAGCTTAAGTTGGATGAAATGTGAGTTCCTTGGCGCTCCCATGGGGCTCAGTAATCTACTGTCTGAATTTCCCTTGGTGTTTGCATATTGATGAGACTTGGATGGCAAATTACTCTCCTATGGTTATGGTTGGCGGACTTTCATGAGAGCAGCCAGATAGCTTTGAATTTAAGGAGCACAGTGTACTGTAGTTTGAGGAACTTAAGCGTGCCCTCTCAAGGATGGATCCATGAATTCAGCACCATTTTCAGAACAGCTCCTTCGGTTGTTTTGAGCAAGGAGAAGGTGCTTGTTTAGCCTGTGAATGGCACCAAGGCAACACATGTAAATGTGGTGACATTTAGTCTGCCTAGAAACTACCTGTATACATATACATAATCTCTTACCAAAATAAAATAATACACTTTAATGTTACATATTATAGATAATATATATTATATGTAAATATATAATATAACCAAGTATATTTTATAGGTTATAAGGATTATAAATATAGTTTTGATTGGACTCTGAAATGTTTTTATAAAATTAACGATTTAATATACAACTGTATTAAAGTGTGTGATTTTGATCTTCAGTACAATTATAAAGTGAGAAAAATGTTTCAGGCTTTCCCTCAGTGCTGCACAGCCTATTGGTTGGTGTTTGTTCAGTTCTGAGGAAGTAGAGGGGCTATGGAAAAGTTAATGAAAGCTTAGAAGAAAGTCTGGAAACCTTTAACTTTGAAATTGAGGAGTGATCTCTGTGAGACTGTTCTTATTAACTTTAATTTTGGCCCCAATAAAGAAGGAATGTACACCTTTTATTCTTGCCACATTGCGGGCATTGTGACAATAGATTTGCTATGTACTAAGACTTTGATGTTGACATAAAGAAATGAGGATGAATAGAAAAACCTGTGTTGGGTAGTTCAGGGAGTAGCCAATCCTCCCAAGGTTTGCTGCCTACATGGTAAGTGTTAGTAGAAAAAAAATGTGCTGAAAAAACTGTTAAGTGCACATTTAGACTTTGTTGTAGCACTCCTAAAACCTTCCCCCCCTTTAAAAGATGGAAGGCTTCCGTTGCTGGCAGTTTAGCCACTTGGTTGACAGCTGTCACTCTTTTCCTTTGCAGAGACACTGTAGCAGCTGCCCCTAAGCAATGATCATCTTACAGCAAGTGGAGGCCAGATGGACTGTTCCTGCTCTTTCCCCTCAGAGACCAAGTCTAGGAGGACTGTGACCAGTACCCACTTCAGCTCCTGAAATCTGGTCACTCTCTCTTTCTTTCTTTCTCCTCCCTCCCTCCCTCCCTTCCTTTCTTCCTTCCTTCTTTTCTTCCTCTCTCTTTCTCTTTCTTTTCTTTTTTCTGAGACATAGTTTCTCTGTGCAATCTTGGCTGGCCTGGATTCCTTTTGTAGATCAGGCTGGCCTCGAACTCACAGACATCCACCTGCCTCTGCCTCCTGAGTCCTGGGTGCACCACCACCTCCCATTCACACCACCCTCCCACATCCCCCTGACTGGAAGCCTCCATTTTCATGGTAACAGCCCAGTTGTCAGTCAAACAGCCATTTCTTTCTGGTTTCCTCATGGCAGCAACAACTTTTCTTGAACATCTCACAGCTGTTCAGGAGAACTTCAAGCCACAGATACCAGAGAGGACTTGAAATGTCTGTGGCTGTCACTGCCACCCGTACAACCAAGGCTTTGCTTCCTTGGGAGTGTCGGCTTTGGTCCCACTGGCTTCAGCTACCTTGCACGAGGAAAGATTTCATTTGGCGCTCAGCCCATAGCAGCTTGAGATGGCCTCAGGAGAGCTACCTGCAGCCACTCCAGATAAGCCTGGCTCTCAACAGAGCAGTGTGCACTCCTGCTGCGGAGGAGCACCTCCCTGACCCACAATGGCGCCTGTGTATAAGCAGGGGCGTCTTTCATCTTGGGTTATTTTAGGAGACCTTCTTCCTGATCGCTACTTGCTTATGCCTGACCTCCCAGCATGTTGCAACATTAGGTCCCAATAAAGTCTCTTGTGAATGTTTTTATTGCCCATTTCTGATCTGTATAAAATAAAGACCAGTGGTTGGTTGATTGTCTTGGCTGCTAGCCCCGGGCACACGCAGCAGCGGCATCCAGAGCAGGGGTTCTCAACTTTGGGTAGCCAATCCCCCCTTGGGGAAGGTTGTCAAGAGGTCTTTTCACAGGGGTTGCCTAAGACCATCAGGAAACACAGATATCTACACAACGATTCCTAACAGTAGCAAAATTACAGTTATGAAGTAGCAACGAAAGTAATTTTATGGTTGGGGGTCAGTGCAACGTGGAGAACTGGATTAAAGGGGTCGTAGCGTTAGGAAAGTTGAGAGCTGCTGATCTAAGGCGACTGAAGAGCTCTAGAGAGCTCCAGGAAGTAGAGGTTGTGGAGTCTAGGAGGGACTGCGGAAGTGCTGGGAGGGGAAAGAGTGCCGAGGAATTACAAATTCGCCCTGCTAGAAGAGTTGCATTGAGCTACTGAGTTGCCCAGGGTAGCTGAGAGAGCTCTGACCTATAGAACAGGTAGGGCTGTAACTCACTGCAGCTGCTACTACTGAGCCGCTGGCACACAAGGTCTAGACTAGAGCCGCGGTTTTCAACCTTCCTAATGCCCCGGCGTTTTAATACAGTTCCTCAGGCTGTGGAGTCCCCATCTATAAACTTATTTTCACTGCTACTTCGCAGCTGTAGTTTTGGTGCTGTTATGAATCATGATGCAAACGTGTGATATCCGAGCCGTGTCCGATGCTCTAGACTAAGGCCAGAGCCAAGAGCCCCTCCTTCTCAGGGTCTGCTGCTGTATGCTTCAGGCTTTGAAAGCCCAACCTGCAAGCCTCTGGCACTCAAACCCAAGGCTGTTAACTCTAAGAGCTAGTTTTTTTCTAGTCATGATTTCCGCCAGAGTGGAGATCTGGAACTCTTCTTTGACGTTTGCTCCCCATTTCTGCAAATGTCTTTTCCTTTTTTTTTTTTCCTTCTTTTTTTCAGGAGACAGAGATTGGCTTTGTGTACTTGTGTCCCATCATTCAAAGGAAGAAAGGTTTTCAAAAGAATTACCCACATTACTCTGTTTGGTCTCCTGGTGCTTTTTCTGCTCTTCTTGCTATAGAGCATGCTTGAAAAATTGATCTTACACACGGAGGGGAAATTGACTTAGGAAAGTATATGAGTATATATAACTTTACATTTTGGGGGGGGGGGAAATTATATCTCAGATCATGGTCAAGCATGACAAGATTTAAAATATGCTTGTAGTTTTTGGTACATGGTAAATGCACTGTGATGACCTAAACACATGCTTTCTCATTATGTGCAAAATATTGAAGGCTGTAGAATACAGCATAAAACTATTCTCCACTCATAAGTGTGAACCACTTAAGGTCCCTCCTCCCCCTGAGAATTCTCAGACTTGGTAACAAGGCCCTGGAATAACTTCAGAAGTTTTTCAGGGTTCCTGACCTTAGTAGCCGGAAGAGGCAGCAGTGGAAGCATCAGAATTTTTTGTTGTAATGTTTCTGTTGAATTTCTGAAGCCCAGTTGACTGTGGACATGTCAATGTTTGGAGTACTGACATTTTATTATTGTTGAAGTGTGGGTATTAAATTGATTGTATAAAATTAAGAACAATGTTTGACCAATGCAAGTGCTATTCTGTCTCCACATTGCTTCAAGCATGACTTTAGGAACCATCTTCCCTGAAGCTACTGGTGGCAGAAAAGTCTGATGGGAGCAGTAGATAACACTGGGACCTGCCCAAATGGCACTGTATCCCTTTGTACCACACTATCTCTGAGCCTTCTGTTCCCCCTGTGTACTCTTGTGTCCAACAGCCTCTGGCTTTGCAGAGCATCGCCCTGGAGGTGCTAGAGAACTTTGCTTGTTTATAAAACTCATGACCTTTGTGGAGTATAATAAAAAAGAGGCGAGAATCTGAAAAACTCAATTACCTTGGCTCCAGCAGGAGCAACTGCAACCTGTAACCTACACTCCAGAGCTCCCTAGTAGTATCAGGCTGAAGTTGCAGCCCCACCCCACTGGTCCATCCCTGGAATTGCACCTGTTTGGTTTCTTTCCCTTTACCTCCTCCCCCTTCTCCTCTAACCACTTTCCTCTCTACCTAAATCAATCCCTTATACACGAAGCCCCATTTTTGAGGCCACCTTCTGGGGAACCAGATCTGAGAGAGTAAAGAACAAAAGGCAAAGAAAGGAGCTGATTTGCAAAATCACGTGGTTTCTCCTAGCGTGCTTACTTTAGACCTTCGCTGACGTTTTATAAAATCACTATGCAACCATACCAATGGAGACACAGTCAAAAGGATATTATAATCCAGTCTCTGCTGGAGAATCTAAGTGTCCTTGTTAATATCTTAATGTTAATCAGTAAAATTAATTCGTTAATATAGTGGAGGCCTGAGGTGACTATGGTTTTTTTGTTGTTGTTTACCAATGGAAAAACAGTCAACCAAAATTAGGGAAAGATCAAAAGATACACTGAAATTGAAATGTATGGCTATACAATCCATATATGTTTATGTGTATATTGCAGTTGTATTCACATATTAATGTTAGCAGCCATTAAATTATCCCAGACCACAGATTATTGCCCACAAATATCTGAGAAACAATAGTGTTTCAGGACCAACTGAATCTAGGGATCCAACACGACCAATAGTAGTATGTCTTTCTTAGTTCTTGATTCTTTTTTTTTCTTTATGCTGGTTTTATTCTGGGAATTTTCTCTGTGTTAACAAAGACACTCCATTATTCACATCATACCTTCTAGAAAGTACTCCTTTTTCAGCAGTTCTAACAAAAGACAATTCTCTTGGCAACATATTGACTTCAAGACCTATTCTTGAGTCAGTAATTGTGGTCAAGGATCAGCTCATCCAGTCACATGACCTAAAGTAGACCAGGTGATGACATAATGGGAGGCGGGGTGGTACTTGAAATGTACTGGGCTTTGAAATCTGAACTTTTGCAACGGAGAACATAAAACGTATCTTGTCTTACTAAGCAGAACCAAATTCAATCCCTTAATTGAACTATAAAAAATTATAAAGGAGTTTATGAAGGGAGGAGATTATGAAGGGGCTTATGAAGCTTATAAAGATAATCCTAAATTATTTTACTTGGGTTTTTTTACTAAGGGAGATACTAGTAAAATGCAAATAATCTCTAGTTTTCTTTTTCTTACTAATGTAGATGCCAACAGCTCTATGTGTTAGCATATGTATCTGCATAGAAAAGGTTTGGTGAATATATAAACTTAGATCATATGCCAATGACCTTAGCTGTAATATTTATAATTTTTTTGGAAACCTTATTTTATTTAGTGAAGATTCTGCAACAAAACAGATCCAATAAGAGACACATGAAAATTTACTAAGAGGAATTGGCTCATGCAGTTATGGTGGTAAAGTCACGTGGTCTACTGTCTGAGACCTGCAGGCCTAGAAAAGCTAGCAGAACAGTTCAATCAAAAGGCCTGAGACCCAAGGGTACCGACCAGAGTAACTGCCAAGAGGAAAGTTTAAGCAGCGAACAGGGGAAAATGAGCACCTCTTCCTCCTCCCTCCACCTTCTGTTCTATTCTGGCTCTCAAGACCCTGCTGCCATGGGGGTGCGATTTGTTTTAACTGGGTCCACTGACTCAAATGCAAATCTTATCCAGAAATAATTCTAGTTTTATTTTTTTTTCACCCTGGGGATTTACCCCATGGTCTCTTGCTTGCTAAACAAGCATTCTGCCATCAAGCCACAGGCCTAGCTCAGACACAGTTTTTCTTTTAATATGGGCACCGCCAAGTTAGTTAAGTTCACGTATAAAACCAGCTTTAGTACATGGTCATACCATCCTGATCAGACAGGCAAGAAATGATGTGTTTTGAGAGTTTTCAGGCTGGCAAGAAGCTACTAGAGGATTAAAGACAAAGCCAATCCTCTAAGTCTCTGTTTTTATGTGAAGTAGCTAATTGGCTGGGGGATAATGGGAGATAGCTATTCTGAGAATCACTCTTATGCAAGTCTACTTACTTTTTAATGGTGAGTCTTTCCTTTGCAATAAGTAAGGAGTGCCATATCATGGGAGGGCATGGGGAATTTAATTATTAAGTTAAACAATAAACTCCTTAAATTACCTTAATTTCCAGGGGATTCAACAATCCTATTAGTTGAATTATAAATAAGTAAATAAAATCCGAAAAACAATTGGAAAACCATTATACAACAGGAAAAAGATTAGAGAAGACTTAGAACCCTGGGGCCCAAGCAATATAATTAAAAGCAGCATTACAGAAAAAAATAACTTGCCTTTTAAAACAAGAAGAGCATCAAAGCTGATGCCTTGTTTCCCAGAAGCTTTCAGACCCAGAGTGCCTCAGTAGGGCTTGCACAAGCGATATATTTTGTTTTTGTTTTGGTATTTGGTAAAACATGTATCTTTTTCTTTTGTAAGGGAGAATGTTGGGGGAGATAAAAGAATATACTAATAGTTAATGGCTATTATTTATTAACATTCTGTCTCTTTCTTCCTCTCCTCTCGGCTCTTCTCCTCCTCTCTTCTTCCCTCCTCTCTCTGTCTCTGACTCTGTCTCTGTCTCTGTCTCTGTCTCTATCTCTGTCTCTATCTCTGTCTCTATCTCTATCTCTTTCCTCTTGGGTCATGGCCTCACTATGTAGCCCTAGCTGCCTAGAAGTGTCTCTGTAGACCAGACTTGCCTCCTTAGTGCTAGAATTAAAAGTTTGCACTATCACACCCAGCCTAGACTTTGATTCTTTCTAGTGTCCAAACCCTCACACATGCTAGGCAAGTAGTCTACCACTGTGCTACATTTTCAGCTCTGAGTAGGGCTTATAAATGCCAGATATACTGCTCAATAAGTTACATATTATTTCCTTAAAGTGTGAGTATAGCTTTGGAACACGTGTACTTGCCATGGGTTGAACTGGGTTCCTCTGAAACTCCTATGTTTTGATTTACCATCCAGGACTTACACATATTCCCTTATTTGGAAGTGAGATTGCTGCTGGTGCAATTAATTATGACAAGGTCTTAAAGTAACATAGATCCATACGTGGATATGATTGTTGCCCCCAAAAGAGAAGGAATTTCCATGCAGCCACCAAGGGGAATACTATGTGAAACACTGCTAGACAGAGACTCACATGCCAAGGAATGCCAAAGATGCTAGTCAACTCCCAGAATCTGGGAGAGGGAGCTGGAACAGACTTTCTTAGCCTTGAGAAGGAGACCACTCTGCTGACTCCTTGTTCTTAAACATGCAAAGTCCGCAATGGTGCATTAATGAAGTTTTGTTGTCCCAGTGGCCCACCTTGTGCCTGGGTCCTGGCAGCCGGAGCACATCAGTAAGGTACAATTGTGATACATAGACATCGATTCTAAGCTCCTAGACAAACTTTTCAAAAGTCAAGCAGTAACTGGGGCTTGCAAACTGTGCTTTCAAATCTCTCCATTATTTCCCTAACATCTAGTTCAAGGACCACTCATGTAACAATCACTGGGAATCATCATTAAATGTGAAGATTCAGGAACCCACTCCAGATGTAATGAACACGTAACTGAGGGAAATGTGGAAGAAATAAAAACTCTAAAGAAACACTTTAGAACACTTACTTTGTGCGGAACTGTCGGATGGCCCAGCCACCTCATCATGACCTCTTGAAACAGGGATGACTCATCAGTCAGGAGTTGGCCAAGGTTTTCATCTGGACTTCTATGTCTGTTTTTACTTCCATAATGTGGGGACATTCAGGCAGACATCATTGTACCTCCGAGGATCAAATCAGATGCCTTAAAACTGAAGTTAAAGCTATAAAGGGTTTGTCAACAGACAGTAGTACGGGATACCTCAAGCCATTTTATCGGGACTAAGGAAGAAACTATACTTCAATGCAAAGTCCATTTTGCTTCAAGGAGTAACTGCTAAGTTCTCAACGCTTGTACTCTGGAAAGATTTACTCCCTTTGACTCACAGCAATGTCTGCCTCACTGTGTGGGGGAATTCCCAGCATCCGCTTCTCTGTTGGCCATGCTCTGTGTTTCTTAAGCAAGCTTTGCAACCATGGAGTATTTCTCATTATCTGGTCCGGGGATTTGAGTGTTCTGGTTCTGTAGTCATAACAAATATAATGTTACACTAAATTTTTGATCAGATTTTCAAGGAGGCAAGTTATATAAAAGTTACATAAAACTCTCACTCTGTTATCATAATCAGCATTAAGCCAGGAGGAAACACTGTAGGCCTATTTGACTACTAGTTACACAGTGGACCATCTCAAGCAGAGGTAATGATCCAAACTTTCCTAGATAAGACACAACCAAGATAGCTCCAAGTCATTTTTTTTTATTTAAAAAAAAAAATGAGTGACTTCTTTGTACTTCAAAATGCTTCATGTGAATTAAATGTAAGAGATGATGGTAGATTACAGCATAGGCTGTCAACTCATTTACTTGGATTTAAATCTGCCATCATTTTTCTTATTACAGACCTCAGGACCCTGCTGAACGGTTCAGAGTACTGCGGGGTGCTCCCCTCTGGACCCCACATTAGGCACAGACGACACTCAAACACCAATTTTCAAGCACAACCCAAATGTAAAAGGATCCTTTACTAAACAAATGGACCTAGTGTTTGAATCTGAACAGGCAGAAACAGCAGCAAATCGCTTTGCAAGTGTTAGTTTTAAGAGGAAAAAGGGAAATGATGTATTAGGATGGGCTAGGGTGTGTTGGTAAGTTCTGATTGGGTATTTTAATTAGGCCAGTCAAAATAGTAAGTTTTGGTTCCTGGACCTTGACGATTTGTTAGTTGGACCTTGGTGATCAGTTTCAGGGATGAATCACTGGCCAAATTAGGGAATGGACCTTGGTAGCTAGCTTTAGGAATGTAATCTAACGGTCTAGCAAGGGGGAGAGGGGGGAAGGGGAAGGGCAAAACCTGTCAGTGCCATGTTTGCCATACTCAGGCCTGCTAGAGCCCTTCACCTGCCTTATTAAGAGTCACTGGTGGATGGGCCAATTATTGTGGCTCAACAAAGCAGCTCAAAAGTCAGAGGCTAAAAAGCAATAGCTGATTAATTTTCATGTTTCTAAGGGTAGCGGTGATAGGTCATCTGCTAGTTTGTTTGGAGATACCCATGCAATGCCTTTAGGGGATCAGTTGGGCTCCTCGTTCACACAGCTGGTAGTTGTGTTAACTATCTATTGGCTGGGGTGTGCCACTTAGTTCCCCCCAGTGACCATCTCACTCTCCATTAGGTCAAACCAGCAATCCTCTTATAACAATTTCTGCACCATTTTCTAAAAAGAGATGAAAAGTAAAGGCGGTAATGCTGTTGGGGGTTTGGACTTGCATAGCATTACATTCTGCTAGTACATTCTATAGTTGAAACAAGCCACAAAGGCAGATGGGATTCTTAAGTGGTTGAAAAATGCACTCCAGCCTTGTATGGGAAAAGTAGCAGAGTTTCTCTGCGAAGCCTGCTGTGTGTGGTGGTGGTGGTGGTGGTGAGTTTCTGGCTTTTAAATACTCTACCACAGTGGCATTGTAACAAGCCACTGTTATTCTTTAATCACCCACTTTAATACTTAGAGCCACTGCCAGGACTTCATAAAAGGTTAACTCACAACACCAAACAGCTTCCATAGGGTCTAATTCAACACGCACTAGCAAAATTGCTTCACAGAAGAAATGAAAGGAAGTTCATGGGTTATCATAGTTGCAGGATATGTCGTGTAGCATCCATGTGCGTTCACTTAACGAAGCTGAAAGTCTACCAGGCGTCCTCTCGTTCCAGTGTGTCTCACATCTACCAGAGAGAAGGATTGACTTATTCAGCATGTGACCCTGGGATTAGCAACCTTAGCATCACCCAGTAAGTTCTACCTGAGACTTTCTGAATTTAAATCTCTGGGACAGGGCCGAGGAACTTTAGCAAGGACACTGGGGGAGTTTTACATACGCTATCATTTGTGACGTCCTAATTCAGAATCAGAACCCCCAGCTCCTCAGATAACAGCACCTAGATTTCAGATACTCTCCGCAAATCGCATTTTTCCCTACTACTTAAGACTGACTCAGTGACCTATAATGTTGAATTCATTGAAACAAAAATCAGGTACTAAGTTTCTCAACATGTTTGGATCCAAGTAGCTTGTTGGTATGTTCATTAATATTCCTGTTTCTGTTGTAAGTGGAAGAAGTCAGCAACTTGGGCCATCAAGATGAGTTAGTGAGAAAGGAGCTTGTCTCCAAGCCTGATGACCTAAGTTTGATCCCTCTGAGCCACGTGGTGGAAGGAGAGAACTGACTTCCACAAACCATCCTCTGATGTCCACATATACGCTGTAGCATGTGTGCATCTGTGTATGTGTGTGTACATGTGCATGCCCATAAACAACAACAACAACAACAACGGCTGTAACTCAGTTGGTAGAGGCCTTACTTTGCATACCCAAAGTTGCGCTTTCAATCGACAGCACCACATAAAACCAAGTGTCATGCCAGCAATCCTAGCGCTCAAGAGCTAGAGAGGCAAGAGGAACAAACAGTTCAAGGTAAGCCCTAGGTACATTAAAGTTCCAGGTTAGCCTGGGCTGCATTAAGATTATCTCAAAATGGGGGGGGGGAGGGGAGGGGAAGATGTTCATCTGAGAAAAGCTAGGCCAGCAAAATATAGTGAAAAGAAATCAATAACCAGAAATGACATATTGTTTGCACCAATTTGGGATCAGAGCATCCCACGGGATTGTTACAAGAGGCTAGTTTAAAACAAGCCAGCACACTGAAGTCGGGGAGCTTATGCATTTCTATGTTCACAAAACAGAACAAGCACAGCCTGGGGAAGCTCAGCCAAGTGGCATTATGCTTTATAAAAAAGTCACTCTGTGGCAGGCAGCTGTTTGTGTTCATTAGGAATTCCTTTCTTAAGGAAGGGACTGAGGCTTACTCGCAAAAAGTAAACATACCGTTATTTACTGAAAGCCTGGGTGTTTACAAGGAATGAAGATTTTTACTTAACAAAGTAGGAGATGCATCACTCAGTTCCAATAACGTTTCTGGAAAAGAAATCATTTTTCAAAAAGAGATGATTATAGTTAATATTAATGTGAGCGGTCAGTTTTTCTTTGTGTGTGAGTGCTTGTGTGTGTGTTTCCATGCGTGAGTTCATGTGTATGTGGGTACATGTGTGGGAGTGTAGGTAGAAACCAGAGGTGAGCCTTGGGTGGTTTTTCTCAGGAGTGGTTGACCTTGTTTTGTTTTGCTTGCCTCTGTTTTGAGATAGGGTTTCTCATTGGGCCCTGGGCACCCTGATTAGGTTAAGAGACTAAGTTAGCTAAGCTGGGTACCAGAAAGACACAAGGCTTTGCATGTCTCTTGTCTCCCCAGTACTGGGATACCAAGAGTTAGAATCATGCCGGGCTTTTCAAATATGTGTCCTAGGGTTCACACTCAGGTCCTCAAGAGTGCCTGGCAAGCACTGTACTGGCTGAGCCATCTCTCCAGCTCCTGAATAGTCAGCTTTATCAGAAAATTCCTGGGAGGAGTTTTGTTAATTAAAAGATAAAGATAAGCATCTCCTTGTTAAGCACTCCAGGTTGCAGAAGTTCACACTTAAAATAAACTTAATATAATAAGATATATCTCTCTATATAAATATAAAATGAGAACAATTTACTCACAACTCTTTCTATTACTAAATAAAAGTATTTTAGAAAGCAATGGTCCAAGTTAATTCTTTCTCTTATTTGGTACTAGTAATCAACCACTGTGTAAATTATGCTTCCTTTATCCATCTAATAATAGTCTGTGTTGAAGGCTGCTATGTCTTGGAAAGCAGGGAAATAGTGGTGAACAAGATAAATATGACATCCATCTTTATGGACCTCAGCTATCCCTGGGGTGGGCAGATGGATGAAGACAAGTGAACCAACCACTTCGGAGTGAGTTATGGGAATCTAACAAAGTAAATCAAGGAAGGGCTGAGGCTAGTAGTGGTAGGTGCCTACTGACTATAGTGTAGTCAGAGCATTTATTTGTTTTAAAGATTTGCTTTTATTCTTTCTTTTTATTCTGTGTGTGTGTGTGTGTGTGAGTGCGCGAGCCACTGTGTGAGTGTATAAGTGTGTCCATGTGTGTCCAAGTGCCTTTGGAGACCAGAAAAGAGTGTGAGGTTCCTTGGAGTTAGAGTTACAGTAAGTTGTGAGTTGCCTTAGGTGGGTGCTGGGAATTGAACTTGAGCCCTCTGGATGACCAGAAAGCACTCTTAACCAGCAATCCATCTCTCCAGTGCCAGAAGTTAGCATTTGCATTGAGATGAGTAGACTAAGCTCATTAGGAGGGAAGCAATGCTTGGCAGACAGACAGTAAAGCACCGAGACTATGGATCAGCAAAAACCTGGCCTGTGTTGGCTGAGGATTAAGAAGGGTGGTGCTTGGGTCAGAGTTTAAATCCTGCTTTGTCTTTGGTTTTAGCATCAAAGCTGTGCTGCTCAGGGAGTTCCTGGAGTGAAGGCCGCTCATCTGCAGTGCACTATTGGTCCCAGCATGCAGTCAGCTGCTGTTCTCAGCCCCTCCTTACTCTCCTGACTTACTGGAGCAGAATCTTATCTTGTTTCTCCCCCAGTATGGAAGTTTAGAGAGTAAAAGCTGTTGTCTTAAGAACTAAACTGTGTCCCGTTTTCAATCACTTGGGTGGGTTGGTGGGAATTAGACTAGGTTGGTGGCTCTTACATCAGAGAACACATTACTGTCCCTGTGCAGTGTGGTGTAGGCCAGGTGTGGACTAAACTTCTCCAGAAGTTGGCAGGGACAGGCTCAACGGTCTGCCTGGAGACAAATAAAATGAAGTCAAGATAAGGCTTTAAAGGAGGCATCTTCTGAACTCATGAACAGGAGCAGAAGACAATGCCAGATACAATTAATAACAAGGGAAACTGAGTTTAGCTCACTCTGAGGGAAAAGTGCAATGGAGGAGGGCATTTATGAAAATAATCTGGTGTAGTTGGGAGTTTGAGGCTGAGAAACCATTTGGTATGGTTCCCTGCTCCATCCATTTTGCCCACTGGGACAAACTCTTTAAAGCCAGGACTATGGACTAGAAACTATAGCATAATGTGGTTCATGTAATACAATAAAAAGATTAAGGGACTGCACAAGCTTGGGTGAGAGAGACTTTGTCATCTCACAGTTCAAGAGGTACCGTCTCTCACTGAGTGACTGGACGTATGGTTACCTAGGCACACTCTGAGAAGGGAGAAAGGACAAGTTTCCCACAGGTTCAGGTCTCCACTTAGTATTGGGGTCCAGATGCGTCTGCAAATGTTCTGATCTGAGATCTCACAGAGGCAAAATTCTGATTTTATTCAAAGTCAGTTTTTCCAGAATCTTTATGCTCTTTTCCTTAAAGACCCAGAGGCACTAGGAGCTGACAAACAGTCCCTGTAGGCTTGAGGGTGGAATGCAAATAATTTGACTTCTCTTATTTCTCTGAAAGCCACTTCCTCCAACTGCAGCTCCTAAAACAGATGTAATTATCTTTTCTATGTAGCACTCAGGAGATTCCGTCTCAATGCTTAGTTTTAAGGTGGACGCATGTCTGACTATGGCTCTGTGGCTTGAGGTATGACATCAAATAATGCTGAATTTCAAGGGAATCTGTGTGTATGAATTCAGTCAGATTCTGGTTCTGTTGCTACCAGCATGACTTTGGGAGAGTGAACTCAATTGTCTGAAGGCTTGGGTCCCTCCTGAATCAACTGCTGAACTCCTGTTGGAGGTGGCACATGTCCTAGTCTGTTTGGGTGGTGATAACACAAAATATAGGACTGGGTAATCTGTAATGACAAGAATTTATTTCTTACAGTCTGAGGACTGGCAAGTCAGAGATCGTGATGTTTGACATTTGACAGGGAGTGTCTTGCTGCAGCATCCCATGGCATAAAGTAGAAGGGCTGCAGCATCCCATGGCATAAAGTAGAAGGGCTATGTGTGTGTGTGTGTGTGTGTGTGTGTGTGTGTGTGTGTGTGTG
>OU015743.1:38399552-38454391 GCA_907169655.1 Acomys percivali
AAGAAGAAGAAGAAGAAGAAGAAGAAGAAGAAGAAGAAGAAGAAGAAACAACCAAGCCCAATACTCCAATAGTCACTGGAGCATGGTCAAACTCCCATTGACCACCCTCAAAGAAAACTGAGTCCTTCCCCACCTGCACCCCTGCCAGAAGCCATAAGATGTGGAGAGCAACACTTAAGATTTCTTATCACAATTTTTAAGGGTTCTTTTGATTGCTTCCTGTCTAGGCTAGGCTAGTACATTTTGGGGGTGGGATGAGGCAGGGGTAGAATGTCACTCATTTTTATTGCTATTATTTTCATTGGGCAACTAACTATATCACAATTTCTTTAGTTACTTTTTTCTTAGTTTCTCTATTTTAAAATTAATAGTAGCACCCTTTAAGCTTTTGTTTGTTTGTTTGTTTTTTAAGTCACTGTGTAGTCCTAGCTATCCTGGAACTCACTTTGTAGACCAGGTTAGCCTCAAACTCACAGAGATTTGACTGTTGAGCAATGGGATTAAAGGTATGCACCACCCCTGCCCAGCTGAACACTCTTACATAAGGCTTTTTATGTGCAAATGTATTTATTTATCTTGGGGACATTCTAAGAGCAGAATTGGTGGCCATAGATAATTTGCATAGATAGTAAAGTCTTCCAGTGGCTCTCCTAAGTGGTTCTTCTAATATTTCACAGAATATCTTTAATTAAAATATAATCACATTATTTTCCACATTTTCTTTCCTTCCTCCAAATCCTTCCATACTCCTCTCAAATTCCTGGCCTCTTTCATTTGACTGTTATTACACATAAGTATATAAACAAATAAATAAATGCAGAATATTTCTTCAAAGATTCAAACAGAGCTACAAAATCTTTTGGAGAAATATAAAACATCATGAAGTGTCCCCTTTCCTTCATGAACTTTAGAATTCCTGCATATGTTTTCCTTTTTTTTGAAGTATGCAAACTGACAAATGCTGTATATATTTATGGTACATAGCATAATGTTTGAGTACATGTATACATTGTATAATGCCTAAAGCATTATTAGTGTATACATTGCTGTACAAACTTCCTTATTAACTTGAGTTGAGAAGAATTCAATTCTTAACATAATCCCATTTTACTTTTCTAGGTTTAAATTCTGTCTTCTGTGTAGTCAATGGTGTCATTCTGTTGTTATTGATTTTTACTGTTTAAAATACCCCTTAATCCTAGTGCTGAAGAACTGTCTATTGGTATGAATGCAATAAGGGTATGCAATGTGTGACTTACACAGCAGGTGCAAGCATTTGATGGATGTGTTTGGGCAGGAACTTTGATACAGTTGACTGTGAGTCCATTGATGACAAATCCCACACATATGAAACAAGGTGCTTTTATATGGAGTCATACATAAAAATGACTATATAAATCCGTCAGTGAAATCATTGAGACCAGTGCTTCACAGGACCCTAATTTTGTATTTCTCTTAGCCCTATGGCTCAGTATTCACTACTTACTACATAGCACATTAACCTTACAGAACGTACCTACCATGAGTGACTACCAAGAGACACTGTCTCTAGAATACAGTTTCTGGGTAACATTGACACCCCTGAGATGTTCATCCACAACAAACCTCACCAAATCAGTATAGAAACAGGAGCACTTACGGATCTGTCTTGACCTAATGGAATTTCTTCACTTTTATAATCAGGTTTCACTGAAGTTCACCTTAGTCTCTTTTAAATTGTGGACTTACTGTTTTGTATATACTGGGAATATCTACTTTTCCCTTCTCAAATAGATAACTATCTTATGGTTATGTTCATATAATTATAAATTATCAGTAGTAGGAAGGTCTACAGATTTAGCACTGCAACCTTGTCACAAACAAGGCAGTTGGAGCTATAGGTAGAGAGACTGTCATGATTTAGAATTCCATCATTCTGCTGCCTTCTACTTAATAAATGCGAGTCAAGCTGAAAAAAGGAAGTCATGATTAGCAATATGTAAAACTGGTTAAGAGATAAATACAATAAGATTAATTCTGCATTGCCAGTGTCATACATATTTTATTGATAGTCCATAAATAAAAGATTAGATTCTCATAAATTAAATTCTATCATTGCAAGCCCAGGATCCAATTGATTAGTAGTGATATATTGTGAAGACGTAATTTAACTAGAGCAGTGTTAGGTCACTATGTGTCCGTGTGATGGAATGCTCTGCAATTTAAATTTGTGAGTGGATGCACACACACACACACACACACACACACACACACACACATGTGAACACACCACACCTACTGAACTTCTGACCCTCTTGACTCCAGGCCCCAACATGTTGCACACTCAGTTTAGGTGGTGCTGTATCAAAGAATCCTGTATGCTGGGCCTGCACCCTATCAACCAAACCATATGCTCGTCCCAACCCTTTTTCCTTTTTTTTAAAACTTGAGTTGTACTGGGGATTGAACTCTAGACCTCAGTGATGCGATACAAAACGTTCTACTATCAAGCTATAACACCAGCCCTTAGAATGCTTTGTATTTCTGAACAGATATGTGTTCAGGTGAGCTAAAGGGAAAAATGCAGACTTGAATTCTATTTTCACTTGTTCAGAAGGAGGAAGACATCGTGAGGTAATTTACAATATCTTTATTATTCAAGTATGCATTAATATACAATATTTGAATTCTTGTTTTATATGATAAAAGTATATGTTGGTGCTTTTTCTGTATTGAGTAGACAATATCACATTCTGAAGAGAAATGTTGGCATTGACCAGAAGTTATTGAGGTCAATCCCTATTTATTTTCAGTTATATTTTTAATATTCTATGTCCTACTCAAAATCCCTCTTACTTATGTTTACACACAATTGCATGTTCACTTACAAATTGTCTTGTATCCTCTCAGGTTTCAATAGTCTTACAAAGGTTAATTTAAGTCAGCCAAATGGCTTTTATTTATGTTAGAAGCAAAAGTGTACATGTTGTTTTATTATAAATATTGTCAGTCAACAAGTCCCTTGGAAGACTCAGTGATGATAAAATTGCCCCAGATTAAATGCTGCGAGCTTGCCAACCAAAATCATTTATTCAGCATCTGCCACATACAAGGTACTATGCTAGTTGGAGTAGAAGCCTTAAGGCAACACTGGTGCAAAAAACAAAAAACAAAAACAGTAACAAAAAAACCCAATCCATTCTTTTTTAAAAATATATTTTATTAAGTTATTCATATTACATCTCAATTGTTATCCCAGCCCCTCCCTCCCTCCCATTTTCCCCTTACTCCCTTCCCCTATGACTCTGATTGAGGGGGACCTCTTCCCCCTGTATATGCTCATAGGGTATCAAGTCTCTTCTTGGTAGCCTGCTATCCTTCCTCTGAGTGCCACCAGGCCTCCCCATCCAGGGGACGTGGTCAAATATGGGGCACCAGAGTTCGTGTGAAAGTCAGATGCCACTCTCATACTCACTTATATCTGGACACTAGCCCAAGGGGCATGTCCCATGAATGTCTTCACTTATCAGGAAAGTGGGACAGACGGGGAGTGGGGGACATCCTATTGGGACTCTAGGCGAGAGAAGCATGGGAGAATAGGGAAATAGAAGGATCCAGAGAGTCCTAGAAACCTACAAGAAGAACATTATGACTAGTAGATCTTGGCCCAGAGGTCCTGCTCAAACTATGGCACCAACCAAGGACAATACATGCAGTAAACTTCGAACCCCTACCCAGATCTAGCCAATGGACAGCCCAACCCATTCTTAACACCTGGCAGTTAACACTGTAAGCCGTGGCACTCACTGAATGAATTCAGAGGCACTAGAGATGCTCCCCAGAGCTGTAGTGATTAAGGAAAATGCACAGTGTTGCACACATCCTGACTGTTCTTCCCTTGTCCGTTTCTGTGAAGATGCAAGCACAGTGATCCTGGACTGAGTGGGATCTGATTTCTGGGACCTTAGCCTTCAGGAATGAAAGCCAAGGTAACACAGGTAAGTCACCAGAATCATGAGGAAGGGAATTTAAATTAGATGGGGGGGGGGCGGAGAATAGAAGAACTGTTGCCTAAGACCACTTTTAGGGATCTTTGGAGAATGATGTCTGACCAAGTTTCAGTGTATGAGCATTGAGGGCCATTTAGTCGCCAAAGCACAGTGCTCTCTGTGTCTGTCTCCCAACGACTCCATGTTCATCTCATAATGCAAAATGGCTTCCACCTCCAAAAGTGCCCATGATTTTAACAGTTCCTATGCTCAAAAGTTCAAATCCAGAGTCTTTGCTCAGAACAAAGGTAAGCTCATGGCTGTGTGTCCCTAGGAAGTAAGCGACAAGCCATATCCTTCTACAACGCAAGGCACAGAGCAAACAACCCCACGCCTAAAGGGAGCCATAGAATGGCAAGCATCAGATCAAAGCAAGGCCAGATCCTAGCAGGGCAGGCGTCAAGCCTCTCTGACTTCCTGTGCATGCCAACTAGTAAACCACTACTTCACCAGAGTGGCTTTTTTTTCCACCTCCAAATTAGGATTCCTTGGCCTATTCCGTTTACTGGGTCATTCAGTTAATTAATTACCTGTCCCTTCCCTCAGGATTGCTCCAGGCCCAACAGGGCAACAGAACGTCAAGCTTCTCTGGTATAAAGTTGTCAGTGTGGAAACTGGGTTGTAAATGTTCTCAGAGGTGATTACAACTTCACGAGAAAGTTCCCTGCAGCTTGGCCACGCTGTAATTGCTAGTCACTGTGGGAAGGAGCTCTTTTTCTTTTTTTCTTTTGTAGGAATGCAACTGAGGAGAAACTGTCAGGGGTTAATTGAAATTGTTGAAAGACACCCTGGCCTTCATACAAAATAAAAAAAGTATTCATTGTGTTGTTTAAAAGTAGATTTATCACATACTTTCTTTTAATGAGGAAGAGCTTTGAGGGCATGTCCAGTGTTACTCACTGCTTAAATCTCTGACAGTCACCGAACAGCGACAAAAGGCTGACATCATCTTGTGCAGGATTTAAGCTGAGGAAAGGCTATTAGACCATGAGACAGAAGACGGGTCTCTGAGATGTAAACAGGGCATCCCCAATTCCCTGTGCAGGCTTGGATTCTGAATGCATCTCTGCTTTCATTATCCTTGAAACCACATCTTGTACCTAATGTCACTTCTCTTGGGACAATTACCTCTTCAGTACTTCCTGGGAGTTGGACACTCTTAGTACTTTGCTTAATTTAGCTCATTAAATCTCTGACATGTAGAGAATGCCAGAATATCTCCACGTTACAGACCAAGGATCCGAGACTTAAAGAGACCTATCAGTGATCCTCAAGCTCTTATGGATGTGTTAGAGAGAAGACTGACTGATTTCATCCTGGGTACCTTCTTCTTTAAGAGCGGTGACCAGAAGGGCTGGTATTCGCAACCTATCACCTTTATAATTTCAGTCACTGTCCAGCTGGAGTGTTGTTGTCAAGAATGGATAGAGAGGGCCTAGAGAGATGGCTCAGTAGTTTAGAGCATTGCTTGCTGCTCTAGAGGACCCGGGTTCAATTGCCAGCAGCCACATGGCAGCTCACAAGTGTCTGTAACTCCAGTTCCAGGGGAGCCATCACACCACTCATGCACATGGCACACATATGTGTGCTTGCAGGCAAGTATATGCATACACTTAAAATAAAACCAAATTAAAAAAAAAAGAGTGGGTGGAGGGCAGAAAAAGATTACTCAAGCCAAAGTCCCTTTCTAGAGATGCTGACATTAACCCCTCACAGGAGTGGCTTGGGCAGTGAGGTTTCCAGGTATGTCCTGGGTCATTTGATAGTATGTTGAGGCCAGAGTCAGAAGCCACTGCTATACCTGGAGATTCTGAGAGTGTTGAGACCTTCTCATCTTAGCTCCAACTTTTGGGGTGCTGCTTTTCTTGGAATAGCCTCTGGAAGCATAGCTTGCATTGTCAAGTTTCTGTGGTAGAGACCAAGCTTCAGTGTGGCCCCAAAAACGCAAGGAAGGAAACTGGAAAGAAAAAGGAGCAAGTCTTTGGGAAGGTCACTAAATGAGTGGGCTTAGAACAGGACAGAGTCTATGCCAGGAGGAGTTCCTGTTTCAAGAAGGAGAAATATGTATAATTGTAGGAGAGGGAGGCCTCACTCTTGTCTTTGGACCAGAACCACAGCATTTGACTTTCATGGGGCCTTCACCACAGCCACCACTCCCCGTGAGACACCGTAACTAGGTCCCTGCAGCCTGACTCTTGGCACACTGAACCCAGTTCTTCTTATTGGAAAATTTTGGGGATACGAGGAAGCTGGGAGGGATGTTTTGGAATGTGTGATTCTGGTCGCACATCACAGAGAGAACCAGGGTTCTCTGTCTTTATGCACTGTCAGAGTTTCCCCGGAGGAAATGCTGGTGCCTTTTCAAGAGTCACTAGCCCACTGGAAGGGACTAGCCTAGCAGGCACAGGCTCCCCAGTTTTGATTTCTGAGATGAAGACCTGCCTCTGGAAGGGATTTTTTTGCCAGACCTTGCTTTGCACAGACACCCATGTTTGCCATAGGTCTAGAATTACTGTGCCAGGCTACACCTTGAGTTGGTTTGGTGAGCTTTGGTGGTGGCAAGTTTGGAGTTACTATAGCCCGAGAGCAAGGAGTCATTCCGAGCCTAGAAAAAGATTCCAAAAGATGAGAACTGTATTCCCATGCTGTGGCTCTGGTCCAGAGACGAGAGTGAGGTCTCCCTCTTCTACATATAATGATGAACAATAGGTTGCCCCAGGATCACCCCAGATGTGACCATAAACAAAGGCTATGACAGAGATGAAAGAAAAATAGCCCTGTAGTTTGAGAAGACAATTTAAAGTCAGTCACCAAATAGCTCAGGCAATAGAATTAGAAAGGCAGTAATTGGTGTACTTCGTGGATACCCACTCAACTGTGGCCACTTAGCAGGTTACCTTTCCCAGCATGTTAACTGGTATAGTAATGGGAACAGAGAATGTTTTCCTCCTGAGCTGTCCATTTGTTCACTTAACCCTCAGTCCTGAGTCTCTTATTACAGTAGAGAACAGGGTTAATAGATGTGATGGCTACTGTTAACTGTCAACTTGTCAGGCTCAAAAATTACCTGGGAGACAGGCTCTCTTGGGAACATGCCTGTGAGGGATTATCTTACTTGGGTTAATTGAGATGGGAAGGACCAGGCTAAACTTAGCAGTGTTATTCTCTGGGTTTGGGATCCTGGACTGAATGAAAAAGAGCACAGGCATCCATCACTCTTCCTTTCTCAGTAGTGGATGCAATGTGACCATCTGTTGAAGCCTCTTTCACCCTGGGTTCCTGGCTACACTGGACTGTACTCTTGAGAACCGTGAACCAGATTAAGCTTTGCCCCCTAAGTTTGCTTTTATCAGGATATGCTATCACAGCATCGGGGAAATAAACTAAGACATTGGCCAAAATGTTATTTCAAAAACCAAAGACATTTCAGATATCAATGCTTTCATCTATGTGGAAAGTCTTAATTTTCCCTCCTAGTTCCTCAGACTTCTTAGTCTGTAGCAACTGTACCTAAAGTGAGAATCCTAAGGCTGAGGGAGAAAAGGAAAGGTGAGCATCTAGGAATGAATTATGTACAGAATTGGAGATGAATGAGTGAAACTGAGACTGTGCATTCTGTCCTTGAAGAAGAGTTTGTATTTCTTGTGAGGTTAAGATAAAGATGAGTGTCTACATGGGCTTCACAACTGGGACAAAGCAGATGAGTCTCTCTCTCTCTCTCTCTCTCTCTCTCTCTCTCTCTCTCTCTCTCTCTCTCTCTCTCTGTGTGTGTGTGTGTGTGTGTGCGTGAGTGTGCATGTGTGCACAACAAAAAGAGGTTAATAATTCGACAAAGAGTGGAGGACACAGGGGGACTTGGAAGGGAACAGGGGACAGGTGGAAATGATGTAAATACAGTACTCATGTATAATCCTGAGAAGATTTAAGGACAAAAATTTGAAATAATAAAAATGAGGAGGAAAGGGGGCAAGGGAAGAGATGTAACTGGAAATCTGACTTCCACAGGGAATCACCTTTTAGAAAATTCTGGATTTTCTAAACAGAAAGCTTATTCTCCCTCTGAATTCAAGGTGAATGGTGCTTTAAGTTAAACATTTCCAGATGGCTTTAGGAATTCCAAATGACTAAGCAGAAATATGAGAGCTAGCAGACCATAGCTTTTCTTCTCTTTCCTTTTAGAGAAGAATGCAGTAGCCACTGACTACACCGAATGGCTGTAGCATCAGAGATAGAGACAGTCACTTATTCTTTATTCCTGCATGAGGAAGCGTGTTCCCTAACTCTATGCATTTCCCAACAGAGACTGAGTGAATGGAGAATGTTTAAGTTAATTGTGGCTCAGGTATCAAGAGTCGATCTCTTGGAAGGGACATCATGGAAGCTGTTAGTGTTAGTTGTAGGAGGCAGCATTGTGAGGGGCCTGCTGAAATGTGCTAACTGACCTCCCACATCTTCTTTCCTTTGTCTGAAGCTAAAATATGTTGAAAGAGAAGCCTCTCCAGGGAATGTTCTTTGCTCTTTATGCACAGTCTAGAATTGTGGCCCTAAGTAAGGTCCAAATCTAAAATACAGGCTAAGAACTCCTAACACATTTCCCTCTGCCAGCATTTGATGAAAGCTAAACATATCAGGAAGTGTTCCTCTCAATCATCTTTTCTTCTTGATCAAGCAAGACCAGTGGCATACATATTTCCCCATGATAACATCTTGTGGCCCAGGATGTCCCTGAGCTTCCGATGTCCCTGCCTCTCCTGAGTTCTGGGATTACTGCTGTGAGCTATCACTCTCAGCTTTATGTGGTGCTGAAACCCGGGGCCTCCACATGTTCGTCAAACTCTTTACCAACCAACCCACATTTCTGGCACAGAAACAACTTTAAAACAAAATCTGCTCATGTGCCCTCACCTTCTGTCTGAGATGGCACAGAACTTCAGCTTTACTGTGCAAGAAGATTTCATTTCTCCTACCACCCGACTTTTTCTCAACCCCAAACTTTCTTATCCTCTTGGCATCCTCTAAAGATAGCTTTCCTGATCCACTTTTTTTTTCTTTTGTATCTATGCTTAGGAAATAATGTTTGAATCAGAAAGTGAAATATAGCCTCCTAGAACTTAGATATTGCTCCTATGTATACTGTATTTGACTTTCACAGAGTTAAAAAAAAAAAAAGGAAGTGAACGTGTCAATATTTGTGAATCAGGAGATTGCGCATAAGTACCTGGATCTTAACATCTCTTGACAATGGCGTCAAATGGTAATGCTGTGTTACTAAGGTGACTAACCAAGGTCCCTCTTGGGCGGGTCACATGTGGGTCTACCCTAGAGTTTTCACTCATGTGTACTTGTCTCTGGCATGCATTTGACTTTTCTGACTTACATAGCCCTGGAAGTCTGGTATATAACAATCGTAATAAAACTCAGCTGTTAGAGTGTGCCTGAACTTTTCCATGTTACTTGTCATTCATTATATATAAAAGTAATATTAGAAATCTTAATATCTAATGTTTTAGCAACAGGCTACAGCTAAACCCTCAGGGAGCAGAGAGTTTAATATCAAAGTTTAGATTTAGAAGCTTCGTGTTTTTGTTTGTTTGTTTGCTTGCTTGCTTCTGTTTGGCAATATTAGACTCATACAACTGCCAGTTCAGTTTGGAGCAATGACTATAAACAAAATACCAGTCATACACTAGACATTGCCTTTGTCGTTAAGGATAATTAGTCATTGTAACTTTTCTAGTTATGACATAACGTGAGGGGTTGTTGTGTATTACTTTTAAAAAGCCCAGAATTTGAGCAATGTGTTTCACGTTTTAAAATAAAGCTAATATGGTTTATGTGTGACTGTGACAGTGCACAAACAAGAAGCATGGCAGCTTCGTGGTTGACAGCCCCGTGTCTACTGTGTGTCTTTATTTCTTGGGGCATGTGCTTTTATATCTCATCTGTGTCTTTTTCCTGCAGTTGTTACCTTTTCCTGTTCTCCGGTCTTCTGTGTGATGGAGAATATTGTTAATCTTGAATGAAAGTGATAAAAGAAATACTTGATGTTAGTGTGTTACTTTTACTACAGGTTTTGTAGCTTCCTCTGTCTCCCGTCCAGAGTCTCTCTGTGACTGTTGGAAACCTCTCCATAGGATCAGCATGGAATCCTCCTTGCCTTTGCCTTGCTACCTTTGCTTCTCCTTCGATGTGGGGCTGGAATTGGAGAGCCCTGGGTCTTTCTCTTTTAGGTGCTTACAATAGCGCATGACAAGCATAGCTCTACAGCAGAAATCACTCTGGAATGCTTGTTTAAAAGGAACACATAGGCACAGGAGACAACTTCCTGAACAGAACACCAGCAGCCCAGGCCTTAAGGTCAACAATTAATAAATGGGACCTCATGAGGCTGAGAAGCTTCTGTAAGGCAGGAGACACTGTCAACAGAACAAAGCGACAGCCTACAGACTGGAAAAAGATCTTCACCAAACCTATATTTGACAAAGGTATATATCCAAAATATATAAAGAACTCAAGAAATTAAACATCACCAAACCAAATAACCCAGTTGAGAAATGGTGCTCAGAACTAAACAGAGAATTTTCAACAGAGGAATATCGAATGGTTGAGAAACACTTAAAGAAGTGCTCACTGTCCTGAGTCATCAGGGAAAGGCAAGTAAAAACAACTCTGAGATTCCATCTTACACCCATCAGAATGGCTAAGATCAAAAACTCAAGTGACACTACATGCTGGCGAGGATGTGGAGAGGAACACTCCTTCATTCCTGGTGGGAATGAAAACTAGTACGGCTACTTTGGAAAATCTATCTGACGCTATCTCAGAATACTGGGAATAGGGCTTCCTCAAGACCCAGCTATTCCACTCCTTGGAATATACCCAGAAGATGCTCCAGCACACAACAAGAAAATTTGCTCAACCATGTTCATAGCAGCTTTATTCAGAATAGCCAGAACATGGCTAAGTGTCCCTCAGTAGAAGAATGGATAAAGAAACTGTGGTACATTTACACTATGGAATACTACTCAGCTATTAAAAACAAGGAATTCCCAAAATTAGTGAACAAATGGATTGAACTAGAAATGATCATAATGAGTGAGTTAACCCAGAAGCAGAAAGAGTCAAATGGTATATACTCACTTATATCTGGACACTAGCCCAAGGGGCATGTCCCATGAAAGTCTTCACTTACCAGAAAAGTGGGGCAGAGGGGAAGATTTCCTATTGGGACTCTAGGTGAGAGAAGCAAGGGAGAATGGGGAAATAGAAGGATCCATAGGGTTCTAAAAACCTACAAGAAGAACATTATGACTGGCAGATCTGGGTCTAGGGGTCCTGCTCAAACTATTGCACCAGCCTAGGACAATACATGCAGTAAACTTCGAACCCCTACCCAGATCTAGCTAATGGACAGGACATTCTCAACAGTTGAGTGGAGAGTGGGGACTGACTTTCACACAAACTCTGGTGCCCCATACTTGACCACATCCCCTTGATAGGGAGGCCTGGTGGCTCTATGAGGAAGGATAGCAGGCTACCAAGAAGAGACTTGATACCCTATGAGCATATACAGGGGGAGGAGGTCCCCCTCAGTCACAGTCATAGGGGAGGGGAATAAGGGGAAAATGGGAGGGAGGGAGGAATGGGAGGATACAAGGGCTGGGATAACAATTGAGATGTAATATGAATAAATTAATAAAATATATTAAAAAATTAAAACGTTCAGTCTCCTTTCTATTTTCTACCCATCCAAGTCAGTTCCAAGTCAGGGCCTATGGATCTGAATTTAACACTGATAATTATAAAACAAGATCTTTGTTTGAAAATGACATGAGTTTTATAAATAAAGTTATAAACTGGAGTGGGAGAAAGTCTATGGGGCAGAAGCTCAGGGGTTAGCATGTTCTGAGAATTTCAGGCCTTTGAGTGATAATGGTTTGAGTTTCTTCTCTCGTCCTGATCACCTGTGGTGGCTTTGTGGATGTAGGTTCTGAGTCCATAGTGTATGCTATTAATTTGCTTGTGCTCCCAGTTCCAGTGACTTTGACTACTATAGAACAAACTAACTAGTATCTACCACAGAACAAGTCAGTCAGTAGCAGTGAGCTATCAATACAGCATGAGTTATAAAGGACCACCATGGTCATTTTTATGCTGTTAACCTAATGGTTCTCAACCTTCCTAATGCTAACACTGTGACCCTTTAATAAAGTTCCTCATGTTGTGGTGACCCCCCCCAACCATAACACTATTTTCACTGCTATTTCATAACTGCAATTCTGCTACTGTTATGAGTGGGTAATACAAATATTTTTGGAGATGGAGGCTTGCCAAAGGCGTCACAGTCCACAGGTTGAGAACCATTGCTAAATCGAAATAGCTTTTCTATGTTTGCTGTGACTTCGTATGGAAAGTGATGCAGAAACGTTTCCAGAGACTTGATACCCTATGAGCATATACATAGGGAAGAGGTCCCCCTCAGTCACAGTCATAGGGAAGGGAAGTAAGGGGAAAGCGGGAGGGAGGGAGGAATGGGAGGATACAAGGGATGGGAAAGTAATTGAGATGTAATTTGAATAAATTAACAATAAAAAAGAAATGTTTCCAGATGGTATGCAGTGCAGCGCTGCGCACTCAGCACAAGTAAATTCCAGTGTCACATGCTAAACACTGGGCATACACTTGCCCTTCAAATTCAGCAACATGACAACACTATTGCTCCTATTCCTTGGCCGATGAGGCCAACAACTGAATGCTGAGGTTTTGTGTGTCTTACAGGACATCTTGGCAGAGTTCTTCCCTGCAGAGGTCACTGGCACAGATCTTGCTATGCCCTTCTCCTAGGATCCTATTTATTTTGCACATCCTTTTGGGCAATGATGCTTAGCTGGTCTGTGGTCTGATTTGCTGAGTACTTCAAAGGATGTGAATTTTTGAGAACTGATGACCTCTCCCTGGGCAACTGGAAACTGACCGTCTTTGTCTTCTCCCTACATGGAACAAATTAAGAGAAAAAAAAAAAGACATTTTAGTAAACCTTGATATGTAACATCTTTTTTTCACCACTGAATACTGAATATACGGTGCTAAAGGTTTATGTACCATAATAGTTTTTTTCTTTTTTGGCTTTTTGAGACAAGGTTTCTCTGTGTATCCCTGGCCATCTTGAACTAGATTTGTAGACCAGGCTGGCCTCGAACTAACAGAGATCTGCCTGCCTCTGCTTCCTGAGTGCTGGAATTAAAGGCATACACCACCACTGCCCAGCTCACAATAGTTATTTTCTTAATAACTATTATTAATCTTGCTTAAAAATAATGTGAGAATGTATAACGGAACTGGTTTTTTAATTAAGCCCCATGTATAGTGCTGATAAAAATGTGAAGACATTAGTTGAATATTGTGCTGTCTTAAGCTAAGAGTCTCACAACTTTATAGTTTAAATATGTCAGATGCATTTAACTATAGAAAGAAGCACATATTAAACTCCAGACCAGTCTGTTAACTTTGACCCTGAGATTACAGAACATCCATTGTGTGTTAATCACAACGGGGACAAGGAGAAAGCGCAAGGGCTGGTGTCATTTGGGGGAGCAGATCCCCTTATCTAGCTCACTTCTTCTTTTCCCTGCAAAGTTTTATGCAGCTTTCTGACCTTCCCCAGGAGGAATTGCCCTTAAGACCCAGTCCGAAGAGCAGTGTTTGAAGTGATTACCCTTTCTTAACTGCTGTTTTCCTTTGTGGCACATAAGGGTGTAGCTTCAGAGAACGGCATTTCGTGGCCTGCATCTCAGAAGACATCTGCACCTCCCCTTGGGAAGAAGGTGGATCAGCACTTCCCTGAGTTGGGAATCAATAAAATAGAAACAGCCACTGCCAGCTAATGACCCAGTCTCTCAGATATTTCCCTGTGCTTCACAAGCACTGTGAGGTAACTGCTATAATGACTCCCATTGCACCAAAGAATAGATTGTGGCAAATGACACATTACTAACTCTTTCCAAGAACACAGTATTTGAGAGCGACGGGGCTAGGGTTTCAGCCACCTCAATCCAAAGGCACATTCATGTGGAAAAGTACAGATTCTTTTTTTTTATTAGAATAGATCTGTTTCCTTCAATCAATGCATTAAAAAAATTATTGCATTTATTTAGTGTGTGTGTGTTTGTGTCTGTGTGTATGTATGTGTGTGTGTGTGTGTGTGTGTGTGTGTGTGTGTGTGTGCCATGGGGTACATGCAGAGGTCAAAGGACAACTTGTAAGACTCTCTGCTCTGCTTCCACATCGATGGCCTGGGGATGGAACTCAGATCAACAAGATTGACAGTAAGTGCCTTTACCCACTGTGACAAATTGCTGGCCCTCCAATCAGAAAATTCCATAAAACAACATCTTTATTTTTGCTCTTCATATTCTACCTAGACCCATTTCCTTAATTTTATTAACATCACAAAATTATTTATTCTTGAAACCCAAGAAGAAAAAAAATATGGTTTCCATGTCAAAGTCAAAGTGAAAACAAAACCATAACCTTAGCTGTTGGAAAGCTTGAGTTCTTAGAGATGTTGATAGAAGCATTGATCTGAAGCAGGACTGCTTTGATGGTGTAATAGTAATTATCACAACCAAATTAGACTTAATGTCTGACATGATTGAAAACCCAGCTATAATAAAGAAATGGGCTCTCTATGAGTCTCTGTAGAACTCTGGAAGTTGTGAGGAGGTAAGTGGACCTTCCAAATCAGAAAAATGACATGCCATTTACCAGTTAATTCCTGAATGCATAAGAGATAGAATGAAAAGGGACAATAATAAAATATAGTAATTCCTAGTAAATAATTCTGTCACTAGCAGATTTTTGTGCCAATCCAGATGTTGATTTTAATCCAACATGGACTTTTCTTCTTTTAATGCAGTGCCGCACTTGGCTCAATCTTTCAAATTTAAATAACTTCTAAATTCAAACTGGATTCTGTCTACAGAGTTTATTAGCTGGCAGCTTGGAAGCTGGAAAACATTTTGGTTCAGAAAAAACAATACTTTGTAAACATTGGCTAGTTCCCCCAAAATGTCATAAAAAACAATATAAATTGAAGTGGGAAGCTAATAGTATTGTACTTCTCAGCCCTATGGGTCTTACTAAGTGCAAAAATTAAATATACTAACAGTCACCAACTTCCAAATACATAGACACAAGATAGCCATTGAAATCTAAAGAGTAGTCACTCAGGAAGTAAGATAATGAATTTTTCTCTTCTACACTCCAAACGATACAATATACTTTGTACCATTACAAGCATATTTTAAAGAAGTGTACAAGTATATTTTATAACGTGCAAGTTTTATACTTTCAGCCCTTATTATCTTTTTTTTTTTACAATGAATAGTAGTCAACCAATTTTGTAAAAGCACCAAATGATACATGTGTGTATATATCCCTGTGTTTGTATACACTATATATGTGTATCCAGTATAAGTTTATTTGGTTATTTAAAAAAAACCAAATAGCTTATCTCTATCTTTCCTTCCTCTTCTCTGAAGAGGCTGCAGGAACTCAACTGTAAGGTGTGCACTCCCTGTCTCCATATCCCATGTTGGACTTGGTAACAAACTCTCTTGTTGCCAACTGTGAGATACACCTAGAAACCACATTCCGTGGTGATTATTCTTGGCTCAGAAATAATCACTCTTTGCATAGATTACTTATAATCTGAAGCCTGGCATCCTTATTTTTGTGATTCCCTTGCAGCCTTTTCACAATAGGACTTCCTGCATAATAATAATAATAATAAATATAGCAGATTAAGCTAGTGAGTCCTTGGATGTGGCCAAGAGGCCATGCTGAGCTTCTTGTGGCTTGCTCACCCTATGGCCTCCTCTCCATTCCCCTCCTAACTGGGCTTTTGCATTTAGCTATTCTTACCACCCAGGGAGTTCTTCTCTCAGATGCTTTGAGCTCACCTCCTTTCTTCTCCTCTCACTGCAGGTTTTGCTGCAGTATCAGTCATTTTAACAATGGTCCCTCCTCTAACCTGTCACTTCCTCTTATTGCTTTGTTGGCCTCTGTAGTAGTTAACGTAATATGTACTTCATGCATTTTTTTTTAATTCATTGATTATCATTGCAGTAGCTTCTTGCTGTATTGCAGGGTCCAGAATCCTGCCCGGAAGGTGATCCCTCAGGATACATTTGCTGGGTGATGGATGGATGGGTATAGTAAACGTGAAGAGCCATAAATGGAAAGGATCAAAACACAGCTCATAATGATATTTACCCCTTGGGAGCATGAGGGACAGGCACAAAAGACAGTCTCACAAAGCTCTTATTGAAGAATATACTGGTGCTTATGATATCACTGAGGATATGTGTCTTGAAAACTTTCAAGACATTTTTCAAAACTAGATTTCCAATAAGTATGGGGCAAGATAACATTATGTAGCATTTCCCTAAAGTCCTATTGGCTCTCTCTCCCTCCTCATTTTTTTTAATACCACTCCCACAGTCTGTCTCTAAGTTGGGATAGCTCAGTCTTTAATGTCCTTTTTTCTTCTTTTAGCTATACCTTTCCCCCTTTTCTTTGACTGACCAAATCTAGCCATCTTTATAACTCGGCAACCCTCTGTTTAGAGCAACTTTGTACAAGTGACACAAAGTTTTCGCTCCGTCTTTTGAAATCCTAATCAAAGTGCCGGAGCCTCTGCATCCCACACCCGGTGGGAAATCTGTTCTCTTTCCAGTATGTAGAAAAATTCTTGCAGGCCTGTGGTTATTCCTCTACTTGATTTCCTGCCACCACTAAGTTCGATGACTCACGTAGTCAGTCTCTCACTAGTACTATTTTCCCCCTTTCCTTCTCTGTGATAAACCCATCATGAAGCCCACATCCCCTCTTCTTTATTTTTCTACTTGACTCATGCAAGACAGATGTGTGGAGACATTGCCAGAGTCAGAGCTTTCTTGGGGGCAGGGTGGAAGAGTGGTGAGGGAAGAAACCACACCCCTGCGTCGCAGCCTTTAGTGTGGACAGTCTTGCTTTGGATGGGCTTTGGCCCTACCCATGTACTGACTGAAGGCAGGTATTTCAGCTTCAAGACCCCCAGCTAGTCTGTCAATTGTTTCAACTTCTACTTCTCAGGCTTCTGCTAACTCCCATTAGTTACTTTTTGTAGCTAAGATCCAACTACCTAACAGAAACAACTTAAGGGAGTAAAATAAATACGTTTTGGGTCACAGTATCAGCCGGTCCAAGTCCATAGTTTTTGGTCCAGTGTTGGTGGGCTGAACATCTCTACTGTCAGGTTCATAGGCAACTCCGCGCCCCAAATTCTAGCTCCTTAATTCCCCATGCCCCTCTACCAAAGGAGTCGGTTCCTTATCACTTGTCAAAAGGGACAAATGGCTATCCTTGGGGCCTATTAGCATACCAAAGCACATGCTGGCCTTCAGGCTTCCTCAGAACCACAAGTACCTGTGTTTTCCCCACCCTGCTCCCAACCCCAAGCTTCTCCAGCTCACAGGCCTCCCTCCCCCACCTTCTCATTTCCTTATACTATGTCAGCCATATGCACCTCTTTTTTGTCTTCTTTTCTTGGTCATCTCGTTGTCTTTCTCTCTTGCTCCCCTCCATTCCCATCCCTGTCTCTTCTCTCATGGCCCGGTCCAGTCTTCTGGCCATATTCAGTCTAACACTTTCCCTCCTTGCTCTGGACTCTTCCAGATGCCTCTGCCTGGACTCTCCCTCATGTCTGCACTAAAAATCACTCTCTGAGCAGTACGGTGGAGGGTCCACATTCTCAGCTTATACATTTACATGGTCAGAACATCTTGGTGGCAGGGGTGCACGGCAGGGTATAGCTGTTCACACCATAGCAATCTGATCAAAGGGAACTACAGGAAGAGAGTAGGAAGTGACCCCGGGTGACTTACGTCTTCCAGCTAAGTTCCATCTTTCAGTTTCCACAACCTTCATAAGTGGTGCCACAATCTGGGATGTCCAGTGCACCACACATGAGACTAGGGAACACTTCATGTTAAAGTCAGGACATTGCTTAAATACCAATTCATGTACGTTGGACCTTTGGGTTTATGCCTAAACAGTTCATTATAATAATCTTCTCCCAACTCCCTTGAAGACATTTGCTTTCAGGAGAAGCTTCCTCTCTCTGACAGGAATTGTGTGTTTAGCTGCTAAGGCAGCTAATCTTCTCCCTGAGACATACTACTTAGTGGCCAGTTTGTCCATGTGTCTTCTTCACCATTTAATGGCTTATTGAGCCGAGTTTTCTGTTCTTAGTACCTGGCTCAGAGTATGATCAGAGTTTAAGGAAGGAACAGAGACTGAGTTTTCTGCTTATTATAGACATCTGTTAGAAGGTACCATTTGACCTCATTACATTTTTTTTTTGTTTTTTGTTTGTTTTTTACAATTTGTTCTTTTGATTGCTTAGATGGCTATCAATGAGCTGGAAATTATTTGTACTCTTTGGCTTCATGTCCTCCAGTGGATGCATCATCCTGGCTTGTCTAGAAGGATGCTTGGTGACCTCTCTGTAGGTGCCTGTAAATTAACCAGAGACACAGTTAGCATTACCTGCCAACAAAACCATGATCAGAAGAAGCTTTCCGGCTGGAGCTATTGCTGCTATACACGTCATTTGCCAACATCTTTTCTCCATTGTCTTGCTTTCTTGTGGAAGAACATGCCAACGATGTTCCATCATTTGCAAGTCCGATTCTAGCTTTCCAGGGGTCATTTGCTGCATACGAGTGAACTGACGGCGAAATGGCGTAGCGTCTAACAATCATGACATTGCCTGTACAGGAAGCACAAAATCCAAGTTAAAAAACCATTTTACCCCTAAGGATGTTTACGAATGAAGAATTATGTCCATCAAACTTTGTTGATGTTGAGTAAAGACATCAATTTGATGATGTATTAGTGGACACAGCCACATACTGGACCCTTTTTCAAAAGATGGGGGTAATGGACGTCATGAACGTTTTGCCTGCATGGAGCTTACAGTATGTAGTTTATGTAGAAAATACACCATAAGTAAGCAATACATGATGCAATTCAGATAATGATAGATTATCTAGGAAGACAAAACTGTATTTTTATTTGCTTGTTATAACTTTGCTATTAGCTAGCATAGAAATGTAATAAAAGCTATGCAACGTGTTTATGGTTTGAGAATGCCATAACTACAGTGACTTATTTAAATTTGCCACCTGTCATTGCAGGACAAAGACGGAAAGTGCTATGCCATTGCCTAAAGTGAAGGTTGCCCTGGTTTTGAATAGTTTAGAAGATCAGAAAGTACAGTTTTAGTTAAGAGTTTAGGACATATATGTGCAAATTACCTACAAGTGCTATTCATAAATTATCTTTAAGCACTTCCAGGGACTGTAGTTTATACCATCTGCAATTATGTAACAACCAGTTTTTTGAAAATTGACAAAGATAAAAGTTTCTGTTTAAAAGAATTAGGAAACTATGTATCCATCCTGAGTTCTAGGGAACCCAGCAGGGGAAATTATGCTGATGATAGCATAGTTGAATTTGTTTTATTTGAGAACTGTGCTTAATGTGGTACTGATTACCAAATAAGCTCTTTGTTCATCTCTGTGGGTCACAAATTATTCTTTCCTTTCTTATCAACACAAGGGAAGAAATAGTCAACACAGCATCACAGGATTTCAAAGACCATTGCCAAATGCAGTTTACTTGGCAGTAAATGATAGGAGCAGATTGAAGGAATCAGGGCTGGCAGTGCTGGGAGTTCTCTGAAACGAGATATTTCTTTTTATCTTCCCCACTGCAAATTGTAACATTCATAGCAGCCATAAGGTGAGCTCGCTCAGAGTAAGGAGGGCATACTGTAAAGTCGTGGTTAAATTTTCTATCCACCAAAAACTAAGCAATGCAGATGTTTCTACAAACATGTTTTTATTCCAAGGAGGACTTATTCTGAGAAGGCAGTCTAGTCTCCTCGTATAATAAACACATTTTATCAGCCAAGAAGTTACCTCTGAGCTGTGTAGCTCGGGTTTTAGCTTCAGGCAATTAAAGGGAAAGCTAACTTTACTCAGTAGAATGTCTCCTTTGTTTTTCTCACTGTGTCTATCACACAACATCTGGAAGAACTTGTGGTTCCAAATGCTTTGCTTGCAGGCCCTTTGAATCAGTTTCTGTCTTGAAGAGAGATACATACTTCTGTTTTATGTAATCTAGTTATCAGAGGATATTTTTGTATGATGCTGTTCTTGAAGACATATTGAAGATGTTGCTTTCTTAAATGTTCTGGGTTTTATATTCTTATTTGTAAGATAAGAGACTTTTTTTTTTTTTTTTTTTTTAACAGGATGCACTCCAAAATTCCTATGTAATAGATTTTTTAGGATTCCACTGCAAGCTCAAATTTCAAATGCTTGGCACTATACCACTAAAACCTTCAATAAAAATGTGTAATGTAAGTTAAGTAATAATATTTTCTCAGCATAATAGTGGTTTTTGATAACTATCACTGAAAAAGTCACATCAATTTTGCTTGTACTGTTATTTATGTTATGTGTGTGTATATGTGCTGTATGTGTGTGCATGTGTGTGTACATGTGTGTGTGTGTGTGTGTGTGTGTGTGTACATGTGGAGGCCAAAGGATGATCTTGGATATTGTTCTTCTTTTTTCTTTTTTCTTTATTTTTTCCAGACAGTATCCTTTAGCTGTCTGGAACTTAACAACTGAGCTAGGTTTGCTGGGCAACAAGCCCCACAATCCCATCATCACCCCAAGATTCTCCAGTGATGCTGGCTTTATGGTGCATTCCACCACACAAGGTTTTCTTTTTTTAAAAAACATAGATTCTAAGGCTCAAACTCAGGTTTTTATGCTTGCAAGGCAAACATTTTACAATGGTACTGTTTTGTAAGCCCTGATATTTAAAAATATTGTATACTCACTGTTCAAAATAATGAGTTTCATTATGAGATTTTAATTAGCTCATATGTATTGAATTCAACTTGTCTATTACCTTCACTTGTCCCTCCATAGACTCTCTTCCTTTTTCTAAATAGTGTCCCTTCTGTTTTCACATCATATAATTTCTTTTTTAAGTCTAGAGTCCACATCTTATAGAAAACAATTTGTATCTGCGTTTCTGAGTCTGGCTTATTTCACTTAAAACAATAATCTCTAGTTCCATTCATTTCCTGAAAATGACACAATTTTATTTACTTTTATTTTATAAAAGCCAATTTATTTCTGTGGAAGATGACATTATTCTATTCTTAAAAGACTATACATATTTCATCGGAAAACTTAGATCTAATAAAAAACCTTTTAGCAGGAGCTCGGGATACGATCATGGATTTTATGGTAGGGTACTGGTGTGTGAGTTCTCCTGAGCAGATGTGAACAACTGTATATTCACCCGTGATAGGGAACCAAACGAAAGCAAAGCAAAACCAAACAATTCTGTCACCGTCCATCTTGTGGAACCGAAGAGTTTACTGGGATTCCATATAGGAGCATGGCTGACTCAAAGTCAGTGAAAAGCCCATCCCAGCATGGATGATAGCTCATCAAAGTTGCAACTATATCGCTTTTGGCACGACTAAGAGGCAACTTGACAGATTGGACAGTCTTCTTGTCAACCACTCAGGTGTCAACTGACACAAACCTAGACATCCCTGGGAAAAGAAATTTTGGTAACTGCTTTTATCTGATTGGCTTTGGGCATGCCTGGGGCATTTTCTTCGTTATTGACTATGTGCAAGGCTCTACATCACAGTGGACAGTATCATCTCTTGGAAGGAGGGCCTGGACTGGGTAAGAGAGGTGTCTTTGCAACCCAGGGGGAGCAAGCCAGTCAGCATTACTCCTCCTATAGTCTCTGCTTCGGTTCCTGCCTCCAGGTTCCTGCTTGAGTTCTTGTCCTGATTGCCTTTAATGATAGACAGCAATATGGAAGTGTAGGCCAAATAAACCCTTTCCCCTCCAAGGTGCTTTGGACAAAGTTATATATCAAAGCAACAGAGGGCAAACTCGGACGTTCCTCTTTCCCCGACAGTCCTTACTGAATATATAACCTTGGAGGGAGGACCCTTGTGAATCTCATAAGTTTCATGCACTTCAGCCACTTACTCCTGAAAAATCATGTAATATAAAAAGATAAATATCATTTAAAAATATTTCTTTTTTTTGAGGTTACAATATAATTATATCATTTGCTCCTTCCCTTTCTTTACTCCAAATCCTCCCATATATACTCCCTTAATAATATGTAAAATTCATGGTCTCTTTTAAAAAATTAATTGTTGTTACGTACATTGTATATTTATAGGATGTGTATGTATGTACAAATAATAGTCCTTGATATATAGCTACAAACTGCTCAGTTGTATATGTCACTTGTATATGTGTGTTCAAGGCTCATCATTTGGTGAAGAATATAATTTAAAGACATCCCATTAGAGCCTCAAGCATACCTTTACAGAGAGAGAGAGAGAGAGAGAGAGAGAGAGAGAGAGAGAGAGAGAGAGAGAAAGAGAGGGAGAGGGAGAGTTGTTGGGACAATTAGAAAAATGTTCTTGATTTTTCGTCATATCTATTTCAATTAGTCCATCTCAAACTTAGTACTAATGTTCTCAATGGAAGTTATTACTTACGTGTGGAAGAAGTGCAATTCCCACTGTGTGCTTAGATCTTGCTAATGTTCTAATGTCTTCAAGTTTAATAATACTCATCTCCTGAGAGCATAAAGGGTAATGGTTTGAGTGACTCAGTACTTATCTTAGAATAAGGCACTAAGATGTGAAGGCTCTAGTTGTTTTGTTATTTGGATTATCAGTATAGGAAAGAGATTGAGGAAGTCCTATCTACCTTTAGAATAAGTTGGTGGGTGGCTTGTGATGGAGAGTGAGGTATCCACTGGCAAGCATTTGAGAGTGCCCAGAGACATTTTGTACTTGTTTTGAGACAGATTCTCTCTCCATAACCTAGCCTAGCCTTGAACTCAATGTGCAGCTGAGGCTAGCTGCCCACTCATGATTCTCTGGCTTTAGCCTCTTGCGCACGGGGGCTATTGACATCCATACTTGGATGGAGACAAGTGGATGATTGTAACCACTGCCACTGGTTGCTAGAGAGCACAGAAGATGCTCAATGTCCTAAAACATACAGACCAACCTCCACAGTGAAGAATTGTTCAGTCCAAATGTCGCCATTGCAGGGAATTACAAACCCTGTAGGGAGGATAAATTACAAACAGCTGTATCTTTTCTTCCAGTTTTCCAATCGGGAGGAGGTCTAATCTTATAGGTTATCTTTTTTAATAGTTTTCTTAGATGTTCAGTAGGAAGAGTTGCACAGATCCAGATAGGAATGTGTTTGCAGCTTTGAAGTGCTTTGCCTCAATACTAGAGAAGAGACATCTCTAATAAAAGCAACCAGCAAATGTGACATGTTCCATTGTCAAACTGTTCTCAACCACTAATTGGCATTGCCTGAAGTCTTTGATGGATGATGTTAAGAGGTATGAGTAGTTAATTATGTATATCAATTTTATTTGAATATGTTGCTGTAGGCAAGCACTGACAAGTTAAATGCACAATATGCTTCTTACAGTTGATTCCAACCTTTTAGCTAATTATGGGATGAAATCTCTTCTGTGAAAATGAGGTGTTTCACTTTTAGAATAAGCTAAATACTGACTTTGCATCTTGAGATGCATATATATGGTGTTTTATATATATATATATATAATACTAATTATATTGAAGTATTATATACAATGCATAAATATATATAAATATATGCTCCTTAGTAAAGGGATGAGATAGTACCTGTCATTTATTGCATTCTGCCAGGCACTACTTATTGCAAATGATCATTGTCAGCACAGAGGCAGGTACTACAGTACTTCCAGGTGGATAAGATTCAAGAAGTTTAATAAGGAGCTCAGAGTCAAGTAGCTGAGCGACAAATCACGGAGAACCATATTTGTCTGATTTTGATCCATATGCTAATTCACTTAAAAAGCGATTACAGCTTAACAAATGAGCATGCCAATCAACATCTACACCCATTGTTCTGCACTGCAGACTTTAAGTAGTTAAAGTCAAGGTGGAAAAAAAAAACTATTTTGAATGTGACTGAATTTTACACACCTGTTCTTACCTTTCTCAGGACACCCAGAAGTCATTTTATTGTTATTAAAATACATGCCTTGAAGAATCTAAAGGAAAACTTGAGTAGGAAGTTCAAAGCTCATCTACTAGGAGGAAGAGGATGGAACCCCTTCACTGCAAGTGCAAAATGAAGAAGCCATTTGGGAGATACTTGAGAAGGTAAGCATTTCCCAAGGGAGTCACATATGTTTGGTACCTTGGTGTTTTGGCACAGCTGGTGTAGAATCAACGGGAATACCACCAGGAAGGGTCCCTGGAGGTCGGCCACTCGCTGCTTCTTCCCTTTCATCTTGTGATTCTTTCCCTGAGCTGGGGGCTGGCTGACTAGTTGAAGTCAGTTGCACGCGGAGAGCGTGGTTCTCTTTCTCTAGTCTGTTGATTTCCACCCGCATTTCTTGGATAACCTGCATGAGCTGGATGCTAGGATCCATGGCCTCTTCTCACAGACCAACTTTTTCTCATGAGCCAAATACATAATCTCTTCAGTGGGGTGGATCGTCTGCCCGTAAGCAACCCGTGTCACGTGACCAATGGAGCTCATGGCTTCCTCTGCTGTCTTTCAGCACCTGGGTTCCGCTGTTCAGGGAAGTAAAGGATCTCCATAACTTATTCATCCTGGGTTTTGTTTTCCTGAACAGTACTTTTCTATCTTTCATCTCATATCAATCAACTGACACAGAATACTGTTTGTGTCCGGGAGAAAGGGATATTCCAAAAATTTCCAGTACAGGCCAGAGTTTCTTGTTTCCATCATTACTTCACCATCATGATTGCCACATCCTGGATCAAATGTTCACGCGATCAACAACTGTTATAAGTACATCAAAACTGACACACAAATAATTCTTTGCTTTGTAAAATATGCTTTAGTTCTCTATTTTGGGACAAATTACTAATTTTGACGTCTGTTGATTAAGAAAAGCTGATGTTAGTCACAGGTGACATATGAACTAACTATAGGGATGATGTTGAAATGTGTTTGTGGTAATTATGCATAGAATCTTCATGATAAGTAGGCCTCTGTGCACACAGATACATTTTTCTATTACTGGCTTTTAGGATGCTTTCTTGGGAAAGGTTTTCCAGACAGATTTTGCAGCGTGAGAAGATCCAGGTGAGCATTAATCTTGAATGAGAAAGGCATAAGGCAGATACAGCTTTCATTACCTATCTCCTCAAGAGGTTTCTTTGTTGGGAATGAAAAGCACAATCCTAAATGGCACATTCTCTGATGGCAATATTTAGAAATTCAGTGAATGTTTAAACATAAATGAGTTTCTCAACAGGGTGAAATTGATTAGAAAACTGTCTTCTTCTCCTTCCTATGTACGTTGACTTTTTCTGCACAGCCTAGTAGACATTCCTTGACTGATCCCATACTATAGATACGGAAGCACAAGCTAAGTCTTATTGCTCTTTTCACTAAACAAAATTGCTTGTTAATACTATTTACTTATTTATTACCGGTACTGGGGACTGAACCCAGGACCTTGTGCTTGGTGGACATACATTCTACTAACTGAGATACAGTTCCATAGTCCCACCCAACAGATTCCTTTTTTTATGTTCAAATTTTAGGATATATTTATTAAAAGTTTAGCCTAAAAAATAAGTAAGCTGTGCTTATCTGTTGTTTCTATTTTAATGTGAATGAATTTCAGCAAATACTCATATATGAGGCTCCCTAGAGAATACACAAATGGATGATGAAAATAAACACTAATATAAAGTAAGAGGGGATTGTAATGACAATCTAGTCGAAACTTCACTGGATGTTCAGATCTGTTTCATAGTTTGTTTGTAATGGACCCTGTTTTTGAGTACTTCCATTTGGGTACTTTTCTTTCCAGAGTTTGTTACATTTTGCGGGGGTGAGTGGAGGTATGTTGTGATTAGGGGCATTGAGTTTCTCAGGGCAGGGTTGATCTTCCCAGACAGGATATCTCCAATTTCCCTTCATCAAACTGCAACAATAGCAACCAGGATCAGGGGGGAACAGCAGCTTCTTTTTCTTCTGACCTCTTCCATCCCTCTCTGGGCTTGGGCACTTATACCCTCTCAAAAGTCCCCAGAAATTCCAAACATGAACTATCTGCTATAGGGTACGAGGCAAATCATAATCACCTGCTATGAAGCAGCCTTTTATTCCACACTTGGGGTTAAAACAAAAACATACTCACATAACATAATTGGCTTTTAGAGAAATAAAAACCTTCACTACAGATGTAAGACCTCGCTAGCCTAGTTTGGACTCAGACTTTCTATGTAGCTGAGCATGACCTTGAACTCCTGATCTCCTTCTCTCTTCATGCTGGCATTATAGCACCACACTTGGCTTCCAGGGGGCTAGAAATCAAAGTCAGGGCCACAGGGATGTTAACCAAATACTCTATCAGTTGAATGACAGCTCCAGGTATTTCTTACTTTTTAACTAATCTCTATGAGCTTGTTTTCAGACATCCTTTTTGGAAAGATTTGGCAACACATCTAACCTTTGTATTTATGAAAGTCTCGTTCTAGCACATCATTTCTCAACTTTTAGGTCACAACCTCTTTGGGGGTTGAATGACCCTTTCACAGAGGTCACCTAAGACCATTGAATAACACAGATATTTACATTACATAACAGCATCAAAATTACAGTTATGAAGTTATTTTATGGTTGGGGGGTTCCCCACAACATAAGAAACTGTATTAAAGGATCTCAGCATTAGCAAGGTTGAGGACCATTGTTCTAGCAGGCTCCAATGAGTCTCTCTTCTTCAGAACCAACATCTCCTACCTCCTTGGCTGTTTGTAGTCTAATGTAATTTCAAGGGTTTTGAATGCATTGTACACATTCTTTTAAAACATAGTATATATCAATAGGCCTCCTGGGCTAGGCCATCCAGCTGTAAAGGCATCCTTCTGAAGGCAACTATCATAACATCTGCTCTGTCTTAGAGAAAATAATGTTTTAGAAAATATTCTACACAAGTGGGTAGTAAAAAATCATTCTTAAAATTATATTCAGTATTGAAATTATAGCTTACTTTTGCAGTTGTTTTAAACAACATAGGACATAAAATAATACTTAACTGCTGGAAATTATAAGAGACTTATAGTTATAGACAATTTGATTATATTTTCAGAAACTGGAGAAAATGGAACCAAAATTTTATTTTTCCACAGAATAAGTACATTAACAATATCAAGTGTTTCTAAACACTACCAATATGTAGAAAAACAGCTCAAAAGTGTTCCAGTGACAAGTACTCTTCACATGTAAGATGCACAAGGATTTTCTTTATAGAGTTTGATGTTTTTCTGGTGAATACAGTTTATTGAAGCCTGTAAAAGAACATAAGAAAATGAAAATTGATTCCTGGCAAGAAGACTGTATATTTTAAATAATTTATACATTTCATGGCAGCCCAATTGAAATCTCAATGGGACTTGAAAAATTGGCAACACCATTCTAAAGGTCACCTGGAAACAATGGCTATGCATCATCTGAGAGTAAAGGCTTATCTAGTTATATCATTCAATATAATACAAGGTTATGATGACAATAGAGTAATATTCATGAGGTTACAGTCAGGACAAAATGAAAAGCAGTTCTGAGAAAGAATACAGAAGAAGAAACATGGAAAAAAGTCTTGACTTCTGAGTAATGCTGGATATTAATGTACTGAAATACTTATTTTTGGAGGGCCTAAGAAGTTAGTAAAAACTGTGAGAAAAACTCCACAGACTTGGTAAATATAAATATTTTAAAAATGAACAATTTATCTATAAATATCAAGCATTAAAGACATTTTTACTTCTTACTATTTCTAAGGAGGTGATTCAATCAGGAAAGTGAATACTGTGGGAGCATGAAAACACAGATACACAACACAAATGTATATATAGCACACACACACACACACACACACACACACACGTTCTTAACTATAAATTATTAAATTCATTTACAATTTTCAGATTCACTATAAATCAATAGAAAAGCCTTAGAAATAACCTAAATGTTCAAAAGATGATAATGAATAAACAAAATTTAGCTATACAAAAAAAATATTCTGTAAGCAGGCTACCAAGATGAGACTTGATAGCTTATGACCATATAGTGGGGGAGGAGGTCCCCCTCGGTCTTAGACCTAGGGGAGGAGAATAGGGTGAAAGCGAGGGGGAGGGAGGAATGGGAGGATAGAAGTGATGGGATAGCAATTTAGTTGTAATCTGAATAAATTAATAAAATTAAAATTAACAAAGAAAACAATAATCTGGACCTTAAAGTGCTGAATGAAAAACATAGTGTACCCAGTGGTATATAGAGCAAAACCTAAACTCTGTACAAAGGATTGAAAAGACATATCTAAAAGGAAAATCATTCTTATCCCTGTGTGATATGACTCTGGATGATTTTGGATATGATTATGCATATATGTATACCACTTGTCCTTATTTATGTTTTATTGAGGTGATATGACACCATTATCAAGGCAATTTGTTGAAGAAAGGATTTATTTGGGGCTTATAGTTTCAAAGGGTTACAGTCCATGATCCTCATGGTGGGGAGCATGGCAGCAGGCAGATAATATGGTGCTGTAAAAGTAGAGGAGAGCTTGCATCTTGCTCTACAAACATTAAAGACACAGGTTATTAGCTATATCATATCTATATCGTATCAATCTCTATGCATCATCTATCTATCAATCATCTATCTATTATCCATCTACTTACCATCTATATCTATCTATCTATCTATCTATCTATCTATCTATCTATCTATCTATCATCTATCATCTATTGAGGGTTTTGGGGAGGAGTGCTAACTGGGAAAGTCTTGGGCTTTTAAAACTTCAAAACCACCTCCCATAGTAACACACCTCTTCCAACAAAACCTCTTAATTCTTCCATCAACTAGGAACCAAGTATTTGAACACATGATTTGTTCGTAAGCTTGTGGTTATCTTAAGTTACAGATGTCCAGATCCACTTCATATATGTACATATCCAAACTCCTTGTCTACATCACCTAGTGACCCTCATACCCTCAGTCACTAGCGTAAGTCAGCAAAAGAGAATAGATGGTTAGCTCTTTTAGATCCAAAGCAAAGTTTTCAATGGGAGCGTCCTTACATATTGGACTATCTTGTTTTAGAGGAGAGAGATTTGGAACCAAAAGGTGTCTTTTTTTTAATACTTGCCTCAAATAAATTATTATATAAAAATTTTTCTGGGTATAAATCATTCCTTGCTAGAATATTGGGAATAAGGTAGACTATAGGCTTCCTTACCTGCCAGAATTTCCAAGTGAGTGACTAGCAGAGAAGACAAGCAAGGTCAGAAGAGAACACAGGCATTGTGCTTGGATCATTATCACGCAGTCACATCTATTTCCGTGCAGTGATAGCCCATTGCCTTACCCTCATTGACGCAGTAGGAAAAAAGTCACTTGCATGAAATCGTATGTCCTCCTCTTTAAGGAGAAACTTATCTTTCTGTCATAAATTATTTAAGAAGCTCCTGAGAAATTCTATTTGTGTGGTGTTTGCTGATAGTTCACATTGACCTTGAATTTGATATACATCTATTATAGTGATTTCCCTGGTGTCCAGAGCATCTGCTGTTGCTCTGGGTCCTGACTCAGGACCGCATCTGACAGACTGTCATTCTGCTACTGTTTTGACATTTAAAGACTACACAGAGACAGAGTGATCATGTGGAAAAGAAAGTGGAAAGCACAAGACTTTGATGGATGCAGTGCTCATGACATGGCCATAAGTCAGTGGGAGAGATGTTTAAAGTTAGCCTGGGTCAACTCACATGAAAGAGACTAACCAGATGTGCAGCAGGATGGGAGATGGTCTTGGCTTGGGTAGCTTTTTGCACTTATAGAGACTTCTTTGGACCTAAGTATGGAAGGAGCAACAGTTCATTGATATCTGCGATCTGCAGTGAAGATGTATAGAGAATAAATATCTCAGTCCCCACTCTGAGACTGACCCACAAAGAAAATTATTGAAGTGGTAAAATATGAGAGGAGATCTGAGATAGGATATAAGCATGGCCAAAAAGCATAAATCAAATGGCCTGAGAAACAAGGTGAATAAAGTAAATTAATGGGAATACTGAGCTGGGCAGCTACTTATCTCCAACTAGGTGCTGCCACAGAGGAATGAAGTTCTAGTGTTTCCAGTCCCACCTGGCCTCTTTTCAATGAGGGCTCATGTAGTCCATGCTGGCTTAGAATTCACTGTGCAGCCAAGAATGGCCTTGTACTTCTGAGTCTCCCATCTCCAAATCCTGAGTGCCGTGATCCCACGTGTGTGCCACATCATACACCATGTCTTATTTACCAGGTGCTGGGAATTGAACCCAGGACACCATGCATATTAGGCAAATACTTCACAAACTGAGGTACATCCCCACCCAACACCCCCAAAAGGCTGGGAGCCAGATTCCATGAGTTACCCACATTTTAAACAACAGGCAACTTATTCTGCCTTTTATCGTGTACTGCAGAAAGCCAAAAACAAAAACAAAAACAAAAACAAAACAAAAAACAAAAAACAAAAAAACCAAGTTGGGGAGTGGGGTGGGTTAAATCTCATGGCTTCCTAGTCAAGGCTTCCAGGAGGCAGGCACCTTCATTTTCCCTCAGAGAAATGTCATGACCGAACTGTTTGTTCTCCTTCCTTCCACTGCCAGACTTGTGTGTTGAAGTCCTGGCTACTCTTCTGATGGTATTAGATGTCACGACCTTTGGGAGATAAAGGACAAGCCTCTTCTACCAGTAGCATGTAGGAGGGTGGGGAATACAGACAGTACATATGTGTGTGCGTGCGTGCGTGCATGTGTGTGCGTGCGTGCGTGCGTGTGTGTGTGTGTGTGTGTGTGTGTGTGTGTGTGTGTTTGTTTGTATCTTTTCTGGAGGCTATCATTCTAACCTGCTGCATATTACTGTTTCCTTTAATAAATGTTAAATTCATCTATGTTGATCTCTTACTTCTTAATGCTTATTTATCATACCCAAAGGTATGAAATGAAACTTCCAGTACTTCAAGAGACTTTTTTGTTTGGCTTTTTTGTTTTTGTTTTTTGAGACAGGGTTTGTCTGTGTAGCCTTGGCTATTCTGGACTTCCTTTGTAGACCAGGCTGACCTTAAACTCACAGAGATCCGTCTGTCTCTGCTTCCCTGAATGCTGGGATTACAGGCCCGCACCATCTTTCCTAGCACTTCAAGAAACTTTTAATTATAAGAAATGGCAGCATTCTTAGGATAATGTCACTGCTTTATACCTGTGTAGTCCACTAATACAATACAAAGCCTTTTCTGTTTTCTACAGGGCATATTGTTCAGTTGGATGCTATTTTGTCATGATAGACAATGAATGAATTTTACAGACAGATACCTTAGGGTTGAAACTGCATGTGTGCCACTTCCTAGCTATAAAGCTTTCAATGGATTGGATGTGTCCAAAATGTATTTGTTGAAACCCTAATTCCTAGTATAGCTGTATGTGGAAATGAGGCCTTTAAGGAAATGAATGAGATCATAAGGGTGATGATCTGATAGGATCAGTGCCCATATTAGAAGTGGCTCCAGAGAGGTCATGTGAACAGAAAAATGAAAGGCCAAGTGAAGGACATCATCTGCAGAAACCAAACTGCCCAACAGCTTAACTGTGGCTTTCCAGCTTCCAGGCCTGTAAGAAATTTAATGTCTGTTGAGCAAGACACCCTGTCTGTGGTATTTTGTTATTAAAACGAGATTAGTTTTTAAAATATTATTTTGATTAAAATAGAATTACATCACTTTCTTCCTTCCCTTCCTCCACCCAGTCATTCCTCCCTAGTTACCCTCCCTGGAACTCCTTTCATGCCCTTCCCACTCTCAAGTTGACAGCTTCTTTTCCTTTGATTATTAGTGTTGTGATCATATCATTATTTATTTTCTGTTTTTTAATTTACTATAATTTATTCACATTACATCTTGATTGTTATCCCCTCATTCTTATTTTCCTATCTGAACCCTCCCTCCCTCTTTTTCCCTATTCCTCTCCCTTAGACCTCTGACCAGTGGGGTCCTCCTCCCCCACCATCTGACCACAGCCTATCAGGTCTCATCTGGAGAGCCTGCACCCCCTTCCTCTGTGATCCCACAGGGCCTCTCCACCAAGGGGCAGTGATCAAATTATATATATATATATATATATATATATTAACAGAATGGCTCTGGATAGACATTTAGAGTTCTATGTACTACATTCATTAATTTTTGTAGCTCTAATTTATTTATAAAGACGTGGTTGTATAAATAACTAAGACACAACTGTACCATAGAGAAAAGAAGAAGGAAATCATATTATTGTTCACTTCGTTCAGTGTTCTGCTGCCCGGTGAACTCTTCAAAGAGATTGTCACTGTCTAAAAAGCTGTTCTTGCCATGTCATGATTCCTCATCCTGGCTTAATTTTCTTCCTTATGAAGATCCACATGAAAAAAAAATTTATTTGGTGTTTATTCTTCATGTACCTCTTCCAGTAGAACATAGACACTGATTGTGGGCTTTGCCTGTCTAGTCTTTAGTAGAGCCACCTATCTAACGAAAGTAGCTGCCACACAGTAGATATTGAATGAGTATTAGCCAAATGAATGGCTTCTGAGATTGATTGGATATACTCGGATAGGCTATTACTGATTATCTCATATTTGATCTTCAAATTATTGTAGTCATGATGAAGCGAAGGCATTTGACTTCAAATTTTAATTAAAATTTATTTAATTCCTCTTGTATGATGATCAATAAACAAGGCACATCAGCCTTAGCACAGGGCCGTAAGCTGGGTAAGGTCTAGATCATGTGAAGGTACCCAGATCTTCTGGAAGCTTGATTGCCTTAAATTGAGAATGAGGTAAATCATCTTATTTTACTAATTCCCACCTGTGAAATGAAAGGGCATAGCGAAAAGGGGAAAAAACAAACTAAAACCAATACTTTGAATGTATTTAAAAGGTTTGCGGTTGTTTAAGAAGGAATGTGATTAAGTAAGAGAATGTGATATTTTTCTTTCAAACAAACACATATGTGGATATTAATTGAGGTGTTTCTATGTAAAGGAAAACATTAATGGCACCAGAGTGAGAGGGGATTCTCAGCCCCCATGTTCCACAAGTTGAACATATTTCCCAGAATCATAGTTCTAGTGAGAGGATTTATTGTATTATTCTGTAGGGACTTGGAGCATTTAATACCATGTGAGCCACCTCTGTAGTCCCTGTGGTCTGGGGTCTGACATTTCTAAAAGCTCCAGCAAGAAGCAGTATCACTATTCAGGAGCAATGGGGAATGCATTCTTGAGTGTTTATTACATTTTCTAGTCCCCAAAGGGAAGAGTTTAGAGACACTCGGATGGAGCACAGAAGTTCCAACTTCTTTACAGAAACAGTTTCCAAAGAGTCAACGGACATCCAGGATTACGAGAACAAGTTCTTTGCAGTGCTTGCTTCAGCTCTGTGGTCTGCTCTCCAGTTCTTGAGTCTGGTTTGTCTCATGCTGTGATTTGCCATTAGGGTATTGTGGAGCTGTGTGGTTTCCAAGGCTAGGATCTTAAGAACTTTTCATATTTCCCCTTTGCTTCTCCTAAGAGCCTGGGTAATTTCCTCCCAATATTGAAGGCTTGGTCACTGGCCGTTAGTGCCATTGGGAGGTGGCTACCCAGACTCTTAGGGGACAAGGCCTAGTTGAAGGTAGATAAGTTATTGAGGGAGTGCTTCCAGAAGAGATATTGGGACTCCAAACTCTTCCCCTTTCTACTTTTTTTTTTTTTTTTGGTCACAATAAGGTAAAAAGTCTAGTCTATCATACGCCTTCTACCATGGCCCCATGCGATAAGCCAATTGACAATGGGCTGAAAACTGTGAACCCAAACAAACCTCCTCTTTTAAAAGATGATTATTTGATAGATGGTGCATTCCCTGAATGCTGTCCTGAGATGGTCATACTACAAAAAAGCCACATGAAGAGCATGCCTCAGCCTGATAGCCATTCCAACCGACTACCTCAGCCTACCCCGACTGACTCATGGCCTTAGGCAATACCAGCAGAAGTGTGTCCCAGCTAACCCACAGGATTAGAGAATAGAGAAGCAAAGAAATACTCTTTCTAAGCCGTGACATGTGGGAGTGGTTTGTTATGCAGCAGGGGGTAATTGATACAGTTGCAACAGAGGTTAGGAAACAAAGGAGGAAGCTTCTCTGGGCTAAAGAATGACATATGCTCTTGTGTGTTCATGTCTTAAAGGGTAAAATGTAAAGGTCTTATCTATGTCGATGAATCTTAATGAGTTCATAGTCAGAACCCTTAAGAGAAAAATCCTTAAAGCTTCAGAAGGAGAAGAAACTCTAAGATACAGGATGCTTGTAAGGAAAGAAGCCATCATCCAAGTCCTGAGATAAAATAAATTTGAATTTGGAATCCTATATCCAGCACAACATTCATTTATGTATGAGACTATGATAAAAAAAGGATTTTCAGACCTGCTAAGTCTCTGAAAGATTACCCTTACAAATGTTCTGCAAAAAATGAGTTTAAGATATATTGTACCAATTGAAAAACTGAGTCAGAAAAAAGTTGTGAGAATTGATATGTAAACAAACTAGTGAAATGTTGAGATATCTTATTAATCTTTGATATGTAATATAAAAAGGAATAGCAACATATCTGGAGTTAAAAATCCCATAGCGTGTGACATTAAATATTATAGGATGATGAAGTACTTAGTGCCTTTGCTGATTTTGGGAAGACACAGATTATGGCACATTTCATATACTTACAGAAGAATACATGTTTAGATAAATCTGACAAACTTGTAAAGATTAGGGCTGGGAAAGCAGAAATAGGGTTCATATATTCTAAGCCATAGAAATAAAATGTACATCATCACCAGTAAAATGGTGGTGACTAGAAAATACAATCTCTCCCAAGAGAGTAGGTTTAACCATGGCTTTATTATCTTAATTACAAATGGACTTTTTCACAGCACTGCTTAAGATGGGCCTTTGTTGGTGTCTTAGTTAGGGTTTTATTGCTATGAAGAGACATTATGACCTTAGCAACTCTTATAAAGGAAAACATTTAATTGGGGCTGGCTTACAGTTCAGAGCTTTAGTTCATTATCATCATGGCAGGAAGCATGGTGGCATGCAGGCAGATATGGTACGGGAGGAACTGAGAGTTCTAACAACTGGATCCACAGGCAGCAGAAAAAGAACTTGGACCACTGAGGCTGGACTTGAGCATCTGAGACCTCAAAGGTACTTCTCCAACAAGGCCACACCTAATAGTGCCACTCCCTATGGCCAAGCATTCAAACACCGAGTTTATGGGGTGGGGGTGGGAGTAGGCATGCCTATTCAAACTACCACAGTTGGGGGTGGGTGAGTAGTCCAATCTAGATAAATGTTGGTTATATTGGAAAGGCTTAAAACTGAGGAAAGCTCTTGGCACCTCAACCCTAGACAAAGAACTACAGGGAACTGGTGAATGCTGAGAGCAGGAAAAATGGTCTTCCCAGAGAAGGGGTCCCCAGTTGCCTATTCAATACCAAAAGGTCATCCCTGAGGTCATACACATACACAGGCAATATAATATAGATATTAAAGTTATATTTAAATATTCACAAATATTATCTACCTATTATCTATCTATCTATCTTGATATATCTATATCTATCTATATCTCTATCTCTGTATCTATATACATATAAATAAATTGCTATATATATATGTAGATATAAAAGATACTATGAATTTGAAAGAAAGAGAAAGGGGGATGATGAGAAGGATTGGAGGGAAGAAAGGGAAGGGGAAATGGTGTAATTGTATTATATCCCTAAGTTTGAAAAAAAAAAAAACTTAAAAAATCATTAAAAAACCAAGTGACACAGACAATTTAACAACAGGAGTAAAGAAAGTGGTGTCCCAGTTTTGCAGTCCAGCACAGCAGAATGAACACAATGTTTTCTCTATACTCTCTGTCAAAATTACTCTAAAGAGAAGGACAAATGGCTCTAGAAAGACCTTGAAGAAAAAATGATGACAAAATTTTAAAGCTAAAATTTGATTCTCAGACCCCACATGGTACCTCATAACCATTTATAACTCAAGTTCCAGAGGATCTGACTTCCTCTTCTGAGCTCCAAGGGCACCAGGCATATGTGTGATACAGACATGCATGCAGACACATTCTCGTACACATAAAATAATATATAAATAAATTAAATTAAATGTCAGCCAACCTGAAAGTCCATAGGAAACCCCACGTGGACGGTGAGATGGAAAGCCTGGATGAAGTCCTTGAAACCTGCCCTTCCACAGCAGGACCCGTGACTTGGGAAGTATCCAATGGCTGTTTGGAAGTATCCAATGGTTGTTGAAATACAGGGATGGCACATAGCAATGTACAATATGCACATTTGCGAGGGGTCACTCAGGAATGAAACCCACCAGTGAAGAAGTCTGTGCTGTTTCTGTATCAGTTTTTTTTTCTGTTTCTGACTGTCTCTGTTTCTTTCTCCCACACAGATACATATAATTATTCATATACTGAATTTAACATGAATTTGTAATACCTCACTTTGGGTAACAAATAATTAAAAGAAAACTGCAGAAATCCTCTATTGTGAAAGGCAAGAGCTGAAAACAGGATAAAAATGCCTGTAATGAGCATAAACAGTAAAGGGAAAAGAAGACAAATACTTTTAATTAACATGCCTGGAAGAATATGTGACGGATTTTATTAGTAAGATGTACGGTTTATTAAAGATAATGAAGATAATAAAGAAATAAGAATTTGGAAGCTGAAAATAGGATAGCAGAGACATCTGGCTCATAGCCTCAAAAGATAGTTAAGATTTGCAAAAGTAGAGATTTCTGATCCTACTGCCAACAAGTTGACCCTGTTGGAATTACAAAGCACCTGTGTCCCTAAGAGAAAATGAAACTGAATGACAAAGCTTTACAGCCCCAAACACCTTTTAATGTCATGAATATTAAAAATGAATGACAAAGCTCTTGGATTGACATAACAATCTTCAAATGGAAATTTACACCTCAGATGAATATATTTAAATGTATTTACTAGTCTTACTTATTTTCGTCCTTGCTTTACAGATAAACTATTCCAAGCTGTCCTTTTTTTTTTTTTTTCCCTAGTTAGAAACATTTTATTTAAATGTGCCAAATAAGACCCCACATTTTCAGGTCATTCAACAAAAACGATATGGTACTGCTGTGAATTTTACAGAGTAATAATCCAGATCTACTTTGATTAGGTAGTTGATCCTTTCTAGGTTATACTTTACATAATAAATCCCTTACAATAATGTAAACAAACATAATTTTTCCCTAGTGGGTGAACTTGAGAACTTCAGTCCATTGTTTGAGGATGTGCACTTCTGCGTGGACTTCCTGGTGGGGGATGACTGCTTCTCGGTCTTTGAAGTAGACCTGGATCTTGACCTCGACCTTGAGCAGGGTCTCGATCCTTCACAGAACCAGACCTAGGTCTTCTGAGCGAGGCTGATGTGGATCTAAGAAGAGACATGGACCTTGATCGTCGAAGAGACGCTGATCTTGACATTCTATCCTGGCTCTTGCTGCGTGAGCAAGACTGTACCGCCTTCCCCTGCCTCGGGAATGTGATCTAGATCGTGATCTGCTTCTTATTCGACGTCTACAGCGACGGCAGTCATAAGCATAATGTCCCTTTTCACCATACTCACAGCATCTATCATTAGGAGCAAAGGGACGACGGGCAGGTAGCCTACCAAAAACGAGATCGCCAAGGAATGTCTGTTGATAGCTCAACCCTCATTCGAGAACCACAAATCATCGTCCCATCCAGTCCTCGAACTGCATCTTCTGTATCTCTGGGATCTTCAAAATTTCACAAAGGCAAAACTTGGAGGATTCCTGGCAATCCATACAATTCTTACAGATTCGTAGTAACTGACTGCCCTTTCTAACTCTCCGTTACCATGTTACCAATATATACCTTGGTTCCTCCTCCACGCTGCCCACACCGTGACCCGATGGCCAGCCTGCATACTCAGCTCTAGTTCACAGTGCTCACAGTGTGAGCAGCACAGAAGTGGATGCAACCTCCCTCGCCAAGGATCCGGGCAGCGCTACTCAGGCTGCTCTTTCTTAAGAGCAGCAAGTCTAACCATGTGACTAATATCAGACTAATAGAACATGTGCAGATGTCGTTATACCCCCTTTAGGCTTGGCCTCCAAATGTCCACTGTATGAATTTTTCAGTGTTTTTTCATGTTTTGCCTCCACTTGCTGTGCAAATGAAGGGGTTCAATCCAGGGGGTCTCACAGGTGCTTAGTAGCAGTAGCTATGCGTTTTGACACTGCTCGAACTGTTATTTCCAAGGGCCAGGCCCTTGGTTATTCAGGATTTTTATACAAGGCTGAGGGTGTAGCCTGTATAGCCTTAGCATAAAGGGAGTAACTTATTTAATATTCTTAAGTTAGTGATACAGCAGTTTAGAAGGATTTCTTTACCATTAGACTGATATTGTATGTGTGTGTGTGTGTGTGTGTGTGTGTGTGTGTGTGTGTGTGTTGGGGGTGGGAGGCAGAGAAATTAGGAGGGAAGGAGAAGGAAAGAGAGAGACTGAAGTTATTCGCTCATTTATATACTAGGCAAGTCCATACTAAGTGTGATATCTGTATTGGACTCTGGAAAAAGTCAGAATTTATGCCTGGCGTAGAGAGGACAGTCAAATAAATACAGAAGATCATAAAAATCTTGGTTGTGGCTAGCATCAGGAAGAAACCACCAAGGGATGAATGACTCTTTGGAGACTGTGGTCAGGGACAGACTGCCTTTCTGAACCATTACTGCCCTTCAGGAAGCTCAGCCAGACTGTCAAAGGCCTGGCAAACCACCCAAAGGTGTTTGGGTTAAAAGCTTTGCTTGTTCGTTAGTTTATTTTAAGGTTTAAAAGGTGTTTGGGGCTGAGACGCAGGGAGTGGATTAGAGTAGACAATAAATCGGGTGGTGGTGGCACACGCCTTTAATCCCAGCACTTGGGAGGCAGAGGCAGGCAGATCGCTGTGAGTTCGAGGCCAGCCTGGTCTACAAAGTGAGTTCAGGACAGCCAAGGCTACATAGAGAGACCCTGTCTCAAAAAACCAAAAAATAAAATAAAATAAAATAAAAATAATAATAATAATAAAAAAAGAAATGTGACGACACAGGAGGACTTAGGATATTTGAGCAGTTTATTAAGATGCAAAGCCGAGAAAGGATTCCTGCCCCAGGTGAGATTTTAGAAGTTTTCAACACCAAACTTGGCCATGATTTCTTCATGCTCTCTTTGTAGGGATCCTGTTTGCTGGAGGACTTCATTGCTTGAAGTAGGAAAGCACAGTTTATTGTCAAGAAATATTAGCCATGGCTGATTATTTTAAGTGGTAAGACAGCTTCAGATTTATCTTAGGATGAACCGACTAATTGAGAATCGTGATGGAATCTTCGCTGGGGCACAGCATTCTTATCCCAAATAGAAGAGGTGAGCCATCACACTTGGCTCCTTTATTGGTTTCTATAAAAGACTGTTCAAAATAAACTGTGCAATTTTGTCTGTAGCATTGTATTAGAACAAAGAACGTTGTTTGTTCCCTAGGCTACTAGGGTGTGTTGGACAAAGCAAAAAGGAATGGTGGTTTTCTCTGAATTTATTTTTTTTTAAAAATCAGATATCTTTTGGTAGAAAAAGAAATAAGAATGTCCACCCGTTCAGTTCTTGGAAGAGATGTCTAGTATACTTACAAACAAGCCCTGAATCTGCTTCTCCTGGAAGGATCAGTAACACAAATGGTGGAATTATTTGACTCCAGAGGCCAACCTGATGCAGCCATTGGGATGTGGTTTCACCCAGCCTGTCTGGGCTGGAAGCTTTCAGACAGTCCCTGTTCTCATAGGAGCGCTTGTGTGAGAAACAGCCAGGTCACGGCAATGGCTTCACAGAGCAGTGGGATCAACTGGTGTTAGGGCTGCTATACACATTGACGAGATGGGCAGAGCCCTTTTTCTGAAATCTCCAGGGTTAAAAGTCCATGAAAAGAGTTGGAATTTTGATTCATATCTGGTTTATTTTGAATGAACTTTGTTGTCATTTTGCTTCAGTGGGCTTATCTATGAAATTTTGTTCATGGTTATGGAGATGTAGAAGTTAAATCTAATTGAATATACAGACTTTTGTTATCTTTGCAGTGCACTAAATTACTTTCCATGAATTAGCAGTTTACTCTTGTTTGTATTCAGCTCAAATGCCTTGCTACTGTAAACATTTATAAATTAAGTAAATGGCCATGGGTTTGTATAGGTAGCTATTCATCTGCTCAACCAAGGTTCAGGGTCTCTCCAGATTTGGGCTTTGCAATTGGAGGAGAAAAGTGCATCATTATTGCTTAGAGTCTTGATGATCAAATGTGTGACTTTTTGGTATGTTGCCCATATAGAAAACAGTAATATAAGGATATGGAATTTTTTTATTTTTTTTATTTTTTATTAATTTATTCTTGTTACATCTCAATGGTTATCCCATCCCTTGTATCCTCCCATTCTTTCCTCCCTCCCATTTTCCCCTTATTCCCCTCCCCTATGACTGTTCCTGAGAGGGATTACCTCCCCCGTATATGCTCATAGGGTATCAAGTCTCTTCTCGGTGACCTGCTGTCCTTCCTCTGAGTGCCTCCAGGTCTCCTCCTCCAGAGGACATAGTCAAATGTGAGGCACCAGAGTACGTGAGAAAGTCATATCCCACTCTCAACTCAAGTGTGGAGACTGTTCTGACCATTGGCTAGATCTGGGTAGGGGTTTAAAGTTTACCGCCTGTATTGTCCTTGGCTGGTGCTTTAGTCTGAGCGGGACCCCTGGGCCCAAATCTGCCTATCACAATTTTCTACTTGTAGGTTTCTAGGACCCACTGGATCCTTCTACATTGCTATTCTCACATGGTTCTCTCATCTAGAGTCCCAATAGGATGTCCTCCCCTCTGTCCCAGTTTCCTGGTAAGGGAAGGCTTTCGTGGGACATGCCCATTGGGCTAGTATGCAGATATAAGTGAGTATATACCATTTGAGTCTTTCTGGTTCTGGGTTAACTCATTCATTATGATCATTTCTAGCTCAATCCATTTATCCACAAATTTCAGGAATTCCTTGTTTTTAATAGCTGAGTAGTATTCCATAGTGTATATGTACCATAGTTTCTTTATCCATTCTTCTACTGAGGGACATTTAGGCTGTTTCCATGATGTGGCTATTATGAAAAAGGCTGCTATGAACATGGTTGAGCAAATTTTCTTGTTGTGTGCTGGTGCATCTTCTGGGTATATTCCAAGGTGTGGAATAGCTGGGTCTTGAGGAAGCCCTATTCCCAGTTTTCTGAGATAGTACCAGATAGATTTCCAAAGTGGTTGTACTAGTTTGCATTCCCACCAGCAATGAAGGAGTGTTCCTCTCTCCCCACATCCTCTCCAGCATATAGTGTCGCTTGAGTTTTTGATCTTAGCCATTCTGATGGGTGTAAGATGGAATCTCAGAGTTGTTTTGATTTGAATTTCCCTGATGACTAAGGAGGTTGAGCATTTCTTTAAGTGTTTCTCAGCCATTTGATATTCTTCTGTTGAGAATTCTCTGTTTAGTTCCAAGCCCCATTTCTCAATTGGGTTATTTGGTTTGGTGGTGTTTAATTTCTTGAGTTCTTTATATATTTTGGATATTAGACCTTTGTCAGATGTAGGGTTGGTGAAGATCTTTTCCCATTATGTAGGCTGTCACTTTGTTCTCTTGACAGTGTCTCCAGCCTTACAGAAGCTTCTCAGCCTCATGAGGTCCCATTTATTAATTGTTGACATTAAGGCCTGGGCTGTTGGTGTTCTGTTCAGGAAGTTGTCTCCTGTGCAAATATGTTCCAGGCTCTTCCCCACTTTTTCTTCTAAGTGACTTAGTGTCTCTGGTTTTATGTTGAGGTCTTTAATCCACTTGGATTTGAGTTTTGTGCAAGGTGACAAATATGGGTCCAGTTGCATTTTTTTACACATAGACATCCAGTTAGACCAGCACCATTTGTTGAAGATGCTATCCTTTTTCCATTGAATGGATTTGGCTTCTTTGTCAAAAATCATGTGACCATATGTGTGTGGATTCATATCTGGGTCTTCAATTTGATTCTACTGATCAACCAGCCTGTTGCTGTGCCAGTACCATGCTGTTTTAATTACAATTGCTTTATAGTACAATTTGAAATCAGGTATGGAGATTCCTCCACAGCACCTTTTATTGTACAAGATTGTTTTTGCTATTCTGGGTTTTTTGTTTTTCCATATGAAGTTCAGAATTGAACTTTCAATGTCTTTAAAAAATTGTGTAGGTATTTTGAAAGGGATTGCATTGAATCTGTAGATTGCTTTTGGTAAGATGGCCATTTTTACTATGTTAATTCTCCCTATCCATGAGTAAGGAAGATCCTTCCATCTTCTCATGTCATCTTCAATCTCCTTCTTCAGAGTTTTGAAATTTTTTTCAAACAAGTCCTTCACTTGCTTAGTTCGAGTAACTCCTAGATATTTTATATTGCTTGTGGCTAATGTGAAGGGTATGGCTTTCCTAATTTCTTCCTCCGCAAACTTGTCATTTGTGTATAGGAAGGCTACAGACTTTTTTGAGTTAATTTTGTATCCAGCCAAATTGCTGAAAGTATTTATCAGCTGTAGGAGTTCTCTGGTGGAATTTTGAGGGTCACTTATGTACACTATCATATCATCTGCAAATAGGGATAGTTTGACTTCCTCCTTTCCCATTTGGATACCCTTGATCTCCTTTTGTTGTCTTATTGCTCTGGCTAGAACTTCGCGTACTATATTGAAGAGATATGGAGAGAGTGGGCAGCCTTGCCTTGTTCCCAATGTTAGAGGAATTTCCTTGAGTATCTCACCATTTACTTTGATTTTGGCTATTGGCTTGCTGTATATAGCCTTTATTATGTTGAGGAACGTGCCTTGTATCCCCAATCTCTCTAAAACTTTAAACATGAATGGGTGTTGGATGTTATCAAATGCTTTCTCTGCATCTAAAGAGATGATCATGTGGTTTTTTATTTTCAGTTTGTTTATATGGTGGATTACATTGATAGATTTCTGTATATTAAACCATCCCTGCATGCCTGGAATGAAGCCTACTTGGTCATGATGAATGATACCCTTTATGTGTTCTTGTATTCGTTTTGCAAGTATTTTATTTAATATTTTTGCATCCATGTTCATAAGAGAAATTGGTCTGAAATTCTCTTTCTTTGTTGTGTCTTTGTGAGGTTTAGGTATCAATGTGACTATAGCCTCATAGAATGAATTTGGTAATGTTCCATCCAATTCTATGTTTTGGAGTAGCTTGAAGAGTATCGGTATTAGCTTGCCTTTGAAGGTCTGGTAGAATTCTGCACTGAAACCATCTGGCCCTGGACTTTTTTTGTTTGGGAGGCTATCAATGATTGCTTCTATTTCTGTAGGGGAAATGGGTCTATTTAGCTTGTTTATCTGTTCTTCACTCAACTTTGGCAAGTGAACTTGATCAAGAAAATCGTCCATTTCCCTTAGATTTTCAAATTTTGTGGCATATATACCTTCAAAGTAGGATCTTATGATTCTTTGTATTTCTTCAATGTCTGTTGTTATGTCTCCATTTTCATTTCTGATTTTGTTGATTTCAATACTGTCTCTCTGCCTTTTATTTAGTTTGGCTAATGGTCTGTCTATCTTGTTGATTTTCTCAAAGAACCAGCTCTTGGTTTTGTTGATTCTTTGGACTGTTTTCTTAGTTTCTAATTTGTTAATTTCAGCCCTGAGTTTGATTATTTCCAGACGTCTACTCCTTTTGGATGTTTCTGCTTCTTTTTTTTTCTAGGGCTTCCAGCTGGTTTGTTAAGTTGCTTATGTGCGATGTTTCCAATTTCTTTTTAAAGGCACTTAGTGCTATGAATTTTCCTCTTAGCACTGCTTTCAATGTATCCCACAAATTTGGGTATGTTGTTCCCTCATTTTCATTGAATTTCAGAAACTCCTTGATTTCTTTCGTTATTTCTTCCCTGACCCATGTGTCATTTAGCAGAGAGTTGTTTAGTTTCCACGTACATGTAGGCTTTTTGTTGTTTCTGTTGTTGTTGAACTGCAGCCTAAGAGCATGGTGAGCTGATAGGATACAAGGTATTATTTCAATCCTCTTGTATCTGTTGAGGCCTGCTTTGTGACCTACGATGTGATCAATTTTGGAGAAGGTTCCATGGGATGCAGAGAAGAAGGTATATTCTTTCTTGTTTGGGTGAAAGGTTCTATAGATATCAGTTAGATCCATTTGACCCATGGCATTGGCTAATGATGTTATTTCACGGCTTAGTTTCTGTTTCAATGACTTATCCTTCAGTGAGAGTGGGGTGTTGAAGTCTCCCACTATTATTGTGTGGTGATCGATGTGTGGTTTAAGTTTTTTAGCAGATCTTTTACAAATGTGGGTGCCCTTGTATTGGGAGCATAGATGTTCAGAATTGTGATGTCATCTTGGTTGACTTTACCTTTGATGAGTATGAAGTGTCCTTCTGCATCCCTTTTGATTAATTTTGGTTGAAAGTCTATTTTGTTTGATATTAAAATGGCTACACCTGCTTGCTTCTTGTGACCATTTGCTTGGAATATATTTTTCCAACCTTTTACCCTGAGGTAATGCCTATTGTTATAGGTGAGATGTGTTTCTTGAATGCAGAAGAATGTTGGATCTTGTTCATGCACCCATTCAGTTAGTCTGTATCTTTTTATTGGAGAATTGAGACCATTGATGTTGAGAGATATTAACAACCAGTGACTGTTAAGAGTCTTAATTTTGATGTTGTTTCCAATTGAGTGTTTGTGTAGTTGTGTTTTTGCCATGGTATAGTTACCTATTTCCTGAGTAGTTTTGGTTGTAGCTTGACCCTTTGGGATGGAGTTTTCCTTCTAGTACCTTCTGTAAAGCTGGATTTGTGGATAGGTACTGTTTGAATTTGTTTTTGTCATGGAATATTTTGTTTTCTCCATCAATGGTTATTGATAGTTTTGCAGGGTAAAGTAGTCTGGCCTGGCATCTGTGGTCTCTTAGGGTTTGCAGGATCTCTGTCCAGGCTCTTCTGGCTTTTATGGTCTCTGCTGAGAAGTCTGGTGTAATTCTGATAGGTTTGCCATTAAATGTTATTTGACCCTTTTCCCTTGCAGCTTTTAATATTTTTTCTTTGTTCTGTATGTTGTGTGTTTTGATTATTACGTGATGGGCAGATTTCCTTTTCTGGTCAATTCTATTTGGTGTTCTGTAGGCCTCTTGTATGTTTATAGGCATCTCTTTCTTTAGATTGGGGAAATTTTCTTCTATGATTTTGTTGAGAATAGTTTCTGGGCCTTGGAGTCTGATATCTTCTCTTCAATGCGTATTATCCTCAGATTTCTTCTTTTCATGGTGTCCTTAATTTCTTGAACGTTTTGTGTCAGGAGTTTTCCAGATTTGGCATTTTCTTTAATGGTTGCTTCAAGATCTGTGATTGTATCTTCTAGACCTGAGATTCGTTCTTCAGTCTCTTGGATCCTGTTAGAAAAGTTCACCTCTATGTTGCTCGCCTTCTTCTCTGAGGTCTCACGTTCTCGTTTTTCTTCTGTCTGTCATTGAATCCACTTTCGTCTTCAGATCTTGAACTGATTTTTTTATTTCTTTCATCTGATTGTTTGTATATTCCTAAGTTTCTTCCATTGCCTCTTTATAGGTCTTCAGAGCTTGTACCGTTTTATTTCTTTCATCTAGTTGTTTGCATTTTCCTGAAAAATTTCCAGTTCTACTCTATGTGCTTCTTTTATGTCTCTTACCTGTTTGGCTGCATCTTCCTGTATTTGATTAAGAATTTTATTTGTTTACTCCATTAATGTGCTCATTATTAAAGATTTGAGGTCATTTTCTTGTATTTTAGTTGTATTTGAGTTCTCTGGGTTGTTTTCTTTGGGATAGCTGGACCCTGGAGATGCCATGTTGTTTTGGGTTTTTTTGAGTATGTTTTTACGCTGTCCTTTAGACATCTTGCCAACTTTGTTTTTGTTAGATAGCTTCCCGAGTTGGATGGAGGGAGTCTGATGATAGATTCACTTGTTTTCTCACGATTTCCGTAGGCTGGAAGCTCTGATGCTTCACTGTTGTGGATGGCAGGAAGTTAGCCCTGTCGTTTTGGGCTCTCACAGCCAGTGATCCTCAGCTCCCCTGTGCTGTGGGTCCTGCAATCGTTCTGGGTCTCTGGATGAACGTTGGGTCAGGCCAAGGTATCCACAGCCTTCTGGGTTCCCTGCCAAGTCCAGCCAGGGACACTGGGCCCGAACCACCTGTCGAGCTCAGCTAGAATTTCAGGGCCTGAGCCGTCTGCCGAGCTCAGCTAGGAATTCTGGGCTCAAAATGCACACAGGGTCCAGCCAGAATTTTTGGGCTGGGACTGCACACCAAGCTCAGCTAGGGGCTTTTGGCCAAAGTGCGTGCTGTGGTCTGATATTGACTCAGGCCCGAACCGTCCGCCCAGCTCAGCCAGGAATTCTGGATTCAAACTGCACACTGTGTCCAACCAGAGTCTTAGAGCCGGGACTGTGCCAAAGCTCTACTAAAGTCTCTGGGCCCAATCTGTCTGCCAAGCACGGTTAGGGACTATGGCCCTAAACTGCACGCCGAGCTCCACCTGAGGCTCTGGGGTGGAATTGTGCACCGAGTTCAGCCAGGGACTATGGACCCACACTGCACGCTGAATTCAGCCCGGGACTCCGGGCCTTTACTGCATGGATAGTCCAGCCAGAGTCTTGGGGCTGCCGAGCCTGTGTGCACAGCTCAACTAGAGTCTCTGGGCCTAATCTGCCCAGCAAGTCCAGCTAGGGCCTCTGGGCTGAATCTGCGTGCTGACCTCAGTCTGCGTCAGCACCCCAAAACTGTCCGCTGAGGTGAGCTAGTGTCTTGGGTAGAACTGCTCGTTGATGTGAGCTAGCGCCTCCGGTGGAACTGAGCTCTCTGCCCAGCCTGCGTCATAGCAGGAGAGCTGCGGCTGCGCTGAGCTGGTGCCTAGTGTGGACCTGAGTGCTCTGCCCAGCGTCACAGCAGGTGAACTGCGGCTCCACTGAGCTGGCGCCTTTGGTGGACCTGAGTGCTCCACCCAGTCTGCATCATAGCAGAAGAACTGCGGCTGCATTGAGCCGGTGCCTAGGGTGGACCTGAGTGTTCCACCCAGCCTGCGTCACAGCAGGGGAGCTGTGGCTGGGCTGAGCTGTTGCCTTGGGCAGAATTGCTTGCTGTGCTGAGCCAGCATCTCCACGGCACTGCGCACTGAGCTGTACCTGGGACTCTGGGGCTGAACTGTCCGCCGAGTCCAGTTTGGGTCACAAGGCACCACGCTACCCAAATCCTGTCCAGAGTCTCCTCTCCCGCAGCAACTCCCACCAGCCACCACACCAACCGCCTCCACCGGAAGCCTCTGAGCTGCAAACCTCAGCCACTGCCGCTGGTGCCGCTGGTGTTGCTGGTGCCGCTGCTGCTGCTCTGATCTGAGAAAATCCGCACTCCTCCCGTATGCAGGGGCACGCAGGTCCTCCGCACCCTGGTCCCTCCGAACCGTGGAGCACTCCTGCTGCCGTGGTGTCGGGACCTTGGTGTTCCTGGCTCAGAAATCTGTGCAATTCCCTGAATTGTTCACTGGAGCTTCCAAACAGGGTCCACACTGCTCGCCGCCATCTTGGATCCCCAGGATATGGAATTTTAAGAATATCAGAAAAGCTAAAGGATGTCAATGTAAAAATAGTTAAAATTGCTATGCTTATGGTCCATTACCACTTTCCTTTATTCATCTTGAATTAAATGGCAATTGAGGTTTTAGGAAGGCTAGTGTGGCTACTCCACAGAGGCCTGGGTGCAGATGGAATAGAGACACAGAGGGAGGCTTGGGCTCAATCCCATGAGTCTGGAAGCCTGCAGCAAGGCTGGTCTCTCTAGTCCCAGGCTGCGTGCAGCTGCTATAGTGCTTTGATGGGAGGGAGAAGATAGGCTTGCATTTCTAACTACTGATGCTTATTTTCACACATAAGGAAAACAAACCCATTAGGAACCCACTGGCTTGCCCAGCCTCCAGGTGGGGCCACAAAGGGAAGTGCAGTGGGTTTAGTTAGTCCTGGATGTTCTGCCTACATTCCAGGTGGCTTCTAAGTAGGTTGGAACTTTCCCTAGTATAAGAATTTATATGGGGTTCTGGTTTACAAACATACAAGACCCATTCAGGGGGCTCATCTCTCACTAAGGGATCCATGTCCAGAAGAGATGTGTTCTAACAAGGACATCTATCTTATCATGAAGGAAGCAAGAAGCTCACAAACTTCTCCTACAGGACACCCAGATATTCCTGAAGTTTTTATCTATGAAATTGGCGACATGACACAATACTTTAGAAAAAAATTTTAATAAATTTTTCCCTTAGAAAAAAAATCACTTGTGAATAAGACAGGTGGACTCTTTTTTGCTGAGATATTTTGGGCCTCATTAGAAAAGGTTTTTACTTGTATTTACTTCAGATTAAAAAAACAACAACAAATGACTGCTTCCCCTGAGTGCAATGACAATTCCCACACATTCAGACTAGAATCAAGGTTAAACACTGTATGCTGTCATTACACTGAATTCTTCAAACTTTGGGAGTGACTGCGTACAATGTGGACAGATAATAATGAACCCCGTCGATTGAATCGTGCTCTTGTTTTCCTCAGCATTCTCTGAGGAGATGCAGTTTTGTAAATAACCCATTGGACATGTTTTTCTGGCCTTATGTTTTGAAGCAAAAATAAAATACAAATTATGGGTCTGAGTATTTGTCTGATGTGCCTTCCCAACATGCTCTCAGGAACACATAAAACTCATGGAAGTGTTATAGAGCAAAATCTAATTAAGGTGCACCATGAAGACTTATTGTTGCTTGTCTTCCTGTTCCTGTTTTCTTCTTTCTCTCTTCTGAGTTGTCAATTGATGCTGGTATAATCTGTAGGGTTATTTTTCCCCTTCTTTTTTTGGTCCCAGGATCTAACAACATCATTAAGAAGAGAGCCAAAAGACAAGACACATCTATTAGAATGTTTTACATGCAGAGACTGCTGGCCTTGAGGTTGATGAAGTTGTACAGCAGACAGAACTGTCCCACATTGTTGTTAGGAACACGAAATGAAACAATCAATTTGGATATAGGTCTGACTGTTTTTGTAAAATTAAGATAGGTGTATAACCCACTACTTGACACAGTGATTTCGCTTCTAGTCCTGACAAAAAGGAGCAAAAAGACTTACAGTCAATGTTTATTGCAGCTTTATTAATAATGGCTCTGAACTGGAAAAAGATTGTGTGGTCATCAACAAGATGAACAAAGTGCAGTATGGTCACGCAGTAGACTAGTGTAGCTCCCATAAGGATAAACTACTGACTCATGCAAGCATTGGAAGACTTACAATAATGATTCAGTGGAATTCCATTGACCTTATGTTCTAAAATGGGGGAAACTGATGGCTACCAACACGAAGCCAGGGATTGAAGAGTCATAGCTGTCATGCTACCATTCTGAAGGCAATTGAGTCATGAGAACTATAACATTTTAGGGCAGCCTGGGCAAAATCATGAGACTTTGTGTCAAAAGTAAAAAAAAAAAGAAAAAATAGAACATGACCTTTTCATTGTCAGTGCACTCAAAATGGTGTCTTCCAACCTACTGGTGACCTGACTGCAAAGGAGTCAGCTCAGATGTGTGGGTGCAACAGTGCAGGGGTCCTCCTACTGTGCCTGAGGTTATAAACAACATCAAGTAAAGAGTCTTGCCCTTGGGTGACTGTCTCGTTCTTTGTGTACCTGTTCCAGTTCTGAGTGCAGTGTCCTTGCTTTCTGCATGGTTGCCTTGGGTCGAGACATCCCTGGCACAGTCAGTAAGCAGCAGCAGCCAGGTGAAGGACAGAGGCACTTTATCTACATTCCCTGGATCCTGGGGTGCCTTCCCATTCTTTAAGATGAGGTCAAGGTGACCAGGGTGCTAGGGTGGTTGTGGGTTCTTCTGGGATCCATGGCTAAAGCTCTTATTTCCCATTTCAACAGCAGAGACTTACTAGCCATGTGGCATTATAAATACCAGACCTAGAGTCTGCAGGAACTATACTCAACAACTTCCATTAAAGACCCTGGGGAACGGAGCACCAACATAAGAAATCATAGTGGTTTCTCACCTTGCACCAGATGTCAAAAAAACAAAAAAACAAAAAAACAAAAAAAAAACCAAAAAACCTAAATGCCTTCTACTATCATTTGATTAGAGAATTCCTGTGCTGAGACAAATGCCAGATGATGTTTCTCATTGATAGATGAAACAGCAAGAAAACAGATGAAAGTTATGGCTTTACTGTGCTGGAGCCTGAGGTATAAACCTGCTTCATACTTGTCTGCTACTGTTGGGAGACTTTCTGGGCCAGGGTGTGGCCATGTGTATTTGTCAGAACACTGAACGGAGGGCTATTTTTTCCCCTCACATATAGTTGCTCTTCAGATTCTAGGTGGGAGATAAGATACGATATTTCACCTGACTCTCTTGTCATGAGCTACCTAGAAAGTCGACTACGACTGTCAGATAGTTTTGACAACCCTAGGAAGGTGTTATGATAATGTTACTATTCTATAACTTTATGCATATTTTGTTTTGGGGTGAAGATAGTGTAGATATAGATTGAAACAGGGATGATGCCTGATATGGGGCCATCACTTGTCAAATGAACTGTGATACATTTAAGCTGGGCGGATGCCAGCAATTTAAGATGAAAAACAAAAGAAAACATTTCAACTATGTGTGTGCCTGTCAGTCTGCGAGAGCATATCTACGTGTTCCTGCAGATGGCTTTGGAAGCCTTTGGATTCCCTGGGGACCAGAGTAACAGGTTGTTGTGAAATGCCCTTCATGAGGACCAAATTCAGGTCCTCGGTAAAAGTGGTGTGTGCCCTGAGTCACTGGCCCATTCCTCGGGCCTTAATGTAGAGATATTTAAAAAAAAAATATTCCACAGTGTAAATGAACCACAGTTTCTTTATCCATTCTTCTACTGAGAGACACTTAGGCTGTTTCCATGTTCTGACTATTATGAATAAGGCTGCTATGAACATGGTTGAGCAAATTTTCTTGTTGTGTGCTAGAGCATCTTCTGGGTATATTCCAAGGAGTGGAATAGCTGGGTCTTGCGTCCCCTGGAGGGGGAGACCTGGTGGCACTCAGAGGAAGGATAGCAGGCTACCAAGAAGAGACTTGATACCCTATGAGCATATACAGGGCGAGGAAATCCCCCTAAGTTACAGTCATAGGGGAGGAGAGTAAGGGGAAAATGGGAGGAGGGAGGAATGGGAGGACCCAAGGGATGGGATAACCATTGAGATGTAATATAAATAAATTAATAAAATAAAATTAAAAAATAAAATCAGAAAAAATAAGATGAATGATGGGTTATTAGAGGAGTGCATAGAGTGATAGAAGTGTGATAAGAAGGCAAATAGAGAAAAATAATTGCATGTACAATGAAGCATATGGGTGGTTCGCTTTATGGATGTTTTTATTATTATTATTAGTGGCGTGTGTGCATGCGTGCGTGTGTGTGTGTGTGTGTGTGTGTGTGTGTGTGTTTTGGTGCATGCAAACACACACATGTGCATAAGCATTCCTGTGCGAGAGGGTGGTCATGCACGTGCCATGGTACCTGTATGGAGGTGAGGGGACAATACCAGGCATCCATCCTTTTGGAGGTCGGCCACCTTTACTGTTTGTTACTGTGCTGCACACTTCAGCTTAGTTGTCCCCCAAGCTTCTGTAGGATCTTCTGTCTCCCTCTCCTCTCATTACAGAAGTACTGAGACCGCAGATGTGGCCACGCCTGGCTCTCCATGAGCTGTAGGGATCCATATTCAGGCCTTTGTGGCTCTTTTAGTAAGGGCATCACCCACTGAGCACTCTCACTAGCCTCAAATTTTTTCCTGAATATCAAATTCCAGTATTTATTTGTCTGTTTTTTACTAAATCTGCTGGAACCTCATTAAATTTATTCAGTCCCTTCAACACTATATATCAACTTGGTCCTTTCCTCCTCTGAATTATTTTTCAAAATAGAGCAGACACCGTACAATTGGACACTTGACGGTGCCTTTTTAGGATTGTGTAGGTAGTATTTATCAACTTGACTTGGAACTATGCCTCATGAAGGCAAGTTCTGATTGCATTGCATTAAGTTCTTCATCCCCAAACTCCCTATCCATTAATCACAGCACTTCCAGGAGCATTTGCTTCAGGTTCATGTCTGTCAGTGCAACTAAGCTTTGAGATACACATAGCAACTGTGGCTCTTTTGTAAAGGAGTCTGTACTTTGTCCTTCAAGCATGGCCTAGCCCAGAGTACACTAGTCTAATTCCTGGAGAGATTCCAGTTTCCATTTCATAGTCCTGAATGTTCACTATTTATAGCTCAATAGTATTCGAAGAGTAGCAAGACCATGAGACATTGATAGAGTGGAGCCAAATGACATTTCTCCAGCAAAGTAAACTCAGATTTATTGAGCTTCCTTTGGCAAGTTTGTGGAAGGTTCTCTCCTTGACATTCTTCAGAGGCACCATGGCAGTGTGGAAAGCTGGTGAGATAGTGATTTCTGTACTCTCAGCAAACAGACGCCTTTACCCAGAGACAACAGTAGACCTGGGGTTATAAAACCATCACGGGGTGGTTTGCATTAGGACTGCCTTTCTGGCCAGTGACACACTGATCTTGCTTTTCCAAAAATGATTGATGGCCCCATGGAGACAGAACTGGGACAATATGAGCTGTTCCTTCCAAGAACAATCTCTAGGATTTATGAGCACGAGTAATTAATCTGTAACAAGGAGATAATTAAAATCCAAGAGCTAGATTGCAAAACTCAAAAGACAAGAATGGATAAAGTATCATACAATGTGTTCTCTGCCTTTTCCGTATTGGATACATGTTCATGATAGCAGGTAGAGTTCTCATTGAAACATGTTTTATTTATTATAACCACTGCTCATGGGTCGCAGGCTCCAGCCAAACTCACTAGGTAGCTAAGGATGACCTTGGTTTTTTCTGAGCCTCCTATCTTCATTAGTCCAGGACTGGGATTCCAGGTGTGCACTACCACATCTGGCTTATGTGGTGCTGGGAATTAAGCTCAGGGGTTCCTGCATGGTGTGCAGGCACTCAGTTACAGAACTAAACCTCTAGCTCCAGCTCTTATTTTTTAAGCACATGATTTTTTTTTTTGAGCAAGTCTAAAACATAAAATGCAAAAATTTTTGCTGTCATTTTAGGAGATAAAATTCTAACCTAAATGCTTTTTTTATTTGCAGCTCCAGAGAGCACACTCATTATTCCTCACATCAGGAGGGTTTCTGCAGAGTCTGACTCTGCCTGTGAATTTGCTCAGCTCTGCTCATGTGGATAATAGCTCTTCTTTCTTCCCTGTAGGTACCCAGAGTGATTCATCAGTCTGTGCAGGGGAAAACCATATCTGTCTTTTACTTGATTTTTGGATTCCACAGTTTCCTATGATTGCCACCTTTAAAATGATTATACCAGCTTTCCCCACTTCTATCAGACTTTGCAAAGAAATCCCTTTATTAAAATTATTTTTTGTTACAGTAAAAACCACATACAGTTAAGTTTACCATCTTAACTCTATGGTTCAATAATGTTAAATATTGTTATTTTGTGGAACGAATCTACAATTTTCTGGTCTTGCTAAACATAAATGGGATATATAATATATGTTATGCATAATATAATACATAACTGACTTAGTTTTGTGAGATATGTAAAACAATGCAACTCATAGAAACAGAAAGTAGAATAGCAGTTACCAAGGGCTGAACTAGATGGGAAGCTATTGTTTAAGGAGTATAAAGTTTATATTTTGCAAGATCTGGAGTTTTCCAGCACCGATTGGAGAGGATGCTATCATTTCTCTAATGAATGTTTTGGTACTTCTGTTGAGAATCAGATGCCCATGGCCGGTTACTTTACTTCAGCATCTCTGTGCTGTTCCACTGGCCTGTGTTGCAGTACTGGACTTTCCTCTTACTTGCTATCTGATACGTATATTGAAATTGGGTGTTGAGATACACAAACATTGTTTTGTTAATTCAGGATTGCATTGACTACATGGAGATATATTTTGTACATACACAACTTTTTTTCTGTGAAGAATGCCATTGGGATTTTCATAGAAGAGTCATCAAGTTGGTAGCGTGGTTTTGGTAATATAACCATTTTTACAAAGTTTATTCTGCTGATCCACTGGATATTTTTTTTTTTCATCCCCAGTGGCTTCAGTTATTAAATATTTTAAAGTTTTCACTGCAAAGTCACCTTCTTTGAGAGGCTTATCCTTAGGTATTTTGTTTATCATCTGTCTGTCTGTCTATCTATCTATCTATCTATCTATCTATCTATCTATCTATCTATCT